>CAWUFW010008428.1:0-600000 GCA_963921515.1 Calotriton arnoldi | reverse complement strand
CTTCTCAATGCAGAAGCCAAAATATTGGTAAAACTATTGGCCAATAGACTAATGCCAGTGATCATGAAACTAGTGCACCCCGATCAATCAGGCTTCATGCCTGGGAGGAACACAGCACTAAATCTCAGACGACTGCATGGTGTGCTGGGTAGAAATGACACCATCAGAGAAGCGGCAGCAATTCTCTCTCTTGACGCCAGAATGGCGTTCGACACCATCGAATGGCCGTACTTATTTGAAGTGTTGGAGAGATTGGGTTTCGGCCCCAAATTTATAAACTGGGTAAAATTATTATACATACAGCCCCTGGCCCACGTGATTGTGAATAGACATATATCGAGTCCCTTCTCCCTCAAACGTGGAACGCAACAGGGATGTCCCCTTTCCCCATTGATCTTTGCCTTGATGCTTGAGCCTCTGGCGGCTTGGATTAGGGGAGACCCCATAATCAGAGGCCTGAACTGGACAGAGGGATGGGAGGACAGAATTTCTCTCTACGCGGACAATGTCCTCCTTTACATGGCGTCACCCCACTCATCAATAGGCAGGATTATACAAGTTTTCACTAACTTCCATAAATATTCTGGATACACCATCAACTGGTCCAAATCAATATTGTTTATTCTTCAGGGCCCTATACCAAAGTTGCCTTCGGGCTGCGCAGTGACGGTGACAGAGGAAGGATTCCGATATTTAGGGATCTATGTTACCAGAGATCCCTCACTCTTTTATACACGCAACCTTCTTGGACCCCTTAAACGATTACAGGATGATGCACAACATTGGAGAACACTGCCGCTGTCCCTCCTGGGCCGAGCGGCCCTTTTTAAAATGATGGTACTTCCAAGGTTCTTGTATGTCCTACAAAACACACCATTCCCCAAAGCAGACACATATTTTTTCCAGATTGAGAACGAAGTCAGATCATTGCTGTGGGAGGGGAAACCCCTGAGGATAGCCACGTGCAAGCTCGTGAAGAGCTGGCACGAGGGTGGTATAGCCCTCCCAGATATCCAGTTGTATTATTGGGCAACTCAATTGGCAGTAATCAACCAATGGATATACAGGCCACAAACAGACCCTGCATACCAAATGGGCAAATTCCTGATGGGTCAGAGAGGTTATAGACAGGCACTCTACATTAATCCCAAACGGCAGGTGTTAACAGGGCAGACACAACAAACTGTCCATTTCTGGCATAAGATAACAAAGCAGCTAGGATGGGAACATAAAATAACGCAGATGATGCCGTTGTGGGACGCTCAGATACTTGGAGAACTGATCGGGCAGCTAGGTTTCAACAAATGGGACTTGATCGGTATTTCAACAGTGGGGGACTTGTGGGCAAAGGGCAAAATTAAGCCTTTTGAGATGTTAAGAGAGGGTTTCAAGATGGCGACATCCAAGGCTTACCGGTATTTACAAATTAGACAGGCAATAATGTCGGTTCACCTGTCAGGCTCAACTCTTCCAGAATCAACCCCGCTAGATGACAGACTATTATGTGACCAAATTGATGGTAAGGCCATATTAAAGATTTACCAAAAGTTACTGAACGCTATGCCAGACCCCCTTACAAAACTGCGGGAGCAATGGAAGAGTAATTTGGGCAAATTAGAAGAGGACTGGCAGGAAGCGCTCGCTTCACCCAGAGAGGTCGCCATAAGCTCCAGGCTGAAACTAATACAACTCAAAGTTCTATACAGAACATACTACTCCTGTAACACTATGACAAAAATGAAACGAAAAGAGGACGCATCATGCAGACGACAATGCGGGGAGGAGGGTACGTTCTTTCATATCATTTGGGGTTGGTCTCTCATTCAGAGATACTGGAGCGCAATAGTGACACAACTACAAACAGTATTAGGCAAGCAACTGCAACAAACACCACAACTATGCCTGCTCAATATATGGGGACCAACAGACCTCAATGGTAAGGAGCGTCTCTTGGTTACACTAGGCTGTGCAATAGGCAAAGGTACCATCGCGAGGAAATGGGGAGTGGAAACACCACCCACTGTGGCGGGATGGGAGAGAGACATGGACTGGGCAATGGTGGCAGAAAAATCCGTCTATGAAAAAAGGGGGTGTCCCAAGAAATGGGAGCAAATTTGGTATAAATGGAACATTTACAGAGGACAAATATGTGCCCCAACTGTCCCTGAGAGAAAGAGACCCTATAATGAACATCCAGCAGGAGGGAGTATTGAAATGTAACCTAACAAATGCATTCTTACCTGTCAGCGGGAAAGATGATTTAAAGGTTTGATGGGATGTGGTATACAACATTGTTGTGATTAACTGTGTGTAACTTTAACAATAAAAGAGTTTCTAGGGGCGTGGCTTGTCACCAGCCAAGATGGCGGCGTAGTCCGAGAGCTCCGTGGCAGCCCTCCCATCCTACGGAAAATCCGGTATCATCCCGGGGCCCCTGACACAGCAATAGCTGCTCTAAATGTCCGCAGTATAGAAGGGCATCGAGCGGTCCAGGAAAGAAGACCGAGATCGGCGGCAGCAGAAGCCAGGGAGCACCGAGGCCTGGCGAGGGAAGTGCGCCGCTGCTGGGAGTCTACGGAGGGAGGAGCCCCGCAAATACTGATTGCCTCCCGATCGAGGGTACGGAGACTGTGGCTGTAGGACATCACCCCCGGGATCGTCTGAGCCCACAGAGCTGCCCTACACAAAGTGAGAACTGGCCGGCGAGCAGAACAGCAGGTGAGGCCGACGGCGTGGGCCGGGGTCGCGCAGGCAGACAGAAGTGCCGCAGCGGCAAGGGTCGCGTAACACTCACCCCACTTGGCAGTCCCCCACAGGTGGCGGCCGCCGACGCGCCAACCACCTGTGGCTTGGAACACTATTCCCTCCCGGCCAAGAGGTGTTGGCGCGGGGGCCGCTGGCGTGGACGGCAAACTAATCACGGAGGAATAGACACAGCGATACCGATCACGAGCAGAGTGCCGGGCCGTACTTCAGGGAGCCGCGAGCGGCAGCGAGGGCCTGGCTATGAGACCGCTGGCGGCGGAGACCGTGCATGTAGCTGCAGCGGAGGGGACCCTGGCCTAGAGGGCCCGCAAGAACCACTTTGTGTGGCATGATCGGGGCAGAGAACACGACTGGACAGCACAGGAGGTGCAGAGGCGCTGGGCCGAAGAGCCCCAAGGGAATAGGAGGCACCCCTTGGTGGCTCGGACTGTTCCTTCTCTCCCAGGCGTTTGCTGGTGGGGGATTGGTCGTTCCTCACGCTCGCGCTCAGAGGGGGCCGGGGACTGCTGCGCTGAGAGGGCCTATTAAAGGACTGAAACACTCAAATACCAGCCCCAGCGCCTGACACGACTACAGAATGCGCCCCAAGACTGCCCCCCCGCAACAATCGAATAAACTGGACAAATACACAGTACCCAAAGTAACGATGGCGGAGGGAATATCGATGCAGGGCTCCCAAGATCCGGTGGAGCCCTCATTGGGGGCAACCATGGCAGCGATACACAAGCTGGGGACGACGCTCAAATCTAAAATGGACAAGGTATTGATCGAAGTGACCCTGCTACGAGCGGACTTGAATAAAACCTCAGAAAAAGTGGGAACTGCGGAAACAAATATTACCGAACTACAAACTGCTTCTAAAAGACTGGAAAAACAAATACAACATCTCACACAACAACAAAAAGCGATGGCGGCAAAGCTCGAAGACCAGGAGGGGAGAGCCCGCAGAAATAACATCAGAGTGGTGGGGGTGCCTGAAGGGGTGGAGGGCCCTGACGCTGGACTCTTCCTGGAAGACCTTAAACTAAACCACCTCAAGCCCAAACGCCTCTCGAACTTTGTCTCTCTGGAACGAGCGCACAGGGCGCTGGCGCCACCCCCCAAACAGGGTGCTCCACCACAAACTATAATTGCGCACATTCTCAATTTCTGAGACAGCGACATTATACTACAAATGGCACGCACAAGGGGTGATCTACCTTTTGAAAGCTCAGTGGTCCGGTTCTTCCCAGATTTCACCTTTGCGGTCCAACAACAGAGGCGCACCTTCGACGAAGTAAAGCGAACCCTAAGGGCACAGAATCTCAAATACATTATGCTCTTCCCTGCTAAGCTTAGGATCCTGGACCGCGACAAATCCTGGTACTTCACATCACCCAATGAAGTTTGGGACTGGCTTGAGGGAGGGAGAAAATCAACTCGACAGCGGCAGCGAGACTCAAGTCGGAAACGAGGAGACCGAGGACACTCTCCCCCTGGTAAAACCCAGACTGATTAAGCTGAAACACATAAGCACTCTGGACCCAACGTGGGGGGCCAACTGGTGGGGGGGGGAGTGAGGATTCACTCAATTAGTTACCACACCACTATCGAAAAAGCAACAACGGTGCCTGGTCCTGCGGACAAGTAAGAACTGAAACTGAAGACTCCGCAAGGTAACAGGGGCCCATTTGATTTGACATGGCTAGAGATAACTGAAGAGGGGCCTATGCCCCTGGACAATACACTGTTTATACAGACAATCCTAGATGCAAGAGGGCGGCCGCACACACACACACACGCGGCGGAGCCAGCCAACCCCAAGTTGTAGTTCACTGGTTTTTGTAGGGCGACAGGCACTCTGCAAATTGGGGAGGTGGGTAAATTTTAAACCTACAGTGCAGGGTAGCAGGGAGGTGGATTACTTTAATGGGGATTTATTTTGTATCTGCAAGATCAAGTTTGTTACTAGTTATGGCCGCATTCTGCATTAACCCATCAACACAAACGCACTACATCGGGCAGGAATCGGGAGGGGGAGCAGCGGGATGGGGGATGGGAAGGGACCCCTACACGCACTACACGTAGACATGGCTACAGGGCCACGGTCCACAACTGTTTTAAAAAATTTGACTTGGAACGCGAATGGTCTAGGGGATAAGATCAAAAGGACCATGGTCATGCAGTACCTGCATCGCCATTCTCCTGACCTAGCCCTCCTTCAGGAGACGCATATGAAAGGCAACCAGTGTCTCGCACTCAACAGATATGGTTACATGTTAGCAGCCCATGCTGGCTTCACAATGGGATCCCGCGAGGTGGCAATACTGGTCAAAAACTCAGTGCCATTGATAAGAGGCAGCATCTGGCAGGACCCATTGGGCAGGTATGTGTTTTTAGCTGGAATATGGGAGGGGCGGAACCTCAACATATGCTCAGCATACATCCCACCAAAACTACAGGCCGACACCCTCCCCGAATTAAGCAAAATACTATTGGACATGCCGCCAGGGATACATATTTTGGGTGGAGATATGAACGCTGAGATGTCATACGAGCTAGATAAAACCTCAACACAGGCCCACAAGAGTGGGGCAGAACTGTTACGGACATTTGCTAAGGCAATGGGCCTATCAGACCTGTGGAGACTTCACAACCCAACCAGTAGGCAGTACACACATATCTCCGCGGCACACGGTTCTGGTCGCGCATTGACTACCTCTTCATGCAGTGCATGCACGTGGGTCACTTCAGAGGAGCACAGCACAGAGCCAGGGGCATCTCAGATCACTCCTCAGTAGAGGTCCTTATCCAGGGCCCGGTTGGAAACTATACCACACCCCCGCGTATAGCACCCTGGCACTTCCGGGACAAAGAATTTCAAGATAGATTTAGTGAGCGTATGCAACAATATTTCGACGAAAACGCTGGGTCGTGGATTCCCACTCCACCCTATGGGAAGCGTACAAAGCAGTGGCGAGGGGCTACCTGCAAGCCACAATAGTCGGTCTTAGGAAGGAGAGGAGCTCTAGGTGCAACACACTAGAACAGGAGATAGTGCAGCTAGAGCGGGGCACCAAATGCAGTGGAGCGAACACCTAAGATTTGCACCACTCAATTCGCCTCAAACAAAAGGATCTCTGGGACTTGGAGGAGGAAACGGCCCAACATCACGCAGTGGCAACACAGAGGCGCCTGTATGACCTGGGGGATAAGGCCAACAAACATTGCTTGGCTTGAACGGAGAGACAAAGAGAGGAACTGGGTGGCTGAAATCCGCACAGCGGCTGGTGCAAAACGGGGATCGGGAGCTGATATAGCAGAGGCATTTGGGACCTATTATGAATCGCTCTACCAACCCAGGACAGACAAATCCGAAGACGAGGGCAGAGAGTTTCTTAAAGACCTTTCTCTCACAATGCTTGCTGCAGAAGATAGGGAGGTGATTGATGGCGACCTAACAAAGGAGGAGGTGGAAGGGGCCATAAAAGATTTACAATCCGGAAAGGCGGCCAGACCAAACGGACTGCCCGTGGAACTCTTTAAATCAGTAGCCACAAAGGTGGCGCAGCCGATGCTTGACATGTTTCAGACAGCACTGGAGGAGGGGCATGTGCCTGAAGACTTACGGCTGGCTACAATCGTGGTCATCCCCAAAAAAGGCAAAGCGGCGGATACATGTGGCTCATATCGACCCATATCCCTTCTCAACTATGAAACCAAGGTACTAGCAAAAGTATTGGCCACCCGACTCCTACACATAATCCCCACGTTAATACATCCCGATCAATCTGGGTTTATGCCCCACAGAAGTACCCGACTTAATCTTAGCCGATTATATGGGGTTATCCACACCACGTCGACACAATCCCACATATACCAGCCGCCCTCAAGTAATTGGATGCCTGCATGGCGTTCGACAGCATCGAGTGGCCCTACCTGAACGCAGTGCTCCTAAAACTGGGCCTCGGTCCACACTTTTGTGCTTGGGTTCGATTGCTATACCAGTGTCCACAGGCCCAAGTGCGAGTTAATGGCTCGGTATCGAGAACATTCACACTCCACCGGGGCACGCGACAGGGCTGCCCGCTCTCCCCAATACTTTTTGCCCTGGCACTGGAGCCACTGGCAGCATGGATCCAGCAGGACCCCGTGATTAGGGGCATAGATGTCGGAGGGGGGTGGGAAGAACGCATATCGCTGTATGCAGACGATGTGCTGCTCTATGCGCATAAACCCAGACAAACTTTTCATAGAATAATACATATACTCCGCACCTTTGGAACCTACTCGGGGTATCAGATAAATTGGAATAAGTCCCTCATCTTCAGGCTTGCGGGCACTCTCCCACCTTTCACAACAGAATGTGCAGCTCTAGCGATCCAAGACAAATTCAAATACCTGGGCATGTGGATCACAAAAATGGCTGAAGAATTCCTAAATCTTAATGTGTATCCACAGCTGACGAGGCTGCGTGGTGACGTAAGGCACTGGCGTAACCTACCAATCTCCCTAATGGGAAGAGCGACATTATTTAAGATGATGGCCCTGCTGCGGCTGCTTTATGTCCTACAGAATACAGAACTGTGCAGCTCGGATGCTCCTGAATATACCTAAACGCTCCTCTGCAAGACCGGCTCTTGCTACCCTTCACTGGCTGCCTGTTCAGGAAAGAGTGCAATTTAAGGCTCTCTGTATCACCCATAAATCTTTTTTTGGGAAAGGTCCGCCTCTGATCCGTTCCTGGAGTAAACCTTATGTACCCAACAGAACCCTGAGATCGGGGAAAAAAGGATTGATCTGTGTACCTAAGATTAAACGTTCACGGAGTGGAGGTCGACTGTTCACATATAATGCATCTCGACTCTGGAACAGTCTGCCTCTACACATACGCTCTGAATCTGAACATCTTAAGTTCAGAAAACTTTTGAAAACTTTTCTTTTTCACTAGTCCTTCTTTAGCTTATCTATTTTGTAGCCTACTGGATGCCTAGCGCTGGGATGCCCATGGGTAACCATGCGCTCTATAAGTGTTCATTCATTCATTCATTCATTCCAATACCCCGTACAAAATCCCGGACTCCTTCTTTAAAAGCGTAGAGGGGGAACAACGCACTCTCCTATGGGAAGGAGGCAGACCCCGAATAGCACTGCGCAAACTACAGTGCGGAGTATACGACGATGGCCTAGCAGTCCCGGACATCCGGAGTTACTACCTAGCTTCCCAATTGATAAATGTTAATGGGTGGGTCTTCGAGCCATTGACGGAACCAGCATACAGGATTGACAGACACACGATGGGAAGCGGTGGACACTTAGCGGCCCTCTACCGGAAACAGCGAGGGGATCAGCTGCCACCACACACACATGAGGTCATAAGAGCATGGCGAACCACGAACAGGCTACTGGGGTGGGAGTCGAGGCTAACCCAGCAGACACCACTCTGGGAGAACAATGGGCTGAGGGACGTAGGGCGCCTGCCGGGAGATTTCCTTAAATGGAGCCTGATAGGCCTAGACACTTAGGGATGTGTGATGAGGTGGGAAAATGCTAACCTTTGCAGAACTTAAAAACTAATATCAATTGGCCGACACAGAACACTTCAGCTATGGCACGCCATACACCACCATATATCGGAAGGAGAATCCGTCCCGGAGTACTTCCCCCTTGAAGACCGACTACTACTTGTTCCTATGATAGACAAGGCAACATCCCTAACATATAAGAAAATCATGAACAACCTTTCAGACCCCCTCGTCTCCCTGAGGGCAGACTGGGAGACTGATCTGGGATTGATAGAGCACGATGATTGGCAGGAAGCAATCCAGAGCCCCAGGGAAATTGCCATTAGGGCACGATTCCGTCTGGTTCAGCTGAGAATACTGCACAGGTCCTACACCACCCGGACGTTGTACCATAAACTAGGCTGGGCAGACTCAGAACTCTGCATCAGGGGCTGTGGCGAGGTAGGCACATTCTTTCATATAATCTGGGAATGCCCTGCAGCACAGCGATACTGGACTCGAATCACCCGAGTGATGTCTGAAGTCCTAGGTACACACATACCCCTCAACGCTCGCTGGCACTTGTTGGGCATAACAGGCGAAATCCACTGGCCGCCTCATGTGAAAACTTGGCTAGCATTAGCCTCTGTAGTGGCAAAGCGCAACATTGCTAGACTATGGGGTGTACAGGAAATAGGGACGCTCACTGCTTGGAAACGTAATCTAGACTGGTGTTGCCTGGCTGAAAAAACTGTCTACCAGAGCAGGGGATGCCCTAAAAAGTGGGAGAAGATATGGAATTCATGGGACAAATATAGATCCTTGACACAAATGGGCGCAGCCAAGGGGGAGTAATGATAAACGCAAAGTAAAAACTGAGGGAGGGGTGGATCCTTCCCCCATGTCCACGGCATGCAATACTGTACCCCCGACCTGAACTGCAGATGATGTACAATGTGTTAATTATATGTAATGATGGGATGTTTACATGTTTGTTTGTTCAATAAAAAAAAAAAAAAAAGAGTTTCTAAAAAAAAAAGAGTTTGGTTTCTACCTTTCAATGAACTTGTGAAGATCCAAAGCTGTTCTGAAATCAAGAGGGAGGTAATTCCATAACTGGGGGAACAGACCCAGAAGAAATCCCTTCTATGAGCTCTTAACTAATACTTATAGAACAGCCAAGTATCTCCTTCAGAGCATCACTTCTTTCTGGGAGAACCTTCTAACACTGTCCTTGCTTTTTCTCTCTCAAATGTTTATATGCACTACTCCAGTCAAGACCATCAACTCAATAGAATCCCCAGCTCCTTCTGGATGATTGCAGAGATCCTAGACTGTGCTGTTCACAGGAGTCCATTCCACGTCTGATGACTCTGCTTATGAACATGGGGCCTCAGGTCGAGGATTGTGTGAAAATACTCCAGAAGGAAGCAAGTAATAACAAGGGAGTACATGTGAAAAAAGTTCTGAAGTTCCAGCATTGGGTTGGTTGGTATTCAGAGAGTCAGAACGATGAGTCATCAAGATAGCCAGCACAGGATGAGAGTGGCTCAGCACCAACATGAGAGTTCTTTCAGACCTTATGCTAACGAGTGATACTGGGTTGCCCTATTGTGTTTATTGTCATTACCAAAAAAGATCATAGGATATGAGGGCTAGTTTTCTAGGTCTGTTCCCTTGCCGTTACACTACACATATATGGAACAAGAGGGAGTCTACAGAAAGGGAGTTAGGAAACGCTTTAATATCTGACTTGCTACTGAACCAGTAGATGTGTGCTGTAACTCATTAACCTTACCCCTCTTATGCTTTCTGTGATAAGCAAAAGGAAATGAAGAACTTTCAAGATGCTTGTTGTGCCCCATATAAACCATAGGCGCAGCAGGTAACAAGGGCCAGCAGGAACATTCAAGTAATGGGGCTTTGCTATCCCACCAATAGTCATTGAGCTGGTACTGGAATCAAGGGAGTAGGATGAAACATGCGGAGGTGTGTCACTCTCAGGGCAGTTGGAGCTTTTATCAGAACAGCTACCTCTCAGCTGCTAGGAATAGGGACATGAGCTTATAAACGTTCATGTGCTCCAGTATTTTGGCACCAGTAGAAATCACTCACAAACACATCAGATAAATCGGTCTCCTTAAATGAACGTATTTATTTATTTTCGGTTTTTTTTTAAAGTGCAAACGTGGCCAAGGGCATTAGAGCACTTTACAAGCGAACAGGTATTCAGTTATGGATAAACATTTATATACAAGCAACTAAGCATCAAGACAAATCATCAGGAATTGGGCAATGGAACTTGAAGATAGGAATAAGATGAAGTATTCACAGGCTTAAATATATTTGGATCAAAGAACTGGCATTGGAAATGCATAGTTTTGGCACACTGAACATTCCTGGTCCCGGAAGCACCATGACCAGTACCATGCCCCACTGATCTATGATTTCCAGTGTGCTTCAGGATATTGCCAGTGCATTTGGAAGGGTTTTCTCAAAGAAGCAAGCCTGTATTTCCAGTGGAAATTAGTGTATTCAAAAGATGTGGAAAGAGGTGTATCTCTTTTGTTGATAGAATCCATAATGCTACTAGTGGCTACATGCGGTATCAGTCCCTTGACTTTCTCAAATGGCAGACAGTTTAAAATTACAATGATATAACTGCAAAGCCAATGAGTTAATTGATTACTTTCAGCCACAGAGTCTAAACTCACATAAAACTAACAACTTATATCCTTACTCAGAAAACTTTGCATCCAGAGAGTACCTAATTAACAAATGATATAATTTTCATGGAATCACATCTGTAGATCTCAAAATACAAAATGGTTGATACACTCATCATTGTTTCAAAACATGCATCAGGGAATCTTGTCCTGTTCAAGAACTTTGTGACCTGCTTATAATTTCTAGGAATTTACCACCTACGTCCCACTTAAAATCATTCAAATTGTAATCAAAGGCCACAGAGCCTAACAATTTACTAGGAGAGACACATGTAGGAAGCCTTGTTGTCAGGATAAAGAATGTTGTATGTTCCAGTATTTAACACCATGTCTTTTCCTGATGAAGACCTACTTGTTAATATATTATGCTTGACCAAAGCAGGTCAACTTGCTTAAATTATGCTAGCTGTCTACTAAATTGTTTCCTGTCTAGTTTGGTGTAAAGGTATGTACATATGGACTGACTTCCATGCTTGATAACACAGCAAATCAGAACTTACCCACACATTCAAAGGATGAAACCATGGACCAGAAGAGGAGCAGTAGGGGTAAGGCAGTGTCTTCCCCTCTGTCTCAGATCACTGATTCCCCTCTTAAGGGAGGAGGAGCAGATCCTGAAGAAGGAACTGCCCCCGAGGGACTTGAGCCTGATCAGGTTGAGTTCTTGGGGGCAGGGGGCCCTTCTAGGGAAGATCTGAGTAAGGAGCAACAGTGCTGCCCCTCTCTTGAACCCCTCAGACAGCAGGCTGCTGCTGAGGCTGCTGGGAGTGCTAGTGGGTCCCATAAAGTTTATTGGGATGAGGGACTCCTATATTCTGAGGGTAGAGACCCAGCCCCTGGAGCCACCAGGAGGTTGGTAATACCTCAGAAGTTTAGGGGGTTCCTCTTGATCCTAGCACATGACATCCCTTTAGCAGGACACTTGGGCCAAAACAAGACCTGGGACAGGCTTGTTCCACATTTTCATTGGCCACATATGTCAGAGGACACAAAGGAGTTTTGTCGCTCCTGTGTCACATGCCAAGCCAGTGGTAAGGCAGGTGGCACAACAAAGGCCCCCTGATACCACTACCTGTGGTGGGGGTACCCTTTGAAAGGGTAGGGATTGACATTGTTGGTCCCCTTGACCCTCAAACTGCATCTGGGCACAGGTTTATCCTGGTGGTAGTGGATCATGCCACCAGGTACCCAGAAGCAATTCCCCTGAGGACCACCACAGCCCCTGTGGTGGCAAGAGCCCTCATTGGAGTTTTCTCCAGAGTGGGTTTCCCAAAGGAGGTCATTTCTGACAGAGGTACCAACTTCATGTCAGGATATTTGAAGGCAATGTGGAAGGAGTGTGGTGTAACTTATAAGTTCACCACCCCCTATCACCCACAATGCAATGGGTTAGTTGAACGCTTCAACAAAACCCTGAAGGGAATGATTAAAGGACTCCCAGAGAAGCTTAGGCGGAAATGGGACCTTCTTCTTCCTTGCCTGTTGTTTGCATACAGAGAGGTTCCACAGAAGGGGGTTGGTTACAGCCCATTTGAGCTTCTGTTTGGGCACCCTGTAAGAGGTCCATTGTGTTTGGTAAAGAGGGCTGGGAGTTACCTCTCAAGCCCCCAAACAACATGTGATGGACTATGTACTTGGTCTCCGCTCCCGGATGGCTGAGTACATGAAAAAGGCAACCAAAAACCTGGAGGCCAGCCAAGAATTACAAAAGCTTGGCATGACCAAAGAGCTGTACTGACTGTATACCAGTCAGGACAGAAAGTGTGGGTGTTGGAGCCTGTGGCCCCAGCAGCCCTCCAGGACAAGTGGAGTGGCCCCCATACAATAGGTGAACAGAAGGGAGAAGTCACCTACCTGGTGAATCTTGGAACTCCCAGGAGCCCCCTGAGGGTGCTCCATGTCAACAGATTAAAGCCATATGTTGACAGGGCTGACATGGCTTGCTCATGGCAACTGATGAAGACCAGGAGGAGGAGAGTGACCCTCTCCCTGACCTGCTCTCTCAGAACCCTGATGATGGGTCAGTAGATGGTGTTGCTTTGGCAAGCAGCCTCACTGACCATCAGCAAACTGAGTGCAGACAAGTTCTGCAACAGTATAGACATATGTTTAGCCTGACCCCTAGTCAGACTACCTGGTGCACCCATGAGGTGGACACTGGAGACAGTCTGCCTGTCAAGAGTAAAATATACAGGCAACCTGACCATGTCAGGGACTGTATCAGGACTGAAGTCCAGAAAATGTTGGAGCTAGGTGTAATTGAGCCTTCAGATAGCCCTTGGGCTAGCCCAGTAGTCCTGGTACCCAAGCCTCATACCCAGGGTGGTAAGAAAGAAATGAGGTTTTGTGTAGACTACAGAGGCCTCAATGCAGTCACTAGGACTGATGCCTATCCCATACCAAGGGCAGCTGAGCTGATTGATACTTTGGCCTCAGCCAAGTATCTAAGTACATTTGACCTAACAGCTGGCTACTGGCAGATCAGATTAGCTGATGATGCAAAAGCCAAAACAGCATTTTAGACCCCCTAGTGGGCACTACCACTTTGTGG
Source organism: Calotriton arnoldi (assembly GCA_963921515.1). Classification (NCBI taxonomy): domain Eukaryota; kingdom Metazoa; phylum Chordata; class Amphibia; order Caudata; family Salamandridae; genus Calotriton; species Calotriton arnoldi. The sequence continues at coordinate 586,474 of CAWUFW010008428.1, read as the reverse complement.
TGATGCCCTTTGGATTGAAAAATGCACCTGCCACTTTTCAGAGGTTGGTGAATAAAGTTCTGGCAGGGATGGAAACTTATTGCTCAGCTTATCTAGATGATATTGCTGTCTTTAGTTCCTCCTGGCAGGATCACCTGGTCCACCTCAGAAATGTTTTGGAGGCTCTGCAGAAAGCAGGCCTCACTATCAAGGCCACTAAGTGCCAGATAGGGCAGAGTCAGGTTGTGTACCTGGGCCACCTTGTAGGTGGAGGCCAGGATCAGCCTTTACAGAGCAAAATCCAAACCATAATGGAATGGGTTGCTCCAACCACCCAGACACAGGTGAGAGCCTTCTTAGGCCTGACTGGGTACTATAGGAGGTTTGTCAAGGGATATGGATCTATAGTGACCCACTTGAATGATCTGACCTCAAAGAAGATGCCAAAAAGGTTCAGTGGACAGCTAGCTGTCAGAAGGCATTTGAAGACCTAAAGCAGGCCATGTGCACTGCCCCCATCTTACAGAGTCCAGACTACACCAAAAAGTTCATTGTCCAAACAGATGCTTCTGAGCTGGGTGTGGGAGCTGTACTGTCTCAACTGAATGATGAAGGTCAAGACCAGCCAGTAGCTTTTATTAGCAGAAGGCTGACCCCTAGAGAAAACGTTGATCAGCTATAGAGAGGGAGGCCTTTGCTGTGGTGTGGGCCCTGAAGAAGCTGAGGCCATACTTGTTTGGCACTCACTTCATAGTTCAGACTGACCACAAGCCCCTCCTATGGCTTAAACAGATGAAAGGTGAAAACCCAAAACTTTTGAGGTGGTCCATTTCCCTACAGGGGATGGACTATACAGTGGAACATAGACCTGGGACCCAACATGCCAATGCAGATGGACTCTCAAGGTATTTCCACTTAGAACACGAAGACTCAACTGGTCAAGGTTAGTTTAGTGTCCCTGCGTTTGGGGGGTTGTGTAGGAGAGTAGGATCTGCCTCTTATGTTGCCCCCACTTTTTTTCCTGATGTTTACACTGGTTTCTGGCTATAGTCTGGCTGGGTCCCTGCTAATCAGGGCCCCAGCCTCTCTGTTCTCTCTAAACGACTTGGAGTGCACTCTAGGTGCACTAGTGATTGGATACTGTGGTACCTTATGAGTCCCTAGTATATGGTACCTTAGGTACCAAGGGCATAGGTACTTCACAGGCCTACCAGGGGCTGCAGCATGTATTATGCCACCCCTGGGAAGCAGACTAAATCTGACACCACAGGCCTGCTACTGCAGCCTGGGTGAGGTGGTGCTAGCACTCCTCACTGAGATATAGGTTCCCTATATCTCTCCTACACACACATATAAACCTATCAGTCACCCCTAAGGCAGGCCCTATCAATCCTGAGGGCAGGGTGCTTGGCTTCTATGTGAGGGGTGCCTCTGCCTGAGCAGGGCCCCTCTGCCGCTCTCAGAGTCCATTCTCTGGTGCTGTTTGTGGATGCGGTTAAACCATATACTCTTAAGTGCATTATATCCTCACGGTAAAATGCTAACTTTGGAATGGCTGCATCAAAACATGTCGTGTTTGGTGTCAAACATCTTGGAATACTACCCCCCCGCCAGTCCTGGCGGCGGGAGTAGCATTCCACCCTTCTAGAGGGATAGACATGTACCTACTGTGGAAACGCGGTAGAATCCTGCAGAGCCCTGGCATCACAAAATGGATGCCACCAGTCACAGACACTGGGCTGCCCTCCTGCTGATGACCAACACTCGCAGTGGAGGAAGCCCAACAATAGATATCCTTTCCCAAGGGGGTGTGACCACCTCCCAGACAGGGTTTAGTGTATTGGGGCTGGGTGGGTGCACTCTTAGAGTGCTTTGAAGTCCTGCACTTGGGGAGCAGAAGGCTCCTCTGTGCATACCCCAGTTCAAACCGGCTCAGGGGCTACCTGCCCCTGCTCTGGCGCAAAACTGGACAAAGGGAAGTGGGTGTAGCCACCCACTCCCCTGACCCTCCCATAGGTAGGGTCATAGAGCTAGTCCCTCCCTTTCTTTTAGTATAAGAGGGGGAACCTGTGCATTGCACCCTAGATCTCCCTGGACGACGCTCTAAAGAAGAATCCTGGACCTTCGACGTTCCACTACCTTTGGAAGACTGAAGAATCTCCCTTGGAGTCAAGGAGTGACTCCCCTGCTTGGCAGGCACCAAAAACTATGAACAACGGTCGCAAAGTACACCGCTCCCGCCGGAGTCCGAAGTTCCTGCAGCCCAAGAAGTAGATTTCCTGACTTCTCAAAGGCCATTGTGAGTCCCCAGCGAAGCTGAGGCCAGTGGACCCCAAGAGTGACGAGGAACCGCGACCCCTGGGTACCGTGCACTATTGTCGAGTGCAACCCCTTCACAACGTTCTACGAACTTGTGCTTTGGACCACATGTGGTCCTAGCCTCCAGCAAGAATCCCTCCGAAGATCAGAGGCCTACCACGTCCCAAGTGACCGTGGGCCCCTGTTGAGCAAATCCTCCCGATGCGTCTTCGCGATCCCTTGCCAGCCAGCTTGTGGGTCCCCTGAAGGGTTTCCTACAGAACCAAAGGGTTCCTCTGGTTGCTCCAGGCCTGCCCTGACTTACCCTCGCTGGGTGAGTCCCTCAGACCTTGCTGGTCTGCGTCATTGACTTTTTACACTTTCCCCGAGACTTGCTGTTACCAAGGCTTGTTGGCTCCAATCGAGTCGCTGATACTGCAGTAAGCTGCAGACATCGTGGACCACGCTGAATCCAGCTCCTGGTCATCGTCGACACCTCCTGGACCTCGTGGCTGAAGAGTCAAGGCACCCATGAACAACCTGAATCTTGTGACGACGGTGGGCATCCATCTTCCTTGCCCCGAGTCACTGCCAAGTGACTTTGAACACTGTCCCCTCTGCTTTCAGGTCTTCCATCTTCTGAATCCAGGCTTGGATTCCTCCGGACTACTTCTCCTGTCGCCGCAAGCAGCAAGTCTTCACTGGCTCCCATTGAAAATGACGCCGCGACCCGACACCAAAAAACACCTATGCACCCGGCTCCCCTGGGTGAGGTAACTTCAGCACTATGGTGCTCCTGTGGGTGTGGGCCCTAGAACTACTTACCCTGTAAGTGACTTGCTTGTAGCTACCCTAGAAGTGCCCTAAAACTCTTACTTTCCAAGTGCGACTATCGCGCTGACTCGTACATGGTTCGCGTCTGTGTTAGACACACCGCGTCCAACTCCCTTGCAACTCTATCTGTAACCGCGTCCTTCGACTCGTACAAGGACCGATCGGTGTGTTCGCCTCGAACACGCAAGGGACCTCAAACATTGAAATCTCAATCGCGTCTGTTCGCATAGACTCGTACAGGACTCGCACCGGTGCCAGGACACCGCTTCCGTCCCCTGTGGGTCTCCTACAACTACCTGGGGTGGTTCTTGGGGGTCCCTCGATTCTAGATGCGCTAGACCTAGGTCTAGCCAAACTAAGATTGTGATATTCGATTGTGCTAAACTTATTTTGATAACATTTGACTTGTACATATGTTCCTGACTTCTAATCTCATAAAGAGATTAGTAGAGAGTTGTTTATTAATAAATACATATATATTTGATATATATACCTGTGTGGTGTCTTTTCATTTGGTGATTCAAGAGATTGTGTGGTAAAACAAGCTGCTTTACATTCCTTCAAGACTTAGCCTGAAGGCTGCTCTCCACAGCTACCACTAGGATAGCTTTCTATAAAGGTTGTCTTAAACCTATCTACCATAAGAGTCGAATTGTTCTGGTGCAAGGTGTCCACTTTAATTAGTGAACAGCATATACCAGGCCAACTTCTCACAGCCATGCCTCAGCTGAGCGTGGCATGAGGACCCGCTCCTCCGGCCAACCCACTCTCTAGCCGAAAGGAAGGGGGGCGCCTTATCTCCTTCCGGGTCACAGGCAGCACGAGGTTTGCGCATCACTTCCGCTCACGCCATTGCAGCAGTGTTGCCAGATTGGGCTGTTTCCCGCACAAATGGGCGACATTTTTCCCATTTGTGTGGGAAAAAACTACCCTGGCGGGCTGTGGAAAGTTGGGCGACATTTGCCCTTGTGTGCGCAAAATTCATAGTTTCAGCGGCGCCCAGAGGATCTGTAATAATCAGGGCCGTCAATCATTCATAGCGCGAACGCGCTACTTATGACGGCCCTGCTTCTTGTTGATGACCTGCCCCCAGAGAGAATGGTCCAATGATCTTGCGAGGGGCAGGCCTGTCATCATTTTTTTTTTTACTTTTGAATCATGTCATTTGCCTCTCTTGGCGCGGGCGCACAGCCAGCGTGGACTCGGAGTGCACTGGTCTGGAGCTCGGGAGAGGAGGAGGAGTCATGAGTGTCAAGGCAGGGCTGGTTTGCCTACCCTGCAGCCTGCTTCTGTTGCGCGTGGGAGTCCCTTGGTGCCCAGCAGGAGAATTAAGGTGAGATTAGTGTACGAAGTGTCCACTTTTCGTGCTCTGCCCCCTCTCTTTCTTCCTCTTATTCCCTCTCTTTCTGTCTCTCTCTCGCAGCTCCTCACTGAAAACCGTTGTTCAATAAACATCTCTTACCCTCTGTTTCCTCTGCTTTCCTTCATTCGTTCCCCTGTAAAATGGATCCAAAAAGAAAGAAACACTTTTATTGGAAATGTCGTCTTTTTCTTATACTTTTTCTGTTCCAAAGTGCAGCCTCGGGACCAAGAGAAAAAAGAGGAGCAAAATACAAAAAATAAATAAAGGATTACAGAGTGGTTGCAAAGTGCCTAGATTGGTTTTGTTAACACCCAAACACAGTAGCGCCACTTTACAGAGTTTGCCAGTAAGCACTACTTTTGTTTTCTCGCCATTCTTTGAACAGCATTGTTTTCCCCCGGTGGGGAGTGCACTATTCCTGGAGGTTCTGCAATACCTACTTGATGACTGGAGTGGAAAACGTTTAATGTGATCCATATCAGCTCTTTTTCTTATATTAATTTATGAAATGTGTACTGCTGCTCTATGTTCAGGGATGTTGTCTTTTTAAACCATACTACTTATGTTTTGTAAGGATTTAAGAAATGGACATTAAAATGGGTCCCTTCCGGGTCCTGTAGTCATGTGCTTAACATTTCAGGCAAAAACACTCATTGATTTCTGAATAATGAGTGTAAACTTTTATGACAAGTGGGGGTGCGCAGCTCAAGAATTGCAATAGGCCAAGATAAATTAAAAAGTAACTTCTTTATTCAAAACATTTTTTTCTTAAGATCATCTGATATAGAAAATCCAGCCTACGCGTTTCATTCCCATATAGGGAACTTCATCAGGGCAGAAAAATATATCATTTGTAAATGTACAGATTGCCAAAGTGCCAACAATTTGTATTACTAGCTTCAGACCAGTTGGCTTCTCACCAAAGACAATATGTTCCTATATAGGCCTGTTTGTAACGGTTTGTCAAACACGGAAGAGAGAGGAAGTTTCGGTCGCGACGCTGAGGAATCTTCGTATCTGCTTAGAGTGAATATGGGCCACAGTGCAATACACTTGACCTTTTGAATTATTGGAAATTGTTTAGGACACACAGTGGACATAGAGGCGCTACTAATTACATTTTCCTGTTGACTTTTCTCTGTGGGTCCTTTTTATTGTCATACGGATTCGTCTACTGGAATTGCATTGGCGTTTTTTATGGGCTGTTACAACAGATTACATCTGCTTGTCGACCTGTTCTTCGTGTTTTTTTAATCATATTTGGATCCGTCTTCCTGGTAATTGTTGGAATTTTGACAAACCGTTACAAACAGGCCTATATAGGAACATATTGTCTTTGGTGAGAAGCCAACTGCTCTGAAGCTAGTAATACAAATTGTTGGCACTTAGGCAATCTGTACTTTTACAAATGATATATTTTTCTGCCCTGATGAAGTTCCCTATATGGGAATGAAACGCGTAGGCTGGATTTTCTATATCTGATGATCTTAAGAATTTTTTTTTTTTAATAAAGAAGTTACTTTTTAATTTATCTTGGCCTATTGGAATTCTTGAGCTGCGCACCCCCACTTGTCATAATAGTTTCTGATCTGGAGCACAGTGACGTCATTCAACGGCTGGCACAGGGGTAGATTGCACGGCGATCTTACTTATAGGACCTGGCACGAGGTGCGGCACAGGAGGTCCGCCGTTGTTGTATCTGGATAAATGAGTGTAAACTTGTTAAGGTAACCATGTTGTTCTGCTTACCTTTCACATGCTTTACTTAATCTTGCATTCCCTATGAGGGTTTGCTTTTTCCAGGATGTTACTTTTTTTTCAGGCAGCATATTACCCTCGTGCATAATTTGAATTAAGTCGCATCCAGGTGTTTATAGCGGGGCAATTGGGGGGTAGCTGAAGTTTGAGCTAGTTTCTCTCAGTGTGACAGTATGGTGTTCAGTGGGGGAAAGGATGTGGTACTAAGGCCAGAGCTGCCGAATTTGGTACTGGGGACCAGGTTCAGCCTTCGAGTCCAGTCCACCAGACCACTCTCCTGAGGGAGTACATTCCCATGCTAGACCTTAGAAGGCCCCCCAAGACCCTAGAAGCCCTAGCTAGACCTTAGAAGCCCTGGTGTCTTAGCACCTTGAAGATCTGTCCACCACAATCCATAATGAAGTACACCTCCAGTCTTGTGGGCAGGTCTACAAAGCAGCACACCCTAGAGCAACATTGACTCTGTCACCGAGGTCACAGGTTCCTTGAGGCCAGTCAGCCTCACCCATTTGTACCTCCATTGGCCTTGGTTCAGCAGGAGTAGTGCAACTCACCAAAAATTGGCAATGCAGGATTTGCACGCACACAAAATTAAGGGGCATATTTACAAGGGAATGGCAAAGCGTGGCGTTAAGCAAACATTGCTAATGCCACGCTCCGCCATTCTGAAAACGCAGGGATGCGCCGTATTTACAATGGTGTAGGACAGCCCTGCTTTTTTCCTAGGACTGGCGCTAAACTCAGCTGCGTAGCACCAACGCAGGCACCCTTGCACCATAGTGCAAGGGTGCCAGCGTTAAGGGAATTATTGTTTATGTGCAGGAAAGTGTCCCTTCCTGCACTTAAACAATCCAGAATGGCGAATTGTAACTTCTATGTGTGCTGCATTATGCAGCACACATAGAAGTTGCAAATCATCATTTTTTAAATGATTGTTTATGTGCAGGAAGGGACACCTTCCTGCACATGAGCTAATCATTCATGGCACTTTGCTGTTTCTATTTGTGCTGCACAATGCATCACACATAGAAACAGCAAAAACGAGGAGAAATTAAGCATTTCTCCTCACTTTGCCATGTTAAGACCAGGTTTTCCCTGGTCTTAATTTTGGCACTGCCTCCTGTTTACGCCACCCTTGTAAATAGGGGGCAGCGTAAAAATCAGTGGGTGTTGCAGAGGAACAAAGGCCAGCCTGACAGACACTCTTATTGTTCAGGTCAGGCAGGCAGGAGCTGGACATGCGCTAAATGCACAGACTGCCAGATGCCTGAACTGAACATTGCCAGGCTGAGAATTTCACACCCTTTGTGTGTGACCTCAGTTTGGCAAAAGTGCCTCAAGGCCCTCCCCCATGTGATGAACGGGAGCACCACCGATTGCTTCGGACCTGGGCACTTCAGTTTTAAGCCCTGAAGTGCCGAGGGCAGAGTGTCAATCAGTAGCACCTAGTCACAGAGTATGGTGGGGTCAGCAGTCTCACTGACTCCATCCCACTCTGATGAGTTTGGGACTGCTGCCTTCTAATCAGTCAATGAGGGAAGGCAGCAGTTCCAACCCTCCTGGGACCTCTGAGGCTTCCCTCTCGGACAGCTGCAGTTAAGGTAAGTTTTATGCGTTTTTTTATGTTTCATGTGTGTATGTATTAATGTATGTGTATCTAGCTAGCGCTATATACTCTCAAATAAATTAATATGTGTGTTAGTGTTGTGAATGGGTGTGTGTGCGTGAGTTAATGCATGGGTGTAATTGAGGTGTATGTGTGACCACCGCCCCCTCCCTGGTACAATTACCATCTGCTACTGCTTTTAACACAGAGATCATTTTGTTATTTACAGCTAATATATCACAATCCTTCTAATATAGCACAGTGAGGTATGTACGGACATCAAGGAACTGCATGCAAACTGAAAGGCATTACTTTGGAACCTTGTTTTTATCCTCAGTCTTTTGTAATTCCAAGTTTGTTAAAAAGGTTACTTTGAATAATAAAGACGTATTAGCACACTCAACAACTGCATAGCATTTTAATTCTGACTGTGTGTTTCTGCAGACCAAGTGCTCTTAGTATATTATGCCTCCCAGTGTGTATGATATGACTCCTACACATTGTAGCCCTCATTGTGTACATGCATAGTAGTGCTTTAATTTACAATTGACATTTATATAACCATCGCTTTATGCGTTCTCCTAAGAGGCCAAGGATTGGATGTGCATTTAGTCTGAACACCTTAATGACCCAGTGGCAGGCACTGTGAGAAAGCAGTATCAGTAGAGTTGAGGGAGAGTCGGTGTTAAGGGTGTAACCAAAGGTTCTGGGAAATTGGGTCATTTTCATTTCTGCTGCAACAGCCTTGCCTTCATCTGTACCCCAAGCAAACAAGTGCTTGCTGCAACACAATGGAAACAACAATGTCCTCTATACTTTTTAGTGCCAAAGTAAGTGGTCACGGTGAAGGACTTAGTAACGGAGGGCAGGGAATCGGTCAGAGTACGTGCCTGTCTCTTTTCTGGCCTCTCCTTATATTTTAACTGGACAAGTGTGGTACTCTCGACTTACTGTAGCAACCCTCAGTTTTCACACTGTTGCTTCACATTTACGTACAATTGTTTTGCACGAAAACTGTGTTTCAGATTTGTCTGCTGCGGTTTATTTTTGCTGTTGTCCCAAACTGTCATTGTGAAGGTGTTTTTTGTTGTTGAATATTTTCAGACAATTACATGGAATGTTAAGCTGTGCCAAACAAGTTGTGTTGCAATTACTTTAATACAAGGGGGTGTTTCTTAATATGTAGATCACTGTGTGATGTTAATTCTGCATAACCCTCCCAGTATTCTTTTTTGGAGCCACATTGTTGAAATAGCATTGAAATTCCTATTCATAGACAGAGGTTTATAATCTGCTTTTGTAGAAATAATTCATGAATGCAAGCTTCAGGTTTGGTTCTATGGTGACAGAACTACAAGATGAAAAGTAAAAGTGGTGACTGGTCTTGAAAATGAGTAGTTATTAGCACAGGTGCCCAGATAACCTCCTCCCACTATCTGTATATTGAATAGAATTTAGATTCATCCTTAAAATGTTTTCTGAAGACTACTTTTGCAAAATTTGAGAGATTCGATTTTGGGCTGGTTTATGGGCTGACACTGGTCTGCGTTGGGCTGAATTTGGACTTATCCTTGAGTGTCTTTGGACTTGGGATGGGTCTCAAAATCTGGCAACACTGCATCGCAGTCAAGGAGCCTATTTATGGCGCGTCGGTCTGGGCCCCTTCGTTTTTCAACATCGCGATGGTGGGAGCAGATCAGCGGCACAAACAGTCCTCCCTTGTCCTTGTCTTTCTCTGCAGGTTGACGCTGCAACATAGAGGGATTCACCCTGAACATCACGCTCGACTCAGGAAGGCAGCAGCTTGCAGCATATGCCCCTGGGAGCCACAAGGGCTTCAGTTTTTGCACCCGACCCGAATTAGTACTCAGTGGCGCGCTGTGGGCTATTAAAGCAAAGGGAAGTAGATCTTTGGGCTCCAACTTCCAAGTTTAACTGGGTTTTTACAGGGGATATTCAGGAGCCAATTGCACAGGCAGCGCTGCGGTGTACCTGGGTTTTACAAATAGTGTCAGGAACTAATTTTGCCTCATTGTTGAAGGCATTTGTTGCATCTCGTGGGAAGGTGTGTTAAACCCAATTGGTGTGTTCTCCTGGCAGCCCCCCACCTCCCTTCTGAGTGTTAGATGGTAATGTGTGGGCACATGAGGTAGTTTTAAGGTCTAATTAGCGTATTTTGACTAGTTTCTTCAGTGCAAAAGGGCTCATTATTTCCCTAACTTAAATATACCACTGGGGATTGCACTACCGATGAAGGTCTGGGGTGCTCTTCAATTTTACGCACTTTAAGTCACCTCACGTCCTACCTGCGGCCAGTGATTTTAGGTGTAGGCAGGCAATCAGGCTTTTACAAGGTGTTGCATCTAGGCATATGTGTGAGGGGTGCAATTGTTTAAAGGGAGTTGTGGTCCTTTAGTGCAAGCGTGCACCTTTGGCTTTCTCAGTGGGCCTGCATCTGTCTAGACTGGTCACCCTCCCCCTTCCCTGCCAAGTATTAATTTAGGGCTGCTGTCTTAGCTGGCACGGTCTACTTGTGCGCCTTCTGCTACAGCAGGGATGGGCTGGGAACACCGACCGGGGACTTAAGGTGAGTGGGGGTCGAGTGTGTATTTGAATACTTTATTGCCCATTAGGTTTAGGGGGTACGATGCCTGCCAAGGGTGGTAGAGTGGGCAAGAGAAAAACAGGTGACCCAGAGTTATCCCCGCTTTTGAAAATGTCCTGGCTAAGTTGAGTGAGTGTTTGGGAGTCGGGCAGCTCAGCATCCTAATTGGAACCTGAGCCTGAACCAGAGCAAGTGGTGGAAGATCTCCCCGGGCGCGCTAACATCCCTCCTTAGGCTGCCTTCCCTCGGGTAAAGAAAAGGGCCAAGGAGCAGTCAGTCCAACCGCAGGATGCAGTGGGCTCCATTGGTTCTGGGGCTGGCGGGGTTGTCCCTGAGCAACTCTGCGACTGAGGGCACCAGTCAGGACACTACAGTCCCATCCTTGCCACCTATTGCCCCCTCCGCACCCGCTGACTCACAGCAGGCACTGCAAGGCTCAAATGAGGTCCTCTCTGTACTAGCTGACATTAGACAGTCATTGAAGCTGCTTTCAGAGCAGAAAACCAGCGCTTCTTCAGGACAACTTGGGGTAGTCCCTTGCTTCCAGTTACAGGGGTTAGTAGACAACTCACCCATTGGGTTATCACATCCAGTGTCACAGACACTAATCCCTGGCTCCTAATCACTAGGGGTGGTGGTGGCCCCTCAGAGCTCCCAAACTAGGCCATCACTCCAGGTGGCGCTGGTTGCTCGGGCGGTCAGGGGACCCTCCAGACCCCACAACTGGGGTGCTTTCATTACATGCGTCTTTATTGTCTCAACTAGCGGGTCCAGCAGCAGGAACTCAAGGAGGTCGCACCCTTACTGCCCCCTGGGCCCCTTCGCCTTTTCTGTCTGCCATGGCTGATTTGCAGAAGCAGGTAGAGTCCATTGTAAAGGCACGTGATGGGTCAAGGGTTGACCCTGCTGCTCAGAGCGTGGGCTCGGGGAGCCCATGGGCATGCAAGGACCCTGCCAAAGCTGCATCAGGTAAAGGGACCAAGGGTGCTGCCAAGGACTCTGGCCCTGTTGCAAAAGTGTTGGGTGGGCAAGACACATTACTCTCCAGGCCAGGGAAGATAACGTTGCATGTTCCTATGGAAGTGAAAGGAAAAAAATGGAAGGGTGACTTTGTGGGCATTTTTTCACAAATTAGATCCAAGAGACGGGAGGGCAAGGTGAAGGAAAAAGAGGGGAAGGATGGCTCTTCGATGGACATGAAGCCTAAGGTCGAGGAATCCATCACTAATTGGATGTTTGGTTTTAATCTTTTCATAACTGTTATGCTGGAAAGGAAACCAGAAGCAGCCTCGCCCATGATATTTTATGCCAAGCGCATCACATGTATGGTGGGACTGCTTGGTTGGATTACGATAGGGACTTCAGATGGGCTACGGTTGAGGACCCCAAGATTGTATGGGAACAAACGGAGGTTAATGTATGGCTGGAAAGTAAAAACAGCAAAACTCCACTTAAACAGCCTGTTCGTGCGCAGTGGGGTACAGGTGACAAAAAAGGTTCCTGTTTGGCATTTAATAGGAAGTTGTGTACCCAGCCAGCGGGGTCTTGCAAATTTAAACATGCATGCTCATTCTGCAGGCATCCCTCCCATCCCGAATTCAAATGCATTAAAAAATCTAAAGAGAAAGGAAAGGACTCAAGTCATCCAAACAATAAGACCTTACCCACCTCGTTACTATGGAGGAGCTTCTCCCCTGGCTTAATTTGTACCCTAACAGTTATTATAACAGAGTTTCACTACTGGCTTTTGCATACCGGCTCATGGTGTTTTACCTGTTATGCATTGCAAAAATCTGTTGTCGGTGCGTGCAGGCCCAGGGGTGGTAGCCTGGAAGTTTGAGAAGGACAGCTCGTTAGGCAGGATCGCGGGTCCTTTCCCTGCACCCCTGTTCTCTTATTTTGTTTGTTCCCCGCTGGGTGTGGTCCCGAAGAAAGATCCATAATCTCTCAGCACCCACGGGCTTATTTGTCAATGATGCGATCAACCCTGCACTGTGTTTGGTGACCTACTCATTGTTTGACATGGCACGAGCTAAGGCGCATGAGCTGGGCCCCGGGGCATATTTGGCAAAGACAGATATTGAGTCAGCAATAAGGCTTCTGTCTGTTCATCCTCATGATTATCACTTGCTTGGTTTTCAGTATGGTGGTCAATAACAGATTTATGCCAATGGGCTGTGTAGACTCTTGTAACTACTTTGAGCAGTTCAGTTCGATGTTGCAATGGCTACATGGACATCATACATTGCCTTGATGATTTTCTTGTCATGGGTCCGCCTGCTTCTGGGGCCTGTAGTTGGGCTCTGAGGGAGTTGATTTCTTTGTTTAGAGATTTGGAGGTCCCACTAGCACCCGACAAGAGAGTTGGCCCGTCCACCCGTATGTCCTTCTTGTGAATCGAGATTGACACGATTGAGGGTGAATGCAGGCTTACTCCTGAAAAAATGAGGGCCTTCACCCTGGCGATTAATTCCACTCTCTCAGGTAGAAATGTGACCTTACATCAGCTTCTAGTTCTCATGGGTCAACCCAATTTTGCTCTCCACATTATTCCCATATGTCCCCCTTTTCCAGGTCCATACCTATGGCAATGGCCAGTCTCACACGGAAACATCATCACACTAGGCTACAGGCTGAGGTGAGGGAGGACCTAAAAATCTGGCTGGAATTTCTGCAACACTTTAATGGTTCAGTTGTCTGGCCAAGCTCGCCGGTTACTAGAGACTTTGGGCCTGTTTACTGACGCAGCGGGCAGTAGCGGTTTTGGGGCCATCCATGGGCAACAATGGTGCAGGGTGGACTGGTCGGCTGAGTGGCATGAGAGCCGGTTGACTAGGAATGTAGCTTTTTTGGAACTGTTTCCCATTGTGATTACAGTCACTATCTGGTCTGATCTTTTGCAGGACAGGACAGTGTTTTATTTTGGTCAGACAATAAATCAGTTGTCAAGGCTATTAACAGGCAGGGTGCTTCTTGTAGACAGATACTGAGGCCTCTTGTTTTACTTTGCTTGAAGCTGAACGTTGTCTTTAAGGCTAAGCATGTCCCTGGAGTTAATAATCAGGCAGCTGATGCTTTGTTTCGCTCCAAGTTGCAGGAATTCTGGGAGTTTTACCCACGAGCAGCAGAGCTGATGACGGAGTTCCAGACATCTCGTTGGAAGACTGGAGTCCTGCCTTATCACATTTAGTGGCAGCTTCTTTAAGCAAGCGCACTCGGAGGGCAACCCAGAAATATTTTAAGACTTACAGGGCCTTCTTACAGGGACAAAGGTATCAAATCTTTTTTCGCCCACTGCCGCCTGCCTCTTCCTGGAATCATTGAGGTCGCAGGGTAGACCAGTTTCTTATGCGAGAGCCCATTTGGCAGCCATTGTCTTCTTTGCCAAGTAAAGGGGCATGTGCGATGTGGGCGGTTACTTCCTGGTGAGAAAGGCCTTAGCGGGATGGGCCAGGCTTGAGGCACAGTTAAGGATGGAAGGAGACCGCTGGATGTGCAAGTTTTAGCGACCATGCTGGCCAATCTCCATCTAGTTTGCAGTTGCCCTTATGAGGTAGCCTTGTTTTCTGTGGCATTCTCTGTGGCTTTTCATGGAGCCTTTAGAGTGGGTGAGTTAGTTGGAAAGTCAAAATCTGATGTATTGGGTGGTCTGCAATTGTTGGACACCCAATTACATTTAGAAAGACTCACGCTTAAGTTAAGGAGGTCCAAGACTGATCCGACAGGGAAGGGAGCTATGATGGAGCTCAGGCCAGCCAGGCATCCGCTATGTGCCCAGTTACACTTATGAGGGCATACATTTCTGTCCGACCACACGTCCAATCCCCACGCTCTGTTTGTTCATGCGAATGGAGATTGCTTGTCAAGGTATCAATTTTCAGCTGCATTATGCAACACTCTCTGCAGTCTTGGGATTGACCCAGCAGATTATTCATCTCACTCATTCAGGATTGGGGAAGCGACTTCAGCTGCGGGCGGGGTTGTTTTTGAACGAGGTGAAGCAGATTGGCCGGTGGTCATCATCGTGTTTTAAGCGCTACGTATGCCCCAAATTGCTCTGACTTTCTGTGTTTTGCACCTTTTTCTTGGTGTGATGCCATTCTTCTCACTCTGGTTTTTCTCTTTTAGTAGTATGCCTTCCAAAGTGGTATGGGTGCTGCGCTACTCCTTTGTGCGGTGGGTCGCTTACCGTTTGCTGCACCTTTGTATACCGAAACCTGCAAGTTAGGATGACGTCTTTTTCTGATGGAGTGTAGGGCCTCTGGATTGCTCAGCTTCGCCAGCTGCTGGAGGAGACAAGGGGACACATGGGACTGCAGTTCCTGGACTTGATCATTATACATGTTGGCGGTAATCACATGGTTAAGCTGGGGCGTTGGGCAGTCAGGGAGGCTCTGTTAGGTGAGTTTGCCTGGTTGGGTAAGACATTTCCCGGGTCGCTGATAGCTTGGTCACACATGATCCTGCGACGCAAGTTGGCCTGGCGTGAGATCAAGGGCTCTGAACATACCAGTCAGGCGCTGCAATGCTGAAATGGCCAAATTGTGCCTGGAACGGGGTCAGCTTTGGAACATACCTCACAAGTTGCTATGGGGGGACCAAATGTTTCACAGAGATGGTGTTCACGTGTCAGACTTGGACACTGACTTCTTTATTGATGGAATCTGGGCCTTTACTCTGGAATTACTCCTTGGTGAGGCGGGCAAAGGACTGGTTGGCCCTGCTGAACACCAAGATCACTGTAAAGCAGCGAGGAAAGTCCTTCAACGCACTTCCTAGGGCAGCACTGAGGGGGGAGACAGCAAGCTGAACCCCGAAAGAGAATGTTCACACCGTCTTGGGGCAAGGGCTCACAGTTAGTGTAGTGCATGGGGCTCCAGCCCCTAGTCACACTCTACGAGCCCCGCAGACGGTCTGGTGTTGAATGGGCGGGCCCCTGGGGTTGTGGACAAGGATCAGAGGACTGGGGATGGCCCCTCTAGGACCAAGGTGGTGTACACCTGTGTGGTCCTCCTTGGGATGAAGGTTGACTGGACCTTAGTTCTGTATGGGTAAAGAATGGAAGGCTCAAAAATGATTGTATGACTTCATTGAATGTAGCTATTAGATTGTAAACCTTTCTGCGACCCTATGTACATACAACTACAATACAATACAAAGAACTTTATTTCGATCACTATAGATCATAAAAGTACGCCATAAAACAAGACACTTACAGACACAAAATACAAATAAGACATGGCATCATAAATAACCATTCGCAGTCCATTTACAGGAACAGCATAATAAAGTGATCAGAGTGCATCTTTGTATTTCACTGGAATAGCAGCCAAGTGTATCAATTTCTAATACATCATTATTTATAATTAAAAACTTCATCATAAAATACACTAAGAACAACGATAAAACATATAAAAAGACTTGAAAGATAAGAAGAACATTGTTCACTTAAAGTGACATAAGGCGCACGATACGACTTTAGCCGGAACCATACAGTATGATACAACCTAGGAGCTAACAGGGGAGTACTTGATATGCCTAATCCACATAGCCATTAAAAACTTGGCTGTACAGAATACAATCATGCGCGTGGAAAGCGCGGACTTTAGGAGAGCGCGCCATTAGGATCCGGCGCCCCGGGACTCCGGCCATGCCCTCTTGACTCCAGGGTCGTCCGATGGGCGGCGGTGACGAGGGAAATTACTTCCGGGGCAGGACGTGACGTCACTTCCTGCCAAGACCGGCGATGGGGGGGAGGAGTTGGTGGGGGCCTATTTAGGGCACCTTGCCCGGGCCCTCATCCTCTTTTTTCTCAGCGCCGGCCCTGGTCACAGTGGACTCCGTCCCAATCTCTGCACCGAATCGGCATTGCGTCGCGTCGAGGAGCTGTGCTTCTTTTCTTTTCTTATGCAGGTTCACCGATTCATGGTCTGAAGCAGGGGCCGGTGCTCGTCGTCACCCAGCTGCCGTCGTAGACCGGGTTTCCTACGTAGCAGCGCGGTCGCGGTCCTCGAGTCAGGGATTCCCGGGGGGTCAAGTGACTTAACACAAGGGTCCACAGCGGGCATACTTGCCTCAATGGCAGCATTACTAGGGCAGTTAGTGGCGCCTGCGTCTGGGGGGCCAGGCAGTGGAGCCTCAGTGGCCCCATGGGCATCGTCAACGGCCTGGGGAGGCACCATGATTGATTTACACAGACAGATAGAACTCTTAGCAAGGGTGCAGGTGAAGGATGGTTCAAGCACGGTCCCTATGGCAGTGGGTCAGGAGGCTCCTGCAAAAACCAATGCACCCGCAGTTGCCCCAACAGGTAAGGGGTCAGAGACCGCAGACAAGAATCTCAGTGGTGGGGGGAAAGCTCTGGGTGGGCAGGATACATTACTTTCCAAGCCTGGGAAATTAGCTTCTCATGTCCCAGCGGATGTTAAGGAAAATATTTGGAAGGAGGAATTCATCGATATATTCTCATCGATAAGGCCTAGAAGGAGGGAGGTAGAGGTTAGAGAAAAGGATGGGAAGGATAGCTCTTCCAAGGAGAGAAAGCCAAAGGTAGAAGAGTCAATCACGAATTGGCTCTTTGGTTTTAATGTTTTTTCAACAGTGATACTTGAAAAGAGGCCTGAGTTGGCGGCACCAT
The DNA here is from genome assembly GCA_963921515.1 of Calotriton arnoldi. NCBI lineage: Eukaryota > Metazoa > Chordata > Amphibia > Caudata > Salamandridae > Calotriton > Calotriton arnoldi. The sequence continues at coordinate 569,394 of CAWUFW010008428.1, read as the reverse complement.
TGATATTTTACTCTAACAAAATCTTGAAGGCACATGCAATGTACGGCGGGATGGCATGGTTAGATTACGATAGGGATTTCAGATGGGTAAGAGTTGAGGATCCTGAGATTGGCTGGGACCAGACAGAGGTGAATGTTTAGTTGGAGAGCGTGAATAACAAGACACCAATGAAGCAGTCCTTTCGTACTACACAATGGGGATCAGGTGAGAAGAAGGGGACCTGCTGGGCATTCAACCAAAAAATTTGTACACGGCCAGCCGGATCGTGTAAATTTAAACACGCCTGCGCCTTCTGTGGCCACCTATCCCATCCTGAATTCAAATGTATCAAAAAATCCAAAGACAGGGGGAGGGACCCCAAGGCATCTTCCCAGTAGGTCTTTGCCCACTCCAGTGAAAATTGAGGGACTGATTTTCTGGCTGAATCAGTATCCCAATAGGAACGCAGCCCAATTGCTTTATCAAGGTTTTTCCAAGGGATTTCGCATACCTGCGCAAGGGGTACCACCTGTGATGCATTGCGAGAACTTACTGTCTGCATGCACCCATCCCACTGTTGTTTCCCAAAAGTTGGAGAAGAAAGGCGCACTGGGGAGGATAGCGGGCCCTTTCACCACCCCCCCTGGCCTAGGTATGTTTGTTCACCACTAGGGGTAGTGCCTAAAAAAGACCCAGGCCAGTTCAGAATGATTCATAACTTGTCTGCCTGCGTTATGCTCCATGACTTACTCTTCATTTGACGCTGCGTTGCAAAAATTGCGTTATCTGGGCCCCAATGCCTGCATGGCAAAAACCGACATAGAGTCAGCCTTCCGGCTCATGTCAGTGCATCCTGAGGATTACCATTTACTGGGCTTCCAATTTAAGGGCCACTATTTCTATGAAAATGCATGCCAATGGGATGTGCAGTATCCTGCAAGTACTTTGAGCTGATCAGTTCAATGTTGCAGTGGTTGTTCACCTTCAGAACAGGTCACACAGATATTGTTTATTATTTGGATGACTTCATGGTGATGGACCCACCCTCTTCAGGAGTTTGTGGGCGGGCTTTGGGAGATCTAGTTGCATTGTTTGAGGAGTTAGGAGTCCCCCTGGCACCAGGGAAGACCGTGGGCCCTGCGACATGCATGGCATTCCTTGGGATTGAGATTGACACTGTCGTAGGTGAGTGCAGGCTACCATTGGACAAAGTGCAGGCTTTTTCGCAGGCAATTGATTCTGCTCTGCAGGGAGCAAAAGTGACTTTACATCAACTTCAAGTACTTGAAGGCCAGTTAAATTTTGCGTTGCGCATCATCCCAATGGGTCGCCCTTTCTCCAGATCGATTGCGAGAGCAAAGTCTGGGCTGACAAAGAAACATCACCATACTAGGTTGCGTGCAGAGGTGAAGGATGACTTGAAGGTCTGGTGTGAGTTTTTGAGGGATTTTAATGAAAAGGTGGTTTGGCCAGCGCCACTGGTTACCAGTGAGGCCTTGGGTTTGTTCACCGATGCAGCAGGTAGTGTTGGTTTTGGAGCAGTGTTGGGGCCTCACTGGTGCCGGGACAATTGGCCGGCAGCTTGGCACGAAAGTGGGCTGACGAGAAATATTGCCTTTTTGGAATTGTTTCCCATTGTAGTGGCAGTCACAGTATGGTCTGACTTCTTTTGCAACAAGTCAGTAATTTTTTGGTCAGACAACATGTCGGTAGTGGAGGCGATTAATAGGAAAGGTGCCTCTTGTACCCATGTTCTTAGATTGTTGAAGCATTTGGTGCTGTTATGTCTGAAATTAAACTTAACATTTAGAGCGGCACATATCCCAGGTGTTGAGAATCAGGCAGCTGACGCTTTGTCTTGCTCCAAGTTGCAGGATTTCCGGAAGTTCCACGCACAAGCAGCGGACCAGATGACAGTGTTCCCGAGATCTCTGTGGAAGATTGGAGCCCCACATTAGCGGGTCTCGTAGGGGCCTCACTCAGCGAGTGCACCCGGAAGGCATATCAACATCATTTTAAAGCGTACATGTTTTTTGTGCAGCGGCAAGGGCTTGTGAGCATGTTTTCATCAGAAGCCATATGTGGTTCCTTATAGGCGTTGAGGGAGCAAGGCAGACCAGTGTCTTATGCGAGGGCCCACTTAGCAGCAGTTGGGTTTTTTGCAAAACTGTCAGGGGTTCAGGATTTAGGGAACTCATTCTTGGTCAGGAAGGCTCTTGCGGGGTGGGCCAGATTAGAGGGTTTAAAGAAAGATTACTCTTTAGTGGCCACAACAAGGAGCCTGACTGCTAGAAGGGTACCTGCTGGAAACGGGGGCACGACAGAGGTTTTGGAGGGCCAGGAGGGAGCTGCCTGACCCTGTGCCTGACTTTAAGATGGCGCCGGATGTTCTCCAATACAGTGCACGATGAGAGCCTTGTCTACCCGGGTACTCCACTTACACCTGCGCGATCTGATGTAGAAGCACACCTATGAGCCAAGAGGGACAACCAGAAGGAAAGGGAACAACTGCGTCCGGAGGCCCCGCACAGCTGACACATAACATGGCACCCGCCCTGCGGAAGACACACAACCCACATCATATGTGGATCCCAGCGCTTGGCTCACTCAACTACAAGACACTGCTGTTTGAGTGGCTGATTTCTTCTCCACGGCTCTCTTTATGAGAGCAGTGCCAGTCCCCAAAATTGCGTCCGTGACTTTGTTCTTAGCACTCTCAATTCAGAGTTATGGCCTTGTAACACCAAGATGGCTGCCACAGTGGTTGCTACCACGTTGTGCCACTACTCTGGGACAAAAACCGGACATCGACCAGAACTCGAACCTATCCCCCACCCGGCGTACCCATCAGGACATAGAATATGTGAAATCACCTCCGACCATGGAGACCTAGCTATTTGGCCGATGCCCGGTGGAGCTACCTGTTAGCTAAAGAGGAGATGGGTTGTGGACTTCCCCCTCGGCCGTCACCTACCCAGCCGGACTTTGGATGGACTTTCCTTCGTCTCTCCGTCGTCCCTCCACCCAACCCCTTTACCCTACCACCTACGCTCCATCTATCTCGTCTTCTATACTCTTGGAATGTTTTTCAGTTGAGACCTAGCTATTTGGCCAATGCCCGGTGGAGCTACCTGATAGCTATAGAGGAGATGGGCTGTGGTCTTCCCCCCCGGCCGTCACCTACCCAGCCGGACTTTGGGCAGACTTTCCTTCGTCTCTCCGTCGTATCTCCCTCCTGCCCCTTTACCCTACCCCCTTACCCATCTACGCTCCATTTATCTCGTCTTCTAAGCTCTTTAAATGTTTTACTAGTAACTGATGTAACTTGTAACTGATGTAATTTTGTAACATTGTGGAACCTCATGTAAAGCGCTCTGATACCTCCGGGTCTAGCCAGCGCTCTATAAAACTCATCAAATAAATAAAAAATAAAAGATGGCAGAAGGCCCCTGGACTGGCGCATGCTGGGGGATATGGTAGAGGCCCTGCAGACGGTGTGCTCATCTGCTTATGAGGCAACCCTGTTCGCCGCCGCTTTCACATTAGCCTTTTATGGGGCTTTCAGGGTGAGTGAACTGGTGGGGACCTCGAGAGTAGATAGGGCTGGGGGGCTGCAATGGCAGGATGTGAAACTGTGCCAGGGAGGGCTGGCCATTACGTTACGGAGATCTAAGACTGATCCTTTAGGCAAAGGGACTACGTTTCGGCTTAAACCTGCCACGGGGGCCCTAGTGTGCCCAGTTACGCGGATGGAAGCTTACTTGGCTATTCGTCCACAAGGGCAGAAGCACGCCCTATTTATCCATGAACAGGGAGGGTGCTTATCAATATACCAATTCAGGGCTGTGTTCAAAAGCACATTGAGAAATCTGGGGATAGACCCCTGGTTATTCTACACACTCATTCAGGATTGGGGCAGCAACCTTGGCAGCGGGAGCAGGTCTGTCAGTTGATGAGGTTAAGCGTGTGGGGCGATGGTCTTCCTCATGTTTCAAGCGCTATGTGCATCCTGAGTTATTGTGATATTGCGCCAAATGTTAGTGCGTGGCCATTCTGACGTCTTTTCTCTCTTTCTGCAGTAGCATGCCCTCTAAAGTGATATGGGTGTTGGGACACTCTTTCGTGCGGCGGGCCGCTTACCAATTGCAACAGCAACGTAGGTCGAAGCCGGCATGTTTGGAAGGGATGTCATTCCACTGGTGGGGCACTGGGGGCCTTCGAATCGGGCAGCTGCGGCGGTTGGTGGTAGAGACGAGGGCGCACGAGGGACTCCAGTCCCCGGATTTAATCATCCTGCATTTGGGCGGGAACGACATGGTGACTCTTGGTCGTCGGGCTGTCAAGGAGGCTTTACTGACAGAATTCGCACAAGTTGGTGTCATTAGATCATAAAGACCCACCCTGTAGGAAGCAAGTCCTGCAGTAGACCATAGCCTATGCCAAAACATAAGCATTCTTAAAACAATTTTATGTACAATTCTTTTCTGGCCTAGATCTAAATAGAGCGGAATCAATGGGGTGGACACAGGAACTATGAAAATGTAAAATGTGTTTTCTTCAATTTTATTAGATATGTACTACTATATGTTGTTAAAGTAATGATGTGAATGTTAAAAATGTAATGTTTGTGTTTCTTATGTAATAAATATGGCCTTCTTCCCAAAGCAGATGTTGCCTGTCATTGACTTGTGTGGGCTTTGGGAGGGGTCTGGCATGGCTTTGGGTGCTCTGGGTCCTAGAAATGACAATTCTGGTGCAGTAGGTGCTACATAACAACAGGCTATTGCTGTAGGAGTAATGGTACTGAACATATTTTAAAAAAAATACCACATAAAGTTAGAGATCCAAAATCTGAGAGGTGGAAAGAAATACGTAATATTTAAATTGTCATGCTCCACTATCTACAGCTCTTTAGTTAGTTAGTTTGTTAGTTAGTTTGTTTGTTAGTTCGAGGTTTTATATGGTACCCTTGACTGGAAAGGGTAACATAGTTATCAGGCAAGGGTAACAGGCGCTGCATTCGAGCCTTAGGGCCATATTAATCATTATTTCACGCAACACACAAAGCAAGACGGGTTGCTGCACCTTGTGACAGGGCAGGAATGCGCCATATCTATCAAGATATGCGCCATCCTGCTTTCTGCCTGCGCTGGCGCACAAACTGCTGCCTAGCACAAACGCAGTCAACCTTGCACAATAGTACAAGGGTGCCTATGTTACTGATACGCTTGTTTTTCTGCAGGAAAGGACACCTTCCTGCACAAAAACGCTCCACCCATGGAACGCCTCCCTTGAGCTGAGTAATGCAAGGCAGCGACGTGCGCTGCCTTGCATTACTCCAGATTTACCAAGCCATGCAGGGCCATGCAAGGTGGCCATGCGAGGCTGAGTAAATCTTATTAAAGGTTTTGCGTCGTCCTGGCCCCCTTGCATGGTGCAAGGGTGACGCAAAACTCTTGATAAAAATGTCCCTTAGTATCACTGAGTTAGTTAACCACATACACTCTTCTGGTTTGTTGTGACGTTGTAGGTTTTTCAGACCATTTAAAGTATTTCGGGGCAGATCTACAAGAAAGTGCTGCAGCGCGGCACCGCAAGTCCTTTGGTTGCGCCACGCTGCTGCACTTTTAGAGCACAGGAATGTGACATATTTACAATGATATGTGGCATTCCTGTGCTCTCCCCTGCGCTGGCGCAAAAACAGCTGCCATGCGCCGGCGCAGGCACCCTTGCACCATGGTGCAAGGATGCCTGCGCCATGTGGAGATTGTTTTTGTGCAGGAAGGGGCACCTTCCTGCACAAAAACAATCACTACAGGCATTTTCCTCTTTCAATGCGTGCTGTAAAATGCAGCACGCATTGAAAGAGGAAAAAACGAGGAGAAATTAAAACATTTCTCCTCGTTGCGCCTCGTGGCGTAGCATACTGACGCATTTCCAAGTTTACGAATCCTCGTAAATCTGGAAATGTGTCTCGCTCCATGGGTGTTGCGTGGGAACACCCACAGCAACACCCATGGAACGCCCCTTTCACGCAAAATGCTGCGTGTAAAGGGGCCATATTTACAAGGACAGGAAAAGCCACGCAGGGCGGCTTTTCCTGTCCTTGTAAATATGGGGCAGGGAAATGCGCTGCCAGTGCGCCACAAAAAGTGACGTACTGGCAGCGCAAGGGTCTTGTAAATCTGCCCCTTCCTTTCGAAATTCTGGCTTTGCCTGAAACTTTGCTATGTATCACAAACAATTATTTCCTTGAGAGAACATTTGTACAACTGGGAGGCGAAGATTTATAGGCGTCCATACATGCCAACATTTTAGAAGAGGAAAGTGGGAAATTAAGAGAAATAATCGGGAGAATGTATTTCCTCCATTGACTTCTATTGAAGTAGATGCAATTTCAGGCTGGAAACAGCCAAAATAAAGTCATTTTTGGCTTCAAAAATCGGAAGTCTCCCGCCTGAATCGCCTTTATTGGCATGTATGGGCGTGACCTACTTTACTACCCAAAAACTCAAAGGGGTATATTCACAAGAACGTGTGATAACTACCGCAAGAGTAGCGTAACGCAACTTTCAATATCGCAGCCTATCGCAGGAAAATAACCCTGTGTCAATGTGGAATTCACAACAAGGCGGTACCATGCGATAGTCACCAGATAACGCGTCAAATGTCAGCGTGAAAATCAACGCCACGCCGAAAAAATGCGAAACGTGAGAAATCATGCGATGAGGCCAATCGCAGTAAAAAAAGCAGCGAAAAGCAACCATAGGCCTGCAAATCCCACGCGTCTGGCGGGAAATTGCACCATAAAAACCACAGAAACAACACACCAGAAACAAGCCAAAGCACGTAGCAACATGGATGCACCCTGACCCAGCGCAGAGGTCAACGCGAACCCCACAACCCCCACAGACCACCAGCAAGGAACAACGGGGTCGGGGAAGGCCAAGGAGAAAAGGGAGAGGAAGTCGGGGTGCAGACCGCAGGAAAACAAGACCAGCGCCATGGAGTCACAGAACACCACCAGCAACTGACCCACAAGCAGGCCACCTGGAATGCAGTCGGAGTGCCGAGGAGGCCAATCCAGGAGGCCAAGAGGCTCCGCCAGGACGTGACAACCTAAACCAGGCACAAACCCGCTGCCAACAGGAAGGCAGCAACGGCGACAGGAGGTGGCAGTCCACCGCCACAGGAGGAGCTGGAGGAAACCCAGGCCACAGTCATCAGTGTGGAGACGGTGCAAGGAGTAGGGAGTACGGACACAGCTCGACAGGTCCTGACACAACAACAACAGGGTGAGGATCCAACAGAGACTGGGGGGACGGGGGTGATGGGCACAATGGCACACATGCATAATGAGGTGTAGCACACTGCACACCCACAATTACCCAGGGACATGTCCCCCATCCCCGTGGCACACTGCAGCACACACACATAGCAATCACAGCACATACCATGACAATGTGGCACAAAGTGCAATGCCCACACTGCAGAACAGGGGACACAACTGGGTCCGCCCAGGCGCAGAAACAGAACAATCACATTGGACAGAGCAGGGAACTGTGAGATGCAGATCTACGGCTACAACCCCACATCAGCCATGTAGGCCAAATGTACACTGTCCCAACTCAAATAGCCACCACCGCCCAAACAGACACAAAGTACATTGTCACACAGTCTGCATGTCGACAAGAACAAGGCACCAACACAATGCCAACATGCACCTCCCCTTCACAATGCAGAGGGACAAACAACACCTCCAGCAGGTCAGAACAGACAACCCATCAGTGATGCCGGAGACGAACACCACACCTTCGACACCGACGCCCTACAACAGCCCATGGACATCCCACACAACCCACCACCAGGAACAGGGCAGACAAGCTACTCAGAGGAGAACCCAGCCCCTGCAACAGACCACACAGCATGAAGCACCCGCAATCAAGGCTGGCTCACAACACTTCACCCACCCACACATGGCACCCCAATGCCAGGTGTCAGAACGCCAAAAGGAGGTGGCCCAACAGGTGCGGGTGTTGCCCAACCCATGGATTGCGAACTAGAACACATACGTGGGTGTCCAATACCCTTCAGGGACACCCGAAACCCCACAAAGGAGACCCACACTGCCATAGAGACACATGCAGATGCACATACCCAGTACAGAACAACGCCCAGGGGCACGCACATATCAGTCACACACCCACGTTGGCTCAGCGTACGACAGCACAGTCCACTCCCCTTACGAATTGAGTGGGTGATGATAAAGCTACATGTCCAGGTTCTAGCCCGCTGCCTGCGGTGACATGTCTGCGTCCGCTGTACACAGCACAATGTAATTTCGTAGGGCCCAGGGCCCCCATGCAAACAACAAGACCACAGAGACACATGCACATATCATGTTGAACTGGCTACGGGCACGTGCGCCCGGCCCCTTTATTGGCAGGGCCACATGTACAGTGACGCCTGTGCTGGATGAGTGTGGGGTGAGTATAAGCCAGCCCGCACGGAGTGCTTGGTGCTGGCAACAACCTGAACAGTGGACACCAGTGTAAGGGAAACAGAAAACACCAGCATAACAGAGTCAACTGCAGAGCAACATGGAGGGATCCGGAGTAAGGATAGAGGTCACCCAATATTCAGTCAGGAGGTTCCGTGAGTTGCAGTGCACTGAGGTAGGGGCACTAGAGAAGAGCGCGCTCATGTGAAGAAATCGCTAGGATTGTGTCCCTTCCGGTTAGTCCTGATGCACATGCAGTGGGGTGTGTTACACCTGCATCAACTTCCTCATCAACATCCCAGGTCCCCCACACTGCCTGAGGTGACAGTTGCGTCCGCAGTCCACAGCGCAATACCCAGTAATAGATCCGGGTGTGTAGCTTGACTACCACCACCAGTTTGCATTCCTGCCTAGGGGCTGTTGCCTTCTGCCCTCCCATTGTCTGTGCCTTCTCCCGTGCGCACACTTGACACATCTTCCTCATCATAGTCCCAGGTCTTCCCCACTGCATGGGGAGACATTGCTGCGCAACCTCACAACAGCACAAAACTCAATCAGTAACGGACAATGGCTTGCGGTGCACTGAGTCATTGGCACCTGGAGTGCTGAGCAGGGTAGCAGGCCGATGATGGCATCCACGACAGGTCTGAGCAACTCCGTAGGCCTGTCAGGACCACCCTTTCGACTCTGGCAGATGGCGGTTGGAGGTGGTCCTTGCAGTGGTGGTGTGTGCCTCCTGCGGTGATGCGACGTCCGGGCTGGTCAAGACTCGATGCCATGTGTAGGCCCTGGTGGCCCGCAGTTGGGGCCGGAGGAGGCGGACAGCGCAGGGCCACAGACACATGGTGTTGATGACCCCAAGACCATCGCTACAGAGGCCATTCAATGTCTCAGAAGAAGGGGTCCCAGGCCTGAGCAGCACAGAGTTAGTGGCCCCGGATGCACTGCGGCCGGCACAGGCACCCAGCCACGGGACGGTGACTTGCGGTGCAGTCAGATGGGCCATGCGACCTGAGCGGGTCCCCATCAATGTCCGAGGTGTATGTTGCGGAGGGTTGCGGAGGACAGTGGAAGGTGTCCTCCAGGGCATGATGCGGAAGGTCTGATGTTATCTGGAAGCAGCAAATGGAGGAGTGGAAAGCGCAACCCTCGTTTGCACCAACAAATCGGGATCAGCTACATGAGGATGAAAACTAGCCCCTAGTCCATAAACTCAAATGCCACCAATGTACGACCAGTGAGTGTCCATGAATGTCGGGGAACAAACTTAGTGGCACAGGTGCTGTGAGGGGATGCAGTCTGCGATGATGCCGGTACACATATGTGAACTCCAAGAATGCCAAATCAAGGCTCTGTGACCTACTGGACCGCAGTGTAGGCCGGAGGCAGCGGTCAGCAGTGGCCCACAGCCACGGGTCGTTGGCTCGCGAGGCACAGAGTTAGTGACACAGTGGCAGTTGTCGGTAGTGTTCAATCACCTCCGTGATGCTGATCCTGTTCCCTCCGGACTGCAACGTGTCATCCTCTTACGCCCCTCCGTGCGTGCGAAGAAATGTATTCTGCCTTTTGAATTACCGATGTTCAGTTCCAAATCTGTGATCCCACTCGTGCGCAGCGTAGGCCGAGGGCAGTGGTCCGCGTAGGCCCACAGACACGTGTGGTTGTGATGCCATGCACAGACTTGCTGCCACCACATCGGAGGGTGTATAGTGAATTGTTATCTGCCTTAAATAATGTTCACTGCCATGGTGTAATCAAGACTCAGTTCCAAATGTGTGACCTACCTGACAGTGGTGTAGGCCTGAGGCAGCGGTCAGCACGGCCCATTCACTGAGTGTCGCCGGCATAGGTTGGATGGCCCCACCGGCCTGCGTAGTTCAGGTTCAGTGGCACCACGTGTTAAGGTCACCTCCGTGTATGTGACCCGGCATTCGTCCGGACTGAGCCGCATCTTCCTCTTACACCTCTCCGTGCGACCACTGGTGTGGACTCCGCCATTCGTGCTTTGCGACTAGGTGCTGGATGTGTGACCTACTGGTCAGCAGGGTAGTCCTGGTCCCTCATCCACGTGTAGCCGGCTGGCGTTGAACAGGGTTAGTGACACCATGTGTAGCCGGCTGGCGTTGAACAGGGTTAGTGGCACCACGTGTAGCAGGCTGGCATTGAACAGGGTTAGTGGCACCACGTGTAGCCGGCTGACGTTGAACAGGGTTAGTGGCACCACGTGTCGCAAGATGGCCATATGGAACTATGCCTCACTGATCGGGGGGGGTCTGGTGCTGTGGCCGCTGGCCCGGATTTGGGGTCACTGCCATTCATGACTCAGGACACAGTTTCACATATGGGACCTACTGGTCCGAAGAGTAGGCCGGGGGCGGCAGTAGAGTACGTCAACGAAAAAGGAATAAAGTGGGCCTGTGTCGTGGAGGCCGTGATGGTCTGACGTAGCTGCCAAGGTTGCGGGCCTCAGGCTTGGGGCTTGCGCCGGCACGTGGTGGGCCCTCCTTGACACACGCCGGTGTCGGAAGGTGATCAGTGTGGCCTGGCTGCGCAGGGGCTGGCCTGACGGGTTCGTGGTCCAGCGTGCCGGGGTCCGGCAGGCGCACAGCATCGCAGGCAACTCCGCTCACGAGGATGGCGTCGGCCTCGTGGCGGGGTGGGAGGCGCCGCCCTGGCAGAGACGTTGGTCTTTCCGGAAGAGGACCACGCCCAGGCCTACGTGCTTTTTATTCACACCCCTACGCTGGCGTGGCGTACGCCGGGCCATCCCACTCCACTGACGCTTAGGGGGGGGCGTAACAGGCAACATTTCCACGAAGTCCCCCACTGGCTGGGGTGACATGGTGGCGTCCACTGTCCACTACACTCCATACACAAGCGGTGTATGTCGCCATGGATATGGGTGTGTTCTGCATACTGCGAGGTGTTCAGCACATCTCTGGCACTCTTGGCATTGTGTACTTTCCCAATCATGGTTCTACTGCATCCTTCACACATGCCTGGTTGCCACCTCTCCCCACATTCGGCTATTATGTGGCTGAGGTGCCATGCCGTTGCTGGCTCATGTTCAGGGCTTGCCCATGTGGACATTGTAAGTTGTTCTGTCGTGTCTGGTGGGTGGGCATGTTGTTGTGCCTGTTGTATGTGATTTTGTGACGTGTGCATTGCCAGCGTTGTGAGTAGCATGGTTGTGGAGTTGAGGTGTGTGGGGTGTTCATTTGGATATTGCCAAGGGGCTGTGCATTTGCCTTGTTGCCATCCTGGGAACGCTGGTTGATGATGGACTGTCGGAGGATGAAGGTATCATGCACACTGGCTGTGTATTTGAAGGCAACATTGTTGCGTGTTCCACGGTGTTCTGTTGTTGCCTGCACATTGATGTGAGACGTGTGCTTCCTGTTGCGGTGATTGTGTGCTGTGTCACCAGGGGGCACAGGTAGTACATGTGTGCTGTGTATTGCCCCCAACACGTGCGTGCATCCTGCTTGGGCGTGTGGTCCTTGCTTGGTCTCCAGCGGATCCTGCGCATTGTGTTGTACGTATGGTGTGAGAAGTTGGCCTGGTATATGCTGCTCACTAGTTAAAGTGGACACCTTGCACCAGTACAATTCGACTCTTATGGTAGGTTGGTTTAAGACAACCTTTATAGAAAGCTATCCTAGTGGTAGCTGTGGAGAGCAGCCTTCAGGCTAAGTCTTGGAGGAATGTAAAGCAGCTTGTTTTACCACACAATCTCTTGAATCACCAATTGAAAAGACACCACACAGGTATATATATCAAATATATATGTATTTATTACTAAACAGCTCTCTACTAATCTCTTGTGAGATTAGAAGACAGGAACATATGCATAAATCAACGTTTCACAATAAATTAAGCACAAATATGGCTGGGGCCCTAGGGGCGTACCAGACCATATACTAAAAAAGAGACTTAAGAACAACGACTTGCAAAGAGACAAGGCCCAGGGCCTTCAGAAGTGCTGGGGCCTCACGAAACCACCCAAGGCAGGGACACTGTTGCTGCCACCAGGGGGTTCTAACCCCTCTTTTCTAGAAGCTCTCTGGAGCTCCAGGGCTTCCTTATCTAATGCCAACTGCTTGGTTTTGAGGGCAAACCTTGCTTCCTCATACTGCAGCAGTTTGTACATTCTGTCAGAGGAGGTCTCTCTTCTTGAGAAGTAGGAGTTCCTCTGGTAGACAGATTCTCTGCCAGAGTGATAGGAGTGTTCAGATTCCCTAGAAAGGACCTGGGCCTCTCCTCCACTATGTCAGTCCTCTTAGGGAGAATTCCTCTGTCCTGTTCAGACCCCTTGGGACCTGGCCCTACAATCACAGAGTCTTGGTCATCCAGATGTTCATCATCTGACCCAGACACTGTAATTGACCCACTCACTGATTCAGACCCATTAGCTCCTAGAGCTAATCTAAGATCATCTGCTGTCAGCAGATCTATCAGGTGTAGTGTGGAGGGACTCTGTCCTAGCTTCAGGTGCCTTGCAGCACACATGGCTCTCAAGTCAGAGAAAGCCATGTCCTTATACTGAGGCTGAGTGGATCCACTGGGTCCACCCTTTAAGGACATTCTAGTGTTGTGCAGTGTTGTACTACCTACACTAGTTTGTGGCCTACTGATACTAGCTTGAGCTGTAGAAAGGGTGTGCTATCCCCTGGCACACAGCTCTAAATTCAGTACAACTTATTGATACTAAGCTTGACTTTATATGTACCTTGAGTACCTATAGTGGTTTTCAGTTAGTAATTCAAATAGAGATTTTCTGGTAAAACAATAGCAAGCTGGAATCCCACACGCTGCCACCAATGTGAGAATTTGGCCTGGTATATGCTGTTCAGTAGTTAAAGTGGACACCTTGCACCAGTACAATTCGACTCTTATGGTAGGTAGGTTTAAGACAACCTTTATAGAAAGCAATCCTAGTGGTAGCTGTGGAGAGCAGCCTTCAGGCTAAGTCTTGGAGGAATGTAAAGCAGCTTGTTTTACCACACAATCTCTTGAATCACCAAATGAAAAGACACCACACAGGTATATATATCAAATATATATGTATTTATTACTAAACAGCTCTCTACTAATCTCTTGTGAGATTAGAAGACAGGAACATATGCATAAATCAACGTTTCACAATAAATTAAGCACAAATATGGCTGGGGCCCTAGGGGCGTACCAGACCATATACTAAAAAAGAGATTTAAGAACAACGACTTGCAAAGAGACAAGGCCCAGGGCCTTCAGAAGTGCTGGGGCCTCACGAAACCACCCAAGGCAGGTAAGTAAAGGACCCACGGGGGACGCGTGCAGTCAGTGAACACAGGCGCGGATCGCCGTAGACTTCAATGGGGCAAGTCGCGGTTGGAAATTAAGAGTTTAAGGGCACTTCGGGAATAGCTACAAGCAAGTCACTTACAGGGTAAGTAGTTCTAGGGCCAACACCCACAGGAGCGCTGGAGTTACCTCACCCAGGGAAGCCGGGTGCATAGGTGTCCTTTGGTGTCGGGTCGCGGCGTCGTTTTCAATGGGAGCCAATGAAGACTTGCTGCTTGTGAAGCCAGAAGAAGTGTCCGGTGGAATCCAAGCCTGGATTCGGAAGAAGGAAGACCTGAAAGCAGAGGGGACAGTGTTCAAAGTCACTTGGCAGTGACCCGGGGCCAGGAAGATGAATGCCCACCGTCGTCGACAGATTCAGGTCGTTCATGGGTGTCTTGACTCTTCGGCCACAAGGTCCAGGAGGCATCGAGGACAACCAAGAGCTGGATTCAGCGTGTCCCATGAAGTCTGCAGCTGACTGCCGTGTCAGCGACCCGATTGGAGCCAACAAGCCTTGGTAGTAGCAAGTCTTGTGGAAAGCGTAAAAAGTAAATGGTGCAGACCAGCAAGGTCTGGGGAACTCACCCAGCGAAGGTAAGTCAGGGCAGGCCTGGAGCAACCAGAGAAGCCCTTTGGTTCTATAGAAAAGTCTTCAGGGGACCCACAAGCCGGCTGGCAAGGGATTGCAAAGATGCCTCGGGAGGATTCCTTCAACAGGAGCCCACGGTCACTCGGGATGGGGTAGGCCTCTGATCTTCGGAGGAATTCTTGCTAGAGGCTGGGACCACACGTGGTCCAAAGCACAGGTTCGTAGAACATCGTGAAGGGGTTGCACTTGACAATAGTGCACAGTACACAGGGACTGCGATTCCTCGTCACTCGTGGGGTCCACTGGCCTCAGCTTCGCTGGGGACTCACGATGGCCTTGGAAAAGTCAGGAAATCTTTGTCTTGGGCTGCAGGGACCTTGGGCTCCAGCGGGAGCAGCATAGTTTGCGACTGTCGTTTCAGTTTTTGGTGCCTGCCAAGCAGGGGAGTCACTCCTTGACTCCAAGGGAGATTCTTCAGTCTTCCAGAGGTAGTGGAACGTCGAAGGTCCAGGATTCTTCTTCAGAGTGTCGTCCAGGGATATCTAGTTTGCAATGGCAAGGGTTCCCTACCTTATACTAAAAAGGAAGGGAGGGACTAGCTCTAAGACCCCACCTATGGGAGGGTCAGGGGAGTGGGTGGCTACACCCACTTCCCTTTGTCCAGTTTCGCGCCAGAGCAGGGGCAGGTAGCCCCTGAGCCGGTTTGAACTGGGGTATGCACAGAGGAGCCTTTTGCTCCCCCAGTGCAGGACTTCAAAGCACTCTAGGAGTGCACCCACCCAGCCCCAATACACTAAACCCTGTCTGGGAGGTTGTCACACATCCCTGGGACAGGATACCTATTGTTGGGCTTCCTCCACTGCGAGTTTCGGTCATCAGCAGGAGGGCAGCCCCGTGTCTGTGACTGGTGGCATCCATTTTGTGATGCCAGGGCTCTTCAGGATTCTACCGCGTTTCCACAGTAGGTACATGTCTATCCCTCTAGAAGGGTGGAATGCTACCCCCGCCGCCAGAACTGGCGGGGGGTAGTATTCCAAGATGTTTGACACCAAACACGACATGTTTCCGTGCAGCCATCCCAAAGTTAGCATTTAACTCGAGGTTATAATGCGCTTAAGAGTATATGGTCAGGCTGCACTACAAACAGCATCAGAGAAGGGTCTCCGAATGCTGCAGAGGGGCTCTGCTCATGCAGGGGCACCCTCTCACATAGGAACCAAGCACTCTGCCTTCAGGATTGATAAGGCCTGCCATAGGAGTGACTTATAGGTTTATATGTGTATATCTATGTAGTGATATAGGTAGCCTATATCACAGTAAGGGGTGCATGCACCACCTTACCCAGGCTGCAGTAGCAGACCTGTGGTGTCAGATTTAGTCTGCTTCCCAGGGGTGGCATAATACATGCTTCAGCCCCTGGTAGGCCTGTGAAGTACCTATGCCCTTGGCACCTAAGGTACCATATACTAGGGACTCATAAGGTACCACAGTATCCAATCACTAGTGCACCTAGAGTGCACTCCAAGTCGTTAGAGAGAACAGAGAGGCTGGGGCCCTGATTGGCAGAGGTCCCAGCCTGACTATAGCCAGAAACCAGTGTAAACACCAGAAAAAAAGTGGGGGCAACATAAGAGGCAGATCCTACTCTCCTACACAACCCCCCCCAAACGCAGGGACACTAAACTAACCTTGACCAGTTGAGTCTTCGTGCTCTAAGTGGAAATACCTTGAGAGTCCATCTGCATTGGCATGTTGGGTCCCAGGCCTGTGTTCCACTGTATAGTCCATCCCCTGTAGGGAAATGGACCACCTTAAAAGTTTTGGGTTTTCACCTTTCATCTGTTTAAGCCATAGGAGGGGCTTGTGGTCAGTCTGAACTATGAAGTGAGTGCCAAACAAGTATGGCCTCAGCTTCTTCAGGGCCCACACCACAGCAAAGGCCTCCCTCTCTATAGCTGACCAACGTTTCTCTCTAGGGGTCAGCCTCCTGCTAATAAAAGCTACTGGCTGGTCTTGACCTTCATCATTCAGTTGAGACAGTACAGCTCCCACACCCAGCTCAGAAGCATCTGTTTGGACAATGAACTTTTTGGTGTAGTCTGGACTCTGTAAGATGGGGGCAGTGCACATGGCCTGCTTTAGGTCTTCAAATGCCTTCTGACAGCTAGCTGTCCACTGAACCTTTTTTGGCATTTTCTTTGAGGTCAGATCATTCAAGGGGGTCACTATAGATCCATATCCCTTCACAAACCTCCTATAGTACCCAGTCAGGCCTAAGAAGGCTCTCACCTGTGTCTGGGTGGTTGGAGCAACCCATTCCATTATGGTTTGGATTTTACTCTGTAAAGGCTGAACCTGGCCTCCACCCACAAGGTGGCCCAGGTACACAACCTGATTCTGCCCTATCTGGCACTTAGTGGCCTTGATAGTGAGGCCTGCTTTCTGCAGAACCTCCAAAACATTTCTGAGGTGGACCAGGTGATCCTGCCAGGAGGAACTAAAGACAGCAATATCATCTAGATAAGCTGAGCAATAAGTTTCCATCCCTGCCAGAACTTTGTTCACCAACCTCTGAAAAGTGGCAGGTGCATTTTTCAATCCAAGGGGCATCACCACAAAGTGGTAGTGCCCACCAGGGGTCGAAAATGCTGTTTTGGCTTTTGCATCATCAGCTAACCTGATCTGCCAGTAGCCAGCTGTTAGGTCAAATGTACTCAGATACTTGGCTGAGGCCAAAGTATCAATCAGTTCATCTGCCCTTGGTATGGGATAGGCATCAGTCCTGGTGACTGCATTGAGGCCTCTGTAGTCTACACAAAACCTCATTTCTTTCTTACCACCCTGGGTATGAGGCTTGGGTACTAGGACGACTGGGCTAGCCCAAGGGCTATCTGAAGGCTCAATCACACCTAACTCCAACATTTTCTGGACTTCAGTCCTGATACAGTCCCTGACATGGTCAGGTTGCCTGTATATTTTACTCTTGACAGGCAGACTGTCCCCAGTGTCCACCTCATGGGTGCACCAGGTAGTCTGACTAGGGGTCAGGCTAAACATATGTCTGTACTGCTGCAGAACTTGTCTGCACTCAGTTTGCTGATGGTCAGTGAGGCTGCTTGCCAAAGCAACACCATCTACTGACCCATCATCAGGGTTCTGTGAGAGCAGGTCAGGGAGAGGGTCACTCTCCTCCTCCTGTTCCTCATCAGTTGCCATGAGCAAGCCCATGTCAGCCCTGTCAACATATGGCTTTAATCTGTTGACATGGAGCACCCTCAGGGGGCTCCTGGGAGTTCCAAGATTCACCAGATAGGTGACTTCTCCCTTTTGCTCAACTATTGTATGGGGGCCACTCCATTTGTCTTGGAGGGCTGCTGGGGCCACAGGCTCCAACACCCACACCTTCTGTCCTGGCTGGTACACAGTCAGCACAGCCTTTTGGTCATGCCAAGCTTTTTGTAATTCTTGGCTGGCCTCCAGGTTTTTGGTTGCCTTTTTCATGTATTCGGCCATCCTGGAGCGGAGACCAAGTACATAGTCCATCACATCTTGTTTGGGGGGTTTGAGAGGTAACTCCCAGCCCTCTTTTACCAAACATAATGGACCTCTTACAGGATGCCCAAACAGAAGCTCAAATGGGCTGTAACCAACCCCCTTCTGTGGAACCTCTCTGTATGCAAACAACAGGCAGGGAAGAAGAAGGTCCCATTTCCGCCTAAGCTTCTCTGGGAGTCCTTTAATCATTCCCTTCAGGGTTTTGTTGAAACGTTCAACCAACCCATTGCATTGTGGGCGATAGGGGGTGGTGAACTTATACGTTACACCACACTCCTTCCACATTGCTTTCAAATATCCTGACATGAAGTTTGTACTCTGTCAGAGATGACCTCCTTTGGGAAACCCACTCTGGAGAAAACTCCAATGAGGGCTCTTGCCACCACAGGGGCTGTGGTGGTCCTCAGGGGAATTGCCTCTGGGTACCTGGTGGCATGATCCACTACCACCAGGATAAATCTGTGCCCAGATGCAGTTTGAGGGTCAAGGGGACCAACAATGTCAATCCCTACCCTTTCAAAGGGTACCCCCACCACAGGTAGTGGTATCAGGGGGCCTTTGTGGTGCCACCTGCCTTGCCACTGGCTTGGCATGTGACACAGGAGCGACAAAACTCCTTTGTGTCCTCTGACATATGTGGCCAATGAAAATGTGGAACAAGCCTGTCCCAGGTCTTGTTTTGGCCCAAGTGACCTGCTAAAGGGATATCATGTGCTAGGGTCAAGAGGAACCCCTAAACTTCTGAGGTATTACCAACCTCCTGGTGGCTCCAGGGGCTGGATCTCTACCCTCAGAATATAGGAGTCCCTCATCCCAATAAACTTTATGGGACCCACTAGCACTCCCAGCAGCCTCAGCAGCAGCCTGCTGTCTGAGGGGTTCAAGAGAGGGGCAGCACTGTTGCTCCTTACTCAGATCTTCCCTAGAAGGGCCCCCTGCCCCCAAGAACTCAACCTGATCAGGCTCAAGTTCCTCTGGGGCAGTTCCTTCTTCAGGATCTGCTCCTCCTCCCTTAAGAGGGGAATCAGTGATCTGAGACAGAGGGAAAGACACTGCCTTACCCCTACTGCTCCTCTTCTTGGGAAGCATCTGGTCCATGGTTTCAGGATCCAGAGCTGGTTCAGTGTCATGCATTTTGGCCTGTGACCTGGTCACAGCAAATACCTTTGCAGGGATGCCCAACATCTCAGCATGAGTCCATAACTCTACTTCAGACCAGGCTGAAGTTTCTAGATCATTGCCCAATAGACATTCTACAGGGAGGTCTGCACTGACTACAACCTTCTTGAGGCCAGTTACCCCTCCCCAGGAGAAATTCACAACTGCCAGACTATGGTTGGTCCTGACATTGCTTGCATTGGTCACCTGGTACATTTCACCCAGGATGATCTGTCCAGGGTCCACAAGATCCTCTGCCACCATGGTGACACTAGCACCTGTGTCCCTAAATGCCAAAGCCTGTTTGCCATTTATTACAGGCTGCTGTTTGTATTTGCCCAGATTACTGGGGCTCACCAGGAAGGACATGTCAATGTCTCCATCACAAATCAGCATTGCCTGAGTGGGTACTCTGACTAGGCCAGAGTCCACTTCAGAACCCAGGGTCAACCCTACTACACCCTTATTCTGAGTACCACCTCCACCAGTAGCTGAACTAGGGGGAACAGTTGCCTTAGGGGCAGGAGTGGTGGTGGTTTGGTCTTTGGACTTGTTACAATCAGAAGTCCAGTGCCCTTTCTGTTTACAGAATTTGCACCAGGGCTTCTTTTGGCCTTTTCCCTTGTTGGATTGTGACTCCCCACCAGATGCAGATTTTTGGGGCCCTTGTGAAGACTTCTGGTCTTTTGACTTATCCCCACTTTTCTCAGAGCCCTTAGAATCCTGCTTCTTTGTGTCACCCCCTTGGTTCTGGGTTTTCTGCCTCACCCTGGTTCTGACCCACTTGTCTGCCTTCTTTCCCAATTCTTGGGGAGAGGTCAGATCTGAGTCCACCAGGTATTGATGCAACAACTGGTTCTGGCAATTATTAAGGATCTGTTCTCTCATCATTAGATTATACAATCCCTTGAAATCAGTAACCCTACTGCCAACCAGCCAACCCTCCAGAGCCTTGGTTGCACAATCTACAAAGTCAGTCCAGTCCTGAGTCTGTGCCTTCTGGGTGTCTCTGAACTTCAACCTGTACTGCTCAGTGGTTAAGCCAAACCCATCTATCAGTGCACTCTTCAGGACTTCATAGTCATCAGCATCCTCTCTCTAACAGTGAGGAGCTTGTCTCTACCTTTATCTGAAAAGGAGAGCCACAAGATTGCTGCCCACTGCTTTTGGGGGACCTGTTGTACTCTACAGGCCCTTTCCATAGCAGTTACCCACTTATGGATATCATCCCCACTCTGGTAGGGAGGAACAACCTTGCTCAGGTTCCTATGGTCTGGAATATATTCTCTGCCTCTAGGGACACTGTTGCTGCCACCAGGGGGTTCTAACCCCTCTTTTCTAGAAGCTCTCTGGAGCTCCAGGGCTTCCTTATCTAATGCCAACTGCTTGGTTTTGAGGGCAAACCTTGCTTCCTCATACTGCAGCAGTTTGTACATTCTGTCAGAGGAGGTCTCTCTTCTTGAGAAGTAGGAGTTCCTCTGGTAGACAGATTCTCTGCCAGAGTGATAGGAGTGTTCAGATTCCCTAGAAAGGGACCTGGGCCTCTCCTCCACTATGTCAGTTCTCTTAGGGAGAATTCCTCTGTCCTGTTCAGACCCCTTGGGACCTGGCCCTACAATCACAGAGTCTTGGTCATCCAGATGTTCATCATCTGACCCAGACACTGTAATTGACCCACTCACTGATTCAGACCCATTAGCTCCTAGAGCTAATCTAAGATCATCTGCTGTCAGCAGATCTATCAGGTGTAGTGTGGAGGGACTCTGTCCTAGCTTCAGGTGCCTTGCAGCACACATGGCTCTCAAGTCAGAGAAAGCCATGTCCTTATACTGAGGCTGAGTGGATCCACTGGGTCCACCCTTTAAGGACATTCTAGTGTTGTGCAGTGTTGTACTACCTACACTAGTTTGTGGCCTACTGATACTAGCTTGAGCTGTAGAAAGGGTGTGCTATCCCTTGGCACACAGCTCTAAGTTCAGTAGAACTTATTGATACTAAGCTTGACTTTATATGTACCTTGAGTACCTATAGTGGTTTTCAGTTAGTAATTCAAATAGAGATTTTCTGGTAAAACAATAGCAAGCTGGAATCCCACACGCTGCCACCAATGTGAGAAGTTGGCCTGGTATATGCTGTTCACTAGTTAAAGTGGACACCTTGCACCAGTACAATTCGACTCTTATGGTAGGTAGGTTTAAGACAACCTTTATAGAAAGCTATCCTAGTGGTAGCTGTGGAGAGCAGCCTTCAGGCTAAGTCTTGGAGGAATGTAAAGCAGCTTGTTTTACCACACAATCTCTTGAATCACCAAATGAAAAGACACCACACAGGTATATATATCAAATATATATGTATTTATTACTAAACAACTCTCTACTAATCTCTTGTGAGATTAGAAGACAGGAACATATGCATAAATCAACGTTTCACAATAAATTAAGCACAAATATGGCTGGGGCCCTAGGGGCGTACCAGACCATATACTAAAAAAGAGACTTAAGAACAACGACTTGCAAAGAGACAAGGCCCAGGGTCTTCAGAAGTGCTGGGGCCTCACGAAACCACCCAAGGCAGGTAAGTAAAGGACCCACGGGGGACGCGTGCAGTGAGTGAACACAGGCGCGGATCGCCGTAGACTTCAATGGGGCAAGTCGCGGTTGGAAATTAAGAGTTTAAGGGCACTTCGGGAGTAGCTACAAGCAAGTCACTTACAGGGTAAGTAGTTCTAGGGCCAACACCCACAGGAGCACCGTAGTGCTGGAGTTACCTCACCCAGGGAAGCCGGGTGCATAGGTGTCCTTTGGTGTCGGGTCGCGGCGTCGTTTTCAATTGGAGCCAATGAAGACTTGCTGCTTGTGAAGCCAGAAGAAGTGTCCGGTGGAATCCAAGCCTGGATTCGGAAGAAGGAAGACCTGAAAGCAGAGGGGACAGTGTTCAAAGTCACTTGGCAGTGACCCGGGGCCAGGAAGATGAATGCCCACCGTCGTCGACAGATTCAGGTCGTTCACGGGTGGCTTGACTCTTCGGCCACGAGGTCCAGGAGGTGTCGAGGACAACCAGGAGCTGGATTCAGCGTGTCCCACAAAGTCTACAGCTGACTGCGGTGCGGCGACCCGTTTGGAGCCAACAAGCCTTGGTAGCAGTAAGTCTTGTGGAAAGCGTAAAAAGTCAATGGTGCAGACCAGCAAGGTCTGGGGAACTCACCCAGCGTGGGTAAGTCAGAGCAGGCCTGGAGCAACCAGGGGAGCTCTTTGGTTCTGTAGAAAAGTCTTCAGGGGACCCACAAGCCAGCTGGCAAGGGATCGCAAAGACGCCTTGGGAGGATTCCTTCAACAGGGGCCCACGGTCACTCGGGATGGGGTAGGCCTCTGATCTTCGGAGGGATTCCTGCTAGAGGCTGGGACCACATGTGGTCCAAAGCACAGGTTCGTAGAACGTCGTGAAGGGGTTGCACTTGACAATAGTGCATGGTACCCAGGGACTGTGGTTCCTCATCACTCGTGGGGTCCACTGGCCTCAGCTTCGCTGGGGACTCACGACGGCCTTGGAGAAGTCAGGAAATCCTCATCTTGGACTGTAGGGACCTCCGGCTCCGGCGGGAGTGGCATAGTTTGCGACCGTCATTTCAGTTTTTGGTGCCTGCCAAGCAGGGGAGTCACTCCTTGACTCCAAGGGAGATTCTTCAGTCTTCCAGAGGTAGTGGAACGTCGAAGGTCCAGGATTCTTCTTCAGAGTGTCGTCCAGGGATATCTAGTTTGCAATGGCAAGGGTTCCCTACCTTATACTAAAAAGGAAGGGAGGGACTAGCTCTAAGACCCCCACCTATGGGAGGGTCAGGGGAGTGGGTGGCTACACCCACTTCCCTTTGTCCAGTTTCGCGCCAGAGCAGGGGCAGGTAGCCCCTGAGCCGGTTTGAACTGGGGTATGCACAGAGGAGCCTTTTGCTCCCCCAGTGCAGGACTTCAAAGCACTCTAGGAGTGCACCCACCCAGCCCCAATACACTAAACCCTGTCTGGGAGGTGGTCACACCTCCCTGGGACAGGATACCTATTGTTGGGCTTCCTCCACTGCGAGTTTCAGTCATCAGCAGGAGGGCAGCCCCGTGTCTGTGACTGGTGGCATCCATTTTGTGATGCCAGGGCTCTTCAGGATTCTACTGCGTTTCCACAGTAGGTACATGTCTATCCCTCTAGAAGGGTGGAATGCTAGCCCCGCCGCCAGATCTGGCGGGGGGGTAGTATTACAAGATGTTTGACACCAAACACGACATGTTTCCGTGCAGCCATCCCAAAGTTAGCATTTAACACGAGGTTATAATGTGCTTAAGAGTATATGGTCAGGCTGCACTACAAACAGCATCAGAGAAGGGTCTCCGAATGCTGCAGAGGGGCTCTGCTCATGCAGGGGCACCCTCTCACATAGGAACCAAGCACTCTGCCTTCAGGATTGATAAGGCCTGCCATAGGAGTGACTTATAGGTTTATATGTGTGTATCTATGTAGTGATATAGGTAGCCTATATCACAGTAAGGGGTGCATGCACCACCTTACCCAGGCTGCAGTAGCAGACCTGTGGTGTCAGATTTAGTCTGCTTCCCAGGGGTGGCATAATACATGCTTCAGCCCCTGGTAGGCCTGTGAAGTACCTATGCCCTTGGCACCTAAGGTACCATATACTAGGGACTCATAAGGTACCACAGTATCCAATCACTAGTGCACCTAGAGTGCACTCCAAGTCGTTTAGAGAGAACAGAGAGTCTGGGGCCCTGATTGGCAGGGTCCCAGCCTGACTATAGCCAGAAACCAGTGTAAACATCAGAAAAAAAAGTGGGGGCAACATAAGAGGCAGATCCTACTCTCCTACATATGGGGACTGGGGTACCAGGGTGATGGTGATGTCCAGGACAGGTGTGGGAGACTTGGATGTGGCTGACTGTGAGACTCCTCCGACTCTGGCGGGTGTTGGTTGGGGGGTCCCAGGGGCCAACAGGTGCAGCCACGCCATCAGCTTTGTGTGGGGTGGGATGTTGATTGTCCGCTGTGTTGGTGCCGTAGGCCTGTTAGGCGATGATGGCCAGGATGCGTAGGTTGGTTGTCCCTTTCAGCCTGTAGTGGACGGTGACATTGTCAGATGTTGGGTCTGTGCGGCTGGTACGTTTCCTGGGGTTCAGCTGTCTTTGTCTGCGCTGCGTCTGTGGTGGTCCAGGTGGGGGGGGGTGTTCCGGGTGTGGGTTGGGGTCCTGGGGTGGTGGAGGTGGGTGTTGTGGCCCTCTTGGGTGTCCGGGCCGCATTATGGGTGGCTCCATGACATCTGTTGCCCTTCGGATGTGGCCCTGGGCTGTGCTCCCTTTTGTGGTGCTGGCTGCCGTCCGACTTTACACCAGGTTAGAGCAGGTGTAAATTTCCTGGTGCTAACGCGCCTTATTGCCTGTTTTGTGTTTTTATCGCCGATGTGGCTGGTCGTTGTGAATGTTGAGGTGTGATGTTGTCTCGGCTTTTGGCACGGGAACGCCTACTCTGCATCTCATTAGCGATATTTCCGGGGGTCCTCTGTGGCGATGTTTTTTGCGGCTGCTATCGCGGGTAAACTGGTGCTGTGGGCTGTTAACACCGGCTTGTGAATGGGGAGGTAAATTTATCACGACTTTGGCTGCGATAAAGTGCCGTTAATTCGGCGATAGCTCCTTGTGAATATGCACCAAAGTGTAGGTTATTATATTGTAATTTGGACTCCGTGGAAACTACATCCCAAAAAACACAAACGGGGACGAGAGGCCAGAAGCATCATGCAGTGTAATGTGCGCGCGCGCGGATATCCTGGCGGCCAATACCCATTCCACACATAAGCCTCTTTTTTGTCGAAGTATTTTTATTCCGGCGCCCTTCGTGGCCAGCCTGCGCCCATCTCACGGCCAAGCAGGGCACAGACTGCTCTTTGTCACCGTGTTGATTCCGCTAATGGACTTAACTGGCAGCCAGAGTCTCGCGAGCGGATTATACCAATTGGTTATTTTCCGTAACCTGCGCCGAGACGCTAGTTATATTTCTCAAAGACTTAAAGGAGAGCCAGGGAAAAGGGACATTTTATCTCTGCGCGGCGACAAAGGCAAAGCCAGCCGTAAGCAGATGGGCGAAGCCGGGGAGGCTGTCACGCCACGCAGGGGGGGCGGGGGGGTGATGCCGAGGCAAGGAGCCGGGGATTGGATTTTTGTAACTTTAGGGGATGCTGCAAGCTGCTTGAACATCACCGGTTCAATTAGAGGGTAATGAAGCCACATTAATCATCCAATTATACACCTGTCAGATTCGGAACAATGACAGAAGCCTAATGTTCTAGCTGGGAGGGGAGGGCCGGGGACTGAACTCTTGGTGCAAGGAGGCGGAACTAATCACAGATGGACAAAGGCGCCTAATGAACCGTGCAGGAGGAGGGGAGAGGCAGAGGAATCAAAACAGGGGGGAAAAAGGGCAAAATCGAAAGGCAGCAGCCGCATGGCTTGTAAACACAAACACACAGCAATGCTCCCTGCGAGGAGGCCGGCACACAGGCACTTCCAGAAATAGCAAGTGTGGGCCTCATAGTCATTTCCTCTCCATGTGGGATTGCATTCAGTGCGTGGCCATAGCATACGCTATTCCATTTAGAACCATTTCCACTCCACACATTACTACGTTCAGTGTAATTTGCATCCCATACATTATTCATTCAAGTTCAGCTCCATCCCTTACTCTATTATATTCAGTATATTTTTATCACCTCACACTATTCCATTCGGTATGGTTCCTATTCCTTATATTATCAACTACGGTAAGCTTTTCAGCTCCACACAATATTACAAACACTGTGAATTCCATCTCATCCGAGATTACAACCTGTTTGGCTTGCACTGCATACATTATTATATTGAGGGCACATTTCACCACATTCCTGATTGCAATCAGTTAGACAATTACTGGATGCAATATCGCCTTCAGCAGAAAGTCCAATCCACCCATGATTATATCTAGTATGAGTTTCAGCGCGTGTAATGTTGCACTGACTATACATTTAATCTCAACCATAATTATTTGCAGTATGAGTTTAAGTGCATGTAATATTGAAATCAGCATACATTCCATTCCACCCAAGGTTATACCCGGTATGATTTGCAGTGCAAGCAATATTGCATTAATTATAAATTCCACCCCAATCATGATAATATCCGGTATGAGTTGCACTGCATGTAATATTGCATTTGATGCACATTTGATCCAATCTATGATTGTATTCACTCTGAGTGCACCAGCAATGTTGCATTCATTCTGAATTCCACCCCATTCATTACTCATATTACACTCAGTATATTTTTTACCTCACACTATTTATGACTGCCAATCCTCATATTATCACATAGAGTATATATTCCATCTCATCCATGATTACAACCTGTGTGACTTCAACCGCATGCAATATGTCATAAAGTAAACATATATCCCCATTCATAGTTGTAACCGGTATGCTTTTTACTGTATATAATGCTTCGTTCAGCAGAAAGTCCAATCCATCCTTGATTGTATGCAGTATGAGTTTCAATGCATGTATTATTGCATTGAATGTAAATTTCATCTCATTTATCATTATTTCCAGTATGAATTTTTATTCATGCAATACAGAGCTCAGCATAAATTCCATCCCACCCATCAATATACCCAGCATGAGTTACAGTGCATGCAATATTGTATCAGTGTAAATTCCATTCCATTTATGATTATACTCAGAATGAGTTGAAGTGCATTCAGTATTGCATTTGATGTACATTCCATCCAACCTATGATTATTTTCACTATGAGTGCACCAGCAATGTTGCGTTCAATCTAAAGTCTATTACATTAATTTATCTTACATTTGGTATAATTTTTACCTCAAATTATTGCTTTCAATATGACTGGCATTGCTTAAAATATCACATACAGTATATACTCCATCTCATCTATGATTACAACCTGTGTGACTTTCACTGCATGCAACATGACAAAGTAAAAATGTCGCCCCATTCACGATTGTAACCAGTATGATATTTACTTCATATAATACCGCATTCAGCAGAAAGTCCACTCCATCCATGATTGTATCCAGTATGAGTTTCAGTGCATGTAATATTGCACTAAGCATAAATTCCATTTCAGCGTTAAATATTTCCAGATTGACTTTGAGAGCATGCAATATTACAGTATTGAATGCAGCATAAATTATATGCCATCCACTATTTTACCCACTGAGTTGCAGTGCATGCAAAATTCCATTCAGTATGCATTCCATTCCATCCATGATTATATCTAGTATGACTTTAAATACACATAGCATTACATTCAGTGTAAATTTCACCCCATCCCTAATTATATCCAGCATGAGAATCAGTGCATGCATTATTGCGTTCAGAATAAATTCCAATCCATCCATGATTAAATGCAGTATGACTTTCAGAGCCTTCAATTTTGCATTTGATGTACAATCTTAATTCTTAATTTGTATAAAAGTGCCAAGTCTCTTCTCGGAAGACCACTGCAGCATGCACCATCCTTTGCCCCTGCCAGTGCTGCCAGTGATAGTACCAACACAACTATGAACCATTGCATTCCTATAAGTTTGACAATTCAGCTTATTCCACACCACCCGAAGCTATAATAATAACGTGGGTGGCAGGTATTATTAATTTTGAATGTATATTGACATATTAAACACTGTTTTGTGCGTATCTCAAAATTAGACTAACGTTGCCAACTTGTGGTGGACTGTTATTAGTGCCGGTGTTGAGAATTAAGTGCTGGTGCTGACCACCAGAAACCACCGACTCAAATTAAGCACTGCATGCTTCCCAATCTATGATTATATTTAGTATAAGCACCAGCAATATTGTATGTGTATAAATTCCATTCCACCCATGACTATATCCATTATGAGTTTCAGTGCATGTAATGGCATTGAGTATAAATTCCATCTCAACTCTAAATAATTCAAGTATGACTGTCAGTCCATCCATTCAACCCAGCATAAATTTCATGCCTTCCATGATTATGCTCACCATGAATTGCAGTGTATGCAATATTGCATTACGGGTACACTCCAAACAATCCATTTGTTATCCACTATGAGTTTCAGCATTTGTAATATGACATTCAGAATATATATTCCATCCCACCCGTGAATCTGTCCAGTATGAGTTTCAGTGCAGGCAGCAGTGAAGTCAGCATAAATTCCTTCCACCCAGAATTACAACCAGTATGGTGTTTAGGACATACAATATGCACAAAAGCACAGCCCAGTTAGTGGGGGGCTGCCATTAAGAACAGGTCCTGGTGGCAGGAGAGGCTTCTGGGCAATTGTCAGTGAATTTCTGACTGGGAAAGGTGCAGGAGCCCCGGAAGAAAGGGTGTGGGCAGTCAGTGCCAGAGGCGGCTGGGGGGTGGGCCTGGCAATCCCTTTAAATTCAGAGGCCAAGGGTCAGGCGACCTATTCTTCCCTACTGACATTTGCACTTCTACTGGCTTCAGTATAATTTCTATGTTAAAAAATTAACAATTTTACCTCGATACAGGCATATACTGTGAGCTACTTTAATTCCACATTCATTACATGATGAATAGTTTATAAACCATGCAATGTTTCAGTGTGTCATTCCATTCCCTACACTATTACACAAAGCATAATGTTGCCACTTACTTATTATAAATGTAGTAGAAATTGTGTTCCTTATATTATTACACTTAGTACATTTTCACTGTATATACTATTACATTCAGTATGGAATACAGTCCGTAAACATTCCATACAGTATAATTTGCTCTCCAACCATTAGTATATTCAGAATAAATCCCATTCCCTACAAATCGCCACATAGTAGCTTCTCATTCTCAACATAATTGCATTTAGTCTACATTCTATTCCATGCAATATTCCACATATGATACATTTTCACTTTTAATGTTATTAGATTCAGTATGAATAAATTCCATTCCGTGCAATATGCCATATAGACTCATTTTCAGTCTGTAAATTATTACATTCAGTATAAAATCCATTCTATGGAATATTCCACATAATATCATTTTCACTCTATAAATGATTGTATTTACTTTCAATTCTATTCCATACTGTATTCTGTATACAACTATTTTCAATTTACACATTACTGTATTCAGAAAAAATCAGTTTCCTACAATATTCTGCACACTATCATTTTCACTCCACATTATTGCGGAAAGTGTCATTTCTAACACACACAACTTTTCACCTGGTATCATTTTAAATCTATATATTATTGCTTTCGGTATAGCTGAGTTTCATTTCTTGCAATATTCCTCTTTGTTCCTCCTATACATTATTGCCTTTAGTAGAAATGGTATTCCAAACCATAAAGCATTTATTGCCATTAGCAGACTATCTTGGAATGCAATATACATTCCATGCTATACACTCTTCTAAATAGTCTAATTTAAGTATCACTTTATGCAATATGGAGTTCAGTAACAGTTACTCTCCTTAAGTTTTTATATGTGGTGTGAATTCCTCCATGCACGTACATGCACCCTGTGCTGTACGGGAGGATTTAAATTGTATAAACGTGAGCTCTCTTTGTAACTTCTATTTTACAACTGTATAAATTAAAATGTTTATTACATGTGGATTGAATTTATTATCATTTCCAATACACAGTGTCTTACAGAACCCGCCCCATCTTCCTGCCCTCATAATATAATGGAATCGATGAGTACATTTTGCAACATGAACATTAATATAGCTGTACATACTTGTAATTTTAATGACAAACTTTTTTAATTAAAGTGAATATATACAGCTGTTAATATAACTATAAAGTTGCAATACATCTGCCCCCTTGTGCTATCTTGTTTGAAAACAAGCTTGTACAGAGAAAGTTGCCCCCTATTAAAGAGGTTCGTTCATAGTGACACTTGTGGTATGGCCTTCAGATACCTAAAATTCTCATTGCTTTGCTGTTCAAATTGGTTTTAAAAAGATGATGTTGTACAAAATGCAGTGTTTTGCACATTTCTTTGAATTTTATGTGATATTATCCCAGTGTCAAGTGGCCCAGCTAGAAACTACGCCATCTTTATGCCCACGTTTCTTAAGTTGCCTTCTTTCTGCAATACGGTGACTTTTGACATACATTTGTGTATGTGTCAGTGCAGGATAGGATTCTCTGAAAATATATTTGCTTACATTTCAGCTTAATAGGCATTTTATCACGACACATTGAACATTCAGTACAATGTATAGAGCTCACTGCACAAATGTCACAGCTTATTGTTGCCCGGTAGGCGACGACGCTATCTGGATAACATAAAGAATTGCTGCCTGACAAAGACCTCGGCAAGCCTGCATGTGCACTGTTTATTATATATATGAATATACTTCCTTGTTAAAATTATAGGAGCACTCTGCTGACACTTTGAGGTCGCAGCATGCCGGAATTACAGCTCTGCTGATTCCTGTCACGTCCATGAGGGATGTCCTGCTCTACATCAAGACGGACAGCCTGATGACACTTGCCCACAGGTAATGGGAAGTTAGATCACCCAGCAGGGGCTCTTGGCAGATCATGCACCCTAGGCCAATGTAGTTTAGGGAGCATTAGGTAGGAGCACACTACATTATACTATAGTACACTACATATATGCCAGCATGTATTCATTGTTTTAGCACAATGGTAGAATTATTCATTCTTTCCACTGTTCTTGTACTGCTAATTATGGTAGTATGTTTCATTCTATTAGTAATTGCAGCACACATATCTTACTCAAGAATCTCACTGCTTCAATAAATATTGAAACTGCAGGTTGTGTTCTTTTACATATTTCCTTTGGGCATGCATGAGAGTCTGAATGAAAAGGTTCTAGATCTGTTACCACGATTCCTTGGGGAGTTAGGGTTGTCATTTTCTGTGGTTGTACACTAATTTGCTGTCCTGTAAGTTTAGGGGTGCAGATGGTGCACTGTGAGCTAGCAGCACTATAGGCCAACATCTGCTGAGGGGTTGTGGGGGATCAGACTTGCACCATCTCAACGTTTATGTTGTCCAACAAACGCACAGGTTTTACTGAGAAAGTATATAGCTGTACGACATGGCGCCACCGACGTTATAGCTTGGGCTCTTATTTAATGGATTGCCTGAGTAGTTTTCTTTTGTATACCCAAAGAACCCTGCTCCCCATCCAAACTAAGACGTCCGAAGTGTTAGGGAAAAATCCTCCTCAGCTGAGTGGGAATCCCCTATGTATTGGCTGTAGGTTGTTCAAGCTTGAACTTTTCAAAGGATTGTCCCATAGTGGTACCCTCTCTGATTCCCACATACTCTGATGGCCAAACCAGCAGCAATATACATAGCTGAAAACTGCAGACATCCAGTTACACAGATGCTGCAACAACATAGTCTTGCACTCACGGTTGGGGACGTTTCCTTCGTGGTTGAGGCTCATGAACCATTTAGGACAGAGGTGTTCTACTTGTGGGTTAAATTCCCAGCAGCTGACGATTGCTCGAGATTGTTTCACACATACAATGCAACTAATGTTCCACATAACTATACAGCTTACGAGGATCTAGAAATTCCACTAACATACCAAGAAATCAAAATTGGTTTAATGGCGCCCTATCACACACCAAAGAAGAAGTTAGACCTGGTCCCCTTAGCAATGAGTGAGCAGCAAGGCCTGTCTTAGCCGGCAACACACCATCATCCAAATTTTGCTAATTTAACAGCAGCACAAGTACGAACACCTTATAACAGTTTAGTCAGAATATATAGAAGCCTGACACAGTTTGTTATGTGATCAATTTCTTTAAATCCTGTGAGGGCTATTCAAGCTGCACAACCACAATTTGCTACACCGGGCTTCAGCCCACAAACAATCAATGCAGTCATAAGGAAGGTTCACATCAGGCGGAGGAAATTCAATTCTGGATTGCACAGAAAACAAGTCAGCTGGAGTCAGCGTTTCCCCATATGGGATCCTAGGAAAAACATAAGATTCTTACCATATGCTTGCCAATGGGGATAGCTCCCCTTGTACAGCACTGAGCCACTTGGGGCACAGTCTTCGCTGCAGTGTATACCAGAACTCACGGTACACCCTCATTAGCTGTTTTATCAGAAGTATTAAAACAGATCCAAATGAGTACGGGGCAGCACCTGGCCTGGACTTGGGGATAAAACTGATGGCCACTTTTGCCACAGTAACTGCCATAATGCTAAGTAACATTAGAGGGGAATCAGCAGAAATGGCTATATGCCATCACCTAAGGGATTTGCCTCCCGGACAACTGGAGCACATATTACCAAAAATTATCACAGAAACTTATACAACCGTGGGTAGAGATAATTTGGGAGCCAGACCTAATAAACCACAAATTAAGAGTAATTCTGAAAAGGATAACTCAAAGCAAGCACCTGATTCTTCGACAAAGAATCAGGTGGGTCTCCTCAACAGAATCCACTGAAAAGTGCTATAATCTGCGCAACCATGAAACTATCAAAACGCCTGACAGGTTTCGGGATACTGATACATGTTTATCTCGTTTCTTTCAGGAATCATCCGAAAAAGGCTCTGAGAGAGGTGGACAGTCAGAGCGCAGATCAGAGGAGTATGTGAAACCGAAGAAGGACTCACAATGCTCATCTAACTACATCATAAAAAAGGAAGACAAACCTAAACAGCCCAAGTCTCAATTCAAAAAGAAGAAAGTGGCAGGCATCAAAGTGAAGCATGCCACGGATATTGAGGAAGCTGCTTCTGAATGGGGAATGGGCTTTGGCCATGCTGGACAGCACAGCAGAAGTCATGATAGTTTGCCAGAACCTGATGGATTGTCTGGTGGTAGTAGCATTGAGTGACTACATCCAGGTGGAAACACTGGATATGAGAGTGAGCATTCCACATCATTAATACGAGTTGGAGCTCCAGATCGATATACAACACCCAATAAAGGTTCTCTTTGGGAGAACTTGCCATTCGGCTACAACATTCTCTTGGCTGAAAAGGATTAGCCACCAGAATTTGTCATGGACTACTCAAAGGGAGAAACAGTAATTTTACCTGCTTTTTCTGACTTTGTCCCAGATTCAAACATTCATACTCCAAGGAGTGGGCGTTAGCGCTGGCTCCTGCGTTATACTGCAACCATGTGGGGCGGGATGACGGTTCCTCATATCACATAATACCAGTGATGTTAACCCCACAGCCTCAAAGACAGTATCTCATCAAAAATTATGTCAAAAAGCAAGTTAGAGAAATTCTCACACAATTCGAATACCAAGGTGTAATAGAGAGTTGCATGTCTCCTATTAAAAATCCCATTTCCACTAATGAAACCTGACAATTCATATTGTCTAGTATTAGATTACAGACATCTAAACACAGCTACATGTACATTTGCAGTACAGAGTGCGCACATCGTAGCACTAATGAACAATATAGTGTGTGGAAAATACAAAACAAAACTAGATATCTCAAATGGATTTTTCTGCCAAAATATAGCACCTGAAAGCAGGTATTTGACAATCTTCAGCACTCTGAGTTCTCAAAAACAGTTCTGTTGTTTACCCCAGGGGTATAAGAATAGCCCTGGGTTGTTTTCAGCCCAGGTTGCAGAACTTTTACAACAATTTGATGAACAGGCATTTTCCTATGTCAATTACATTTATTTAATGGATGATGACCTTTCTACACACTTGACAAGAGTAGATCGCATAGTTCTGGGATTTTCTCACATGGGCTACAAGTTCAACTTGAAAAAATCAAAGATTTCCCATCTCAATGTCCTGTTTCTGGGATACGAAATGTCGAATGAAGGCAAAAGCCATGTATCACACTTCTTAGAGAAGTTTGCGCTTTTATAACCACCAAACTCATTGAAGAAACTATAATCTATATTTGGGTTCCTAAATTTTGGCAGAACATACATTCCAGATTGCGCAGAACGGGTTAAACCATTCTCCAACTTCATCCATCCAGACTTTTCAAGTACACATTGGACAACTGACCACACACAGATATTACTTTCAGTCCAGGTAGACATGTTAGCTTCGAAACACTTACACACATGTGTATAAACACCACAAACCTGGTGATTCAAATAATCGTGGGGGCATCAGGAGACACCTATGTAACGTTCAATGAAGGCGACACAGTACCAATTGCTTATAAATCGCATTTATACACTAATGCTAAAATGAGTTTTGCACCAACAGAAAAAATACTGATGGTGGTACAAACTGCTGTGGTGAGAGAGAGAGAGCATTGGCTCAGGGGAAACAAATAATTGTCGTTACCCCAGTTCTGACCTTAGAGGCTGTGACAAAGGTCAGCATTTGTAATGCAAAAGCTTTACATCCACGATGGATACAATGGGTCGACTCTCTCACCGCAACAGATGTAGACTACGTCTTTGACTGCACATACAAACACAAGCATTCCTACAGTATGAACACAAATATCCTCCGTCTAATGAAGTTATGCTT
The DNA here is from genome assembly GCA_963921515.1 of Calotriton arnoldi. Lineage (NCBI taxonomy): Eukaryota > Metazoa > Chordata > Amphibia > Caudata > Salamandridae > Calotriton > Calotriton arnoldi. The sequence continues at coordinate 534,770 of CAWUFW010008428.1, read as the reverse complement.
CTTGATCAGTGTGATTACATCATCTACACTGATGGCTCTGCTCAGCGTGCAGTAGGGACAAAGCATCAATATTCAGCAGCGTGTGCAGCCGTAAAAGGGCGCATGCAGTATGGAGGATTCCATCCTGAAAAGACCTACATGCAGTCACTAGGTGACTGCACAGCACAGCTGGCAGAACTCAGAGCTTTGATTCTAGCCCTGGAGAATACAGATCCCGGGTTGCAGACACTAATAGTGTGTGATTCGTATTATTGTGTTCAATCATACAATGAATACTTACACTTCTGGAGCCCTAATGGATTCAAAGATTCTAAAGTGTACACAATAAAGCATAAAATGCTTTGGGGACAGGTGGCTATGCTTAAAGCATGCTTAACACAGACTCATGTGATTCACACCTTGGGTCACCAATTTGTAGGCATACACGTTGCAGGGAATTCAATGGCTGATGAAGCCACAAAAGCAACAGTGCAACTGTTGCAGTCGCTGCAATAACTCATTATAGTACAAGAACAGATCGAGACATTATGGTGGCTGTCAATGCTGTATGCGATGGCCCCCACCTTCCGAAAGGTTTTCCCACAAAGTACTCCTACCAGTTAAGTGCACAAAACATACCATTTGCTACTATTCCCGGAGTGGGGGATCGAGAAATACCAAATTCAGATTGCAGGTTAGGTTTAATCCTAGCAGCATACGAGAGTTTAGCATCTGTACAGGCAGGGGTGGCGGCAGGGCCGGCTCTAGGGCGGTGCGATTGGTGCCATCGCACCGGGTGTTCCGGAGGTTTGTCTAGTGAAAGTTTTGACTCATCCTAAGGTAGCGCAGAGGGCTAAAATTCCTGCTGCTAAGAACGTGTACTATGCAGATAACAAAGTGCATATAATGTAAATAGGTCAGAAGGTTACTGCTTCTGTAAGAGAGCTCCTTTTGTAACTTGCCTTTTATAAGTCAAAATCCTACTATAGAACATTGAGCTATTAACTGTCATCAAACAGTTGCATGCAAACTGCGAAGTATATGTTAGAGCTATATGTTTTTTTGCCCAGTCTTTCATCATCCTAATCTTGTGAAAAGGGTTCATTTGGGTAGAAAACAATTCTTATTATTAAAGAGAACCCCTAACAATGATGTTACGTTTTAAATTCTGAATTTGTGCTTTTTAGAATAAGGACTCCTAAATTATATTGCCGACCAGTATCGATGACATGTTACTCATACACTACACCTTGTAGTCCTGTCTGATGTAACATTTCCTATACACTGATTTACACAAGCATGATTGATTGTCTCTTTGTAATGTGTGTGTGATGTAAAGAGCTCTGATACCTTACACTGGTATGAGTGGCGCTATAAAAGTAAATGAATCTGAGAGACAGTGGTTATGGAGACTTGAGGGGCACTGTGAAAGAAAGCTAGTAACGAAATCCATGGCAGAGGTGGTCATTGGGGGCACCAACAGACATTGTCGCACAGGGCACCACCAGTGTTAAAGCCTGCCCTGGGTGGCGGCTACAATTTAATTATTGCAGCAACGCTATTGGTGGACAGGTCTTTACAAACAGGCTAAGGACTTTGTCCTTAAATGTGACATCTGCCAGCAGATGAAGGGCTCCACCATAGCACGCCCACCACAGACACCACTACTGATTTCAAACAAGCAGCTTGTGTGCATTTATTTGGACCACTGCGGTCCCATACAATCAGATGGGGCTTACAAATACATCTTGGTTGCAGTAGATTCCTGCTCTCGATTCCAATGGGTCTGGATACAGTGTTCGGCAGACACCCATACTGTTATAAAGGACTTGCAAGTCTTTATAGGTACATACGCTGTTGGCACATTGCATTCCAAACAGGGGCCAGCATTCGCCTCTAAGGCTTACAAAGACAACATGGGAAGGTTGGGTGTGACAGTACGGTATTCTTCCCCATGGCACCCTGAGGGAAATTTGGTTGTTGAAAGGAAAAATCGGGACTTAAAGAAGTCTTTAACAGCAATGGTATTATGCTGAGGTCACAACTCGGTCCACCACCTTTATGGGGTCCAGAGAGCATTGAAATATCTGCCTAGAAAATCCCTGGGTGGTCGGATTCCCTACGAGATCCTGTTTGGTGTTAAGATGTGGGTACCAGACCTCAATGGTCCCCGCACAGTGGCGGCAGAAACACCATTTGAAATAAATGAACGTTTTGATGATTTACAGGAACTCAGCTTCCGGGATGCACAAGTCAACGTCCAAGTAAAACACACCACCACTGGAGGAGTGAATGAAGCACCAGTGATTCTTGGTTAGATCCTTTAGATTGGGGACCTGGTCTGGGAGACAATAGTGGACAAAAAAAATTTGGGCCATCTTACAGAGCGCCTGTACCTGTCCTGGCTGTTGAAGGTACCAGAACTGTGCTTTTGCCACAACTTGCTGGCTGCAAAAACAAGAGATTTGTGTCAATAGATCTCATCAAACCACATCATGTGGCCAATTCTGCACAGTAGACCGTGCAGGCTCTTGGGTAGTTACCTGTCTCCTCTCACTACCACACAGGAAATCCCATTGGAAGCTTTGATCTCTGATGAAGCCTCTACTCCCCGGCTGGGGATAGTTAGCAACAAAGTATCTCTTCTACCCACTACATCAACAAATACCATACAAACAAGTTGTACGGAAACACAGATTTCTGTTCTACTACCTAAAATGGATGGTGTCTACATCAATGTACCACAGTCTGAGCAAACTCCAAGTTCTACGGAAATTCCAGAGCTGCCAAAAATAGATCAAACAGCCTCAAGCTACTTCATCAACTACGATAACTACTCTTGGGATGCATGGGATTCACCTCCACCTCCTCTTCCACCTCTCTGAGGCAGGCTTTGTGTACTATACTTTCGGCTGAAGAAGACGTACTTTGTTACTCCATGGTTATACCTTTTGATTATAATTCATTACTTTTCCTGTTCCTTTGGATTGGTAATGTGACAGTCTTTTTCCTGATTGGGAATGGACATTACCTCCCAGAACACTCTGCTGTTAAACTTGTGAACTTGGTTTTAACACCCTATTCTTCATCACACAAAGTGCAAAGAGACCTTTCCCTGGTGAACATTACTGCTGTTACAGTTCCTGATGGAATTGTTTGGGATAGGGCATCATATCATATATTCGGTCATACTGAAGTTTTACAAATTCCATATTTGTTCAAACTATCATTGAATGATTTTATCACCCCTAGTTCTATCTCTAATGATTGGGACATTAATACAGTGCATGAGATGCTGGAAGATATAGAGTATTTACTTGTTTATAATTCCAATGAACTGTATATTGGTAGTGCTAATTATGATGAAATGTTCTGTTTTGAACATTATTGTCATCATTTGTTGCATAAAACAAGTACTCCACATGCAGTCTTTAATTACACACAATGGGAACACTGCCCTATACCACCACAGGGTAGCTCCAACACGTTTGCATATTTTTCAGGTCACAATTCAACAAACCCGGGGTCTTATTATTATAGGCCCACATCAGCACCAGCAAAGAAAAATATGCTCATAGACATCAAGCTGATATATTCTGCATCTTTTCTTTCCCAGTTGTCCACACAAGGGTTTGACTTCTTGAGGGACACTGTAGATGCGAAAACAATTTGGGGAAATAAGGAATGGCAGGTTCATTGAAATGAGGCTTTGTTTAGAGCATTCCTAATACCACACCAAATGGTTTTCCTTAACAAGACTGTGCAACAAACGTCATGTCTTGGCCTGGCCAAGATAAAGGACTTTAACAAACCAAAGATTCCCACAGTTGCACGTTTTGCAAATTTAGAAAGGGCTTTAGCAGTAGTTGATGATGGTATGACCACCTTGTCTACTAGAATATACTCTCTGAGTAACATTGTCTCTTCTGCAATAGACATCATACAGGGTGACATGTCTACTTTACAACATGGGCAATCACAGCTTACAGCTAGCATGTTACTGAGCTGGACATTTCAGACGCTTCACACCAGTAGCATACCATGGCAACACCTTAATGCCACATATCTTTTTTTACCTCACAATCCTGCAAAAAAGTAGAAAATAAAGGCAAGGAAGGATGTGAAATACGCCATGTTACACATTGAGAAGTTAGAGAAATTACCATTCACTTTTGCTGAAACACCTTCCGCAGATTGGATAATCCATGGCTTTATTTTCTGCTAATATCGACATTCCACTTTTCATGCTGTTTACAACACCATCAAGTAAGCAGATAGGATGCGCTAGGGCAAGGATACGTACACGAGTCATGGATTTTACCTCTTGGATACCTCTGTAGGAGTGGCAAGGCTGAAGTGTTTCTTAGCGGCTCTGACTGCAGGAGTACTTTAGGGCATTCCTTGATGTTTAGGGAAGTGTCATTTCACGGCGCATGTAATGTGTCTGTAGCTAACTTGTCCTGCAAGCTGCTGTGATTCATCCGGCCTTCAGATTGCTATCTAATGGGAGTTATTTGATGTAGAACGATCAGAGTTGCTGCGGTATGAAACTAGGCACTGCCTATCTGGTGATGGCTTCTGTGGTCGTGACCAGTTGTAGGCAAGTGCTGGTTCTGCCTGCTCATACAGTTAGGGAGGCACCGCTGTGGCCTTCGATTAAGCTTTCAAATGTGCACTTTAATGCCTTAAGCAGACTGAAAGCCTGTTTGTTCCAGGAAAAACATGTCCTTAACATCTGCACGAAAGATGCTTGATCTTCAAGTTGCAAGGTCCTCTTCTGAGATACAGTTGTTGCTTAGCACTAATTTTCCACACCTTTTTGAGGAACTGGTGTACTGCATTTTTAACATGTCCAAAACAGCGGGAAAGGCACACTTTTTTAAGATCATTGGCTCTTGTTTGGTTAGTACCTTCCAGACAGTCTCCGCATTTATTTAATTATTCATACACTCCGTGCTTGGAAGCCTTTTTGGAGGTCTTCAGCTGGTTCTGCTCCTGCTTGTCGGGACTGTGCTTTTATTTTTTCTGCTCCTTAATGGATGTCCCATTACAAGGCCAAATGGAACTGGCACTTCCACACGTGCTCCTGTGTCATGAAAGCATGATACAGTGTTTTTCAAGAACTCAATGAACATTGGTTCTAGTCCTTCCAGTCTGTGTGGCTGCACTGCCTGCAGGCCGTATTCCTCTGTCTTCTGTGCGCTTTTGAGTGTGCTTTGGATATATGCTTGGGGAAGCAATCAGTTCAGCCACCGGACATTGCCCTACTGATTGGTCCGTTGTCGGCCCATCTTTCCTATTGTCCATGGCACTTACAGTTGCTCCTGAATGCATTTTACGAGCCCTCCTGAAATGCTTCCTGGTGAATTGGATCTTGGCTCGACATCTGCAGATTTGGCACTGGCTCCTCCTTCAGTAGCTGCTGAAGAGCTGGATGGGAACATATTCACTCTATGCATCTGATTCGATGGGTGCCTGTGGGAGCCTCATCTGTGGTAGCTGGGAACAGCAATGTTTTGTCTACTTCTCTGAATATTTAAACAATCTGGCCATTTCAAGTGATGGGACATTTTTAATTCGGCTTTGTTTTAATGCTCAAATTGCTTTTAAAACTTGCTTTTATATGTTTTTTCTGAGTTGCTTTAAAATGTTTCAATGTGGCTTTCATTATGCTTTCAGTGTTAAAGGAGCAGTGATTATTTTAGCTTTTAGGGGTTTTTATACTTTACAGCATACATGTTTTAACATTGTTTGAGTCTCGTAGTGATAACTTTTTTTTCACTTTCCATGCAAGGAGTGGGTGTCACGTGGCCCAGCTAGAAACAACACCATCTTTATGCTCATGTTTCTCAAGTTGCCCTCTTTCTGCAACATGGAAACTTTTGACATGCATTTGTGTACGTGTCAGTGCAGGATAGGATGCTCCGAAAATGTATTTGCTTGCATTTCCATTTCATAGGCACACTACTATGACACCTTGTACATTCAGTACGATATATAGAGTTCACTGCACAAATGTCATGGCTTATTGTTGCCCAGTAGGCGATTACGCTATCTAGCTAACATAAACAATTGCGGTCCCGCAAAGACCCTGCATGCCTGCATGGGCACTGTTTATTATATACACGAACATACTTCCTCGTTAAAATTAGAGGAGCCCTCTGCCGACACTTCGAGGTTGCAGCATGCCGGAATTACAGCTCCGCTGATTCCTGTCACCTCCATGAGGGATGTCCCACTCTACTTCAAGACGGACAGCCTGATAACACTTGCCTGCAGGTAATGGGCAGTTAGATCACCCGGCAGGGGTTCTTGGCGATCACCCACCCTAGGCCAAACTAGGTTAGAGAGCATATGATAGGAGCACACTTCATTATACTATAGTAAACTACATATATCCCAGCAAATACTCATTGCTTTAGTAGAATGGTGAAATTATTCATTCTCTCCACTGTCCTTGTATTGCTAATTATGGTAATATGTTTCATTCTATTAGTAATTGCAGCGCACATAGTTTACTCAAGAATCTCATTGCTTCAATAAATATTGAAAAGTCAGGTTGTTTATTTCTTGCATATTTCCTTTGGGTATGCATGAGAGTCTGAACGAAATGGTTCCAGATCTGTTACCACGATGCCTTGGGGAGTCAGGGTTGTCATGTTCTGAAGTTGCACACACATTTGTTACCCTGTAAAGTTAGGGGTGCAAATGGTGCACTGTGAGCTGGTAGGATTATATGCCAACATCTCCCGAGGGGTTGCGGGGCATCAGACTCACACCATCCCAAGGTTTATGTTGTCCAACAAATGCATAGTTTTTACTAAGAATGTATAACCCCGTACGACAACAGTTTTACAATGTTTTTTTTCCATGATGAACCAAGATTGGCTAATAAGCAGGAGGGTTTTATTTATTTCATCAAGGTAAGTATGTAATAACTATTCTTACTTTGACAACTACTTATCTAGACTTTGCTTGCAATGTTGAGGGTAGGTCAATGTAGTTTGGCATACAATATAATTCATGAGATATAGTGAGGTATACAATATGCTGTGCACAGTTATAGTTTTTGACATTTCTCGTGCTGCCATTACAATCAGCATTTGGATTGGCATATTGACAAGACATTGTAGGTGTGACAAGCCATTCAGAGAGCTGCCATGAAAATTGTAACATTTTAGCTCCTTCACAGCTGTTCGTGTCTCATTCTAGTCTGTTGACAATGAATCATAGTATCTTGTCTTTGGTGCATTTAGGGTACTTTTTTAGGCACTTGTTGATTTGCATGGTTTAAGAAATACCAAGTGCTGCAACACAGCCAAAAGCGCTGCCTTGCATTACTATACCTCAGGTAGGCGTTACATGGGTGGAGCAAGAGCGTTCTCATACATCCATCCCTGAATCCTGACACAAACCCAGATCTAAAATGGATTGTAAACCTGGGTTTGCACCAAAATGGTGTGCCTACCCATCAAAGGCATAACGAAGAGAAATATCACTATTTCTTTCTGTTAATTCCTCTTTCCATGTGTGCTGCATTGTGCAGCACACCTTGAAAGAGGAATATGCCTCTAAGGATTGTTTTTGTGCAGGAAGGTGTTGCACACAGTGGGCCAGCGCATGGAGATATCTGAAATGCTCCATCTTTGTAAATGTGGAGCATTTCTGCCTTATCCCTTTCACGCAACACAGCGCAGCAAGTTGTCTTCCTGTGTTGTGTGACTGAATGGTAAATCTGCCCCCAGTGCATAAAAGCGCACTCCAGATTGGGAGGGGCTGCAAATAGGAGGGGGCTTGCCAGTGATGGAGCATGATTTTTGCTAATAAAATCTGCTCGGGAAAATCCACCCATGTGTGTGTTTTAATAAGTTACTAACATGCGTGAAAAACCGAAATAACTAAAACGTGAAGATTTAGACGGTACGACCAAAAATGTGCAAAGCTGCACGTATTTTTAAGAGTCAGAATAACACATGTAGAATGGAAGATTTCTTTATAGGGTATAGGAATAATAATAGAATGAGAAGAAATTATTAATTTGCGTGTCTAATATTAATGTTTTTTTGTTTCCTGAACTGCAGTAATATTCAAGCATAAACATGAAAAAGCTCATTTATTTTTTCGTGAAAGTAGTGTAGGCCTAGAAATGTAGAGATGAACTTTTCCTTTCTGTCTTTCCTTGCTAAAACATGCAGGCCTAAGCAAATGTATTAGTTAGGGGATGTGCTTCCGTGCTCCTTTGTTTTTCTTCATGCCGTTTCCTGATGTCCTTGTAAAGAATAACATTTACATCCTTAGAGAGCGGAGAATAGTGTGACTCTTTCCTGTCTAGGCGAAGATTTTGAATGAAACTGTTGCCAAGAAAGATTCTTGACTCAGGAGGCTCATCCGCGATTATCCTCCTTGACCTGAGCGCGGCTTTTGACACGGTGAACCATCAAATTCTGGTTCATCGTCTCAGGAATGTAGGAGTGTCAGGCCAAGCTCTCTCCTGGCTCCAATCCTTCTTGGAAGGAAGGTGTTTTCAGGTGTTTGAAGATGACATCACCTCGGATCCCTTACCCTTGCAGTGTGGAGTACCTCAGGGCTCCTCCCTGAGCCCAACTCTTTTTAATGTTTATATGGCTCCACTGGCAGACATCGTCGCCCCTTTCGGGATCCATATAGTGTCTTATGCCGACGACACTCAGCTGGTCGTAGCATTGAATCAAGCTGACCAGTCGCCCACTGACCTCCACTCCTATCTGGAGGAAGTGGCTAAGTGGATGAGTCTTTCCCATCTTAAACTCAATGGCGACAAAACCGAGCTGATGATGCTTGGTAACCACTTAAGTTTCAATCTCAAGGCCCTCTGGCCAGTCTGTATGGGTATGGCCCCGGTCCCAAAGCCTGAAATAAAAAGCTTAGGCATTTGGTTAGACCAAGACCTCTCCTTCAAAACCCAAGCTAGGAAGACGGTCGCCTCATGCTACGGCTTGCTTAAAATGCTCCGTAAAGTACTACCCTTACTCCCTTTCCCAGCAAAAAAGTTATTTGTCCAGGCTCTGATCCTATCCAGGATAGATTTTGGCAACGCCCTTTATCTAGGAGCCCCCAATGCAGTGGTCGCTAGACTTCAGATTTTTCAGAACGCGGCGGCAAGACTGCTTACTGGCACTGGCCACCGCTGTTCTGCTAAGCCCGCACTGCGCTCCCTGCACTGGCTCCCGGTGCAGGAGAGAATCAATTTCAAAGCTCTTTGCGTGGCCCACAAGTCTCTGGAAGGGAACGGGCCACCCATCATCAAAGCCTTGATCCGTCCGTATAAAGCCTCCAGAAGTCTTCGTTCCGACATGCTTCATCTGGCAGAAGTGCCCAGAATCAAGAGAGCTAGAAGTGGGGGTAGGCTTTTTTCATACAATGCCGCCAAACTCTGGAACGCTCTCCCACTCCATCTCCGTAGGGAACCTATTCACTCCATCTTCCGGAAGCATTTGAAGACCTGGCTTTTCCCATAATTTCTGGTTGCTCACTCTGGTTTCCGCTCAGCGCTGGGATGCTTCCGAGTAGCCATGCGCTTTACAAAAACCCATTCCATTCCATTCCATGTAGTTACAAAATATGTAAATTGTAGTTTTCTTCTTCCTCTCTAGGAAGTTATACAATTTTAGACAAAGACTGTTTAGAGAAATTTGTAAAGTCATCGTTAGGAGATGTTTGCCTCCCCTAGTTCTGACCAATAAGAGAGATCTGTAGGATTTAGGAGAGTTTCTAACCTAGTGTAACAAAGTTGCGAAGTCAGTATAAAGACGCTGGTGGGAAAATGATCATCGGCTCATTCACATTCTGGTGACCTGTCCTGCAACCGTGGTATGCTGTATGCTGTGCTGTGCTGATTCCTGTTCTGGCTGGTAATCCTCACTACGGAGAACCTTTTCCTAGAGACTTTGCACATCACCGGCTGGTGATGCTGCCTACACTATTCTCCTACGGCCGTGGAGATAGTTTTCTAGACTAATTGCACACTGTGCATTCGTTTTTCTCTAAATTACCGAGAGGTAACTGAACTTTCCCTTATGTTTCCTTGTTTCTCTCTCCCTCCCATTTTCTCACCTGAATTTGATGATCTCTGAATTACTCTGCTTAAGATGACTGTGATGTTTTACCTGTGAAACTAAGAGCAACGTTTTCTTTATGATTTGTATTTGTGTATGACCATTCATAATTTCTGAAATAATACCAAAAAGGTACCTAGAAAGAATAGTGTCTGTCATTATTTCCTGAGTCATGACTTATTTTTAGGATAACTTTTGTCATATTATTGATGTAATTGTGGTGTATTTTATGGTATAGCTGTTTCTTCATTACAGGTCCTCATGAAGATATGGTTCTCTGATTTCTCTACGTAGTCCCTTTTAGCTCTACCAAGATCCATTGGAGGACCTTTGATATTGCCGACAGAAATGATAATGACTTATGTGCCCGTCATTATTGTATTTACGCTTCCTTAGATATTGTAAAAGTTGGTGTGGGATATTATATGACCCCCACCGCTTCCGCTGCATCAGAAAGGTAGGCGACTTGGCAAATGGCTGCTAAGGTATTGCTGGTTGGGGGCAGGCAGAGGGGATATTTTAAATTTCCTGCCAGAAGTCAAGCAACCTCTTTTTCCTCTTGGTCTACACCTCCTCCCCACATATGCCACCCTAGACAGGGACTGCCAGGAGTGCCTGCTATGCCTCCTTTGCTCACCTACTCAATCTCCAGTCATTCCCTTCACTTCGGCCAGGACACAGCAACGGGGCTCAAACTAGTAGTGGAGGTGATTCCCTGAAGTTTTCTGCCCAATTGCACCAGGGCTGTGGTGGCAGTCTAGAGGTGTGGGACACTTGTTGTCCTCTGCCCTTCTTTAGTGGTGCCCGGCGCTGTGCATCATTGCATCAGGTGAGGTGGTGGGAGTCAGGAGGGTGGCAAGGGGGGTGAGTTTGCCCTGAGATGTTTTGTTTAGTTGTTTTTCTCCCAGCGTGGGTGCGAAAGGGGAGTGGGCTGTGAAGGCTAGCTCTTCATTTTAATCAGACTTTCAGGTGGTGTGGCCCAGTACAAAAAGTCCCTCTGCATTTACAAAGCTCTGCAGTTACAAAGAGTTCAAGGTTCTCTGAGGGCTGTGAGAGCTGACCTTGAATTTTAAACTGATGCAGAATTTCAACTTGTGTAGCCTCCTACTCAAGGTCTTAGACTCACAGGCTGAAATTGAGGGTCATAGGTTTACCTAAGGTCCCTGAATTTTCAAAGGGTTCAAGGTTCTCAAATAATGTTAAGTGGTTGTTCAAACCACACTCACAAATTTTAGTTTTGCGACTGTTTTCTTGTCAGTGTTTGAGTGCTTGACATTGGTCTGATTCAGGAACACCAGTATTCTAATCAGGCGCCCTGTTGCATAAACCATACCTGGAGGGGCTTAAACCAATGCGCACACAGGCTAAGCCAGGGTACCGGGTCAGCTAAGGGTCTAGCTTAGTTGCTGCATCGCAAAAGAATTTTCCTGCAGCGCCCCAAAACAGTTTAAGAGGAAGAAAGAATAGGGGACAGAGGAGCAGAGAGATGCTGATATTACCTTTGTAAATTTCAGATTAGTCTCAATTGAAGAGCTTCTTGCTTTATTATGCACAAGTCAGGCCAGTAGTTCCTCTGAAATCTACAGGCTCAGCGCCCATCAGCAATGGACCAAATGATGGCAAGCGGCCTCGAAGGTCAGGGGTTCCCCACTGTCCACAATTAACCCACATGGAGAGGCAGCCAAAGAAGCAAGTGAGAAGTAGGCCACTGTGACAGCCCCAATTATACCAATAGTACCAGTCATGAAATTATTAGGGATCATCCCATACCTGCGGCACCATGTATGGGGTTCTGCAGCAGACATCTCAGCACCTACTTGAGGGGCATCAATCAAGCCATTGTAGCACAAGTTCTGCAATCTGATTTAATTTCAAGCTTGGTCCAGGTGCTACCTTGAATGTCTAAGAGCATGTGGCCTAGCACATCTAGCCAATGCTATTACCTCAGCATCAGTATCTGTGGAGAGTGATATGACCATAGCTAGGAAGATCATGGCTTTGCTGTATGGTGATAAGCAAAACTTAGATACAGATTCCTCACAACTGGGAACGCAGGGTGCAGTTGGGACTGGGTTTTAGACCAGTCTCAAGAGCAAGAGGCTACAAATGGTGGAGGGTCTGAGAAGCAGTGACAATTGCTACTTTCACCTCTTGAGCAGGAGAAGGTTGAGGACAAGGACATCAGGGGAAAAGGTGAGGATAAGCCAGTAAAAGACAGAGTTCTGTCACCCAGGGAGCAGTTGGGCTTACATCTGTCTAAGCAAATGAGGGGAAAATATCAGGTAGTGTACACTTGTTGAAACATTTGACTTGGAAACCCATTGCAGAGGACAGTAAGAATACGAAGGAGTGTCCCCTCAAACAGTAAAAGCCAGAGATTGAGGAATTGTTGGTTAATTGGATAAAAGACTTTACTATTTATCAGTCTATTGTTCAGGAAAAATTCCCATCCTTATGCCAACAGATGTACTGTTATCAAATTTTGGGGCATATTAGCAAGACCCACGTTAAAATTATCGCCGTTTTAGCGGCAGGAAACAGCCGCTAAAACGGCGATAATGGGCTTGATAATATGCGTTATAGAATTCCAATAGAAGCCCAGGTTAGATGTGCAGGACATCTAACCTGGGCTTCTATTGGAATTCCATAACGCATATTAGCAAGCCAATTATCGCCGTTTTAGCGGCAGTTTCCTGCCGCTAAAACGGCGATAATTTTAACGTGGGTCTTGCTAATATGCCCCTAAGATTGTTAGCACTCAGGAGTAATTTGAGGGTAATGTTTGGAAGCAATATGGCCATGGTTTCCAGTGGAAAAGGCTTCTAACCATACTATGTTTTGGGATCAGACTGATGCTAATGTTGGTTAAGATGCATGATGCTGAGAAAAGAGGAAGGCAGGAGTAAGGGGCACCCCATTCAAATGGCCCTACCAAATTGGGAGGGAAAAGAAGCTTGCTGGGCATATAAATAGGAAACTTGCATCCCTTCAGCAGGGATACACAAATGCAAGCACAATTGCTCCTTCTGTGGACTCCCCGGCCATCCCAAGTTGAAGTGTTTTAAGTAAGCAAAAACAAGGGACTCCAAAAGTGAGGCCCAGACATTGCTGCTGACCAGTTGACTTGAGGGCTTTGACCTTTGGCTTATTCCTTATACCAAATCAGAAGTCGTGCAGCAACTTTATTATGGTTTTAGAAACCCGCCCCAGTGTGTTATGGGTGCAAGGTACTTAAGTACCAGCAGTCTGTTTTTAACCAATCAGACAACAGCCAGGGGGGAAATCGGAAATTAAAGTAGCTTGGAAAGGGTAGTTGGGGATCTTAAACATGAAAAGTTGAAGAACTTTGGGCCCGATGGAGAGCTCGGCTCTTTGGGGCACATGCATCAAAGGTTTTTGCGATCGCAAACGGTGCGAATCGCAAAAATCGGCCGTTTGCGATCGCAAATTGGCCTTTGGAGATGCATGAAAGTGTTTCCTATGCGCAATTTAAGAATTCGCAATTAATTGCGAATTCTAAATATGACGATTGCATTAAGGAATCGCAATTTGCGATTCCTTAAATGCAATGCTAGAAGCACTTTCAAATAGCGATTTCGCTATTTGGGACCGCAAATTACAGACAAATCAAACTTGTCTGTAATTTGCAATACCTTCGAAAAATGCTCTAAAATGCATTTTTTAAAGTTTTAGGTTACACACACACATGCCCTTGGGGCATGTGTGTGCGCAACATGGGTGCACATCACAATTTCAGGGGTACAACAGGGTGTCATTTTGACACCCTGGCACCCTTGAAATTGCATTCTCAATTTGCGATTCTCTAATTGCGAATCGCTAATTGAGAATGTCTTCCCATTCATTCCTATGGGCCTCTAGGCCCATAGGAATTAATGGGGAGGTATTCCTTAATTGCGACTCGCAATTAGCGAGTCGCAATTAAGGAATGTTTAGGAATCGCTATTTTTATAGCGATTCCTACATGCATAGGCTTTTGCGATTCCTTAATTGCGATTCCTTAATAATCGCAATTAAGGAATCGCAAAAGCCTACCTTGATGCATGTGCCCCTTAGACTCTTATAAGTCTTGGTTTCAGGACCAACACACATTGCATTACCATTCTCGATAGTGGACACCTGAGACCTCAGTCGTTTTTGGGACATTTACTGGTAACCATTGCTCAGATCTGAGACTCATGGGGCCTTAATTTATCCAGGGGTTTTATAAAGCTCTGTTCATCACCCGTTGCTCACCTTAGAGCGCTCGGAGCACTTTACATTTGAAATGTGCTAATTGATTCCTCTGTAATGTATTTGTCACGGTGTATACTTTTATGGTATGGTACCAAATACAGTGGCATAAATATCGTCCAACAAAATAATGTGTCTTAAATATTGTTTACAAAACTGTCACCCTATTGGCATTCACCATAAAACAAAATCTGCACCCAGAGGAATATTTTTTGTAAACGATATTTAGGCCACAATGCTTATGTCAAACAATATTTTTATGTCAGTCGATATTTTTGTTATTAATATACTGAGATGCAACCGTTGGGATTTACTGTGCTCAGCCAGGTTCCACATGATGCTGGGCTGAAAGATGCTGTTGTGACTTAAACTCCCACTTATTGCAGTAAGGTTCTGCTTCTCACATAACTCAAACAATTCACTTGAAAATAGAACAGAGAATCTAGTAAATCCGATGACTGTTGTTTGATCAAACACATTCTTTCATGAACAATATATAAATTAAAGCTCATTATATTTGATGTTGCCACCATTACAATTGCAAACACGGATCCCTTCGTTGTCTTTGTTTAAATAATATTTTTTTTCCCAGTAAAATGTGTTTTCTCGTTTGCCAACATTATACCCGGTGATGGTTTCTTTCCAAATTTACAATGCAGCTTTGTATCACCTAATTACTGACATCTCTACACGTTGTTTTGATCCCGAAAGTATCTGCATTGTGCAATCTTTGCGTTTAATTTTTCGCTACTCCAATAAAAGGCATCATGAACACAAGAGTTTACATTTTTTAGGCATAGACATCGGAAAGCTCATTTTTTCACACCCGACCATCGATTAGAGTGGAAGAGAACAGAAAGATAGTGTTAAATATGTAGCAGTCGGATATTTTGTGTTTTTATCATGATTGTTTTACTTGAAGTGTGGTGTTATCACTTCAAACAAGCATTGGCAAAAGCCAATAGGCCTCATGTATGCAAGAGCTAATGGGTTCGCCAATGTCTTTTAGCCATGTTGTACAGCAGCATGGCATAGCATAGAGTGGCGTAGAGGCAATTGGTGTAAAGGAGAGAGGTGGAGAGTGCTGTGGAGTGGAGTTGAGTGGCGTAGAGTAGCATAGAGTGGAGTGGCACAGAGTAGAGTGCCGCACAGTAGAGTGGTATAGAGTGGAGTGGTGTAGAGGGACATAGAGTAGAGTTGCATGGAGTGGAGTGGAGAAGAGAGGCATAGAGCAGAGTTGTGTAAAGTGGCATGGAGTGACCTAGAGTAGAGTGGAGTAATGTAGAGTAGAATGGCAAGGTGTAGTTTGAAGAAGAGTGGCGTAGGGTGGAGTGGCCTTGAGTAGAGTGGGGTGGAGAGTAGAATGCAGTGGCGAAGACTAGGGTGGGGAAGAGTGGCATAGAGTGGAGTGACATAAACATGCAGTCTTTTTAGCCAATAAGATGATAGCCAGGGGAAACATTGGCAAATAAAGTAGCTATGGAAGGATAGTTGGTCCTTTTGAATCTGAACATTTTGAAAAAGTTGGGCCCGGTTGAGAGCTTGGATCTTAGACCTTTATAAGCCTTGGTTACAGGGCCAAAACACATTGCATAACCATTCTCGTCAGCGGACATCTGAGACCTCAGTCGTTTTTAGAACATTTTCTGGTATAGAGTGAAGTGGCTTAGAGTGGTGTGGCTCAGAGTGCATGGAGTGGAGTGGCGTAGAGTAAAGTGGTGTAGATTGTAGTGGCGTGGAGTGGAGTGGAGTTGTGAAGAGTGGCATGGAGTGGCATAGAGTTGTGTAGAGTGGCGTAGAGTGGCATGGAGTAGAGCGGCATCGAGTGGTGAGGAGTAGAGCGGCATGCAGTAGAGTTGAGTGGCATGGAGGGGCATGGCATAGAGTAGAGTGGCAGAAAGCAGATTGGCATAGAGTGGCATGGAGTGGCATAGGGTGGCATTGAGTGGCATGGATTGGTGTACAGTAGAATGACATGGAGTGGACTGGCATAGAGTGGAGTGGCATAGATTGGAGTGGCATGAAGTAGAGTGGAGTAGAGTAGTAAAGTTGTGGGTGTAACTAACTTAAACAGGGAACCAAACTTAAAATCAAGGCAAAGGTATGCGGCATAAAGGGGATGAATGGCTGATAGGCAACGATAAGAGGCATGCGGCGGCAAGCATCATGAAGGTGTAAATGTGTTGCTAGTGTCGCATATGTACGTTTTTATGGCTTACTAAAACCCCCATAAGTTGAATGAATAAGCCAAAAAATGCAGGTGTAGATGAACAATGTCCTAAATGAGTTTGAAAACAGAAGCAATGGAGAAAGCAGCATGAGAACTGGAAACAGGTGTACCTCAATCACGGTGCGGTCAGCGGATGGACACTAATCAAGAGGAAGAAACCTGTGCTTGGTCCATGGTCCACAGAAAGAAAGGCAAGTGATGCCTGGCACGCACTGGCCAATTAGGAGGCAGCAAAGAAGAGTAACAATGAAACCAATAAATGGTAAGCAATGGACAGGCTCTAAGCCCTTTATTGTAAATAATACTCCTCGTAAGCGAGAGCACATGTAGCGCATGCGCTGTTATAGACAAGACTGAAAAATATGCTAACACCATATTACAGCACGGAAAATCTCTGGTAGTGAGCACTAGCAAAATACAATTGCACAAATGAATATCAACACCAACAATATAAGAAAATATAACTATATGAAAAACGGGACAGACGATATAGAGGGACAAACTATCGAAAGGTAATTGCAGGAAGGATCTATAAATTCACTATTCCCAACTCCACATCTATGTACCTTGTACCTTGAAGATATATGTATCACGTAGGTACATATATGTGAAATTAGGTATAGTAAATTGCGATAATACCAGCGATCAGATGCAGTAAAGCAATTACTGAAGCATGGCTTTGCCAATGATTGTTTATTTTTGTAATTGAAGTCCCAGGTGGTCAGCTGAAAAAAATGGAGTTCTACTATTTGAAACCAATACTCACAAATAACCAGTTTCAAGATAAAACAACTCAACTGAATTTATTTCCCTAGATGTTCATTAGATGCCCTAAACCACATAAATAGAAACCAAATGCATTAGAAACCATTTGAAACTGGTCAACTGAAACTTCAATCGCAGCGTCCACTTTAATGCGCAGAAAAATGTATTCCGCCTTTCTTGAGTTAATTCACCCCTGATGCAGGCACAAGCAGAAGCCTGAATGTGCAAATGTACACAGAGAAACACCCCCTTTGAGCTTCAGTGCACATTCCTCACATTAAATTAGTTAGTATCCCAATGTCACTCACAAATCCCTTTTAAAGTGGTTTCCATTATTACAGGGTATAACACTTAACATCACCTCTATGTCATATGTTCGGGTTCTTTTCGCTTGACTGCTCCACGGAACTTAAAACCATTTCCATAATTAAGGATCATTTTCATTTCTACATCTGGTTTTATTTCTGTGCCATGTGTTTATTTGACGCCGTTTCCATTTCACGCATTAGCATATTTGCATTTTCGCTCAATAAATTACAAGATGTTACACAGTTTATTTTCCATATGCTATTACAATTAGTATTTTTCCCATTTGTAGCATATTTGCATGATATTTGTGTCTGATCAGGGTAATATGTTGCCTTTAGTTTCCTGTTTGTTAAAATTCTTAAGACATTTTGACCCAGATTCACAAAGGTTTAGCGTTGGGTTAGCGTTACTTTTTGTAATGCTAACCTGACACTAAACCTATTTGGGGGTATATTATCAAGCGGCAGCGATAATTATCGCTGGCCGCTGTTAGCGTGAGGAATCCTATCGCCGGCTATCGCTGGAAATTATCGCCATGCTAGCGCTGTATTAACAACGCTTAGCGCAAAGGCGATAATTTTCCAGTGATAGCGATGTTTTTCATGGAACATCGCTGGTTTTCCAGCGATGTCCCATGGAAAACGGCGATATACTTGGTGATAGGGCCTGTGGTCTTAGCCACACAATCCACCCCCCATGTTAGGTATGCCTTAGTCAGGAATTTAGCAGACGTTAAATTCCTGCGTTAAGGCATACTTAACGCAATTTAAAATATCGCTAACCCACGTTGCTAATATGGCGATACCTGGGTTAGCGATATTTCCCCATGTTGTTTTCACAGGCACGCCTCCTTTGCATCTCATTAGCGATGCGATGGGAGGCGTGCAGAAAACGGACGCTAAGTCAGGAATCACGCGCTAGCGTGTCCTTGTTAATTCGGCGATAAAATTATCGCCGCTTTTCGTCCGAAAACGGACGCTAAAGCGGCGATAATTCATTAACGCCGCCTTGATAATATGCCCCTAGGGGATTAACAAACCAGCGACAATTGGTATTAATGTTGGTTTGTCTGAAAAAGTAATGCAAAGCTGCTTTGCATTAATTTGCAACAAGGGGGCATTACATGGATGGTAAATTTACGTTCCAATGCAACCACCCATGCTTTTTGAAGCTAAACCCTATCTGCTAACATTAGTAGACAAGGTTTAGCTCCAAAAATTAACACCGCTGTAAAGCGACCTTAAAAGGAGAAATGTTTTCATTTCTCCTTTGTGTTCCGACTTTTCATGCGCGCTGCACTGTGAGGCACACATACAAAGTAGGAAAAGCTTTAAAAAGTGTCTAGGCATAGTATTTTGTACAGGAAGTGTACCCTTCCTGTAAATAACCTATGCAAGACTCAGACACGCACCCTAGCACTATGGCGCTAAGGTGTGTGCCTGGTGCACGGCAGCTGAAATCAGCACCAGCGGTTGGGATAGGGGAAGAGAGCGCGAGCGCCATATCCCTGTGAATATGTTGCTCTCTCCCTGTCACGCAATTCAGCGCAGGCTCTTTGGGGGCTACGCAGCGTTCCGTGTCAGTTTTCAGAATCTGGGCATAGGGCTCATTTCAGTTTTTGCACAATCCTGCGGATACTAAAGGATGTGATATTTATTAGGTTCTCAATTTGCACCTGAATCAGATTTTCAGAATGTTGGAATAAACGTAATTGCATGTGTTTTTCCCATAGTGCAAAAATTCCCATTTCACGCCTTTTGCCGGCACAGTTAACTCCAGGTTTTTATCTGGCAGAAATTGTGTATGTAAACACCACATGTGGTGCAATTAGAACCCGAGTTCGAATTCCGAATCAAGCCCAACAATCAGGATTTGCCCCTAGATGGAATGAGGGCCAGAGAGTACTTTTTAAGCCATAATTTAATTTGTTTACATAAGATGTTTTGCTTCTTGTAGCACAAAACAAGGCAACTTGCACACCACTTCAGACAGTGTTGTGACGTTTACACACGTCCAGCGGGTAGGTGAAACTATCGGGATGAGGTAAATAGGGATATGTTCTGGTAGGAAATAGTACCCCCTGTGGCACAGCTCCTTTGTGTATAGGGTGAAGTAACCATGTCTGACATTGCTTGAGGTAGTAGGTTCACATCCCGGGAGGCAGAGGGCATTTAATAGGGATGCAGCTAGGAGACAGGAAGTGAGAAATGCACATCACAGGTCTAGGACAGCTGGTGAGTTGCCATTGTAAGGAATGGGACTGTTATAAAGTGTTACACGCTCACTGTGTCCAATTATCCCAATCATCAGTGGAATTGTTACTTGACCAGTTTGGCTTCAGGACTCTTTAGAAGTGCAAGTGCTCTCAAGTTGTCGTATGTCAGAATACAGTGAGCATAAATATTGTGCTATACCAAGGCACATGTATGTGGAGTTAAATTTAGTACCTTAATATTCTACCCATAACAATATTTTGCTAGTCAATGGTTTTGCAACAATATTTGTGCAGTAAAATATTTGTTCCACAAAATTCTGGTGCTACCTTCTCTCAAGTATGGGGTAAGAGTTTTCCAGACCCGGGTCTCAGCACTCAGTGGCTACCCCCTGTTGAAACTTTATTTAGCTGATGGTCTGAATGCAAGAGGATCAGAGGCTCCTGGTCGGTATGTACCGAGGAACCATCTTCTGCAGGTATCCCGAGGCCTTGTTGTAATAAGCTTTAAGCATGGAGCAGAGGATCAAACATACCTTGAGGATTGCAAGTAGCTGTTTTCGTGCGCTTGTGCTTTTACATATTAATGGCCAGTTTGGCTACCTGATTTTACACTGTTGTAGCCTGTCAATCAATGAGCCTTTTTGATGAGGTCACTGTAAAGTACATTGCAACAGCCCATGCATGAATTATGACCAGTGCCCAAGCGAACTACATCCAGTTGTTATGATCTTTTGATCCATGAATAGTTTGAAGGAAGATCCTTTGACTTCCGTGTTTTGAGGGGAGATAGCTTATCTCAAACAAGGTACTTTGCTTCTTTGGGAATTTGGGTCATAAGAAAGAAATCATTTTATCCTTAGGGTCACAAAGTAGCAGAAATTTCCACAAACAGTAGTAAAATTGGCCTAGCAGGGATTTCATGTAAGCCTGACTCAGTTTCATACTTCAGATGGAGCTGGAAGTTTTCACTGTACATCTGGAACTGCAGATGATGCTAGTTTTACGAAAGGAAAATTGTATTCTCAATGAGATTTGAGTGAAATTATATTTGGTGAGTAATGCTTTCAAAACGACTTGCGTGTACCTATTTAAAATCAAGACACTGCCTGCTTACCTTGAAGAAGTATGACATGTGATCCTTCCAGTAATTACTTGATTACAAATGTGAAATATAATTCTTGAAATCAGTTTGTGTAATCCTCACTTCATGTACATGATTTTGGAGATTGTCTCCCAAGGCCCCCATGTAACAAACAGTGCCCTATTTCTTCCTAGCTAGGTATGCCACCTGAATATTGAACCCATAATATCGGACAAAATATCAAAAGAAATATCACCAGGTAAGTAAGTCTAGATTTTATATACCCAACTCCACGTATATGTACCTACACGGTACATACACCTTCAAGGTATGTAGATGTGGAGTTAGAAATAGTTAATCGATACTTCCCAATATGCACTTATCTTTCGATATTCTGTCCTCGATATTCTTTACCATGATATTGTAAGCGTCGTTATTTAGTAGTACTTTCTCCTAGCTAGGTTCTTGCTAAATAAATACCAATACACGAATACACACATAGATAATATATCCATGGTATTGAATTTACTGTGCCATTGGATTCATGCAGTAGTAGAAAACAAAGGTTACAAAGATTTATGGGGACCATATCATATAAACCTTCAGCTAGAAAGATTGAGATTAACATGCTAATTTGATAGTTGCGACTGTAAAGGGCAGATTGTATCTTCCTACAGTCCATAGTGCCATAGTTTGCACAAACAGCAAGGTGTTTCCAATCTAGTTAATGTCCTGTAAGTACATGGAAAAGTCATCCTAGATGTCAAGTAGTGCAGTTTCTGTTCCTCTTGTGGATCTCGGGCATGACTGGAGATCATGTAGCTTACTTGTGAAGTCGTTTAGTTCCTTCCTTTTGTAGGATGCTTCTGTTGTATGGAGGATTTGACATTGGTCTGTAGGTTACTAGTACACTTGGGTCTTGTATGGGATTTTTGGGAAAAATGGTTGATAAATGCATGCTTCAGTGAGCCATGGAATATTCCCATAAGGAAGGATGTGCTCATATGTTCTGTGCTGTCGAGGACAAATACTAGAACTTTTTCATTCCATGCATAGGGTCCCTCGATACATAGTGAGTGGTCTGGTGAATGCTGCAAGCTCACAGGAAGGATTTCAGCAGGAACATCAGTGACCTTTGCTTAATCTCCTGTTGGCTCCCTTAGGTGGTAGTGGTGCACATGGCTTACTGGATGGGGCTAGGGAGAGGGGGAATACCTGTAGGTTTTAACTAGAGACAAGAAGGTGGCTGGGAGTACTGTAAGGGTATGTTCTAACGGTCAGTGTTACCAGGTCAAATATCTATGATTGGCCAGGTCCAGATATGGTCATGCCTGACTCAGCCAGAATGTTCTGTGGGGATCAATCAATTAGTCAATCAGTATTTGTAAAGCGCTGCTAATCACCTGTGAGGGTATCCAGGCACTTGGTTTGCTGGGCTCAGTCATAAAGGCAGTTCTTGAGTCTCTTCCTGAAATCTGCCAGTGAGGGGGATGTCCAGAGGTGGAAGGGAAGGCCGTTCCAGGTCTTGATGATGAGGTAGGAGAAGGAACGGTCTCTTCTGTGGCTTCGGAAGATGCACGGTCTCTTTGCAAGGGCGAGGGAGGCAGAGAAAAGGTCTCTGGATGGTTGGTGGAAGTTCAGGCGGTGGTTGATGTATGCTGGTCCTGAGTTATTGAGGGCTTTGTAGGTGTGTGTCAAAATCTTGAATTGGCATCTTTTCTGGACGGGGAGTAGGTGGAGGTTCCTAAGGTGTGGGGCAAGATGGGTCCATTTAGGCAGGTTAAAGATTAGACTTACCGCTGAGTTCTGTATGGTATTCAGCCTCCTCGTGAGTTCAGTGGTGGTTCCTACGTACAGTGTGTTGCCGTAGCCCAGCCGGCTGGTGATTAGGGCTTGAGTGACGGTTTTTCTTGTGCCGATGGGGAGCCATTTGAAGATTCTTCGGAGCATGCGAAGTGTGTTGAAGCAGCGGAGGAGACTGTGTTGATCTGTCATTCCATGGTGAGTTTGCTCTCCAGAATGATGCCAAGGTTGTGGGCGTGGGCTTTCGGTGTGGGAGTGGGTCAGAGTTTGGTGGGTTACCAGGTGCCATTTCAAGGGGAGGCGTTGTTGCCAAAGATCAACACTTCGGTCTTGTCAGTGCTGAGCTTCAGAAATTTGGTCTTCATCCAGACTATGAAATTCTTCATGCAGTTGTGGAAGTTGGTCTTTGTGGTGGTGGGGTCTGCTTAGAGCGATAGGATATGATGTTGAGATCATGGGTTCTGATGATGTCGGCTAGAGGTGTCATGCAAGTGTTGATGAGGGTGGGGCTGAGGGATGCTGCAGATGGTTCTCTTGGGTTCCAAGGCGAAGGGAGGTAGGGGATTCTCTGGGTTCACCCCATGAGGAACTATACGATCCATCTGAGGGTGTCTCGTGGATCCCGATATGCTGCAGTGTGTTGATGAGTGTGTGGTGGGATACGGTGTTGAACACTGCGGAGAGCTCGAGGAGGATCAGGGGCGCCAATTCTCCCCTGTCGAGAAGGGTGTGGATGTCGTGAGTGGCAGTGATCAGGGCGCTCTTGGTGCTGGTGTTGGTGTGGAAACCAGATTGGAAAGTGTGGAGCAGGTTGTTTCTCTCCAAGTGCTCGGTGAGCTGCTGGTTGATGGCCTTTTTGAGGACTTTGGAGGGAACAGGAGCAGCAAGATAGGGGTGTAGTTCTTGAGATGGCTGGAGTCTGCAGAAACACAGACAATTTGTCACATTTCATAGATAGCCGTTTATACGTGCTAACCGAGGCCCAAGCTAAAATAGCAAGATGCCCAAATTACAGAATTTTACCGGGTCTTTTATGCCCAAAAACCACAAAAGGCAGGTTAAACACTCCAATCAGGATACAGTAACAAGGTGATTTCTTTATTGTCATGAACATATACATCATGCATTGTTGACTAGAAGATGCAATAATTGTACAAGCATTAAGCGTCTAGCCAATCATAGTAAAATAACACCTTGTGGTACATGTGTGATGCAGATGGCTACAGAAAATAGTGTCTACATATCCTGGTGGCTGGTATCATCAAATGCGTACAGACAGGAGTTTACACAATATCTATGCAATCAACTTTCAACATTTGGCCTTTGCTATATATGGACATAGATTGACACATTCCTTGCTCGGAAAATATGGCAGCAACTGTATGGGAATTGTAAATTTTGCGATATTTCATTGTGTAAGCTAAAAGGATATAAGTTCAATCTTAGGGAATATTAATTGTTCTTCACATTGCACAGGCCAGGCCTTATCATCATTAAATATCACAGGATAAGACTACAAGAACAGAATGGACTCCACATAAAATAAAACAGGCTTCCACACTCCCGAGTGGATGGAGTTCATGATGGCTGTGGTGTTCTGTGTGGTGAGCTGTTCCCATACGGTAAATGGCTAGTGAGGGGAGTCATCCGTAGGAGTGAAGAGGCTGTGGAGGTCGGTGGGCTGGGACTCAAAGGTCCTGTAGATGGTGGATATCTTGTTGTGGAAATGATTCGCTAGAGCGTCGCAGAGTCACTGGAAAAGAGGGATCGTGTTCTCATTGTCAGTTGGGCAGGAGAACTCTCTAACGATGCTGAAGAGTTCCTTGTTGTGGTTTGCACCTGCCTTGATGCGATTTGCTAGGGTCTTTTTTTGTGTCTTTGAGTCCTTGGTGGTATTTGTTGAAGGCTGACTTGAAGGTGGCTCGTTCAGTGGTGTCTCAGCTGGTGCGCCATATTCTTTCCAGTTGTTTGCAGCTGCATTTCATTGTCCTGAGTTCTGATGTGTAATAGCTGGATTGTTTGGTGTATCTGGGGGTCTTGGATGGTTTGATGGGGGTGACTAGGTCGGCGGTGTTGGTGAAGTGGTGGACTGCTTGATCCAGGTTGGTTGGGGAGTCGGGCTGGGTAATGTTGAGCACGTCGATTCATTAGGTCTGTGTCACTCTGTTCCAGCTGTGCAAGGAGATGTTGGGGGGCTGGTGGTGGTGCACGGTGATCCTGCAATGGTAAAGTGGACAATGGAGTGGTCGGTCCAGGTAAGTTCTGTGGCATGGCTGTATTTCACTCTGTCACTGGCTGTGAAGACTGGGTCCAGTGTCTGTCCTGCTCTGTGTGGAATCTGTGACCAGCTGGGTGAGGCCAATGTTGCCCAGGTGCTCCAGGAAGTTAGCGGAGTTTGTGTCTGTGGATTCGTACAGATGGAAGTTGAGTTCTCCGATTAAGATGTAGTGCTTGGACTCGATGGCTAGTGGGGCAATAAAGTCGGTGATGGCATCGCAGAAGCCGGTGCATGGTCCTGGGGGTCTGTAGGCGAGGGTGCCTATGATGGTCGTTCTGTCATCGGTGTAGGGTTGGTAGTTGAGGTGTTCCAAGATCAGTGTTGTGTCCTCATTGGTGAAGGTGCAGCTGATAGTTTCTTTGTGGATGATGGCGATGCCTCCTCCGTGTTTGTTGGTGCAGTCCCGGTGTATCATCTTGCATCCGTTGGACGTTGTGGTGGGGATGTCGGGGGTGGAGGAGGGGTTGAGCCAGGACTCAGTGATGAAGATCAAGTCAGGGCGAGGGTGGAGATGGTATCCCAGACTTCAGTAGCGTGTTTACAGAGAGATCGGGTGTTGAGCAGGAGGCATCAGATTGGTTCCAGGGTGGTTGCTGTCAGCAAAGTGGGAGTGGTGTGGGTTTTTGTGAGGGCGGGAGTCCTGACTTGCAGGTGAAGAGACCGCGGTGGCAGATGAACAATCCTGCCGTTGAATGAGAAGATGCAAGGCAGCAGTTGTTGCGGCATTCAGTGCTTGGAGTTCTGTGGCGGAATACCTATGGGCAACCGGAGAGCCAGAGTTCCTGGCGCTGGGCACAGTCCATGCACGGGTGGGTGCAGATGGGCTTGCCTTTGAAACGGGCGAAGTTAATGTCAGTAGATATAACAAAGCAGCATGATGCTGTCTAATGTTAGCAAAACACACAAGATGATGGACGGAATGTTGCACAATGGCAAACATTCACCCCCAGTCACAGATCTGGGTTTAATCCATCGTTATTTTGCTTCACCACGCCACCCCAGTTCAGACATGGCCATATGCAAATCAGTCTTGACCCTGTGCCTCATGGGAACAGTCCAGACCGAACTGCCAAGCCATGTCTTCCCTGGACCGGAATCAAGCATCCTAGGACCGGTTTCAGGCATTCAGCCCTCATCAGCCAGGATAGCCTGACTCCAGTGGCGCAGTGAGCACGGGACCCACGTCTGGGCATACCCTTCCCACTTGGGGCGAATTGCAAAACACACAAGATGATGGACGGAATGTTGCACAATGGCAAACATTCACCCCCAGTCACAGATCTGGGTTTAATCCATCGTTATTTTGCTTCACCACGCCACCCCAGTTCAGACATGGCCATATGCAAATCAGTCTTGACCCTGTGCCTCATGGGAACAGTCCAGACCGAACTGCCAATCTAGGATGCTTGATTCCGGTCCAGGGAAGACATGGCTTGGCAGTTCGGTCTGGACTGTTCCCATGAGGCACAGGGTCAAGACTGATTTGCATATGGCTATGTCTGAACTGGGGTGGCGTGGTGAAGCAAAATAACAATGGATTAAACCCAGATCTGTGACTGGGGTGAATGTTTGCCAATGTGCAGCATTCCGTCCATCATCTTGTGTGTTTTGCATTTCGCCCCAAGTGGGAAGGGTATGCCCAGACGTGGGTCCCGTGCTCACTACGCCACTGGAGTCAAGCTATCCTGGCTGATGAAGGCTGATAGCCTGAAACCGGTCCTAGGATGCTTGATTCCGGTCCGGGAAGACATGGCTTGGCAGTTCGGTCTGGACTGTTCCCATGAGGCACAGGGTCAAGACTGATTTGCATACGGCTATGTCTGAACTGGGGTGGCGTGGTGAAGCAAAATAACGATGGATTAAACCCAGATCTGTGACTGGGGTGAATGTTTGCCAATGTGCAGCATTCCGTCCATCATCTTGTGTGTTTTGCATTTCGCCCCAAGTGGGAAGGGTATGCCCAGACGTGGGTCCCGTGCTCACTACGCCACTGGAGTCAAGCTATCCTGGCTGATGAAGGCTGATAGCCTGAAACCGGTCCTAGGATGCTTGATTCCGGTCCAGGGAAGACATGGCTTGGCAGTTCGGTCTGGACTGTTCCCATGAGGCACAGGGTCAAGACTGATTTGCATATAGCTATGTCTGAACTGGGGTGGCGTGGTGAAGCAAAATAACGATGGATTAAACCCAGATCTGTGACTGGGGTGAATGTTTGCCAATGTGCAGCATTCCGTCCATCATCTTGTGTGTTTTGCATTTCGCCCCAAGTGGGAAGGGTATGCCCAGCCGTGGGTCCCGTGCTCACTACGCCACTGGAGTCAAGCTATCCTGGCTGATGAAGGCTGATAGCCTGAAACCGGTCCTAGGATGCTTGATTCCGGTCCAGGGAAGACATGGCTTGGCAGTTCGGTCTGGACTGTTCCCATGAGGCACAGGGTCAAGACTGATTTGCATATGGCTATGTCTGAACTGGGGTGGCGTGGTGAAGCAAAATAACGATGGATTAAACCCAGATCTGTGACTGGGGTGAATGTTTGCCAATGTGCAGCATTCCGTCCATCATCTTGTGTGTTTTGCATTTCGCCCCAAGTGGGAAGGGTATGCCCAGACGTGGGTCCCGTGCTCACTACGCCACTGGAGTCAAGCTATCCTGGCTGATGAAGGCTGATAGCCTGAAACCGGTCCTAGGATGCTTGATTCCGGTCCAGGGAAGACATGGCTTGGCAGTTCGGTCTGGACTGTTCCCATGAGGCACAGGGTCAAGACTGATTTGCATATGGCTATGTCTGAACTGGGGTGGCGTGGTGAAGCAAAATAACGATGGATTAAACCCAGATCTGTGACTGGGGTGAATGTTTGCCAATGTGCAGCATTCCGTCCATCATCTTGTGTGTTTTGCATTTCGCCCCAAGTGGGAAGGGTATGCCCAGACGTGGGTCCCGTGCTCACTACGCCACTGGAGTCAAGCTATCCTGGCTGATGAAGGCTGATAGCCTGAAACCGGTCCTAGGATGCTTGATTCCGGTCCAGGGAAGACATGGCTTGGCAGTTCGGTCTGGACTGTTCCCATGAGGCACAGGGTCAAGACTGATTTGCATATGGCTATGTCTGAACTGGGGTTGCGTGGTGAAGCAAAATAACGATGGATTAAACCCAGATCTGTGACTGGGGTGAATGTTTGCCAATGTGCAGCTTTCCGTCCATCATCTTGTGTGTTTTGCATTTCGCCCCAAGTGGGAAGGGTATGCCCAGACGTGGGTCCCGTGCTCACTACGCCACTGGAGTCAAGCTATCCTGGCTGATGAAGGCTGATAGCCTGAAACCGGTCCTAGGATGCTTGATTCCGGTCCAGGGAAGACATGGCTTGGCAGTTCGGTCTGGACTGTTCCCATGAGGCACAGGGTCAAGACTGATTTGCATATGGCTATGTCTGAACTGGGGTGGCGTGGTGAAGCAAAATAACGATGGATTAAACCCAGATCTGTGACTGGGGTGAATGTTTGCCAATGTGCAGCATTCCGTCCATCATCTTGTGTGTTTTGTCTAATGTTAGCAGCGCATAGGTGAGGTACTAAAAAATGTCTGCATAGAACACTATAAATTGAGCAAAATAACATTAAGTGGGTCGTGCTTCGAAGTTAGGGTAGATAGCAATAGCAGATAGGGAGCAAATCAAACTACCTACCCTGTATCAGGAAAGCAATTAAAAAATGCACAGTACTAAGTCTAAAACGAGTAAGCTAAATCTGTATTGAACATTTTGGATAAAAGTCAGAAATGGGTCTAGCCCTGCAGAAACACATAGGGCCGAATGCACAACTCCTGTCCTCAAAGATTCTGGGGCATATTATCAAGGATCTGCGATATTTTTCGCAAAGCGCGCTTAGCGCTGTTTTTTTTTATCGCCGGCTATCGCTGGATTTCCTCACCGTGATAGCGCGGTATTATCAACGCATATCGCAAAGGCGATAGGAAATCCAGCGTTAGCGTTTAAAACCAGAAATAGCGTGAGAAGTCCAGCGCTAAATCAACAGCGCTAATGAAAAGCTTGCTAATAGGCAAGTGTATACTTAACCCAACAATCCACCCCCCATTGACAAGATGGTTAAGGCAAGTTTTTTTCAGGCGTTAAGTTCCAGCGATAAGCGCGGTTAGCGCGAATTTTCCTATTGCTTCGCGGGCATTGATAATAGGGGGAAGTTGTGTTTGCGACTGTTTCAATGGAGTTTTAGTCAGGAACGCCTACTTTGCATGTCATTAGCGATATATATCGCTGACATGCTTAGAGGTAAAAGAACGGCCGCTATCGCTAATAAACTCACGCTAAGGCCCGTTAGCTGCAGCTTGGTAATAGTGTGACAGAAATATCGCCGCATTAGCGGCAGAAAAGTGCCGCTAACGCGGCGATAAAGGGCTTGATAATATGCCCCTCTGGCTTTAAATTACGGATCCTAGCCTTGTATGTTAAATATGTAGGGGCATATTAGCAACAACAGGCGAAAATTATCGCAAACCGCGCTTAGCGCGTCTTTTTTTAACGCCGCCTATCGCTGGATATTATCGCGGAGATAACATGCTATTAGCAACGTTTATCTCCAATGCGATAAAATATCCAGCGATAGCGGCGAAATGCGTGAATATCGCTGGAAATCCAGTGATATTCACGCTTAGCCTGACAATCCACCTCCCATTCAACAAACAGGTAAGTCATGTTTTTAGCAGGTGTTAAATTCTAGCGATAATCGCGCTTAGCGCGAATTTTTTTATCGCTTCGCCTGCGTTGCTAATAGGGGGAAGTTGTGTTAGCGACTGTTTTCAGTCACTTTTAGTTGGGAACGCCTACCTTGCATGTCATTAGCGATAATTATCGCTGGCATGCAAGGCGATGGGAAAACCTGCTGCTATCGGCAGAAAGCTGTCGCTAACGCCTGTTAGCGACAGCTTGCTGATAGGGCGATAAAAAAATCGCTGCTTTGGCGGCAAAAAGTGCAGCTAAAGCGGCGATGAAGCCCTTGCTAATATGCCCCGTAGTTTTATAGTATCTTTAGAGACTATACCTAAGACCCCAGGGTTATCATAATACTGGGGGACACCCATGTCAGCGAAAATCTGTTTCAGATCTGAAAACCACGGAATTCGAAATACATTATCAAGGTCAAGGCAATCAACCAAAAGCGCTTTTGACAATCCTGACTCCAGGTAATGCCAGATTTTATGCCACAATAAAATAGGTGCCAACCCAATCACATCCTCCAAGTAGTTCAGCCCTACTCTTTCGTGACAGATTGTGTTCGCTGTGGGCCTTGGTACTGCCAACAGCATACAAAGAAAGTTATCTTCAATCCTCTGAAGTAAAAGAGAGTTAGTATGACCCCAAACACCAGCTTCATATAAGGCCACTGCAGAGCATTTTGCCTTGCAAATCTGAATAAGTTCCTTCACAGGTCTATGTCAGAATCTTGATGCAAATCTAAAGATTGCCTCAACAGCTCTCTGGAACTGGATAGACCTGGAGTTAAGCAGATAGGACCACTCACTAAAGTATACAAAAAATGATGGATTGGGATTCAACCCGAGCAACTGTTAGTGTCTAAGATTAATTCAAGCATTCCATCCATCACGTTGTTGTTGCAGTTGATGCCCTAAGTGCAATGGTTATGCCCAGACGTGGGTCCCGTGCTCACTGCGCCACTGCAATCAATCTATACCTGGCTGAGGAGCTGTTATCAGGGCGAACCTAGTCCAAGGGTGCTTGTGTTCTGGTTCAGGAAGGATCTGGCTTGGCAGTTCGGGCTGGACCGCATCCATAAGGAGCAGGGTCAAAGCTGATTTGCATATGGCTGGGTCCAAATTGAGGTGGCTTGGTGGGCGAAAAATGATGGATTGGGATGCAGCCCTGTGCGACTGCCAGTGGCTGAGATTAATGCAAGCCTTCCATCCATCACCTTGTTGTTGTTGCGCATCACAGGAAAGCTGCATCGACCAGAGTAGGGTAGCCTGTGTAGCCCAATTGATAGGAAGCAAGGGAACTAGGCAGTAATGCTTAGTCCTACCACTCTTGTTCTGTATTTGTGGAAAGGTCATTTTGGTCTCGAATTTGTGTCACTCACTTTTTACATGTGTTGTGGTATTCACATTGATAGCAACTACTGTAAATGAATCTCATCCCCATGAGAGAGACCCCTTAAAGTTTCACCATCAGAGTATATCAAGCATCTAGCTGTGTAACCCTCAAAGAAGGAGTTGATCACAACTTTCCAACCCACAAAATCTGTTTATTAATCTTTTATACTTGCATTGTGGCTCTCATAATTTTACACCCTTTCTTTGCTGTACTTCTTTTAGAATGTTAGAACTTTGTTTAGTAACAGACCGTTGACTGTAATTGAATTCTGACAGTTGTTAGCCAGCATTTTAATTAAATAAATACATTACCCACTACAGCTATGTTTTATGACGTTGTTTTTCCTCTGCCACAAGGTGCATTATGGGGCATTTGTAAACAGTTTTGCTCCATTCTGCTCATGCGTACAACAAAGACTTGAGCACTACTTTATATGGCATAGCTCAAGTCTTACCTTCCAGAATAATTGTCAGATCTGCACATGAATTTCGCACAGTTCTTGCTGTATGAATTAGCCACCAGACAAACAAATGTCGTCAGTCGAAGGACTAATACACTACACCACAATATATTTCTAAAGGCACTCCAGCTGAATAGGTGTAAGTAATATTCTTAGGACTTTAACAGTAATGGATTACACTGTGATCTGCATACATTAAAAGTAGATGTCACTTATGGAATGGGTTTCAATGAATGTAAGAAATTCTTATGTGATGGATTTCATAATCACCTGCTCTTATTGTTCTCTATGATATGCACACAAAAAGGTATACATCAGTAATTTTATGTTCACTGTGAATATGCACACTACTTCCAGTTTGATCAGAGAAATTATCATGTTGATTAACTTTTCATACATTGTGCAAAAACTGTTAACTCCACCTCATTTTAAGCCTCATTTGCACTGTCTCTGCTAGTATATTTGTTATTTTGCCTTCTTAGTTTTGCATATTAGCATGCACGCTGACCCCCCATGCTTTTTTTAATGCAGAGGAGAACCTCCTATGCCATGGAGTAGGTAGAAGGAGGAGTTTCTTACGTACATGAAAGCCACAGAAGGAGACAGAATGCCTATTGAATGGAAACAAATAATCTATCACTCTGTTTAGAATCCAAAGGTCAAATAGTTTTTAGAGCATTACCTCAGATTGTACCACAGGAAGGACAAGGTAGCACTGATTAATTTGGAGAAGTATTAGAAGTATTAAGGAGATTAGATGAAAGATTCATACGATGTGCCAGACTTGCACTGGATTGTTGCAAATTTTACACTAGATGTCAAAAAGAAGGAGAAAACTTTGAGGAGTTTTGAACAGCCTTTCAAGCACTTTCAATGTCTTGCAATTTTGGTACAATGTAAAGGGTTAAATTATTGTTAATGTCTGAAACAAAAGAATGTAGGAACAACTGTGAGCATTGGGAGATCTTGCCCTTCAAAATATCATTGTCACAGCCAGAGCTATTGTGGAATCAGAAAGGTGGTTAAGAACAGTTAACGACAAAAGGGTGGGAGAGATGGAAGCAAAAAAAATGCACCATAGGGAATAGTGGTACCAGTAGTGATACTTATACCTACAAAGAAACAAAAACTTAGGGGCATATTCTCAAGGACTTATCGCCGATTTATCGGCACTTTAGTGCCACAAAAGTGGCGATAGACTTTTCGCCCTATTCACAAGCTGGTGTTTACCAGCGATAGCTGCCGCAAAAAACATCGCCACGGATGAGAGAGACAACTAACGCTAATGATATACAGAGTAGGCATTCCCGTGCACAAACACACGAAAACACCACTTCGCGATATTCTCAACGACTAGCCAGATCTGCGATGCGACCCAAAAACAGGCGATATGGCGCGTTAGCAGCAGGCAATTAACACCTGCCTTCTGCTGGTGCTAAGCAGGACGACTACCTGCAGTATGAAAGGGAGCCCAGCCCAGAGCCACATCTGAAGACCCACAGATGCCATGGAGACAATAAACATGCAGCCCGGAGACCCAAGAGGGCCACAACACCCACTGCCACCACCCCCAGGACCACCCCCTCCAGACCCCCCGGACTACCACAGAGGCAGCGTAGGACAAGCCAGCCGACCGTCCGAAAACGGCATGGCCCCTCAGCCACACAGTTGCAGAATGTGGGGAGAGGTGGGAACCAAGTATGTGTGAAGGAGGCAACTCACCCATGAATAAGAATGTCCCCAATGCCAAGTGTGGTGGTGATGTGCTGGACAGACCACAGAATGCAGAGCACAGACATGTCCATGTGGACATATACTGCTGGTGTGTGTAGTTTTGTGGACAGTGGACGCAACCATGCCACCTCAGGCAGTGGGGAAGACCCTGGACATGTAGCTGTGCCATCCCCCCCTGTAAGCGTAAGCGCAGTGGGCTGGGCCGGCGTATGCCACTCCAGCGTAGGAGTGCTGATAAAAAGGCCGAGGCCCTGGGCGTGGTTCTCTTCCGTGATGGGCAACGCGTCTGCCAGGGCGGCGCACCTCACCCTGCCATGAGTCCGCCGCCGTGACCTCCAGACTCCGTGACACAGGCCCCCAGCGCATCCAGAGGCACAGCAACACGGAGTCATGTGTGTGCCGGTTACTGCCTTAGTCCTACACTGTGGTCAGCAGTTCCCACAATTCAAATCGTGCCACATTTCTGTTAATGGAGGAAACCACCAGTCAACAGGCATTGCCCCCAGTGCGGCCCGCCCGGATGACGCATCATCGTCGGCTGCACACCCGCTGAGCGCTCCAGGTGCCACTAACTCAGTGCACCACAAGTCATCGCCACGAGGGTGTGGGCCCTCGCTGACCGCTGCCTCCGGCCTACACTGCGGTCAGCAGGTCCCCCAAGTCAAACGACGCATCATCGTTGGCTGCACACCCGCCGAGCGCTCCAGGTGCCACTAACTCAGTGCACCACAAGTCATCGTCACGTGGCTGTGTGCCCTTTCTGACCGCTGCCTCCGGCCTACACTGCGGTCAGCAGGGCTCACAAACAAAATCCAATCCTGACATGCAAGGACACGCCATCATCGCTGGCTGCACACCCGCCACCACCGCCAGGACCACCTCCAACCAACAACTGCCAGAGTCGGAGGAGTGTCACAGCCAGCCTATCTAAGTTGCTCACACCTGTCTCGGATGCCATCATCAGCTTGATACCTTGCTCAGCTCTTCAGGTGCCACTAACTCAGTGCACCACAACACATGGACCCTTCATGATTGAGTTTTGTGCTGTGGACAGTGGACGCAACAATGTCACTTCAGGCAGTGGGGAAGACCTGGGACGATGATGATGAATATGAGGCAGGTGCACCACACCCCACTGCAGCAGGAATATCCCGAAGGGACCAAATCATTAACAATTCCTTCACATGAGCACGCTCAGCTCTGGTGCCCCTACCTCAGTGCACTGCAAGTCATGGACCCTTTATGATTGAATCTGTGTGTGTGTGATCCGATGATCACTATTCTAGTTGTTGTCAGCACCAACCACTCCCTGAGGGCTGGCTTACACCCATCCCACACCCATCCAGCACAGGCGTCACTGGACATGTGACCCTGGTAATAAAAGGTGGCCGGGTGCATGTGCCCGTAACCAGTTCAACTATCTAACTAAGTGTGTCTGTGTGGTCATTATGTATGCGTGATGGGCCAGGACCCTACCACATTACATTGTGCTGTGGACAGCGGACGCAACCATGTCACCTCAGGCAGTGGGTACGACCTTGGACACATAGCTTTGTCATCCCCCCCTGTAAGCGTAAGCGGAGTGGGCTGGGCCGGCGTACACCAAGCCAGCGTAGGGGTGTGAAGGATTTGCCCGGGGCTCTGGGCGTGGTTCAGTTCTGGCCTGGACAAGGAAGTAACTAATGCGTGTGTCTCTGTTGTAGTGTTGGCGCCACCCAGTCCGCAATAGACAATGTTGCAATGTAGCATGCACCCGGAGGGCGGGGTCGCACGAACGGGGAAATGAAGGAGCGCAAGACCGATCGGGGTCTTGGCTCATACATGCCAAGTGTTGTGTGTATCTGTATTGCCGCAACATGAGCCAAATGCCTAGCCTTAATCGCAGCGCGAGTTCAGCCAGGCATGAACTCTACGTCTGTGTCCGCCCTATCCTTCCCACAGGCCTACACTCACGTGGCCGCCCACCTCCAACGGCCAACATCACAGTGTCGTTGTCAGGCTTGTGGACATGCGCAGACAGGCATGACAATAGTGTGCCGTAGGAGTGCCAGTGATGCAACCGCGCAGCGCACACAAGTAATTAGGCTCGGGGGGAGGGAGGAGCAGCTGTGAGGCAACGTTACACACAGTGATGCCTCTCATTTGCCACATGCAAGACATGTCGAACATGAATCCCAAAGTCGCACACATCCCACCCCACCCGCAACAAGCCACTTCACAGTACCTGAATGCAAGCAGATGAGAAACTAACATTAGGGATGGATGCTCCTTTGTCTGTGCTATTAGGTGGAAGCACATCTGCACCTCCGGCCTCGGAATTACATGTGCCCGGCACCCCCTGACAGATACTATAGCAGCTGATGACGACTCCCACACTACGTACAGCCCGACGAGAGACCAACGTATACACACCCCACACACAGAAGTCCTTGCTTGAAGTTATCTTGCATGGAATGGCCTTCACACTTACTCCCACATTAACCCAGGCGTACAACTGTTGCACACTAAAACAACTCATTGCTCCGAGCTGTGGCATTTCATCCTCAGAACTGGCGCATGTCAGAACAGTGCCACTTCAACCAGAGCCACTAACGCAATGGCAGACCATCACGGACACTTGCACAACCCCTGTCAGGTGGAACTGTACCGTGCACGTATGCTGCATTTACTGGGGGCACTGCCATTGGTAGTGCTGCGGATCAGTTACCGGCTGAGCTTCCGCCTTGCCAACGTCACCTGCGTGCAGCCTGTGTTGCATTGTCGCTCGTGCATATTCGAGTGGCCCATGGATGTCTGCCTATCCAACAGGACGGTAGCCGAACTGGATTTCGACATGTGTGTGCGCCCCCTGTTGGCCCACGACAATGAGTGTCACCGTGACACCTGTCTATGGTAAGTAAGTAAGTAAATTTATTTGCATAGTTAATAAAAACCATTGCAATACAAAAACATCAAGGTTAAAAGCAATTCTGCATACAATGTTAAAAAATTATTTCATAGTGTGCATCTTTTATCTTTTTACAATCATTTCTAAAAATTAATAATTTAAACGTCCATAAATAGAAATGCTGTTGTGTTAGGATACTATCTTATAAAAAATTATGAGTCTGGTGTTGGCATTTTCTTTTCCACCACCCTCATGAACTTCACCAGGCTGCAGTTCAGCTGTGGGTCATTAGGTGCAAAGCAGGCAAGAACTGCTTGTCTTCGTGAGCGTAACCCACACTGATTAAAATGGCATTTTAACAAACGCTTTCGTTCTTCCAAGAGTTCATTACAGAAACATAACAGATGCAGCAGATCCTCTGGCGCTGAGCCGCATAGATGGCAGGAGGAGCCCGCCTTATCCTTTAGCCAATGCGGAAAATGCTGAATACAGGGTAACAGGCCCAGTCTGTACTTCAGGAACTTCATTTTAGTCGTTTTAGCATAGCCCAAGTCAAGGTAATTCTGTGGTGCTGGTATGGAGTACGTGTTCAGGGTCATCCAGCCATGTGACCTTTTCGAGAGCGATGCCTTGTCCTCGACCCACGAGAGGTGTTTAACTGTCTTCCTGACCAGTTTTTTAAGCGTTGAGTGGTTTATAGGAGTATCCCAGAGTTGGTTTAGGCCGGTACTGCTTTTGAGGTATTTGGCAGTTGGTGAGGCTGAGTGTTGCTCTAACTCCTTCCATAGATATTCGTTTAGAGTTCCTTGGTTGGATTTCCGCACTTTGTCCCAGGTAGTTATGTACGCCCCCTGTCTTGCCAAGGACTGTTTCTGAACACCAAACACTAGCCTGATTTGCGCTGGTGAAGTTTGTTTGGGCAAACCAAGAATAACCCTGTATGCAGCTATGACTGTGTTGTCAAGAGTTTTTGCATCTCTTCCTCTCTGCACTTCACTTCCATAAGCAATTGTTGGCAGAAGTTTGGCTCGTATCACTTGAGCCAGAGGCAGGAGCAATGGTCCAGTTAGTTTACTGTTTAGTGTTTTTAGAGAGATTGCTAAAGCAAGGCCTTTGCCTCTAATACTGGTTTTCTGTACAGTGAAGTGGCCGCCTTTATCGATTTTTACTTCTAGATATTTATATACTGACGTATCCTCAATATGAGTACTGCCCCAAAACCAGGTAGCCGATTTTTTCCTATTTTTGCTGATCGTCATTGTCCTCGTTTTCTCAAGATTTATGGTCAGTTCATTTGCTTCAGAATAGCCCTGTGTAGCGTTCACAAGATGTTGCAAGCCTACTTGTGTATGGCTGATTAGGACTATATCATCCGCATAGAGGAGACACGGTAGTGATAACCCACCTAACCTGGGAGCGTGAGAGTTACAGCTATTTAATATCGGGACGAGGTCCGCTAAAAACAAGTTGAATAATGTGGGAGCTAAGACACAACCCTGTTTGAGCCCTTTATTGGTTAATATGTGTCTTGACAGAAATGACCCATCACCCAACTTTATCTGGACCCATGTGTCCGTGTGAAGGCTGATCAACTAATCTAAAGAGACTTTGGTATCCCCCAGCTGCTCAATTTGGACCATAAGATGTTCCGATTTATGTGGTCAAAGGCAGCCTTGTAATCTATAAAACAGAGATGAATGGGCATTTTCGTTGATTCTGCCTCGTCTATTAGCATTCCCATGGTTAGAATATTTGTGGTTGTTCCAACTGTTTTAGCGAAGCCAGTCTGATTAGCTGGAATTAAAGAATTCTCTTTGGCCCAGGCCTGCAGCTCCTCCAAGAGTGTTCCTGCAAAATACTTTGCCTCATTGTCCATAAGGGCCACTAACCGATAGTTCTGTGGGAGTGACTTATCCCCTGACTTAAAAATTGGAGAAATAATTGATCCTTTCCAGGAGCCAGGCAGTCTGTTAAAGTATCTTATTTCCATAAACAGTGGTTCCAGTGCTGCTGCCCATTCGTTCGCATCTTGTTTATAAAGGATGGGCGGAATTCCATTCGGGCCGGGCGCCCCCTCTCTCCTTCCTTTTCTAATTTGGCGCTTAATGGTGTTGGTTGTGCTCGTCAGACCATCATCTATTAGTAATGTTTGACCCTCAGGTTTGCCAATGATTATGTGAACTGTCTGTGCTTTATTTGTAATAATGTTTTTTGTCGCATTTTCAGTTCTTGGCTCCAGATTAGTAGAATCCATATCTTGATTGAAGTGATTCTTAAGGTAGTTTGCCCATACTTCTTCTGTAATATTAGAGGAAACTCCATCATGCGAGGGTCTTATAAATTGGTTTATAGTTTTCCAAAATCTTGCACTATTACTCTGTTTGGTGTCAGCATATAGTTTTGCCCAAAGATTGTCCTCCGCAGATCTGTTAGCTTCCCATTTTTGTTTTTTCAACATTGCCTTTTGCTTCCGTAATAATTCAAGTTTCACTTTATCTGCTGGATTAAGCCGAAGTTGTCTCAACGTTTGGTTAATTGATTTTTTTGTGAGCCTGATCTTCCTTTTGTAATCTCGTGAGACATGCTTCATGCTACTGTGAACCGGTTGGACCCGTAGGTTAGTTCTGGTAGCATAAGCTGCCATGGATGCTGTAAGGGGCTCCCATTTCTCGACTTCGCTTGAGCCGATTCTTGCATTAAAGTGCTGTTTTGCGTTTTCCAGCATGATAACGTCGGTCGCTGCTGCGAACTTAATCCTTTTAAAATTGATGGTAAAAAGTGATTCCTGAGGAGCCAAAGATCGCTCAAATTTGGGCTTGCTTACTTTAAGCACAATTTCTTGGGGACGATGATCACTGTCAGCTTTATCACCCATCTGAAATGAAATCATATGTTGAAATAGAGGTAGGTAGGGAAATGAAAGTATAATCTAATATTGTATTAACTTTTATTGAATAATGTGTTGTAGCTGGGGGGTTATCTCCGGCAAATCTTCCATTTATTGCTCTGATATTTAAATGTTCGAAATCCTCTAGTATCTGTTTCCCAGTTTTGGTTTGTATGAATGTTCGCGGTTTCCCTTGTAATGGGATATTCCAAATTGAATTTTGCAATAGAATTTCTTCATCTGATGAAGTTTCCATTAGATTGAGGTTAAAGTCCCCAGTAAGCATAAGATCTGTTGTTATTTTTCCCTATACACACCTCCAGAAAATCGCATAGTTCCTTTTCTGCCTTTGTTTTCCGTTTTGGATGGACGTATGCATTGATCAGAGTAAGATCAATGCCCCCTTTACCTGGTGTTAGTGGCGAGGTGTGAAGGTTTACTGCCATTCTTGCTGAAGAGGTTGGTCTAACTTTCTTAGCTATATGTACACTTGTGACTGAAACATAGGTTACCAGTCCACCTTGGAGGTGTTCTTATTTTGCCCTCCTAAGTGCACTAGTAAAGAAACGCAGAAATCCCTGAAGGTGCGGAGGGTCTATTTGCCATGTTTCTTGTAATGCCACGATGTCAAATGATCTTATGTAGGTAGCAAAGTCTAGATCAGTCATTTTGTTTGCTAGACCGATTACATTCCATGAACATATTCGTAAAAGTCCATGATTGCTGGATCGTCGTTGTGAACTGGTATTTTGTCATTTTGTTTGATTATTTATTGTTCTAGCAATCCATCTTAGATCTGTTTGCCAGCTTGGTGACTTTGTGGCGTCCTGGTCACTTCTGATGTTACAAGGAGATCACTCGTTGCTCGCTCTGCAGTACCCCACCGCTCCTCTCAGCACCGATATTCCAGGTCTATTCAAAGAGGCCTGAGCCCTCACCATTGTCCCCGGATTTAGCAAATCAGGGTATCCTGGCTTTATATAAGGAGTGATTGTTATCCCCCAGTTTTTAAATGTGTGGACCTCTAGTAGTATTTTTTGTACAATTGATGACGTTGTCCATGTTGTTTTCGTTTTTTCACCGTCCATAACATC
Organism: Calotriton arnoldi; assembly: GCA_963921515.1. Lineage (NCBI taxonomy): Eukaryota > Metazoa > Chordata > Amphibia > Caudata > Salamandridae > Calotriton > Calotriton arnoldi. Next base: position 494,579 of record CAWUFW010008428.1, on the reverse strand, counting down.
CTTATCTTTGGTGAATTCAATTGATGCCAAATCCAAAGTTGTCACTTCTTTCAAAGAGGGAATATGAGATAACAGCCGTAAAATATTACCTCTGTTCAGGATGTCGTGCCTACCTTTAGAGATATAGTCAGGCCTGAACCATATTGCACTTGTTTCCTTCCTTGATTTCTCTGAGCTGATGGTCCCTTTGTTGTCTGGGCATTGTGGTGTAGGCTCGTGTCCTCGAACTTCTGTTAATGCCTGATGATTGGAAGATTCCACTTTCTCTTCCTCACTTTGAGGTATTATTTGTTGTTTTAGTTTAGACGGTTGGCCTCCAGTTCCCTGCCAGGGGGGATCTAACATGATTCCCGGTTGTTCTGCAGGTGCCTCCATTGTCCAGGTGTCTCCATTGGGCCCCTGTATGTATAATGGGGGTTGCTTGAATATTGGAGGCTGCTTGGCTGTCATTTGTCTCTTTGTAAACGCTCCTCTTTATTTCACCTGACTTCCTATTCTGTGAGCATTGGTCGTTATGTTTCTTTAGGTTTGTTACAGAAGTGTTTTCACCATTTGTTGCTCGATTAATGATGAAGTGTGTTGTGGAATTGCTCTTTTGAGGTAACGTCTGGTCAGGTTCAAGAGATCCATTTTCCTCTTTGTTCATTAGAGGGTTCATGCTAGTCCTTTTTTGGTGAGGGACTTCTAGTTCTTTATTCTTAGCGTTTCCAAATGCTTGCATCTTCTCAGTTTCTTGCATCCCTCTGATGAAGATTTGATTTGTTCCTTTTGCAGCTTCTGTATTCTGTTCGAGGACCCCTACTAAATTGATGTCGTTTTCGGGCGTAAGCTCATTTTGTGCTAATGATGACCCAAAAAGGCGCATGAATCCATCCTGATTTGAATTTGTTTTTTGATTTCGGCCTTTCCGTCTTTTTGCTCACCTTTGCCTTGCATTCATTTTGTTATCTAAAGTATCTCCCGATAGAGCATCGGACATTTGACCTACTTTTATTTTAGTTTTGCTACCCTCTGTTCTTATAACTGATTGTATTGGGTTTATCTTTGTCGTGGAATTCCCTTCGTTGGAGATTTTGGTTGAGTGTGTTTCTGTCGGTTCTTGATTTTCCTTTTCCGGCTGTCCCTCTGAAGGCTGGTTGTTAGGACACTGCGGAGCCCTTTTGATTTGTGTACACAAATCACTCAGCATTACTGGGAGGGAGGCTAATTTGTCAATAATTGGGCCGCATCCACAATTTAAATTGATACCTTGCGATTGATCGTGCGTGTTTTGTAAAAACGTGTTTAATGTGCCCAACTTTCCGTCGATAGCAACCACAAAGAGCCAGAGTATCTAATAGCGTTAGTTGAGCGTCCATCTTTTCAGATTGGTATTGGAGTGCCTCTACCAGGAGTTGCACTGTTTTTAACAGACTTGGCCAAACACTTCCATAATTTGTATGTTTTGGTGACCCCTTTTGGCTTCCTAAATTTGTTGTAACATTTTGCTCTCCGTTAGTCTCCCCGGCAGCCTGGTCTTCTTGATTGTCTTCAATTGTCGTATTGGAAGTATTTGCGGGAAGCCCACTCCTACACTTGTCTTGAGAATAGGCGGCCAGAAGGTCCTCCCACTCTTCCTTCCCCAAATATGAAGAGGCTTCTGGGTCTTTCAAGGAGTGATTTGCTGGCCTATCCTGTTTTGCTTGTTTTGATGCCGGTGCTAATAGCATTTTATAGTCTATCGCTTGGTCATTCGTTGTTGATACCAGAGATGCCAAAGAAAGTTCTTTTTCGCTCCTCTCCTTCCTTTCCTTCATATATTTGTGCTTTATGTTCCTTGGCTGGCTAATTTCCTCCAGGCTTCTCTGTTCACAGATCATTAATACGTCGGTCGTAGCGCAATTGCCTATTACATTTTTGCTGTAAAGTGACCCTCTGGCCATTTGCATTTCATGTGTATCTAATTGTCCTTCTCCTAGTCCTTCTACGTAGATTTTATGCGCTTCATTGGTCCTATGTACTTGGATTAGCTCTGTATCAACCGCAGCTTTCTTGACTGGAGATTTAGTGTCCTGAACCACCAGTGGCAGATTTACAAGCCCCTTGCGTGACTTTTGCGCTGCAGTTGCGTCACTTTTTTGACGCAACAGCGGCGCAAACAATGCGGCCTATTTACAACGTGACGCATCTAGGGAGATGCGTCACGTTGTAAAGCCCTGCGTCACATTATACCTGCGTCAGGTATAATGTATGCAGGGTGGGCGTTCCCACACAGGAAGGCCTCGTAAAAGTGACGCAGTGAATTCTGCAAGATTTCACTGCGCCACTTCTAGGACGCCACTGCGTCAAAACCTTACGCCTGCTTGAAGAAGGCGTAAGTAGTGACGCAGTGTAGTGGGAATAGGCCTCAACACGCATTGCTGGAGTTGCGTCGTGCTTGCGACATGACTCCAGCAATGCGTGACTTTTCCGCCAAAAGATGCGTCAGAATTTCTGACGCATCTGTCAATCCTTGCGCCATAGTGCGCCGTATTGTAAATACGGCGCATCTATGGTGGCGCAAGGGTTTCTGAGGGTGGCGCAGGGAAAGTGACGCATCTATACAGATGCGTCACTTTCTTGTAAATCTGCCCCCCAGTGTCTTTTGCCATGTGGGGTTGATGTTACATACGAAGGTCTGGGGTTGCCGACTAACGTGCTTGGACTTTCCTTTTTGTTAACGCTTCCCAGCGAGCCAGTGAATTGTAACGGCTGAAGAGGTGACTGAAGGCCCGGCAAATCTCTGGCATTTGAAAGGAGAGTGTCCCCTGCATTTTTAAATAAGCAAAAATTTGTGTAAATCTTTGGTTAGAAAAGAGTTTGGCAGATTTTTGGAGATTTGACTTTTTCCGGTTTTGATAAATGCTCACTCGCTTGAATTGTTTATATCTGTAATTATTTCAATTAAGGAGCAGTCACGCTGTACTGCTGGCCTGGTTTTAGTTGGCGGTTCTTCCCTGGAACCCTCTAACGTCTTAACGGTCCGCTTACGCTTATTTGTATTTCCTTTGATCGTCGGACCTCCTCGTACACAACCTGATCTCATGCTGTGCTTTGCTGGGCCTATCTGTATTTTTATTTTGTTAGTAGAACCTTTAGGAGTCTTTACCAGGGGACTTTGAAGAATTACAAGTTTTGAGGGTTGTTGAAAAAGTTTTGTTCTCAGTCATTAATGTCTGAATTTATGATGAGTTTATGATGCTCCCAACGCAGCACCCGTTGATGTTTCCAAGGCAGCCCTAGGATGATACTCAGGCTGTTTTTCAAGTTTCTTCTAGTTCCCTCAAATTCCCCCGAGTCCAAGCGCAACCAGACCCAGGCAGAACTGTCCCGACACCACACTACTCCCACCCTGGCTCAGCACCAGCACCAGCCCTGGCTCAGTTCCAACGCGGCCGACTGTCACACTAGGCAGGTGCTACTCAGAACACAGTGTGCAGATCTGCCCTTACTCGGTGTAGTTTGACATCAGAGGAGGATAGCACGTGCAAGGAGCTGGTGCCCCCCCTTTCGTCCAGTGCTGCACAAGTTTCGGTCTATTTTTTTCACTCTTTAATGTGCAATGAACCACCTCCTACAGTCTGGCCTTTTTCACAGGCTCTAACGCTGATTTATGCTGGTTTAAGCTGTTTCCCCTCTGTTTCCCCTCTTCTCCACCCCTCAATGGTGCAATGGTGCAATGGTGAAGCGGTGTGGTGCGGTTTAAAGGGTGCCACTGAAAATGCCCCGCCCGACCCGACCTGCCTGCCCACCTGCACGTACTGTTGGAAGATGCTATTGGGCTGTTGGGGAGAAGGGGGCAAAGAGGAGCGGGGGAGCAGGAGCGGGAGTATGGAGAGATAGTCTCCGCTCCGCTCAACTCAACCCTGCTCAACCCTGCTCAACCCGGCTCACCCGGCTCAACTTGAGTCTGCAGCGGTCTCCTCCTTCCTCCGCGGGTGCGCCGGACTCGCCGGTGACAGTCTCCCGCTCGTGCTTGCACCGGTACCTGGCTTAGTAGGCTGTAATTGCTCACCACCTCACCACCCGCCTCTTGCATTTCCTGGCAGCCCCCTCGCTGCGGCGACGGCGGTGGTAGCTTGGCGGCTTGGCGGCGGCGGTAATGCAGTATTTGGCGGCCGAGCTCACCAGACACCGGGCTCACGCTCGCTCGTGTGGCCTCACATCGATGCAGCGTTCCGGCTCCTCCGTTCGCAGCAGCTCTCAGCCTCAGCGCTCCAGGCACAACGAAAACACAATGAAAACACGGACCGGAGCTCAATCGATTCAGCAAGTTTACTGATAAACAAAAGGCATTGGCAAAACCAATAGGCAGACACCCGTCTATGGGATGCCTGGATACTTGGCATACATGCTGGCAGCTGGACCTGGGAGATTGCAGAACTCCTCGTGTGCAGTGAGCAAATTGAGCCGCTTCCCTATTGGGCTGTAGTGCTAATTGGTGAAAGGGGGTGGACGCAGCACATCTGTCCGGACCTGCTAATGGTTAGCCTGGCTGATGAGGGTTTTGAACTCGAAATCGGTCCCAGGATGCTTGTTTCCGGTCCAGGGAAGACATGGCTTGGAAGTTCGGGCTGGACTGTTCCCATGAGGCACAGGGTCAGACTGATTTGCATATGGCCATGTCTGAACTGGGGTGGTGGAGTGAGCTAAAGAATGATGATGGATTAAACCCAGATCAGTTGACTGGGGGTGAGTGTTTGATTTGCTCTAACGCTCCGTCCATCATCCCCTTTGGTATCGCTTTGTTCGCCCTAAGTTGGCAGGGTATGCCCAGGCGTGGGTCCCTTGCTCACTTTGCCACTGGATTCAAGATAGCCTGGCTGATGAGGGTTTTGAACCCGAAACCGGTCCCAGGATGCTTGTTTCCGGTCCAGGGAAGACATGGCTTGGCAGTTCGGGCTGGACTGTTCCCATGAGGCACAGGGTCAGACTGATTTGCATATGGCCATGTCTGAACTGGGGTGGTGGAGTGAGCTAAAGAATGATGATGGATTAAACCCAGATCAGTTGACTGGGGGTGAGTGTTTGATTTGCTCTAACGCTCCGTCCATCATCCCCTTTGGTATCGCAATGGTTAGCCTCGCCGTCCTGTTCGATGAAGTTGACGACGACCTCATGTTGGAAATGATTGCCTACGAGGCTGCACTAGCTTTCATGGACGTGTAACTACGTACCTGCTGACAAAACAGTTTGGAACACATTGCACGTGTCCCAACAACTTGTTGGAACTTGGGGATTCTGGTCACATCTCCCATGGCGACAGTGGACATGTCTGCATTTGCCTGGACTCCGAATACATGAGCAGACAACAACGCGGGTTAACACACACCTGTGAAAGGTGAGGCAATCCCCCGGAGTGGACAGCAGCGCTTGGCAACGTTCCACGTTCTGACATACTGCTGCATTGGTCTGCATGTTGTGGCACTTATCTTGGCCGTACTGACACGCATATGCTAATAAAGTCTACGCACCTTCACTTGTATTCAACTGTGATGAGTGTTGATTTGCATGACAATGTGTGTCTCACTGCCTATCTGGGTCATGGCCATACATGCATTACTGCACCATCAGGGATGTGGGGTTGTACTAGTACATTATCATCTCACAGTATCCTGCTGTGCCACATGCGAATGGCCATTTTCTGCACAAAAGCGGCAGCAGTTGTGTCCTCTGTTCTATTGTGCTGGTGTTGCTGTTTGTTCAACATTGTTGTAAATGTTGAGGTGCTCTGGATCTTATTTGTGTGTGCTGCATTGTAGGTGAGTTGCCCCTTCAGCTCTGATTTGGCTGGCCCTTATCCCTTTCAGGCGTTGTGGATTTCACTTCTGTGCTTATGCAGTGTTGTGATGTTGCAGACTTGGGTAAATTGGGCTCTTGGTTGGTGTTGTGACTCTTGGGCATGGTTTGTCCGCAGATGTGCTCTACTTAATTGTGCATGTGTGCCATTGTGCCCATCTCCCCCCGTCCCCCCAGTCCCTGGTGGTTACTCACCCTGTTGCTGTTGTGTCGGGTCATGTTGAGCAGTGTCCGGTCCCCCAACTCCTGCCACCGTCTCCACACTGATGACTGTGGTCACCATTTCCTCCATCTCATCCAGCTCCTCCTGTGGCGCTGGTCTCCCACCTCCAGTCTGCATTGCTGCCTTCTGGTGGTCTGCGAGTTTCTGCTTGGTCTTGCACTTCACATCATTCCAGCGCCTCTTGAACTCGTCCATTGTCCTCCTCAGCACTCCGACTGCATTCGCCTTGTCCAGGATGGACTGCCATATTGTATTTTTTGTTGCCAATGACACAGTGGAGGTGACGTACAGTTGTTGATGGTGTTCTATCACCTCCGTGATCAGGATCCTGTTTTCCTGCGGACTGAACCGCGTCTTCCTCTTCTTCTTCTCCTTGCCCTTCCCTGACTCCGAGGTCCCAGGCTGGTCCTCTGTGGGGCTTGTGGGGTTCTGGTTGTCCTCTGTGCTTGCTCTGGCTACCTCCATGGTGCTTCGCAGTTGTTTGTGTTTTGTTTGTGTTTTGTGTTGCCGCTTTTATTGTGCTTTTTTCAGCCTGACTTGTGGGACTTGCAGGCGCTGCTTCTCGCTGGATTTTTTATCGCGGTTGGGCCCATCGCAACTTTTTTCGCGTTCGGGTTTGGATTTTTATCGCCGTCCCGGTAGTGTTATCGCAGACATTTGAGGCGTTATCGGGAGACTATCGCATGTTACCGCCGTGTTGAGAATACGACGTTAAACCGGAGTTATTTTCCCACGATAGACGGCGATATGAAAACTTGCGTTGACCTATTTTGGCGATGTTTATCGCACGTTCTTGAGAATATCCCCCTTAATATCTTAGAGGTGTGAAGGTACCACCCATGATTCTTCTTTCAAGCTTTTTTCGGCTGTAGGGAAAGATTGTAATTTTTGTGGCAAGGTAGGCCATTTTGCTAGAGTATGTAGAAAGAGCAGGAGAAATTGGATGTTTTTAAAGGGTAAGGTAGCTTGTACTGCTGAAAAGGGGAGTTGAATTTGGAAAAAATCTGCAACATAATGATGGAGGATCTGTTAGTGACACTGAAATAGTGCTTGCCATTCAGAATGCTAACATAGGATGTGAAGATGCCATAAAGCCCCCCCCCCCAAGTGTTTAGTCATGGACATGGGGAGAACTTTTTTTGTCTAGACAGCTGATTCTGGGTCTCGTTGAATCAGTCTCGCCAAAGAATATTTTTTGACCGATTTGCAGGATTATTATTATTGGCAGAACCCTCTGATATAGTAGCAGAAACTTCTGATGAGAGTAGCATTAACATGCTAGTGTTTTGTTGAGTAGATCTGCATGTCTAGGAAAGATCAAGCTCTATGTAGCCTCTGAAGTAGTCAATGTTCTTGGTAGGCAGGTTTTATGGAAGCCAGAGCTAACCTTTGATCCCAGGATTGAGGTAAAAGTGCTAATAATTAAAGATTTTGTTGGTGGGAAATGGATATAGTAAATATTTCTTGAATTGTTCTCTTATAAGCTGTCGAAGTTGAAGGGGTTTGTCCACATGTTTTTAAAAAACTGTTAATACCAGTCAAACTGAAATTAAGAGCAGTTTCTCTTAATGTGGGTGATGAACTGAAAGCACTATTAAATTATTAAATTCAAAAGGGAGTTCTAGAAAAAATAGAACGTTCTGAGTGGGTGCCTCCTATTGTCCTGGCCAGGAAGGAAGGCAGCAAGTTAACATTGTATGTGGACTTAAGATCATTGAACTCCTGCATTCTCATTGATTTTCATCCTCTCCCCAATATAAATGAAATGGTGGCCACCCTTGAAGCTGCTAGAGTGTTTTCCACTGTTGATTCTCACTCAGCCTACCATCAGATTATACATTCTCTTGAACCATGAGCCCTCACAGCTTTTGTGACACCACAGGTGGTTTTTCAATACAAAAGAATGCCAACTGGGCTAGTCGCTGGAGCGTCAGTGTTTCAAAGAGCTATGCATCGTATTTTCGAGAGCTTAGAGAGATAAGTGAAATGTTTGTATTATGACATCTTGATGTTCTCTAGGAGTGAAGTGGCACAAAGTTGATTATCTAGGACACACCATCTCAGGAGATGGAGTGGTGCCCAAGCATGTGCAGGTAAGAGCCATAAGGAATGCATCGCCATCTGACAATAAAGAGAAACTTCTATCTTTCTCTAGTTTCTGTGAACACTAAAGTGAGTTTATCAATAATTTTGCGGAGAAAATAGATACGCTGTGAGGTTTGCTTAGGTAGAATGCCAAATGTTTGTGGACAGGAGAACAACAGAAAGCCTTCTACACAATCAAATTTGACACTATTAACGCTCCTACCGTGAAGCTATTCTGTATGGGAAAAGAATGTGCCAAAACTGTAGCTGCTACATGTATGGAGTAGGAGATGTGTGGTCTCAACAAGCAGGGAAAGAAGAGCAGAATGTTGTATTCGCTTCCCAGAGTTTGAATTGCACTGAGCACAGAAACCCAGTGATCGAGAAAGAACTGATGGCTTATGTATGGGCAGAGGAACATTATATGAACTACATTTGGGGAAAATATTTACCCTTAGAACTGACCACAAACTATTAGTGAGAGTGGAATTCCACTGTGCGCATTGAAAGATTGTCTTCCAAACTGCACCATTACTGCTTTAATGTAGACTATATAGCTGAGAAGAAAGGCAGATTGCTTGTCAAGATGTCTGTGTGAGAGTGCAGTGTGCTCTGAATAGAGTAGTGAGCAGAATGTTGAGGCCACTGTAGAGGAAGTCATGGGAGAAATTTTTAATGGCATCTCAGAAGCGTGGTGGGAAGCAGATGGAAAGGATTCACTTTTGTGTTTGGCGAAATTATGGGTGATGAATGGTTGCAATTTACATATTAAGGCTCTTTGCTACTACAATGTGTCAGGCAAAATGGAAGTTGAAGGTAATTGATTTTCAAAGCAGGAAATGTATCCTTCCTCTTGGTGTGCATGAAAAAATCTTTCAGGTAGCTCATGAGAGCCATCCCAGCATGTCTACGAACAGATGGTATTGCAACTGCATTTTTGGAAGACTTTCCTTGACAAATTGGTAGACTACTAGATGGGAGAATATGCAGGGTGTAACAGCACTGACAAGACATTCAGGTATTTCCCGACCCCCCCAGTTTACCTTAGGGAAAAAGTGGCATTTAACATTTCTGATCCCTGGTCCCTATCGTTGCCTTTGAAGTAATGCACATTTTGCTTTGGTGCTTATTGATTACCATTCTGAGTGGCCCGAAGTAAAATGTCTAAATCATGCATCGTCCTCTGCTGTAATTAATATTTAAAGAAAATATTACCCAGGGAAGGCATTCCCAACACTTTGATGCCTGATGACAGGTTTCAATTAACATCCTTGCAAATGAACGAATTTCTGAAGTCTTGTGCTATCAAACACATAACTACAGCACTTTATCAACTGCAAAGCTATTTACAGGTTGAGCGCTTTAATAGATTCATCAAAAACAGCATAGCCAGGTCTCAAGGAGAGGACTGGAATGAATTTTTAAGAGCGAAATTGTGGTCGTATCGCATCACCCCTCACAGCACCACAGACATGTCTCTCCTCAGGTTGTTCAAGGGGAGAGACCCACCATCCAGATTGTGTCTGTGGTGGATAGTGAAAAGAACTTACAAGGGGGCGATGACAATATGTTGAGGAAGTCAGTTGCTAAAAGGGTGGCTAAGAAAGAGTTGAGTCTGAAAACCAAGTATGATGATATGAGGAAGGTAAAATCTCTGGATTTTATTTCCAGGTGAATGGCTAAGGACACGCAAACCTGGGTGTGTTGAAAACGGAACATCCATATTTGGCAAGCCTATTAAGGCTTTGAAGGTCAATCGCAGGAGTCTTCTGACACAATATGGGATAGTGCGAAACATACATAGGGTTGTGAGATGTACGATGGAAAGCAATACAAGTGCAAAGTACCATGAGGAGAATTATTGCTCTGAAGGTTTGGTTGTAAGGGTACCCCTCAGGTGGACTCCCTCCATTCCTGAGTGCGTACCTGCTTGTAATGAGTCAAACGGAGACTCAGTGTTGATTTGGAGTTTATAGAGGACACCATTGCCAGTCGTACCGTACTAATGGGGAGGAATAGATTGCCTTCAGTAAAACTCAGAGATTGCATCTGTTAGTCATTGCTGCACAGAGAATGTCAGATTCTCATCTGTAATCTTACTTCACTTCAGAAGTTGAAATTTGATTTAAGTCTGAAATTTAAGGGAAACTGTCCACTCTTTTTGAAATATCCCAGTTATTTCCTGTTGCCCCTTTATTAAATTGTGTATTGTTTCTTTATTATTTCCATTTCTCCACTTTCTCGGTTCGCTTCTCCACAAAGGTCTCTATCTCCCTGTTTTATTATGTTTATTAAGGGGGGAATTAGCCAATAAAAAACTCTCCTACTCTACTTGTATGGCATTATCAATGGTTTTCAACTGCAATTGCTGTCACAAACTATTGATCAGTTACCAACACCGAAAAGGAGGTGGCAAGGGATTCACAAAGGGGAAGGTGACCCTATGGGACACCTTCCCCTTTGTGAATGCTGTTAGGAAACCTCGAGGGACTAGGCAGTCGTCCTATGGACCACTTCCTACTTCCACCCAAAGTTTTCCCAAATGGGATTTTGTTGTTTCTCATATGAAAATAAAGCTCAGCCATTAATACTAGCAGTGCTTCATTTCATCCCGCTTCAAGAACTACTACTTCTATCAGTGGCGGTGCGTCCATTGGGGGCGTTGGGGCGTTGCCCCCCCCGCCAGCAGCCCGCAGCTGAGCTCCCTCGGCGTCTGACTAGTTCAGAGACGCCGAGGGAGAACTGACTGACAATCATGTCAGTCAGCATGACGTCGGACCGCCCACCCCCTTCAGAGTCTGAAGGGGGTGGGCGGTCCGGCGTCATGTTGACTGACATGATTGTCAGACCAGCCAGGGACAGACAGTCAGCAGCACAAGTGCGCATGAGTGGGGAAGGTGAGCACATTTTTTGCCCGTGCCCAGTCATGCGCACTTGTGTTTGCGCTGACTTGCGCATGCCCATTAGGAGCCCCTCGGTCTCCTAATGGGCAGGCTTCGGGCGAAGAATAACCGTGCCCTAAGCCAATCCTGGCCAGGATTGGCTGAGGGGTTGCCACTCCAGTGCTGTTCCTGAAGAGGCGCCAACGCGGACCAGGAGCAGAGGCGGTCAGGTAAGTTTTGTGCATTTATTTTATTTACCCTCGGTCCCCCCCCCCGCGACCCATGTCAACCTCCCGTGAGTACTGCGAGCCGCGACTGTAAGTGGATCGGGTCAATTTCATTTCCATTGTCGGGTCCCCTTCTGTTCCCTTACAATGCTCGTGCTCACTTCAGTAATTTATTTATTTCATATTCTTCAATATTCCTTTTGATGCTTTACCCGCTTTCTTTTTCCAGTGTAACAGCATTGATCTTACACAACATTTGTATCCAAGTGTCTCTTTTGACTGATCTGGGAGCGTGATGGGCGTCTGACTGAAGAGCTGTGACTCATGGGCAATTATTTCGTTCGCCAATATTTGAAGTTCCATGCAGGATAGCTTATATTTCTTCTAGTATTCCGCCAAGCTGTGATCAGTAAGTGGGAGAGAAATTAATATTTAGATGAATTTAGGCTGTATTGAGTACTGTGCGGCAACCAGACATTGATGTGTGCGTATGGTCGGCTGACAGAGAGCAGCGGGCAGCCATATTGGAATCTGCCTAACATATGTCAATGGAGCATGAAGGAAGTCTGCAAAAGACCTAATTTGGGCAGCATTGCCACGACTGGGCTCTTCAGTTGATATGCCACACAAGCACTACTACTGCTGCTTGACATTCGTAGCTTTTGAACAGCAGCACTGTAATGAGGCCATAGTTTTATTGTCAAGCAAGCCAGCCAGCACACAACAAAGGTTTCAAACGCGACATTGTGGCAGTTGCCTGCATTCAAGATTTTAATAGTGGTTTTTATCACACAGCATTCGTGCCGCTGCAGGACTTTAAAGTCCAGTCTGTCCCTACAGAAATCGGCCTGGGGTTTCTTGTGTTCCCCTTCAGAGGAGACCCGGCCTGGCACTTCGGGCTGGACTATTCCTATTGGAGACTGGGTTACCCATGGCCGTTTCCTGTCTACATGGGCGCGGTGAGCAAAAAACACAACTTGGGTGCACCAGTGGCTGAGATCAATGCAAGCAATCCACCCATCACTCTTTTGTGTCCCTTTGTGCCAGCACTACAGCCACGTGACTGAACTACAGGAACCCAAGCTGCCTTCTTCGAACATTTCCTCTTCAAAAATGTGATTAGAAACGTGAATGTCAGGGTAATCTCTTGAACCTTTGTATGATAAAGTCTTTTTTCTTCTGTGAGGCTAGCCAGCTTCCTCCAGTGTCATGGCATGTTTGCCTAGGGGACGACATCCAATCCGCAGCACTCTTCTACCAATAACAATGCAATTTAAATGCATGTTTTATTCATACCATATGCCTCTGGTGTCATTGTGTGTTCGTCTTGCACATGAAAGGCAACAGGGACAGACATCATTAGCAAACCTTTGCAAACTGCAAAGAAAGACGCATCCTCAAATGCAAGTTTCAGGTAGCGCTTACCATCTGTGCCTCTGTTGTCATGACATGTCGTGACGTTGCATGTTTATGTCATACATTTGACAGGTCAGTGTCAGACATCTGCTGGCACTTCAAGTTCACAGCACCAAATTTATTTTAAAGTACCAAATGTTCGCCCTTCCTTTGTTGAAAGTTTGTACCTGCTTCTGATTTCTCTGTCATGCAAGAGCAGTCAAACACCGTTTCACGAGGCTGTGCATCAGACATTATTTCGACGTTCGTGAAATATGAGTGGCGTCGATTAATATCAATCGTTACAGCTGAGAAACGACAGTAACTAGGCGATTGCAACTCACAAATGTGTTTATTCCCTACTTTTATTCGACCACACGTCAGCACAATTCAACATCTGAGCAATTCAACCAAAATGCATCTACTTCTGCGAAGTTAGGCAGATGGGGTCGGCAAACACTAGTGTAAAATTGAATTTCAACCACCCTGTGAAAGTTTCAATGGGGGACTTATTCATTTAGTCTTCTTTTGGCATTCCTGATCGTCACAGAATCGCATTAAATTAACACATGCAAACACGAGTCAAAGTTTAAACCCTCAGCAATTCTGGGCTAAACAAAGCTGGTCAAGTGGTGAGAGCATGGGGCATCTGCCGCGATAGTGTTTCTCATTTTGGAATATAAAGCTGTTTGTCAAAGTAGCTGACAAATATGTGTCAAGGAATTATATGTTATGTTAGGTGGTGCCTGTAAAAGCAAACGCCAGTCAATGGTTCTACTTTTTTGGCACTAGGCATTTGTTTTTTTACTGCAAATATCAAAATATTTTTTGATCCACTCCTAATGATAGAGGGCTGATAGTTTCCCCAACAGAGAAAATATAGTCAGATTTTTATATGAGCAATATCTATTGTATCAGGCTCTGAGTGTCAGTGCTTTTTAAATGTGAGGTTTTTAAAAAAAATCAATGCAGCTCTGTTCATATGTTGAGAACTGGAACTTCTCTGTGTTCATAAAGTAATTCTTTGGAGGAATAAATATTAGGCAAAGCTTTTATGCACATCTCCCCTGAAATCCATTGGCAGGCCTGGAATGCATTTTGCTGTGGATCTGCAATATTTTCAGTGAAGCTATACATTCAAAAGACAAGTACTGCTTTTATTCTCTAGTGACTTTTTGGGACATTACTTGTGCTATGCTACAAGTATGGAATTGTACTGTAATCACATTTATATAATGCTTCACATGCCTGAGGGGTACCAAACAATACTAGTGGATAGATAGCATGTAGCACAGTAGGTAGTGATACTGGTCAGTAATAGACAGTCTGAGGATCTGTTGATAGTTACTTCAAGGCCCAGAGCTGATTAGATCGCATGTTTCATTGCATCGGGATCCTACCATGGAGCAGGGGTGTGTGTTTTTCTGGGCTAGGCTTTAAACTGTCTGCCTCATTATAGCACTGAAAGAGATCATTGAAGCGGCTCAGGCTGGGATGCCTCATATGGAGAGTGACTTGAGCGCAGTTGCTTGCACTTGATTCTTTTAGGTATTGAGATTTTGATTACAAATAACTTTAGAAGAACTTCACAGAGGAGCGGAGGTGTGCAGGAAGTATTTTTCAATACTTCAGGATTGGACAATTATGGAAAAGAGGGTGAGTGTTATGAGTGTTGTGTCCTCTTTTGTCTTTCCTGGTGAGTTAGGGTCATGTCACGGTTGTGTGTGTAGAGAAGGCACGTGAATTTGGCGGGAAGCTGATTTCATATCATTTTTATTTTTTGTAATTTATGTTCTATACTATGTCTGAAGACTCTGGAACATCTCTGCATAGTAGGTTCAACTCACGAGACCACTGACACAAATCTATTAAATCTCCCACCAAAGACTCACCAAAGACTCCGGATAGTTACCCGTGATTGCTGGTCTCTTTATTAATGTAATAACTGCACTTTCACAATTGCTTTATTAACCTTCCTGCTTTCTCAAATTTGCTTGAAAATGCACCATTTGTCCACTCTTTTTCAAAATTTTCTCGGGAGAACCCCCCGAACCCCCTTAGGTTGTTCGGGCTCGCTCGCTACGCTCGCTCGCTGCGCTGCAGTATGCCAATAATTTTACGCCCCACCACTTTCAAATGTCACCAGCCACCACTGACTTCTATTACTATTACTACTTCTGCTACTCATATTACTATTATTACAGCAGCTCCTAGTACTACTTATAGTACTTTCCCAAAGCTCCTAATATTACTACCATTCATGTTGTTGGCACCACTCTTGTATTAGTTCTGTTGGTATCAGAAAAAATAGTATTAGTAGAACACCAAATATTACCGCTAAATTTTAAAACTGTTACCAATAATCTAAGGGGTATATTCACAAGAACGTGTGATAACTACCGCAAGAGTAGCGTAACGCAACTTTTATTATCGCAGCCTAGCGCGGTAAAATAACCCCGTGTCAACGTGGAATTCACAACAAGGCGGTAGCATGCGATAGACACCAGATAACGCGTCAAATGTCAGCGTGAAAATCAACGCCACGCCGCAAAAATGCGAAACGCGAACGCGAAAAACCACTCGCTGTGCAATTAGTGTACCAGCTTATGGATGCGCAACATAGAAGTTATATCCTTATAAGCCTTTATGAAGAAGTTAAATAAGTGAGGAACCTTGCAAGGAAAGATGCTTTCCAAAACTTCTTGAGGTGCATAAATAATGTGGCTTTGGGCCTCTGCTGAGGGTTTTACATGAGAATATCATTAGTAACAATTACATAAATAATGTGTCCTAAATATTGTTTACAAAAATATAATTCCATTGCGTGTATGTAGATTGTCTATTACTAACTCCAAAAGGGCATTATTTATGTAAACAATATTTAAGGCTTGATATCACTGAAATACAATATTTATCTTATGATATTCTGGTGCTATTCTCTGCTAAGGCTAACAGCCCAGACATTTTTTCCTGGCAGATGAACTGAGGTTATATGTGGTACAAAATAGAATTCCCCGTATCATGTTATGTTACACCAGACTGTCTCTCTCTCTCTCTTTCTCTAATCTTTGACCCCATTTTGTAGCAGAGTTAGGAGGGCTGCAGGGCCAGCCTGTACCTCTGTACTTGCCAATGGGGCTACTAGACTTTCCACAGTAAAAAATATATATTTTGGGTTTTTACTGCTGGAACATGTAAAAGTACATGTACCACTTTTTAACATACATCACTTTGCTTTAGGGCTAGTTAGGCCAGCCATAGGGATGACTTACATTCAGTAAAACAGGAGGTTTGGACTTTGCGATTACTTTAATAGCAAAGTCAAGTTAGTAGTTTTAGACTGGCCTTCCAGTCTGAAGTGGCAGACTGGGAGCTATGTTTTACCTTGTTCCACTCAGGGTGGAACAACGAGTGCTGCAGTCCCTGGGGGACACTCTAAAATACAGGCCCTGGGTACCCCTAGTACCATATACTAGGACTTACAAGTAAGTTAGGCTACGCCAATTGGAGACAAGCCAATTGAACATGCACCATTTTAAAGGTCAGAGCACATACACTGAGGGGGATATTCACAAGAACGTGCGCTAAACATCTCCAAAAAATGTTAACGCAACATTACACATCGCAGTCTATTGCGGGAAAATAACCCTGTGTCAACGTGGAATTCACAACACGGCGATACCATGCGATAGTCTCCCGAAAACGCGGACAATGCCCGCGATACAACAACCGCAACGGTGATAAAAATCCAAACCCCAACGCAAAAAAACATGCGATGGGCCAAACCGTGATGAGGAAATCAGCGATAAGCAGCGCCCGGCCTGCAATACACACACGGCAGGCGGGAAAATCACTACAAAAGTAGAAAAACACACAAACACAAAATGACCAACCCCGAAGCACCATGGAGGCAGCCGGAGCAGGCGCAGAGGACGACCGGAACTACACAAGCACCCCGCTCGACCAGCCTGGGACCTCGGGGACAGGGAAGGGCAAGGACAAGAAGAAGAGGAAGACGAAGTTCAGTCCGCAGGAGAATAGGATCCTGGTCACGGAGGTGATGGAACACCATCAAGAACTGTTCGTCACCTCCAACGTGTCATTGGGCACCAAAAATGGAATATGGCGGTCCATCGTGGACAAGGTAAATGCCGTCGGAGAGCACAAGAGCTCAATGGACGAGGCCAAGAGGCGATGGATTGACATCAAGCGCAAAACCAAGGAGAAACTCGCAGGCAACCAGAAGGCAGCAATGCAGACTGGAGGTGGGAGCCCAGCGCCACAGCTGGAGCTGGTTGACCCCGTGAAGCCTGACCATCTTATGAGACTGCTACCTGTGCTTCTTACACCTCTGGGCCAGGTTATTAACATGTCCTTGTCTATGGCTACGGTTCCCAGGTCATGGAAGCAGGCTAGGGTAATGCCTCTATTAATGAAGCCCACCTCGATCCAGCTAAACTGGAGAACTTTCGCCCTATCTCCCTGCTGCCTTGGGCCTCTAAGATCTCCGAAGCCTATGTTAATTCCATCTTGTCAGGCTATCTGGAGGAGAATAATATACTGGACTCCTCCCAGTGCGGTTTCCGCCCGGGCCTCAGCATGGAGTCTGCGCTCCTAGCTGTGACTGAACATCTGAGAGCAGCACTGGATGAGGGACGTACTTCGGCACTGATCCTACTGGATCTCAGTGCCGCATTTGATACGGTCTCTCACCAGATATTGATACGGAGGTTGAAGGAGGCTGGCATCGTGGGCCTCGCCCTGGATTGGTTTACCTCCTTTCTTTCAGATAGGTCCTTTCAGGTGTCGGCCCCCCCTTTCACATCTAGGGTGCACTCCATCAAACAGGGAGTGCCGCAGGGCTCTGCGTTAAGTCCAACGCTTTTCAACCTGTATGTTCAGCCTCTAGCCGCGGTAGCCAAGAGGAGAGGGCTGACTATAGTATCATATGCTGATGATACACAATTAGTAGTCGCCCTCTCCAATGACTGTCTGAATGATACTGCTAAGTTTCGGAGGAGTCTTGCGGACGTTGCAGGGTGGATGACTGCCAACTGTCTCCAGCTCAATGCCAGCAAGTCGGAGGTCTTGTTGGTGGGGAAAGATCCTGAGCTATGGAGTGAACAGTGGTGGCCTACCACCCTGGGCCCTGCAATCCCGTCCCCAAACAGGTGGTGAAAAACTTGGTGTCTGGGTCGACTCGGCGCTCAGTTTTCAAACCCAAACTAAGAAGGTGGCGGCAACATGCTTTGGTATTCTGCGCGGGCTCAAACCTCTGTTGGGTTTTTTTGACCCTTCTATCTGACAGATGATTGTCCAGGCATCTGTGCTGTCGAGACTGGACTATGCCAGCTCGCTTTACCTGGGGGTCAACAAGACGGAGATTTCGAGACTGCAGAGAGTCCAAAATGTAGCTGCCAGAACTCTTCTTGGCATGCCTAGACGCTGTCCCACCTCCAGTGCCATTCGTCGGCTACATTGGCTACCGGTGGCGAGACGGGTGGAGTTCAAGTCTATCTTTTTCCTTCTCTTTAGGTTCTGTAGTCCACGCCCTTCGGTCTGCCTCTATGGCTCTCAATGGCCCACTGGTCTTTTTCTTTCTCTCGTCATGTTGGGTTCCTTGCTGCTAGCTGCTACTATTGCTTTTAGCGCCGGGACGCCCCTTTGCTGGGGCAGCTGCGCACTTTACAAGATTTCCTAACATAACATAACATAACATGGAGGAGCTGGTGTCGACAGTCATCAGTGTGGAGACCATGGCAGGAGTCGGTGGACCGGACACTGCTCGACATGACACAACACAACAGCAACAGGGTGAGTAACCAACAGGTACTGGGGGGACGGGGGGAGATGGCCACAATGGCACACATGCACAATCAAGCAGAGCACAGTGCACACCCACAATGACTCTGGATCATGGCCCTGATCTACAGACTGTCACAATGTACATTGCCATGCCGTCTGAATGTGAACATGTACCATGCATGGCTACATACATGTGGACACATTGTAACACAGCATCTCCCCTTCACATTGCAGGGGCACCGTCAACACCTCCTGCAGAGCAGTCCCAGCCACTCTTCACTGATGATGAGGAGGACACCACCAGCATCGACACCCAAGCCCTCTAAGACATCATTGAACTCATCCGCCAATCACCTCCAGGACCAGGGCAGCCCAGCTGCATCGAGGAGACCCCACCCACTCCACAAACCACCCAGCAGGAGGCACCCACAACCCTGGCTGTCTCCCAAGACCCCCCGAACAACACATGGCCTTCCAACACCGTGTGTTGGAGGTCCAGAGGTAGATGGCTGAGCAGGTGCGGGTGGGGTTCGACCTCATGGCTACCAAACTTGACACCATCCATGGGTGTCTGAGTCCCATCAGGGACCACCTCCAGTCCCTAACGGACACCCACAGGCCGCTCCATGGTCTCCAACTAGCCCTGGCTGATATCGCTGGAGTCATGACTCGGAGACAATAACACCTGTCCGCTCAGAGTGGCTCCAGCGATCTCAGCCGTGAGCTGGCACACATGCGGAGGCTCATGGAGGACATGGTGCGGATGGAGGCGGAAAGGATGGCAGCCACCGCTGCACATCAGCGAAATGTAGCTGGGATCTACCATGCCCTGCAGATCCTCATCATGGCATTGCTGCCACAAGGCGTGGCGCAGATGAATGCTGCTGCTCCTACACCATCCACATCTCCGCCCCCTGGTGTGTCAGTGCCTCACAGTGCGGCAGGCATTTCCACTCCGGCACCTGGTGTGTCACTGCCACACAGTGCGGCCGACAATCCACCTCCGGCCCCTGATGTGTCAGTGGCACACAGTGCCGCAGCCGGAACTGCACCACCCACAGGTGGGGCAGAGCACACATCCGAGGACGAGGACGTGGATGGGCTTGAGATCAGGAGGAGGCACTAGCATTCATGTCCGCCACCTGGCCTGTTGCTGCTTGGTGCCGCACATGGCCCCATGACCTTCCACTGACCCCCGATACACTCTGCTGCACTCACCTTGGCCCTCGACATGGACTGCCATAATCTGTTTGGTGACCAATGACACGGCGACCAGACTGCGGACTGTACCCTTCCTCTTTCGCTGTACTTGTCATTCCCCGATGGACTCTGGCTGGCCCTCCACGGGCCCATATTGTGAAGTCGTGTTGGCATGGCCCTGTACTGCTCCAGCTGCAAAACTCCACTGGATGTGCATTAAACATTCAGAAACGCACTGCTGTGTCATGTCTTTCATCATTCATGCATGAATGTGTGGATGAATGTAGGGTCAGTGATTCCCCCTTACGTCAATGATGCTCATCTAGTGGGATTCCAGTCACAGTGTGCTACATTGCCGATTGCGTTCCGGGTGCCGTAGACACTACAACAGGGACACACGCATTAGTCACTTCCTTGTCCGGACATGGACTGAACCATGCCCAGCGCCCCCGAGTCATTGTTGCAAGCCCTGCGCTGGTCCGGCGTATGCCAGGCCAGACCACTCCGCTTACGCTCCGAGGGGGGGCCACATAGCTACAAGTCGCAGGTTTACACGCTAGTGGTCTGCAGGTCACTGGTCTAGTTGTCAGCATGTCACGACCACTCCCTGAGGGCAGGTTTGCACACACACCACACCCATCCGGCACAGGCGTCACAGGCCATGTGACCCAGCCAATATAAGGGGCCGACAACATCGCATTCCCCACTGCCGGTGGTGACTGGATGACGGACGTTCCACGATTCTCAATCATAAAGGGCCCATGAGTTGTTGCGCACAGGGTTAGTGGCACCCGAAGCCTTGCGGCCGTCACGGGCCTACCACCACGTGGAGCTGACTGGGGTTGCACAGGGTTAGTGGCACCTGAATCCTTGCGGCCGTCACGGGCCTACCACCACGTGGCGCTGACTGGGGTTGCACAGGGTTGGTGGCACCCGCAGCCTTGCGGCCGTCACGGGCCTACCACCATGTGGCGCTGACTGGGGTTGCACAGGGTTAATGGCACCGAAATTGCTGAGCGGGTGGGCAGCCTGCGATGATGACGTGTGCATTGATGTGGTCTCTGCCATTGATGCCTCAGGACTCAGCGTCATGTGTGGGACCTGCTGGGCCGCGGTGCGGGTCCGCATGATGTGGAGCATGCCATGGTGGCGGGACCGGAGCCTGGAGCTTGCACGGGCACGTGGTGTGCCCACTGGTGGACACACCGTTGGCAGCAGGTGAGCAGTGGGGCCTGGGTGCGCAAGTGCGGACAGCCAGCGCTGGCCGGCGGGAGGGGGTAGGGTGCGGCTGCATGTGTGCGCTGGGACGGACAGGCGTTGTTGCCGTGTGCAATGAGATGGACTCTGCCATGATTGACTCTGGCCTCGATTACAGATTGCAGACCTGGTGGCTTGCAGTGTATCCCGGCACGTGGTTGGAGACACACCGGTGGCAGCAGGTGAGCAGTGGTGCCTGGGTGCGCGGGGGCGGCAGTGTCCCTCCCTCTCTCTCTCTCTCTCTCTCTCTCTCTCCCTTCCTTCTCTCTCTCTCTCCCTTCCTTTCCTTCTCTCTCTCTCTCTCTCTCCCTTCCTTTCCTTCTCTCTCTCTCTCTCTCTCTCCCTTCCTTTCCTTCTCTCTCTCTCTCCCTTCCTTTCCTTCTCTCTCTCTCTCTCCCTTCCTTTCCTTCTCTCTCTTTCTCTCTCTGCCTTTCTTTCCTTCTCTGTTTCTCTGTGTCTCGCTCCTTTGATGTGCGCATGACACACGTTCTGATTTGGTGCTTTATTTTCCAGGCTGTGACATCAAGATTGTCCCGGACGGACCCGACAGAAGTCTTCCGCATTGGTGTTTTGTGTTGTATTTCAATAAAGTTTTTGGTTGTTACTTCATTGATGAGTGACTGTTTCTCGTTCTTCTGACCACACATGTGTGTTTCTTGTTGTCATTGTGCGGCATCATGCACTCTTTGGGGCTCTTGTGTCGTGCACGGTATGTGTTTGTCCGGGGGGTGGGGGGGTGGGCCTGGGAGTGGTGGCGGTGGGTGTTGTGGCCCTCATGGGTCTCCGAGCTGCATGATCATTGTCTCCATGGCATCTGTGGGTCTTCAGATGTGGCTCTGGCCTGGGCTCCCTTTCATGCTGCAGGTAGTCGTCCTGCTTAACACCAGCAGAAGGCAGGTGTTAAATCCCTGCTGCTACCGCGGCTTATCGCCTGTTTTTGGTTCGCATCGCAGATCTGGCAGTTCGTTGTGAATGTGGTGTAGTGGTGTTTTCGTGTGTTTTTGCACGGGAACGCCTACTCTGCATCTCATTAGCGTTAGTTGGTGGTGTCACCCGTGGAGGTAAATTTTGCGGCAGTTATCGCGGGAATACTGGCGATGTCTGCTGTTTGCACCCGCTTGTGAATGGGGCATTAAATCTATCTCCACTTTTGATGCGTTAAGGTGGCGATAACTCGGAGATAAGTCCTTGTGAATATGCCCCTGAGTCCTGTTTAGCAGGGATCAGGGCATTTCAGAGCCATCACACCAGTACCTAGTAGTTAAAATGGGGGCAAAAAGTCGGGGCAAACCTACAAAAAGCCTGTTTCCTTACAACTACCATTGATCGTCTGTGGAAAATCTTCAGCCCCCTTATAATTGGTCAAGAGATTTGCGCTAAGCTCAACTATCAGCCTGCCCATTACACATACCCTAATCCAGTACTCTTCTTGATAATTTTAATGATGTCAATACATACACTCTGGATGAAGTGTTACATGTAAAAACAATGAATAAATCTAGTCACAACACCTAAATATGATCTTGCAGACCAATCCAATAATTTCCATCGTAGAGGGACTTAAGCACAGTCTTGAAAAATTAACATCTATTTCAGAACCCTACCTCATTGCAATGATCCAGCAGAGCCATTCTTCTGGCTGGCCACTGTATCCTCCGCTAAACACTTCTAGCAACTGCTACCTTTTGTAAGTTCTGAAATTGGGGCCCTCTTTTCACATTCTCTAACCATGGGTCCAAATCTTACCTGCTGGAAGGAAAAAGATGTTCGCCCTTTGTTTAAGAAACCCTCTATAGATTCTTCGGACGGTGGACCCAGGCAACTTTAGCCCTATATCTGCTTTGCTGTTACCAACTGCAAGACTATGTGAAATTGATTGCTCTTCTTGACTGTCAACAAGCAGGGTTCCGTTCAAGTTGAAACACCAAATTGGTCATTGTCTTGTTTCATAACAACCTCTGGAGGATGATGGATGCCAGGGGCCTGGGGGCTCCAGTGCTGCTGGACCTCTCAGCTGCTATTGACACAACAGGCCATGCGATTCTATGAAACAGACTGTCTGAAATAGGCATTAGGGGTTCAGTTCTATCTTTTCTGGAACCCTTCCTAAGAGAGGGTAAATAAATTGTTGTTATTCCACTTTTTTGCTTCTCCTAAAGACTTATGGTTAGTAGTCTCACAGGGTTCTGTCCTTCCCCCTCTACACATGTACATGTGCAACTGTTATATCAAATAGGTTCAAAAACTTTCATGCATGTGGATGACACTCAACTTGTATTTGGGGTGTTTCCCAACCAGGGTACCAACCTAGATCCTGTTTCCTGTTTGTCTGAGAGTTTGGCAGCAACCCACTGGTGGATGTCTAAAAACTATTTAAAACAGCAAGGTAACATGGCAATGGGCACCCCAGTCACCCAAGGTTTGAGGTGACAATACTCAGGCTGTAAAGGGTGCAGTGAGGGTAGCCAGCATCTGTCCCCCTTTGCTTTCTTTAGATTCTGCAACCACCTTTTTCTCTAGGTGAATTGGGCAGGTCGGTCACCTCATCTTGCATGATTCAGCCCCCTCCCCACACAGCATACCTTTGTGACCCACCAAGCAAATAGCTCAGTCCCTAGCAATCATGGCAGACCTTGACCTGCCCCTGCCTGTCCATTGAGCCAATGCACAAGTCCAGGTAACCTCATTATTTCATGCTGGGCTGATAGGTCTGGGGTCTGAAGGCAAAGGTGCCTCCTGATTTGGGACACATAGTCTGAGTTAATATTTGAATGGTTTGGTTAGTTCATCAGGAATCCAGGTATGTTCCATTTATGTGTGTTTTGAGTTTCCCCAGGTCATGACCTAAGAAAGAGGGAGAGCCAAGGTGAGCTTAAATTGGCTCCAAGGCATGGTGGGATCCTCATTGCTTACCAGCATAATCCACTGAGCTGACAGTTAATTAATCAGGTCCCAAGCGCATCACTTGCCTGAGCCACATACAAACTATGGAGCAGATTTATTAAGTTTTTGCTTCAAAGTTGCGTCACTTTTGTGGTGCATCCAGACACAATATCATTTTTGAGATTTAGTAAGGCAAGCAAAGCCACTTTACGCGGCTTTGTGTGGATTCGTAAATACAAAGTAAAGCAATGCAGAGCATAGTGCTGCCTTGCGCTACTTTGAGTCAGGGAGGAGTACCATGGGTAGAGCATGGGCCTTCCCATGCATCCATCCATGGATTTTGCCGCACTCCCAGATTAACTGAAGCTAGTAAACCTGGAAAAGCATCAAAATGCTACGCCTCCCTGAACCAGGCATAACGTGGAGAAGGATCTCAATTTCTCCTTGTTACTTCCGTTATGCTGTTAAGAATTGTTTCTATGCAGGAAGGTGTCCCTTCCTACACAAAAGCAATCCTGCCTTTAGAGCAGGCACCCTTGCACTGTGGTGCAAGGGCGCCTATGTTGGTGCTAGGCAGCACACAGTGGGCTGACTCTGGGAGACAGCTGAAATGCGCCGTATCTTAGTTGACAGAGCATATTTCTGCTGTCTCCTTTCACACAACACAGCGCAGCAACTTTGCTTGCTGCCCTGCGTTGCGTGAAGAATTTGTAAATATATATGCCCATAGTTCACATTGTTGTTACTGCACTTTACCATATTTAATATATACTTTAGTGATAAGATTCAGGCAATTACGAATGGCATAGTAGCTCTCAAAGGTACAACCTACTTCTGCATGTGCCATGTACTTAAGAGACTCAACTGGAGAGATGTTCACCATCTGCATCTTGTTGTGTGCACGCTGCATACTAATGATCACTGCCTAGGGCTCGAGGCAATCTAAGAACTCATTTTGACCCACTGATAAAAGAGCTAAGTACATGGCACACAGGTACAGATCTGGTTCATTGAACATCCAGAACTTCTTCATTTTATTTTTTTCATTATGATTAATGATCTCAGTTAAAAAGATAACTTGCAATTCAAATGGATTAAATAACAAGTGGAAGCACTGGGCATTGATGAAATGACTCCATGAGAAAAACACAGATATAATCCTTCTTCAGGATACCCACTTCAAAAGAAGACAGCTAGATTTATGGACCCCAAAATGAGTATCACACTTCTTTTTTATTATTCTACTACAGCCTATCGCAGTGTATCAATTTTTCTCAGGAAGGATCTAGATTATAAAATAATAAAAACTGAATCTGATCAAAAATGGCATATGGATAATGGTTGCTTTGGGGAAAATCCTTATAGTTTTATTAGCTATTATGAACCTATAGAGGGAGGATGAGAGCTGAAATGACTGCTCAGTATTTTATTCATGCAATCTGCTGGTTCTATTATAATGGAAAGTGACTTCAATTATCTACAGATAAAGGAATTTTATTCCTCCAGAAAGGATACAAAATAATAGAAACCCAAAACATCCAAGTTTATTTCATTCATTACTGAGTGCTGAGTATGGGTTAATAGATCCCATGAGGGTATATATTCACGCCATAAGGCAATATATATACTCTTCAAAAAAATGTCATTCTTCCTCTTGTATTAATTTTTTCTAATCTCTCAGGACATTTCCAAGAAAAAGAAAACAATAATTTCAAATAGGTTATTTTGACCATTCTGTCATGCAATTGGAAGTCAAAGTGGAGTCAACCACATTATTTTATATTCAGATAGTCTTTTAATAAGAAATTGCTACAGGATGAGTAATAGCTAGTCTTAACTCGTACTTTTACCATTTAATGTTTTGAGCAAAATACAGGCAGTACCGATCTTTCTATCATATGGGATACTTTTAAGGCAGCTTTAAGGGGACAGATGATTGCTTTTATCTCAAGAAAAAACAAAGAACATCAAAGCTGTCACAAAGGTAAGAGTATATAGAAAATGCAGCATCCCAAATTATAATTACTGGCCCAAGATAGAACATCCAGAAATGGGAACAGGCAAGATAGATTTTAAACGATCTTTATTCTGAAGGATTGATAAATGTTAAAACTATAGGACAATACTTTTATAAGGAGATGAAATACATTGGCAGAATACTAGCATGGGCTGCAAATGCAAAATCTAATCAGAATAGGCCGGGCTATGAAGCAATTTACAAAGCAAGACCAATGGATGAAATAGATCTTTTTGGAGCACTACAAGGTTATCTATAGATCACTAGATGACAGTACAGATAATCTAATTAATCAGCATATGGAAAATATTCAAAGTTATAAACTAACTAATGAAAAAGCTCATGACATTACTCAAAATATTTCTGAGGAAAATTTAAGACTTGTGCTTGGCAGTTTAGCTAGCAGTAAATCATGTGGGAATAGCCGGATTTCCTCTGAGTTCTATAAAGTAGTTTTCCACAGATTCAGAAAATTCTGAAGAATGTATTTAGGGAAATTTTGGGGGGAGGATGGACCTGTGATACTTTTTTTTTAAGCCATGGTTTGTCATGTAGTTCCTAGGAGTCCCCCAGAACCTGCACGTTTTGGATGACCTAAACTGAGGGCTTGGTGTCCCGACCACTTCCGGACACCCCCACAGTATATGTCAGCCGTTAGACCAGCTAGCTCTACAGTGCCACTACCAACCTCCCTGTATTCTACAGTGGTGTAGGTGGTTTCTGGTAACCACTGACTGAACATGACAACCCTGATTCCTCAGGGATTGTGGAAAACAGTACAGTACGTTTCACTCAGACACTTGTGCTTGCTTTCTCTCAGAAAATACACAGGATGGCGATTAGGACGTTTCAATAAGTATTTATTAGACCAGCGACAGCCTGGTGTAAAACGTGTGCTGCGACAATCAGGAGACAGAAGCATATGAAAGATATTGCTATTATCAATACAGTAAATAGTAGATACATTTCTACCATAGTGCTACTAAGATGAACATAAGCAGTTCAGATAAAAACAGTAGCACTTGCATATTCCTAAAATGCACACCCTAAGTAATTTGCCTAGATGTACCTAGCCTAACCTAGATGTGTAGGATTATATGTATATAGCTAAGGGTATCTGTAGCCAAGAAACCCCTAGGGAAGCTCCAACCACTCACCTGATGGTAGAGAACGAAGGACCCTGTCTCTGCTTCGAGGATGACACCCCGCAAGGGATGTCAGACCACTGCGAGTCGAAGATTCGGCATGCAGGACCCCGTCTCAGCTTGGAAGGAATTCTCCTCTATTTTGTAGGGGGGAGTGAGGGTCTTTTATACTAAAGTGGTCACTCCAGGGTTTTTTCTGGAATCAATATGTTTTTAAAACAATCATGGATGTTTTGAAAACAATCATAAATGTTTTGAAAACAATCGCCAATGCTTTTCTAAACAAGTGCGATCATGCACAGGTGGCAGTTGGCCAAGGATGAAAAAAAGTGGTGACCCTTATACAGATTAATTCTGCCGTGTCTGAGGACGTGATAATGTACGTCAGGTACAGGGACTATGATAGACTACCGAGAGCCTGGTGTCGAAGAGACAGGAGCAAGCTACTAGGTAAAAGGTCACCTTTTTAGAATTGTTATTGTCGTGTGGATGGGACAAATGTATTTAATGGGGGTACACATGATAGGACTAGCCTAAAGGACATGACAGGTTAGCTTTCTGAAAAAGGATAACAGGCCTGATGATTCAAATTTGAATAGACAATTACTTTATTAAATCTAGATTATAACTTATTGGCAAAGGTTTTTGCGAACCGTATTAATAATGTTCCTGCCACTCTGATCAAAGTGGCTTCCTGCCTTGTAGATTATTATCAGACGATACAAATTATCTTAATGAAGCCACTGACAAACTTTCCTAAAATCTACATAAAGTTGCTATAGGTATGGTTAATGTAGAAAAAGCATGCCATGTCATCAATTGGATGGCCTTATTTTTTAAATTACAGAAGTTCAGGATTCCAGCCCAGCTTATTCAGGCCTTAAAAAATGTCTACATAAATACCTTGGAAAAAATTATAATAAATCAAGAACAGATAGCCATATGTGAGCATTGCCTTTTGCACTTTTCATTGAGTTATTAGCGATCTCCATTCGCTGTGATCACGGGATTCACCCAAGTATGCCAATAATAGCCAAACTAAAATTATACGCCAATTATATGACTCTGTACTTAAAAGCCAATAAATCAAAAATATGTTATGCATTTTATCAAATCCACAGTTTTACTATGATCGGTAGATAGTAAATTAAGCAAAAACTTAAATTATACTATTCACTATCATTAAAGATAATGTCTCAGGTAATTTTAACAGTTGTGCCCTAAATCATTCTATTAGATATTTTCAAATTTATGTAACAGCTATTTATTCAGTTCTTTTTGAGCTGGGCTACATTCCCACACTGACTAAAACCAGAAGTCTATTTGAGAGATGACAACTTTTGTCATTGTCTATCTTAATCAGAATATCATGAATTAAAATGTTGTTTTTTTCCCTCTTCTTATTTTTTATTTTCAAGTGTTCGCTGTGCAGTTCCGATAAACATTTGTGCCCATATTGATCAGTTGGTCAGTAATTTTGCCTGGAAGACCAAATGCCAACATGTAAAACTATTTGGTGAGATAATGAATATGGGGGACTTGCAGTACCTAATTTTCAAATATATTACCTGGCTGCTTTGACTAACACAATTTCCTGGCTCATTAGCATTATAGAGACTTTGGTTTTTGATGATTGAGTAAAAAAGCACTAATTGACTGACCATCGTTTTTGAAGACTACTAGATGTCTGAAAAAGGTTAGCTCAAAATCACTGATTTTGTTAGCTTCTAGGAAAAGTGAGTTTTTCCAGTATTATTTTTTTCCTGAGAATCATCAATTTACCACACTGAAGGGCCAAAAGTAGATAGGCTTTATGTTTGTTGTGGATATTACATTAAATACTGTTTGGAAATAGGTTTAGGAATCCTGTACTTATTACCAACTGGTATATTGTATCATATTCCATCAGATTAAAACTTCCTTTAAAGCTTTTCCCACAACAAATATGAGCCATCTAAGGGAAATTTTTAAATTGTTATCTGAGATCCTAGTTAAAGATATAGGATGCTGATATAAGACCCCAGGATTGAACAGTCACAAAGAACTTACTCACTGAGCACTTTAACGAATTGAAAAATAAAATCAGGTTGTGTTTTACGGAGAGAGGATGGTTAGAAATTTCAAAATTGAGCTCTGAATCATTTTGAGCAGCTAATTGTAGATGAATGAATCTTTATTCAAGGTGGCTACTTTATTATAGCCCTAAAATGATTTAGAAGTTTTATCTGACTTTGTTATCTGCCTATTTCTAATGTCAAAAGGAGATTTTAGGCAACTGGCATCATATGATCACATCAAACTTACAGAAGGTGATGGGAGGAATGATTGCAATAAGCCTAATAACTGACAATCACATGGGGTACCACTCCGACCAATAATTCTTTTGCCCACCATGCCACCTCAGTTTGGACCCAGCTATATGCAAATCAGTCTTGATTCTGCTCCAAAAAGACAGTCCATCCTGAACTGCCAGGCCAGGTCCTCAATGAACCAGAACACCAGCAACACAAGACCGGTTTCAGCCTGACTGGAGCTCTTCAGTTGGGTGTAGCTTGGTTCCAGTGTCACAGTGTGCACAAGACCCATGTTTGGACATACCCTTGGGCACTTAGAGCCCTATGTACAAAATTCCGGATTTGCGATTTCCAAATTGAGATTCCGTAGAAATCACTATTTTGGAATTAAAAAACGGTATGTATGTGACCCGTGAGTCCACTGTTAGCCTATGCATATGGATTTCCATTCACAATTAGGAAATCTCAATTTTGGAAATCACATAATTGTGATTTCCTAATAGAAAATCACAAAATACAAAATGTCACTTTCCGGATGCAGAATGATCATGTTTGACCAGGAAGTTTACAAATACAGGGTATGGCCAAAAACCAAAAGGCTAGGAAGGTGCTAGAAGTGAGGAGTGCTCCTGGTTTACTATCTGCAGTGGGTTTGGCATTTCCAGGATAACACGATGGGGACAAGGATTCAGGGATCAGGAAGAGGAAGGTTAAATTCTCTGAGAAGGAGCTGGAGCTCCTGACTGAGTAATATGTCTCCCACATGGACCAACTTTTTGGGAAGGCCTCATTCACAGTACCAGAGATTCAAAAGACGAAGCTCTGGACCAGCACCCTGGAAAAGGTGAACTCCCTAGGTATCACCCAGAGGACCATCCCAGAGATTCACAAGTGATGGTACGACCTGCAATCTCGCACTAAGGAGAATGTGGCCAGCTGGATGGCTGAAGGTGGTGGACCCGCAACTACCCCCCACTCCCATTGAGACACTAATCGAGGGGACCCTAGAACCAGAGTGTGGTGGGAGTGTCTGACATTGACACCTCCAATCGTGCAGGCACCAGCCAGGGTAAGTCATCTTCCCTTTAAATACTTAACATAATGTTAGCAAATCCAAGAATCAAGCATCATAGCATTAATAACTCAATTGAGATGCTTGCCCTACCCTAGCAATGCATCATGGGAGTTGTAGTACACATATTGTGCTTGGTGTACTGTGTGCTGATGACTACACCAAACATATACGTACATCATAAACATGTCACAAACACATGAAGCACAGTTACAAAATTATTGTGAACAAACATGAACCATTTATTTACACTAACTATATACATGCATTTCTGCAGACTGCACCCAGGACATTTCAGAACCATTTGATGCTGAAGGGGCTGAAGACATACGTTTACGTTGAGGACACAACATCACTATCTACTCAACCCATCACACCAACTCCAACTGCCAGGGGAGCAACCATATCACAACTGCCTGCCTTTGTGGACAGTGACGAGGGACCATCATAAAACAGGGACACCACTACATCTCTGGGAAGGACACACAGACAGCACATAGTCCAGCAATCAACAGTCCACAGTGAGAATG
The DNA here is from genome assembly GCA_963921515.1 of Calotriton arnoldi. Taxonomy (NCBI): domain Eukaryota; kingdom Metazoa; phylum Chordata; class Amphibia; order Caudata; family Salamandridae; genus Calotriton; species Calotriton arnoldi. The sequence continues at coordinate 463,747 of CAWUFW010008428.1, read as the reverse complement.
TGTCAGATAACATGTCAGAGAGTTCTCCTGTTTTTGGTGGCTTGGGGAAGTCCATCATCTCCGTGCAGTGCCTGCAGACAAAACAAATAAGGACTGTTAACAGGCATCTGCTACAAATGTCTCGGTTGATGCAGCAATTAGAGAAAGAGCAGGACCAGTAGATTGCTACCATGGAGAGGGAACTCCGTGTGCAGAGACAGAGGCACATGCAGTACCTGACACGACATGATGCCTTCACATGGTCCATCAACGGATTGGCAGTAGCCAAAACAGCACTGGCTAGGAGAACTGTCAACATACAGACTGACACTGGCACTGCTGTCAGGATATAGCATGTGGGCTAGTGCAAGTGACCACATTCCTTGAGAATATCCAGACCCACAACCTCTGTGTCCCCAACATCCTGCCCCCACCTGACAGCGAAGAGGGCTCTAGCCTCAGTGGTACATCCATTCAGGAAGCATGCAGTTCCAGGTGTTCACGCCGACACACTTCTGGAACTGACATGTCAAAAAACCCACAACCCAGTGTTGCTTACAAAGCACCCAGCCCCAGAGGTCGAAAGAAGTGAACCACTGAACACTCAGAGGAAAAAGTTGTCTTGTTTTGTTTGGCATTACTTACTTTGCTGTTAATTTTTAAGAATGTTACATCCATAAGGATACAGTTGATAATTTAGTGAAACAATGTTGTCCCTACCTAAATAAAAGGTGGTCTCTCAGTTATGCACCAAGCATTACCATCATGTGTGATTTCTCTTTATTAGATGTTTTAATTACTCTCACCTCAGAAACAGTTGTTGGTGATCTCTGTGCGTCGTGCTGATCCTTCAGCTGCACGTGTACCCTCCAGCTGCACCTGTAGTGGTGGTAATTCATCATCAGTGTCAGAATCAGGCTCTATGCCAGAAACCGGTCCTAGGATGCTTGTTTCCGGTCCAGGGAAGACATGGCTTGGCAGTTCGGGCTGGACTGTTCCCATGAGGCACAGGGTCAGACTGATTTGCATATGGCCATGTCTGAACTGGGGTGGTGGAGTGAGCTAAAGAATGATGATGGATTAAACCCAGATCAGTTGACTGGGGGTGAGTGTTTGATTGGCTCAAACGTTCCGTCCATCATCCTCTTTTGTATCGCTTTGGTCGCCCTGGGTTGGCGGGGGTATGCCCAGACGTGGGTCCCTTGCTCACTTTGCCACTGGATTCAAGCAAGCCTGGCTGATGACGGCTGATATGCCAGAAACCGGTCCTAGGATGCTTGTTTCCGGTCCAGGGAAGACATGGCTTGGCAGTTCGGGCTGGACTGTTCCCATGAGGCACAGGGTCAGACTGATTTGCATATGGCCATGTCTGAACTGGGGTGGTGGAGTGAGCTAAAGAATGATGATGGATTAAACCCAGATCAGTTGACTGGGGGTGAGTGTTTGATTGGCTCAAACGTTCCGTCCATCATCCTCTTTTGTATCGCTTTGGTCGCCCTGGGTTGGCGGGGGTATGCCCAGACGTGGGTCCCTTGCTCACTTTGCCACTGGATTCAAGCAAGCCTGGCTGATGACGGCTGAAATGTCAGAAACCGGTCCTAGGATGTTTGTTTCCGGTCCAGGGAAGACATGGCTTGGCAGTTCGGGCTGGACTGTTCCCATGAGGCACAGGGTCAGACTTATTTGCATATGGCCATGTCTGAACTGGGGTGGTGGAGTGAGCTAAAGAATGATGATGGATTAAACCCAGATCAGTTGACTGGGGGTGAGTGTTTGATTGGCTCAAACGTTCCGTCCATCATCCTCTTTTGTATTGCTTTGGTCGCCCTGGGTTGGCGGGGGTATGCCCAGACGTGGGTCCCTTGCTCACTTTGCCACTGGATTCAAGCAAGCCTGGCTGATGACGGCTGAAATGCCAGAAACCGGTCCTAGGATGCTTGTTTCCGGTCCAGGGAAGACATGGCTTGGCAGTTCGGGCTGGACTGTTCCCATGAGGCACAGGGTCAGACTGATTTGCATATGGCCATGTCTGAACTGGGGTGGTGGAGTGAGCTAAAGAATGATGATGGATTAAACCCAGATCAGTTGACTGGGGGTGAGTGTTTGATTGGCTCAAACGTTCCGTCCATCATCCTCTTTTGTATCGCTTTGGTCGCCCTGGGTTAGCGGGGGTATGCCCAGACGTGGGTCCCTTGCTCACTTTGCCACTGGATTCAAGCAAGCCTGGCTGATGACGGCTGAAATGCCAGAAACCGGTCCTAGGATGCTTGTTTCCGGTCCAGGGAAGACATGGCTTGGCAGTTTGGGCTGGACTGTTCCCATGAGGCACAGGGTCAGACTGATTTGCATATGGCCATGTCTGAACTGGGGTGGTGGAGTGAGCTAAAGAATGATGATGGATTAAACCCAGATCAGTTGACTGGGGGTGAGTGTTTGATTGGCTCAAACGTTCCGTCCATCATCCTCTTTTGTATCGCTTTGGTCGCCCTGGGTTGGCGGGGGTATGCCCAGACGTGGGTCCCTTGCTCACTTTGCCACTGGATTCAAGCAAGCCTGGCTGATGACGGCTGAAATGCCAGAAACCGGTCCTAGGATGCTTGTTTACGGTCCAGGGAAGACATGGCTTGGCAGTTCGGGCTGGACTGTTCCCATGAGGCACAGGGTCAGACTGATTTGCATATGGCCATGTCTGAACTGGGGTGGTGGAGTGAGCTAAAGAATGATGATGGATTAAACCCAGATCAGTTGACTGGGGGTGAGTGTTTGATTGGCTCAAACGTTCCGGTCCATCATCCTCTTTTGTATTGCTTTGGTCGCCCTGGGTTGGCGGGGGTATGCCCAGACGTGGGTCCCTTGCTCACTTTGCCACTGGATTCAAGCAAGCCTGGCTGATGACGGCTGAAATGCCAGAAACCGGTCCTAGGATGCTTGTTTCCGGTCCAGGGAAGACATGGCTTGGCAGTTCGGGCTGGACTGTTCCCATGAGGCACAGGGTCAGACTGATTTGCATATGGCCATGTCTGAACTGGGGTGGTGGAGTGAGCTAAAGAATGATGATGGATTAAACCCAGATCAGTTGACTGGGGGTGAGTGTTTGATTGGCTCAAGCGTTCCGTCCATCATCCTCTTTTGTATCGATGTGGATGTCGTGCAGACCCTTCTTCATTGTGATACTGTGCAGTATGGCACATGTGGTGATGATCTTGCAGCAAGTATATGGTCTGTACAGTAGTGCCCCGCCTGTCTTGCAGAGGCAGTGGAACCTGGACTTCAGGATCCCAAAGGTCCTCTCAATTATTGAGCACGTTGTCCTGTGTGCCCTGTTATACTGCCTTTCACTTCTTGTCCTTGAAGTCAGGTATGGTGTGAGTATACAGCGATGTAAGGCATATGCACTGTCACCTTATAAGCATGAGAAGAAAAACCATTAGGTCACATTACACACACCATCTTGGTAACTGTAATCATTGGGTCTGCAATTCTCTTTCCTAGTAGAAAACCATCGCCAAATTCAACCTGTGACAGTCGGTTTTATATTCCGCCATGGCGGAACATGAATGAGTCGTGGGTGCTGCCTGGGAATCTGGCCACAAGGTTTGTTATGATACAGGAGGCATCACACACTACCTGCACATTGAGTGAGTGTGAGTGTTTCCTGTTCCTTTATATGTATTAATTTGCTGAAGGGGACTAAGGCAATATGTGTGCCATCAACACAGCCAATGACTTGGCGAACTGTGCTACCTTGTAGAACATCAATTTGGTTTGTTGCAATAATTGCGGGGTATTGGGGAAAGAGATATATTAGTTGACTTTACTAACCATGATGTCAATGAACCTGTGAAAGAACCTGGAAAAGACACTTTGTAACACCCCCTCTGCCACTCCTATGACCCCCTGGTAACTGCCAGAAGCTAAGAGGGGTAGGTAACACAATACCTGCACATGTGGTGGGATTGCTTTGCTTCTAAGTGTTGGGGTCTCTAGCTGACGTTATAACTCAGCAATTAAATCAAGAATTACTTGACTACTGAGTCTGCACCTCTCCTGCCTCCTCCTCCTTCTCTGCCTCCCAGCCAAATCCTGATCCTCCTCGCCAGAACGTACAAAACTGCCATTGTGAAAGAGCCTGATGCACTTTGGGTGCCTTTTTATAGTTTGCACCTGGCTACCACCTGATCTGAATCAATGGTAATTGCATTTCCTAAATGGACATTTTGCGACTAGTTGCAATTAGAAAATCTGTTGTACATGCGGTTAGTGATTCGCAATTTGGAAATCCCTGTTTGCGATTTCCTATTTTGCGATTTCCAAAATGTGATTTCTACTAGGTATGAATCACATTTTGCACCACCGTTAATGCCTTTTGTACATTCTGAAATGGCATTTTTCATTTCCCAATGGCTCGAAATTGTGACTCACACCGTTAGGAAAGGCAAAATGCCTTTGTACATATGGCCCTTAGAGCGTTACATCAAACATACAAAAGGAGGTGATGGGTGAGTGCTTGCAATATGTCTAACCACAGGCAATTACTCAGAGTAGAATTCAAGCCCACTGCTTGTTTGCCAATTATGCCACCTCAGATTGGACCCCGACATATGCAAATGCAAATTAATTTTGACCCTGCTCCAGTAAGAAAGCTCCAGCCTGAATTTCCAGACCAAGTCTTTCCTGAACCGGACCACAAGCAGCCCAAGTCTGGTTCTACTCTGATTGGGGCTCATCAGTCACGTGTAGTTTGAAATGAATGAAATGAAATGAAAATAAAATTTAAATAGCGCAATAGCTACCCTCAGGCCTCCTAGCGCTTGTGGACTAACGCAGAATAACAGGAGAGGAGCGGATTAGATGCATTCATTGAAAATAATGGTTTTTAGAAGCTTTCGAAAGGAGAGCAGGTTTCGTTCCTTTCGCAGATGGAGTTGGAGGGAGTTCCATGGGTTGGCAGCGTTATGGGAGAAGGAACGCCCGCCCCATCTAGCCTTCCTTATTCTGTGTGAGGTGACTAGGAAGGAAGACATAGAGCGGAGATCTCTGGGAGGTTGATAGGGAGTGATCATGGATTGGATTGAGACTGGGCCCTTCTTCCAGAAGGCCCTATGAGTCAGGCACATGGCCTTAAACTGGATCCTTGCCTTAATTGGTAGCCAGTGGAGGCTCCTTAGTGCAGGTTTCGCCGATTGTCGACGGGGGACCTGCAAAAGCATGCGAGCAGCACAGTTCTGAATGACCTGGAGCTTATGGATGGTGGTTTGGGGGGCTCCCAGGTAGAGGGAATTCCCATAGTCCAGGCGAGAGAGCATGAGGGCCTGAACCATGATCCTTCTCGCCTGAAAAGGGAGAAGGGGGAGGATCTTATGGAGCATCCTCAGGAGGCCGTAGCAAGTGGCTGAGATTTTGACGGCCTGGTGATTAAAACTGAGCGAGCGATCAAGCCACACACCAAGGCTCTTGATCTGAGTCTTCGGATCAGGTGCGGGACCGAGGCAGTTCGGCCAGAGCGAAACCGGGTCGAATGAGGGTGAGTTGCCCAAGAGCATGAGCTCGGTCTTATCCCCGTTCAGCTTAAGGCACGAGTTTTCCATCCACTTGGCAACTTCCTCTAGGCACGGGCCTAGGGTGCTAGACGACCTCTCAGGGTGGTTCAATGCCACCACGAGCTGCGTGTCGTCTGCATATGTGATGATTTTAATGCCAAATGGATGGACAATCTCAGCCAAGGGTCTCATATAGATGTTAAACAGCGTGGGGCTCAGGGAGGAGCCTTGAGGAACCCCACAGCTGAGAGACAGCCGGTTGGAGACATCACCCTCAAAGACCTGAAAGAACCGATCGCTGAGAAAGGATTGTAGCCAAGTTTGGCTCCAATATCACAGTGAGCAAGGACCCACATCTCGGCATACCCTTGGCCTCCTAGGGCATTTCGTGGAAAACTCAAAAGGTGCTGGAATGAATGCTTGTAATACATCTAACCACTGGCAATTCCAACCCATTGTTCTTTTGCCCACTATGACACCTCAGTTTGAACCCAGTCAAAGGCAAGTCAGTCATAAACCTGCTCCGATAGGAAAAGTCCAGCTAGGACTTCCAAGCCAGGTCCTTCCAGAACCAGAAAACAAGCTACCCAAGACTGGTTTTGCCTGATTGGGGTTCTTCAGTCGGGTGTAGCTTGGTTCCAGTGGCACAGTGAGCATGGGACCCACATCTGGGCATATCCTTGCCCACCAAGGGCATTACAACAAATACACACACACGTGATCGGAGGAAAGCTTTCAATAAGTCTAACCAACAAAATATTGGATTGGAATGCTACGCCAAGTGATTGCTAGTGATTAGAATATTTGCAAGTATTCCTCCCATCATCTTTGGTGTGATTGATGTAACGCCCTAAGTGACCAGGGGTATGCCCAGATGTGGGTACCTTACTCAGTGTGTCATAGTATCCAAGCTATGCCTCACTGACAAGGCCAAAACCCTTCTGGAGCTGCTTGTGCTCCCTTTTGTAGGCAACCATTCCTGGTAGTTTGGCACAGACTGCTCCCATGAAGAGCAGGGTCAGTACTGATTTGCATAAGGCGGACCTTCGCTTGGAGTGGCACAGCTGGTGAAAAACAATGTGTTGGAATGCTACCCTGAGTATCTGCCAGTGGTTAAACTATTTACAAGCATTCCTATGATCACCTTTGAGTGACTGATGCAAACCCCCTAAGTGGCCAGGAGTATGCCTAGACGTAGGTCCCTTGCTCACTGTGGCATAAGATACAAGCTACACCTCACTGACAAGGCCACAACCAGTTTGGGGCTGCATGTGTTTCTTTGTGGAGGGGATAACATCTGGCAGTTCAGTATGGTCTGTTCCCATGAGGAGTAGGGTGAGTGCTGATTTGCATAACGTAGGCCTTTGTCAAGGGCGACATAGTGGGCAAACAGAATTGGTTGGAATGTTACCCCAAGCCACTGCCAGTGGTTAGAGGATTTGCAAGCATTCCTCCCATCACCTTTTGTGTGAATGATCATATGACTGCACCCAGTCACGTTCTCAAATCTTATTGTTTTTTGGATGAGATTTTTAAATTTATTAGTTCCAAGTTTGAAACAAGGATTAGCTCAGATCCCTATATTATATTTAGGCTACACCATTCATCTAGAGGATTTAGATTGATCAAAAAGACGGATTATATTTATTTGGATGTCAATAGAATGATCTAACATTTTGCAACCCTGGAAATCAACAGAAGTACCCTTATTTACAATTTTGCAGGCAAAAATTAGCAAAGTTGTGTTACTGGAATCATTGCATGCATTAAGAATTAAGAATTATTCGAAGTTTTGTAAAGTTTCTGCATTTTTATAATTATTCGATTTATGATGTGTATTTATAAAGATATTTTGAAAGATGCAAACCTATTCTTTTTTTTACTTAATTAAAAAATGGTTTTGAAAGCCATTAATCATTCAATCAATGAATCAATATCTTGATTAGACAACTGTGTAGGAGAGTAGGATCTGCTTCACATGGGTACCCCCACTTTTTGCTGATGCTTCACTGTTTTTCGACATTAGTCTGGCTGGGGCCCTGCTAATCAGAACCCCAGCCTAGCTGCTTCCTCTCTAAAATGGTTTCCATGTGCCTTAGGCACATCACTGATTGGAATCTGGAGTGCCCTTATAAGTCCCTAGTATATGGTATACTATGTACCAAGGGCATAGGTACCTCAGAGGCCTACCAGGGGCTGCAGCATATATTATGCCACCCCTGGAAAGCCATCCAAACTGACACCACAGGTCTGCTACTGCAGCCTGGGTAAGGTGGTGCATGCACCCCTTACTGTGATATAGGTTACCTATATCACTAAGTACATACACACATATAAACCTATAAGTCACTCCTAAGGCAGGACTTATCAATCCTAAAGGCAGAGTGCATGGTTCCTATGTGAGAGGGTGCCCCTGCATGAGCAGGGCCCCTCTGCAGCGTTCGGAGACCCTTCTCTGATGCTGTTTGTAGTGCAGCCTGACCATATACTCTTAAGCGCATTATAACCTCGCGTTAAATGCTAACTTTGGAATGGCTGCGCCTAAACATGTCGTGTTTGGTGTCAAACATCTTGGAATACTACCCCCCGCCAATTCTGGCGGCGGGGGTAGCATTCCACCCTTCTAGAGGGAAAGACATGTTAACTCTGGCTAGCCCGGTAACTTCTTTCCAAAGCCCTGGCATCACAAAATGGATGCTGCTGCCACAGACACGAGTCTGGCCTCCTGCTGCTGGACGAAACTCTGGCAGGGGAGGCCTGGACAATAGGTTTCCTGTCCCAGGGAGGTGTGACCACCTCCCCAGACAGGATAATGTGTATTGGGGCTGGGCGGGAGCACTTTCGGGTGCTTTGAAGTCCTGCACTGGGGGCACATTTGGTGTCCCTGTGCATACCCCAGTTCAAACCGGATCAGGGGCTTGCAGCCCCTGCTTTGGCGCGAACTGGACAAAGGGAAAGGGGTGTAGCCACCCCTCTGCCCTGACCCACCCATAGGTGGGGCCACAGAGTAGTCCAACCCCTATACTTAGTATAAGTATAGGAACCCAGTCCTTAGGACTTTAGATTATCCCTGGACGAAACTCTGAAACTGAATCCTGGACCTTCGACGCTCTACTCACGATTAGAGGACAGAAGAATCTCCCTTGGGGTCAAGGAGTGACTCCCCTGCTTGGCAGGCACCAAAGAAGCATCTGTCCGGTTCGCATTTCTGAAGCTCCCGTCGGACGCCGAAGTCATCGCATCACCAGAGGTGGATTCTCAGACTTCCCAGAGGCTACCCTGAGTCCCCAGCAAAGCTGAGGCCCATAGCTATCGTGGGTGACTTGAGACCGTGACCCCTAGACACCAAGCACATTTGCAAGTGCATCCTCTTCTGGGTCTCCCACAATGTCGTGCTTTGGGCTCCGAGTAGCCCTAGCCTCCAGCACCAACTGCACCGAAGATCACTGGCCTCCACTCCACGAGTGTCCTGTGAGCCAGATCCACGTGCAATGTCTCGAGGCTCCTTCGCGGTCGCTAGCCCGTTGGCTAGTAGCCCTTAACGAAGGCCAATCTTTTTCTTACTTGGCATCCTGGTTGCTGCAGGCCTGTACTCACTTACCCTTGCTGGGTGAGTTCCTCAGACCTTGCTGGTCTGCACCATCGACGATCTTCTTCTGCATCAAGACTTGCCGTTGCCAAGGCTTGTTGGGTCCAATCCGGTCGCCGACACCTCAGCACTCGACAGACATCGTGTACCAGCCCGAATCCTGCTCCTGGTTGCCGACAATGCCTCCTGGACCTCGTGGCTGAAGAGTCAAGACGACCATCAACGCACCTGAAGCACTTGACATCAGTGGGCATCTGTCCATCGCCTTCCTGGTCACTGGCTAGTGACCCAGGCTCTGTCCCCTCTGCTTTCAGGTTCTTCAGAACTCCGATCCACTCTTGGATCCACCCGGACACTTTCCACTTGGTCGCCAGCAGCACTTTGCAGCAGATCGCCATTCAAATCGACGACGAAACCCGACCCCGAAAGGCACCTATGAACCCGGCTTCCCTGGGTGAGGTAACACGAGTACTCCGGTGCTCCCGTGGGTAGAGACTCTTCAAAGTCCTAGATCTCAAAGGGTTTGCTCCAAGTCCTCCTTTAAGTGTCCCTTTTCCTTAATTTCCCGATCACGACTTTCTCCATAGAAGTCAACGGCGTATCGCGGTTGTGTATTTACACTGCACGCGTCCCCCGTGGGTCCCCTGTGTCACTACCTTGGGTGGTTCCTTGTGGTCCAAGCACTTCTAGAGGTTCTAGGCCTAGTGTCTAGTTCAGTCGTGGTTCTTATACCACTTTATTGGTATATGGTTTGGTACGCCCTAGGGCCCAAACGTGTATTTGTGCTATTACTGTGTTTAAATAACTTCTAACTTATGTACTTCGAACTCTAGCCTCATAAAGAGACTAGAGGGGTGTGTTTAGCAATAAATACATATATTTTGAATATATACCTGGTGTGGTGCTCTTTCATTTGATCACTCAAGAGATTATAGACTGGTAAAACAAGCTGCTTTACATTCCTTCAAGACTTAGCCTGAAGGCTGCTCTCCATAGCTACCACTAGGATAGCTTTCAATAAGGTTGTCTTTAACCTATCTCCAATAAGGGGTTGTTTGGACTGGTGCAAGGTGCCCACTATAATTAGTGGACAGCACATGCCAGGCCAACTTCTCACATTGGTGTGCAGCGTGTGGGATTCCAGCTTGCTATTGTTTTACCAGATAATCTCAATTGAATTGATCAACTGAAAACCACTAAAGGTACCTAAGGTACATATAATTTAAGCTTAGAATACAGTAAGTTCTACTGAACTTAGAGTTGTGTGTTAAGGGATAGCACAACCCTTTCTACAACTCAAGAGAGTTTAGTAGGCCACACTAGAGTAGGTAGTGCATACACCACACCACACTAGTAATGTCTTTAAGGGTAGGATCTAAAGAATCCTTGCAGGAAGCCACTGAGCTTCCACCCTCCAAGTATGATACACTCCCATTCTTGGAATTGAGAGCTTTATGCAACTTGAGAAAAATAAGGACAGGCCAAAGCCCCACCACCCAACACCTCAAGGAGTTGTTGGTGGCTTATGACCTTAGTAAGCCCTTGGGGACTGAAGGGGTAGGAGCTGAGGGTGGGGCAGAAGATGAGGATGGGACCAGGGGTACCAATACCCCCAGCCCCCTCTGAAACTGGCCAGGAGGGCGACAATGGCCCTGACCTGGATAATCCAATCCCTCCTGAGGAAGATGAAGAGGATGATCAAGTTGATGCCCCCTTTGTCCCCCAGGAAGGATTATGAGTGTGCCCAGGAAGTCTAGATCTCCTTCTCAGGAGTCTAACCACTCTGGCACCTCAATAGGGAGCTCTGTCTCATCTCATAGGAGGGAATCCTCTCATGAGAGAAGAAAGAGGCTGGTTCAATATGAGGAAGCTCAGCTTGAAATCAAAAAGAAGCAACTGGCTATAGACAGGGTGTCCCTAGATCTCTTTAGAGAGAGAAGAAAGTTGGGACTAGAGTCCCATGGTGGCAGCCATGTCCCTAGAGATAGGGAAAGGTCCTATGACCATAGGAACCTGAGCAAGATTGTCCCTCCCTATCAGAATGGGGATGACATCCACAAGTGGATAACTGCTCTAGAGAGGGCATGTAAGGTACAGAAGGTCCCTCAGGAGCAGTGGGCAGCAATCTTGTGGCTCTCCTTTGCAGACAAAGGTAGAGATAAGCTCCTCACTGTTAGAGAGGAGGATGCTGATAATTACAAGGTCTTGAAGAGTGCTCTTATTGATGGGTTTGGCCTAACCACTGAACAGTACAGGTTGAAGTTCAGAGATACCCAAAAAGCACAGACTCAAGACTGGGTAGACTATGTGGATTGTTCTGCCAAGGCTCTGGAAGGCTGGTTGATGGGCAGTAAGGTGTGTGACTTCTCAGGATTGTACAATCTGATAATGAGGGAGCAGATTCTTAATAACTGTCAAAATCAGCTGTTGCATCAATACCTGGTAGACTCTGATCTGACCTCTCCCCAAGAATTGGGAAAGAAGGCAGACAAATGGGTCAGAACCAGGGTGAAGCAGAAGGTACAGAACCAAGGTGGGGAAACCAAGAAGCAAGATGCTAAGAACTCTGAAAAGGGTGGGGAGAAGGGTAAAGATCAAAAGTCTTCATCAGGCCCCCAAAAATCTTCTTCTGGTGGGGATTCACAGTCTACCAAAGGGAAAGGCCAAAGAAAACCATGGTGCAAGGTCTGTAAGCAAAAGACCCACTGGACCAGTGATTGCACCAAGTCCAAAGACTCAAGTCCAGCACCCACCAATGCCCCTAAGGCACCTGTTCCCCCTAGTACAGTTGGTGGGAGTGCTCCAGCCAAGGGTTTAGTAGGGTTCACCCTGGGTACTGAGTTGGGCTCTGACCTAGTCAGAGAACTGACTCAGGCTGTGTTAGTCTGTGATGGAGGCATGGATGTGACCTCCTCTGTGAGTCCCAGTAATCTGGGCAAGTACAGACAACAGCCTTTAATCAATTGACGTGAGGCTTTGGCATTTAGGGACACAGGGGCAAGTGTCACAATGGTGACACAAGACCTTGTGAATCCTGGGCAAGTTATACTTGGTGAGATGTACCAAGTGACCAATGCTAGCAATGTCAGAACAGACCATACTCTGGCAGTTGTTAACTTCTCCTGGGGAGGGGTAACTGGCCTTAAGAAGGTTGTGGTGAGTGCAAACCTACCAGTCGAATGCTTGCTTGGCAATGACTTAGAGACTTCTGCTTGGGCAGAAGTGGAGCTCAGGACCCATGCAGAAATGCTGGGGATCCCTGCAGATGTGTTTGCTGTGACCAGGTCACAAGCCAAAATGTCTAGCACTGAACAGGCCTTGGATTCTGGAAGAATGGACCAAGTGCCTTCCAAGAGGAGGAGTAGTAGGGTTAAGGCAGTGCCTTCCCCCTTGGCTCAGGAGGAAGATCAGTCCCTTGAGGGGGATGATCTCAGCCCTGAAGAAGGAACTGTCCCAGAGGAACTTGAACCTGACCAGGTTGAGTTCTTGGGGACAGGGGGACCTTCTAGGGCAGATCTGAGCCAGGAGCAGCAGAGCTGCCCCTCCCTTGAACCCCTCAGACAGCAAGCTGCTGCTGAGGCTGCTGGGAAAGCTAGTGGTCCCCATACAGTGTATTGGGATGATGGACTCCTGTACTCAGAGAGTAGAGACCCCAAGCCTGGTGCTACCAGGAGGTTGGTTATACCTCTGAAGTTCAGGGGCTTCCTATTGACCCTAGCCCATGATATTCCCTTGGCAGGTCACCTGGGCCAGAACAAGACTTGGGACAGAATTGTCCCTCACTTTCACTGGCCCCACATGTCTGAAGACAGCAAGGAGTTTTGTCGCTCCTGTGTAACCTGCCAAGCCAGTGGCAAGGCAGGTGGCACTACAAAGGCCCCCTGATACCACTACCTGTGGTGGGGGTGCCCTTTGAAAGGGTAGGGATTGACATTGTTGGTCCCATGGATCCCCAAACAGCCTCTGGGCACAGGTTTATCCTGGTGGTAGTGGATCATGCCACCAGGTACCCAGAAGCTATTCCCCTCAGGACCACTACAGCACCTGTGGTGGCAAGGGCCCTCCTGGGAATTTTCTCAAGAGTGGGCTTTCCTAAGGAGGTAGTATCAGACAGGGGTGCTAACTTCATGTCTGGGTACTTAAAAGCAATGTGGAAGGAGTGTGGAGTGACTTATAAGTTCACCACACCCTATCACCCACAATGCAATGGTTTAGTTGAGAGATTCAACAAAACCTTGAAGGGCATGATTAAAGGACTCCCAGAAAAGCTTAGGCGAAGATGGGACATACTCTTGCCCTGCCTTTTATTCGCATATAGGGAGGTGCCTCAGAAGGGGTTGGGTACAGCCCTTTTGAACTTCTGTTTGGCCACCCTGTGAGGGGTCCACTGTGCTTGGTGAAGGAAGGATGGGAGTTACCTCTCAAGCCCCCAAAGCAAGATATAGTGGACTATGTACTTGGTCTCCGCTCCAGGATGGCTGAGTATATGAAAAAGGCAACCAAAAACCTTGAGGCTAGCCAGGAACTTCAAAAGGCCTGGCATGACCAAAGAGCTGTTCTGACTGTTTACCAGCCAGGACAGAAGGTGTGGGTGTTGGAGCCAGTGGCCCCAACAGATCTCCAAGACAAATGGAGTGGACCCCACACTATTGTTGAGCAGAAGGGTGAGGTTACCTACTTAGTAGACCTAGGAACACCCAGGAGTCCCCACAGGGTTCTCCATGTCAACAGGTTAAAACCATATGTGGACAGGGCAGACATGGGCTTGCTCATGGCTACTGATGAAGGGCAGGAGGAAGAGAGTGACCCACTCCCTGACCTGCTCTCACAGAACCCTGACGATGGGTCAGTAGATGGTGTAGCCTTGGCAGGCAGCCTCACTACCCAGCAACAAACTGATTGTAGGCAAGTTCTCAATCAGTTTAGACATATGTTTTCACTGACACCCAGTCAGACCACCTGGTGCACTCATGAAGTGGACACTGGGGACAGTCTGCCTATTAAAAATAAGATTTATAGGCAACCTGAACATGTCAGGGACTGTATCAGGACTGAAGTCCAGAAAATGTTGGAATTGGGAGTTATTGAACCCTCAGATAGCCCTTGGGCTAGTCCAGTGGTCCTTGTGCCAAAACCTCACACCAGTGGTGGAAAAAGAGAGGTGAGGTTTTGTGTGGACTACAGGGGTCTCAATGCAGTCACTAGGACTGATGCCCATCCAATACCAAGGGCAGATGAGCTCATAGATACTTTGGCCTCAGCCAAATATCTCAGCACATTTGACTTGACAGCTGGCTACTGGCAGATCAGACTAGCTGATACTGCAAAGCCCAAAACAGCATTCTCAACCCCTAGTGGGCATTATCAATTTGTGGTAATGCCCTTTGGTCTGAAGAATGCACCTGCCACTTTCCAGAGGTTGGTGAATACAGTTCTCACAGGTCTGGAAGCCTATAGTGCAGCATATCTAGATGATATTGCTGTCTTTAGCTCCACCTGGGAGGATCACCTGGTCCACCTCAGGAATGTTTTACAGGCCCTGCAAAAGGCAGGCCTGACTATCAAGGCCACTAAGTGCCAGATAGGGCAGAGTCAGGTTGTGTACCTGGGCCACCTTGTGGGTGGAGGCCAGGTTCAACCTTTGCAGAGCAAGATCCAGACTATCATGGACTGGACTGCTCCCACTACCCAGACTCAGGTGAGAGCCCCATTCTACAGAGTCCTGATTACTCCAAGAAGTTCATTGTTCAAACTGATGCATCTGAATTGGGGGTAGGGGCTGTACTGTCACAATTGAATGAAGAAGGTCAGGATCAGCCAGTAGCTTTCATTAGCAGAAGGCTGACCCCTAGAGAGAAACGTTGGTCAGCCATAGAGAGGGAGGCCTTTGCTGTGGTCTGGGCTCTGAAGAAGTTGAGGCCATACTTGTTTGGTACACACTTCCTGGTTCAGACAGACCATAAGCCCCTCTTATGGCTAAAACAAATGAAGGGTGAAAACCCCAAACTGCTTAGGTGGTCCATTTCCCTACACGGGATGGACTTTACAGTGGAATTAGACCTGGGAGTAACCATGCCAATGCAGATGGACTCTCTAGGTACTTCCACTTAGAACATGAAGACTTAACTGGGCAAGGTTAGTTTAATGTCCCTACGTTTGGGGGGGGGTTGTGTAGGAGAGTAGGATCTGCTTCACATGGGTACCCCCACTTTTTGCTGATGCTTCACTGTTTTTCGACATTAGTCTGGCTGGGGCTCTGCTAATCAGAACCCCAGCCTAGCTGCTTCCTCTCTAAAATGGTTTCCATCTGCCTTAGGCACATCACTGATTGGAATCTGGAGTGCCCTTATAAGTCCCTAGTATATGGTATACTATGTACCAAGGGCATAGGTACCTCAGAGGCCTACCAGGGGCTGCAGCATATATTATGCCACCCCTGGAAAGCCATCCAAACTGACACCACAGGTCTGCTACTGCAGCCTGGGTAAGGTGGTGCATGCACCCCTTACTGTGATATAGGTTACCTATATCACTAAGTACATACACACATACAAACCTATAAGTCACTCCTAAGGCAGGCCTTATCAATCCTAAAGGCAGAGTGCATGGTTCCTATGTGAGAGGGTGCCCCTGCATGAGCAGGGCCCCTCTGCAGCGTTCGGAGACCCTTCTCTGATGCTGTTTGTAGTGCAGCCTGACCATATACTCTTAAGCGCATTATAACCTCGCGTTAAATGCTAACTTTGGAATGGCTGCACCTAAACATGTCGTGTTTGGTGTCAAACATCTTGGAATACTACCCCCCGCCAATTCTGGCGGCGGGGTAGCATTCCACCCTTCTAGAGGGAAAGACATGTTAACTCTGGCTAGCCCGGTAACTTCTTTCCAAAGCCCTGGCATCACAAAATGGATGCTGCTGCCACAGACACGAGTCTGGCCTCCTGCTGCTGGACGAAACTCCGGCAGGGGAGGCCTGGACAATAGGTTTCCTGTCCCAGGGAGGTGTGACCACCTCCCCAGACAGGATAATGTGTATTGGGGCTGGGCGGGAGCACTTTCGGGTGCTTTGAAGTCCTGCACTGGGGGCACATTTGGTGTCCCTGTGCATACCCCAGTTCAAACCGGATCAGGGGCTTGCAGCCCCTGCTTTGGCGCGAACTGGACAAAGGGAAAGGGGTGTAGCCACCCCTCTGCCCTGACCCACCCATAGGTGGGGCCACAGAGCAGTCCAACCCCTATACTTAGTATAAGTATAGGAACCCAGTCCTTAGGACTTTAGATTATCCCTGGACGACACTCTGAAACTGAATCCTGGACCTTCGACGCTCTACTCACGATTAGAGGACAGAAGAATCTCCCTTGGGGTCAAGGAGTGACTCCCCTGCTTGGCAGGCACCAAAGAAGCATCTGTCCGGTTCGCATTTCTGAAGCTCCCGTCGGACGCCGAAGTCATCGCATCACCAGAGGTGGATTCTCAGACTTCCCCGAGACTACCCTGAGTCCCCAGCAAAGCTGAGGCCCGTAGCTATCGTGGGTGACTTGAGACCGTGACCCCTGGACACCAAGCACATTTGCAAGTGCATCCTCTTCTGGGTCTCCCACGAAGTCGTGCTTTGGGCTCCGAGTAGCCCCAGCCTCCAGCACCAACTGCACCGAAGATCACTGGCCTCCACTCCACGAGTGTCCTGTGAGCCAGATCCACGTGCCACGTCTTGAGGCTCCTTTGCGGTCGCTAGCCCGTTGGCTAGTAGCCCTTAACGAAGGCCAATCTTTTTCTTACTTGGCATCCTGGTTGCTCCAGGCCTGCCCTAACTTACCCTTGCTGGGTGAGTTCCCCAGACCTTGCTGGTCTGCACCATCAACGATCTTCCTCTGCATCGAGACTTGCCGTTGCCAAGGCTTGTTGGGTCCAATCCGGTCGCCGACACCTCAGCACTCGACAGACATCGTGTACCAGCCCGAATCCTGCGCCTGGTCACCGACAACGCCTCCTGGACCTCGTGGCTGAAGAGTCAAGACTACCGTCAACGCACCTGAAGCACTCGACATCGGTGGGCATCTGTCCATCGCCTTCCTGGTCACTGGCTAGTGACCCAGACTCTGTCCCCTCTGCTTTCAGGTTCTTCAGAACTCCGATCCACTCTTGGATCCACCCGGACACTTTCCACTTGGTCGCCAGCAGCACTTTGCAGCAGATCGCCATTCAAATCGACGACGAAACCCGACCCCGAAAGGCACCTATGCACCCGGCTTCCTGGGTGAGGTAACACGAGTACTCTGGTGCTCCCGTGGGTAGAGACTCTTCAAAGTCCTAGATCTCAAAGGGTTTGCTCCAAGTCCTCCTTTAAGTGTCCCTTTTCCTTAATTTCCCGATCACGACTTTCTCCATAGAAGTCAACGGCGTATCGCGGTTGTGTATTTACACTGCACGCGTCCCCCGTGGGTCCCCTGTGTCACTACCTTGGGTGGTTCCTTGTGGTCCAAGCACTTCTAGAGGCTCTAGGCCTAGTGTCTAGTTCAGTCGTGGTTCTTATACCACTTTATTGGTATATGGTTTGGTACGCCCCTAGGGCCCAAACGTGTATTTGTGCTATTACTGTGTTTAAATAACTTCTAACTTATGTACTTCGAACTCTAGCCTCATAAAGAGACTAGAGGGGTGTGTTTAGCAATAAATACATATATTTTGAATATATACCTGGTGTGGTGCTCTTTCATTTGATCACTCAAGAGATTATAGACTGGTAAAACAAGCTGCTTTACATTCCTTCAAGACTTAGCCTGAAGGCTGCTCTCCATAGCTACCACTAGGATAGCTTTCAATAAGGTTGTCTTTAACCTATCTCCAATAAGGGGTTGTTTGGACTGGTGCAAGGTGCCCACTATAATTAGTGGACAGCATATGCAAGGCCAACTTCTCACAAACAGTAAATAAAATATCTGCATTTGGGGATGGTTTACTATTTTCCATCAGCAACACCACCACCGCCTCTCTTTACATTCTTCATCCTGATCACCTGGGTCTCTCCGAAGCATTTACTACATCAATTTCTTTAATTAAATGTGTGCTCAACCACCTTGGCTACTGTAACTCATTCATGGAGGGTACGTTCTCTCTTTAGTCGCTCCTCTTTCAAATACCTTCCCTATTCCTAGAACGAAGCATGACCTGGTCTCTGACGTGTTCATCGTGTAGGGTCCCCTTCAGTGCTTGAAATGGAAAAATAGAAGTGCAGGTACTCTGTACCAGAGTACCTGCTTGTTTCTGAGAAGTGCCGGTACTCTCCAATTAAAAGTATTGCATTTCTCTTGAGAAGTGCCGGTACTCTCCCTCTCAAAATCAAAAAGTGCCGGTACTCCGTGCCGGACAGTACCGGCCAATTTAAAGCACTGGTCCCCTTTATACATGTTACTGGAAAACTATGTAATGCTGTGATGTGCTTGCGGCCAACGCACTATTTATTCCGTTGTTCCGACATCCCTTTCACCAGGGGATTCTAACGTGTGTTCATATTTCTTCAAGATTCCTCAAGGATGTTTAAAACCTCCCTATTTGCACCAGCCTTTGTTAAAATACGCATAGTCAAACATGTTCGAGCCAAGATAATGCAACAACATGGAATTGTGTCTCAAACATGGCACCACACTATTACTGAAGACAGTTCTGTGACCCTTTCACCTCAAAAGTGGCTTACCAGGACAGAGCAAGAACAGAATGGGAGGTGATATTGATGTGTAGGACTCCAAAATGAATGCTGGTAGCACACAATGGAAAATACTCCACACACAAAAAAGAAAACCCACCGATAATCCATTCGCAAACTCCTTCTCCTCCCGTCCCTCCCCAGAACCCCAGACATCGCCTAAAAACACACTTCAACTCTTCTGTAGGACATCTCTGATAACTGACTCCCAACACTGCAACTGAAACCAAACAGCCTTTTAAAAAACAGAGGGGCATATTAGCAAGGGCACTATCGCCGCTTTAGCGGCACTTTTTGCCGCTAAAGCGGCGATATTTATATTGCCCTATCAGCAAACTGTCTCTAACAGCAGTTAGCGACAGTTTGCGGGCATTAGCGCCCGTTTTTACCGCTTTGCATGTCAGCGATATTTATCGCTAATGACATGCAAAGTGGGCGTTCCCGACGAACAAACCTGGGAAACACTCGCTAACAGGCCTATCGCCTATTAGCAAGGTGGCCATGGCCCCAGTTAGCGACGTGAAAAGTCGCGCTAACCGGAGTCATCGCCATTTATTTAACACCTGCAATTAGCAGGTGTTAGCCATACCTAACATGGGGGTGGATTATGCTGATACGACCACAGGGTCGTATCAGCAAGGTGTTCTCTCTTCTCCATGCAACATCGCTGGTTTTTCAGCGATGTTGGCCCATTTCCCCGCTATCGCTGGAATATTCATCGCCATAGCGCTAATCGTTGCTAATACAGCGTTAGCGTGGCAATATATTCCAGCGATAGCCGGCGATAAAAAAAATCACGCTAAGCAGGGTTAGCGATGATTATCGCCTCTTCTTGCTAATATGCCCCATAGGGGCATATTAGCAAGGGCATTTACGCCGCTTTAGCGGCACTTTCTGCCGCTAAAGCGGCGATATTATTATCGCCCAATTAACAAGATGTCGCTAACTGCTGTTAGCGACATCTTACTGGCAATAGCGCCCGTTTCCTCCCGCTTTGCATGTCAGCGATAATCATCGCTAATGACATGCAAAGTGGGCGTTCCTCACATAATCCTGAGTGAAATCCTCGCCAACACAACATCGCCCTATTAACAACGCTGGTCAAGCGACAATAAAAGCTGCACTGACCGCGATTATCGCCGGAAATTAACACCTGCTCCACACCCTGACTTAGCTATGTCCACAATGGGAGGTGGATTGACATGTTAAATCCACACTCCCCTATCAGCTAGGATTTCCGTAGCGCACTGCCATTATCGCAGCTTTTCCTGCGCAGATGCTGATTATCGCCGTCTATAGCTGGAATGTACATCGCCATTGTGCAAAGCGTTGCTAATACGCCGCTAAAACGGCGATGTACTCCAGCGATAGGCGGCGATAATGCAAATCGCGCTAAACGCGATTTGCGATAATCAGCGCAGGTCCTTGCTAATATGCCCCATAATTTCTCTCAAACTTTCATAACCAGTACCCACCCGCCCCGCAATATGTAAATATATTTGCATATGGTTACTGTTATGGGGACCGCAGGTGCGAGCCCACCTAAGCCCGGACTCGCGCACGGGACAAACGCGTCCAGCTCACAGGCGATTGATTACCAGGCTGGGACTGAACCTCGAGCGGGTCACCCCCCTTGTATTTGTACCCTCGGCCCGTGCCGGTACCGGCTGTCAGGTTGTGTGGGGTCAAATGCTCCTCACGTTGAGCCCGAGTAGCCCACTACCAGTCACCGAATATTACACTTGCATTTCACATGAAAGTCTGCGCAATAGCATACTCAGAATAACCTCTATCATAAATATAGTTTACCAAAATATCTGCCCATTAGAGTTAATAATTTAAAATCTATGCCCAAAGAGACAATATTTTTTGTAAACGACATTCAGGGCACATGCAGACACTATTTTTGATAAGGACGTCATGAGATACAACGTTTTTTCGCAGATACAGCACTTTATTCACGACAAAGGCGCACGTGGTTTCCTAAGAGCGAGTCACTGAGTGCGACACTGATATCACTTAATGATATGCTGCTACTCACCCTTATATCTGTGCCGAATTCTGGGACTTCCATGCTATAGTCTGTTGACCTCAGAGTCACTCCCTTTCCGTGCCCCTCTACCCTACAACAACAAAAATAGAAGCTACATCAAGTCAGACATCAGAATGTTCCTATCACCTAATTTTAAACGTTTCAGAACAGTTGTCAGTCACCAGACAAAAAGGAGGAGAGCGCCTGACAGAACAGCTGCTCCTCTCAGGTTCCCAATTGTCCTGATCGATTTCACTGGCGCATCACGCTGTCAGCTTGTTGTTTTTGTGTTTTCGTTACTTTGTTTTTAACTGTCCTTTTTCCGTCAAATGCCGCGGGAGGGGCTGGCAGGAGTAGAGGGTTGAGCTGCATATTTCCCACGGGTCCCCTTCATACATTTTGTTTTTGACGTCTTTGTCATGTGTTGCGTCTTTGGCTTCCTGGATTGTTTCCTGTGCTGAGGGCTGCATTCCATGTATTGTTTCCTGTGGGGAGTCGGGCGGCTGCTCTTGTTATCCCAGGTCTCCAACGGGCCCAAACGTTTAGCATACATGCCAACATTTTAAAACAGGAAAGTGGGAGATTTCGGAAAAAAAATCGGGGGAATGTATTTTCCCCATTGACTTCTGTTGAAGAAGAGGCCGTTGTAGGCGGGAGACAGCTAAAACATAGGGGAATATGTACAAGGAAGTGGCGGAGCGTGTCGTTAGCCTTCCTGGCTTAACGCCTCTCTCCGCCACTTCTGAACCGCAAGGCTGCACCATATTTACAAGAATGTGGTGCAGCCTTGTGTTTCCCCCTACGATGGCACTAAGTTTAGCAACTTAGCGCCAACGTAGGCACCCTTGCACCATAGTGCGAGAGTGTGTGCGTGCAGGGGAGGATTGTTTATGTGTAGGAAGGTGTCCCATCCTGCACATAAACAGTCCTAAAATGCCATTTTGTCACTGTCATGTGTGCTGCTTCGTGCAGCACACATGAAAGTTACAAAATGGCATTTTTTTCAAAGGATTGTTTATGTACAGGAAGGGGGACCTTCCTGTACAGAAACAATCCATGGCATTTTGCTTTTTCCATGTGTGCTGCACAAGGCAGCACACATTGAAAAAGCAAAAATGAGGAGAAATAATGCATTTCTCCTCGTTTTGCCAACTTAAGACCAGGTTTTCCCTGGTCTTAATTTTGGCGCTGCCTCCTATGTACGCCACCCTTGTACATAGGGGGCAGCGTCAAAATCAATGGGTGTTGCGGTGGAACGCCCACCACAACACCCTTTGCCCACCCCTTTCACGCTAACCATAGCGTGAAAGGCGGCCTTATTTACAAGGGAGCGTTAAGCCACGTTAAGTGGCTTAACGCTGCCTTGTAAATCAGGCTAAGCCCCTATCGCCACCACAACGTCGGTAAAAGTGACGTTGTGGTGGCGATAGGGGCTTGTACATATGCCCCATAGTCTTTTTTGGCATTAAAAATGGAGAGTCTCCCTGCCTGACACCGGCTGTTGGCATGTATGGTTTACAATCCTAACCAGTCCACACTGGTAAACAAGACAGTCAGTCAGAGTCAAAGTTTTTTCTTTGGAACCTACAGGGGGTGGAGGGGTTGTCATAGAAATATGAGGATTTGCGGATTTGAGTTGATCCTCAGTTGTGTCTATAGTTGTGTTTATTGGAGCATGGGTTTGTCTACAGCGGTGTGTGTTTGAGCTTGGGCTTTATCTATAAGTGTGTTTCTAATAGTTGAGTTTGCAATTGCTGTGTGGTGAGTGATTACTAGTCGAGAGGGTGTATGTGTTGGTATGTTATCTTACATTACATGTTTATGTGCATGTCTCTCTTCTTTGTGCTTTTGATCTCAGTCTTAATTTGCGTATTTCTGCCCTAGAGTTGTGATCTGGAACCCTATAAATTTTGCACAGTCATGGTGTCTTGCAGTTTGGGTCAACCGATTCCCGCTACCAGTGCCATTGTCTGCCATGAGTGGGCTGTCCCAGTGCATGTCTCCATATGCATAAGTGTGTCCACTTATACACAATAGGTGTGATTTTGTAAGTGAGACAATGGGAGCCAGCAATTAAAAGTGATATCGAATCCCTGCTCCGACACTGATCGTGTGTGATCGCAATAAATCAATTTCTGTGTGATTAAGGTTTTTCACACTGAGCAGAGAGAGCCTAATTCACAAAAACAGTAGCAAATTTGCACTTGTATGAACGGGTGAAGATTTACTACTTTTTCTTATTTACAAACATCGCCAGTAATATTCCAAGAAAGTTGCACCAGTCTCAGGTTTCTACATGTCATGTTACTTTTTTACCAGTTGCTATTTTTCAAAGCTTACTTGTACAAGCAGCGCAACTATGCATTGCATGTTTTTTTCTCAGACGGATGGGAGAAATTCCTTCCCCTACACCCCCAAGGACTTAGGGGGTGTATCATCCCTGTCCCAAACTGGACGATAATTTATTCTAGCTCATTGCAGGAGCAAATCTTCTCCCATTTCGATGTGGAAAAGGGTGAAAAAGGAGTTTGTGATTGTCGATAAGCTCACAGGTTTGTGGGCATTCAGAACCTCTCAAGACACATCACACCTTGATCTGCTAACTTCCCAACCCTTGCTTCGGGTTTACTAATTTGTAATTATATGCCGTTGTGAAATACAGCTATTCAATAGGAATTGCCTTGCTTCTGTGTCCTTTACCCTCATCCCACTCATTACTTCCAAGGTGAAATCCACTTTGAGAAAGGGAAAAATTCCAGGATAAGTGCTGCTAATGTAATTCCTGCCATTCCCTGTTAGGCATAATAAATGGAAGGGCATTCACAGCGACCTTCTCATTTTCCCTCTCGTTGACTTAGTCAAAAACTGTAATAGAATGTGGAGCTCCTGCTAGGCTTGAGCCTCCATCGTTTGACCCCAGCAGCTTGCCCCTGCCTTTCTTAGGACAAGGGGTGACGCTTCATAAGTGTCAGGACTCAGGTCCAATACAGGCAATTTAGCATGTTCAGGCCTGCAAACTGTGGAAGAGATGTCAGTGGAATGTCATGAAAATGAAAACACTAGGGCCCGCAAGATGGCGCAAGGACAACACAGAGACTTCAGTAATATTTACAGTCACTCAAGGGGCGATTTGCGCCATCTTGCATGGCTTTGTAAAGAAATGTAATGCAACGCAGGTGCTTGTGCTGTTTTACGTTACATTTCAACTTGGGTGGGAGCACAGGCATTCCCATGCATCCAGCCATGGATTTTGGGGCATTCCTAGATTTATTAAAGCTAGTATACCTGGGAATGCATCAAAATGCTATGCCTAACCAGTAAGGCGTAACGAGGAGAACTATCTTTATTTCTCCTTGTAATTTCCTCTTTCCATTCTGCAGCACACATAGAAAGAGAAAAATGCCTGTAAGGATTGTTTTGCGCTGGAAGGCCTCCGCAGTGTCCTGCATCACCAGCATCAGGACCACTCCATTGAAGGCTATGGCAGTCTTGATGTAAAGTGTGGAACTGGACTCGAGGATGCTTTGGTAACCAGGTAACTGTCCAAATACTTCTTAGTGGCACCCCTGACACTCTCCCTGTCGGATTTGGTTGCCCCACTCGCTTTTGAGTAGCCAAACACAGCTCTTTCAAACTTTTCAAAAGTTTCTAAACTGTACGGTTACCCATGCTTGTTTTCCCTTTAGACTGAATTGCTTAGATTTATGTTTTACTTGAAAATCTATTCTCCGGAACCTTCTGGTGGATTTTGCTCATCTTGGTGTCTAAAAATTCATAAAAATATAATCTATATTTATATGTTGGTGTTGGATTTCTTTTATGTTGTGTGACTTTCTTATTTTGCTGTTCGGTGCTTCTAAATACTTTACACTAATTCCATTGTTTAAGCCTTGCTGCTTGAATCCACAGCTACCCACGGTTGAGCTACAGGTTTTACAAATGAGCCTGATTGGACCCAAGACAGCTTTGCATGTGTATTACATGGTAAGGCCACACAACCATATCAAATAACACACCGCAATCCTCACAGTGCTCCAGTCAGGTAGTTCTCTCTTTGCCTTTCCTTCCCTCTCCCCACATTCCTAACACCAGCAGTACACCCACCACTGTTCGCATGTGTAAGTATTCAGGGTTGGCAGGGGTTTTCAGCAAGTCTACATTATCAGAACCAATAAAATAACTTTATGGGCAGGTGTAGATTTGATCCCCATTGAGTAAAGAAAATGGATTCATGCTACTGGGTAGAAGAACAGGAATTGCGGTAAGCATGAAAGTTTTTCATTATGTGGAACTTGGTAAGCAACTGTATTTTTCGAACAAGAAACGTCCTATTACTTTTTATGTTCACTCTGTGAGGTTGAGTTGTAACAGCAGAAAGAGGAACATTTAAACTGTGACCATTGTCTGTGTGTAAATAGAGACAGTTCTTTGTGCATGTGCAGTTGATTGATTGATTGTTTCAAGAATTTATAGAGCACACATCCACCTTTAGGCATCTTGGCATTAAGAACAACATAAAAGGAAAAAGAAGCAGAAAATGAGACTAACAAAATATAAAAGTCGTTAAGCTTTCCTACATGTAATAACAGAAGGCAAGGATTCTATATGCAATAGTAGATTATTCCATAACTGCGGACCATGATAGCACAACAAACATCCTCCAAAGTGAGAAAATGTCACATGTGGAAGAGAAAGATGCAATTATGATTTAGATTGCAGAGTTTTCACTAGAAGATAATGAATAAGACATTGAGTGATGGAAGATTTCTAAGTTGGATAAAAAAATCATATGCATGATACACAGAGTGATAAATACAACTCTTTTCTTTATTGGGAGGTAGTGTAACTTGATTGCGGCACAGAAAACATGGCCACATTTTCACACTTTGCAAACTATGTGAGCTGTAGAATTTTGAACCATCTGAAGTTTAACCGTGGAGGAAATAGGAAGATCGCGGTAAAGGATGTTACAGTAGTTGGATTGAAATAATACAGTCTGAAACCACTTGAGTGTGTAGGTGAGAAGGCAAAATTGTAGAATTTGTCTTAGTTTTAGTAAGACTCCAAAAGATTTCACTTCGGTAGTGACAAAAGAGGAGTTCGCGTGGAGACAGTGACTCATGCTATTGGTCAATTTGATTGCAGTTTATATATGAACAATGTCCAGTGTGCATGCACTCACATTTGGTTCACTGAGTAATGGGGTCTTTCAATTTTTAGTGCCAGGCAGCCGGCTGGTAAGTATTGTTGTTGCAAGACTTGGGGCCATATTATCAAGAACGGCGATAACATTATCGCCGCTTTAGCAGCAGGAAACTGCAGCTAAAGCGGCGATAAGGGGCTTGATAATATGCCCTATAGAATTCCAATAGAAGCCCAGGTTCTGGTGTGAAGGACATCAAACCTGGGCTTCTATTGGCATTCTATAGGGCATATTATCCAGCCCCTTATCGCCGCTTTACCTGCAGTTTCCTGCCACTAAAGCGGCGATAATGTTATCGCCGTTCTTGATAATATGGCCCTTAGTTTTTTGTTTCCTTGCCTAGTGTCTTTGAAGATTTCTGTAGATATAGTGCTGTATATGAGCATTGATTTTAGACCTGATGTTTCTATCGGAGATTAGTATACTCCAGCAATAAGATATTTCCTTATCAAACAACAGATTGGGAAACACTCCAGAAAACATCCTTCTCTGGAGTATTCTTTCTCTCTTTCCTAAGCATACAGTTCTTCTTCACTTAAAAAGAATATTAGCAAGCAATCAGAGGAGGAATGATTGTGATGGAAACTACTGTACCAATGAAGGAAAAACTGGAGCATGAGACTGCTTAAAAACAGTGTTCTGGAAGTGCTGACAGGCAAACAGGACAAGACTAGTCCAATTCAGACAAATACATTGAAACTCTCCCTGATGAAGATAGTAGAAAACAGATTGAGAGAGATATGTCACCAGTTCCTTTGTCCCATATTCAACAAAATATGGAGTTCCCAACTCTTGAGGTTCCTTCTATCTCTACTAAAACTTTGCTGCATCAGTTTCAGCGATTTTCCCAGATAATCTCTCCAAATCATCCTCATGGGCATGGGAGGCCGCTCCTTCTCCTTCCTCGCGGCCAGAGCCTGGAACACCCTACCGCTCCACCTCAGACAGACGACATCACTCCCCATTTTCACGAAAAACCTCAAAACATGGCTCTTCGACAGACCTCCTCCTTGATGGACTAGAACCTGCACCTCCCCCTCCCCAGCGCCTTGAGACCCTCACGCGTGAGTAGTCGCGCTCAACAAACCCATGATTGATTGATTGATTGATGTTATTTTAAGAGAGTGGAAGGATCCAGACAAGATTAATCTTTTCAGATTCATGGCTACAATGTATCCCCTGGAAGACAGGGACACTAAACTACTAGGTTCTGTTACTGTAGACTCATGGTTTGATAGTCTGGTGTGAAGAACGTCTATGCTGGATGATGCCATTCCAAAAGACTCAGTAAATAAAAAAGGTTGATTCTTCACTGAACAAAAGTGTATTCAGGATCCCATTTGACTTTAGGACCTGTTATCTCTTGTGTCTATATAACACAGTTTTTCATTTCAGATTTTGCATATCCTTTCAAAGCAATAGCAAAGGGAACTGAGTGCTGTTCCCTCCTAGAAGGAATGGGGAGACAGGCAGTTCTTATCTGATGTTTTATTTAATGTTGTCCGAGCATCAGTCCTGGCAAGAGGGGTGGGAGTAACAGTTTATAGGAACTTGAATTTGAAGGATTGGTATAATAACGCCTCTCAAAAAGTAGCAGCATTAGATATGCCAATTGAAGGAGCTCACCCTTTTGTTGTAGAATTAGAAGTGACGACACATTATCTGTTTAAGGAAAACAAGCATTCTCTTCATTCAGACATACACAACAGCAACAAACATCTGTAACAACTGGGGGACATGTGTCTTTTTGGCAACCCCGAAGAAAGTAGCAACAATCATCTCAACCCCATTCTTTTATTTTTAGCGTTATAGAGCGCAAACTCGGCCCGAAGGTGTCAGGGCACTTTACATGAGCACCAGTTGCATTACAGATGGACACATTCATTTTGTTAAGCACGGGGGAGATTACGTGATTTACCCAGAATCACAGGATGTTGAGCGTCCCTGTCAAGACTCGAACCCGGTTCCCTCAGCTTTGAAGTCGACCGCTCTAGCCGTTAGGCCACATTCTCTCCCCATTGGCAGCATGGAAAAGGTTTGTACATTCACAACTTTCAAAAACAAAAGCTGAGCTCACCAGGAAAGCAGCCATGTTTCTGACTATGCCCAGGATGGCCAACGATGCCAAGAGACTAGTAGAAGGTTGAATCCAGAGCTTCGTGTATGTTTGTGAACAACCTACTTCAGATTCATGAGTGCTTCAGGTGTTTCACGAGCAATCTCAAGGAGAATTCTTGGCCCTTCCTCTAGACTCAGGAATCAAACAACTGCTTGGCCACATTGTCCTGCAGAGAAGACTGCATTTAACTTGACAATCCAAAATCCTCAAAGCAAAAAGGCAGTAATTTCGGTTCCAGCCAAAGAGAGAGGTAAAGAGATATACTCCAGAAATTCCCTTTTCCCAAAAGTATCAGGAGGCTACAGAATGTTCATAGATCTGAAGACTCTACGGGGCATATTATCAAGCGGCAGCGATAATTATCGCTGCCGCGCTTAGCATGAGATTTCTTATCGCCGGCTATCGCTGGAAATGATCGCCATGCTAGCGCGGTATTAACAACGCATAGCGCAATGGCGATAATTATTCCAGCGATAGCGGTGTTTTCCATGGAACATCGCTGGTTTTCCAGCGATGTTCCATGGAAAACGGCGATAACCTTGCTAATACGACCCTGTGGTCGTATCAGCATAATCCACCTCCCATGCAAAGTATGCCTAACACTGGATTTTAGCAGACGTTAAAATCCAGCGTTAATGGCCGGTTAGCGTGATTTTGTTTATCGCTACGCCGGCCGGGGCATTGTTGTAAATATCGCGAAGCTGCCTTCGCGATATTTACCCATGTAGCATATTGAGGCATGCCTACTTTGCATCTCATTAACGTAGAGATGCAAAGCGGGTGCTAACTCACGGAATCACGCGCTAGCATGTCCTTGCTAATCTTGCGATAAAATTATCGCCGCTTTTCGACCGAAACTGACGCTAAAGCGGCGATAATTTTATCTCCCCCTCTTGTTAATATGCCCCTTAATCATTGGATCAAATGTCATTAAAATGGAGGCTCTTCAAAAGATCATTTCACTGATCCCATTTAGAAGGTTCATGGGGACAGTAGACCTGATGTATTAACATTTTCACATTTTAATAACATCATCACACCAGGAGTTCGTGGGATTCTATGTTCAAAACTGTTGCTTTCAGTTTTGAGTCCTGGCATTTGGCCTGAAATCAGATTGTGTTTTCAGAAGTTGTTCTACTGCATCCACAGGAATAGCATATTTATCCAATTGGGAATGATTAGTTTCTTCATTCTTGTTCAAGATTTGAAGGGTTGAAATGGAGTCAAACTTGTCTAAGTCAACTCTGTTACTGCACATCTGGAAGAACTGTCAGCTGACTCTA
This sequence comes from Calotriton arnoldi, assembly GCA_963921515.1. Classification (NCBI taxonomy): domain Eukaryota; kingdom Metazoa; phylum Chordata; class Amphibia; order Caudata; family Salamandridae; genus Calotriton; species Calotriton arnoldi. Next base: position 434,298 of record CAWUFW010008428.1, on the reverse strand, counting down.
TCCCAAAATTTAGTATTCACAGGAGCAAGGCTCAGGACTGATCTGGACACGTTTTTTGTTCCCAAACCTCGCGCAGTGAACATTCACCCTCTGGTCCGAATTGCAGGGAGCCCATCATAGCCAACTCGCCTGCCTGCCAGAGGGGACTCCAACCCCCAACACGCCCTGCGGCCGTCGCCAGCATTGTTCCGCGCCAGGAGGCGCTTAAAATCAGCTCAAGGCTCCTGCAGTGCAGGACGCGCGCATACGCTCCCGGGCAAAGCCCGGGCAAAGCCTGGGCCAAGGGCGGGCCCGTCCACCCCTGTCAGAGCCAGGAAGAGGCAAGGCAGGGCCATACCCCTTGGTTTTTTCCCTGCAAAGTTGGATGGGATGCATTTTGTGGCTCCTGGACTATCGCCACGAAGAATCCATCGACAATGAGATACTGTCATAGATCGGCAGAGTCTGCAGCTGACTGTGCTCCAAATATATTGTTTTTCCTTTTTGCCCCTCCGGAACTGATTGGTAATTACCCCAAGCTGAACTCTAGGGGAATCGGCGAAGGGCATGAGCATCTTGGGGCAGATTGTGACTCCGTTGATTCTGAGTGGAGTAGGGTGGGCATATATTTGAGGCTGTTGTATACTTATATACCTTTGTTGTATTAAGGGCTCCCACTCAGGGGTTTAAAGGGCTATGGGCAAAAGGAAAGGCCAAGATAAAGTCCAGGGTGCGCCCCGCCCTAAAAAGGGGGGTACTGGTGCTGTCTGTCACGAGTCAATGGACAAGATTGAGGCTCTCCTTACCGAATGCCATGAGATAGCTAGCTTAGAAACTCCCCTGGCTCTCGCCAAACCAGCTAACCCCACTCGTTTTGATACTAATACTGGGACTATGCAGGAACCCACCATGTCTTCTCCAGTAAAAAAACTTGCCACACAAATCCCCTCGAAGTTTAGGAAATCACAAAAAGGGAAGAGGCCCAGAAGTAGTTCCTCTGGCCCTACGCCCCAAACCAAACGATTGCCACCCTCTGTTATCCTGCAGGATCTTAGCAAGGAGGCGGTTGAACCTCAAATAGAGTGTCACAACAGATTGGAGGTCTTTTCAGCCAGAGCCAATAGTGAAATGGTGAGTGGGATGGCTAATCAAGAAGATGGAAGTATTGCATTGGGCAGCCTACTCCAGACGCTAAAAACCACAATTGAGTTCCTGAGGGAAGAAGTAGCAGCTCTAAGGAAGGAGGTTAAAGTTCTAGCAGGAAGGGGCAAGATTGACAAGCCTCATGTCCTTGAGTCCGACACTGAACTTTTGCCTTCAGTTTGTACGAGCCGAGCCCTTGCAGGCTTTGGACCTACAGGAGCTGATAGAGGTAGCCCTATACACCCCGGCCCTACTGCAACCCACTATGACTCCCCCCCTAGGCCTAGGCCTATCCCAAATCGCCCTGCCTGCCAGGGCCGGACTGGGAACCGAAACTGGCCCTGGTAAACTACTCGGCCGGCTCCCCTGGGGGGGTGAGGGGGTGCAGCCGAGTTGTTTGCAAGGGCCAGTTTAGGCCGATTTTGTTACAGGGGGCCGATATTGCCGGCCCCCGGTAACAAAAACGGCCCCCCAGGGGCCCAAAAACGGCCCCCACCCTGGCGGCCCACCGGGAAAACGCCCGGTGCCCGCTACGGCCAGTCCGGCCATGCTACCTGCCATGAAAATCGCTCTGTAAGTTATGTGCATTCTAAGAGGCAGTCGGTCTCCAACGAACACCCCAGGGAAGGGGGGAGGAAGGGAGAGTACATGCGACAGATTAGATAGACGACCTACTATGCTTGGATCGGGGGGCCACTAGGAAAGGGTAAAATAGTGGATGGAATTTATATGAGATCCCACCTGCAGGACAACAATCATGCAATATATTTAACTGAAGTACCAAGTCTGCCAAGGGGTAGTTATGAAGACATTGATTCACTCAAAAACAAGGTTACCCACTGGCTCAGGGACACCCGGCACTGCTACTCAATTATAAGAGATGACATTAAAAATGTTAAATGAGTAACAGTGCCGGGGTCTGTAAGGGATGTGGTTATAGTCTTGTTCTTTTGCTCGGCCCCTGTTGACGGTCTAATCTCAGTTGATTCCCATACTATTCCTATGGTTAACACCTCTATTATAATCCGATATAGACCACCGGAAGGAAGTGAAAATGAGCCAGCGAGGATCTCAGGGTCCATCCCACGTGGAGGGGCCAGAACCAAAACCTATGGCCTAGGAGCGCAGGTTTGACTGCAGAGAGGAGGTTCACTGTCCCCAGATGAGTGCGTAGCCCCCCCTTGACAAAATAGGGAGGGGTCTGTAGTACAAGTCCCCGTAGGGTTGAGGGGACCTGCCACCACCGAGGGTGGGGGAGTGCATCTGAATGTGGACGTAGGAGGGGAGGGGGTTAGTGGTTTCCTCAATACTGAGGTGGGGGAAGTATCTGTCGAGAGTAACTCCAATCATATCCTTACAAATCCCTGCCCAAGCCAACTAAAAATCTTGATCTGGAATGTGGCAGGAATTTCAAAAGTTTTGGCAGATCCGGATTCGGGCCTTTTTGTGGATGCTCACGATGTAATACTCTTCCAAGAAACATGGAGTTTGCATACCCCCTATAGGAACGGGTTCTCAACCTATGGTGTAAATGCTACCAGAAAAGAGAAAGGGAGGCCATCGGGAGGCCTGGCTATCTGGGTCAGAAATGCCCTTGGTCTAAAAATAAACACAATTCATATAGATTGTCCTGATTTATTAGTTATAGATCTGAAAACATGTAACAATTTGAAAATCAGGATCTATAATGTTAGTAGGAAGGAAGATGGCGGACTAGTGCCGCCTCGTCTCGCAGCACCGTGAAGCTCCTGGCTGGCTGCCCCAGTATCTGCCATTACTGCTAGCCACTGAATAAGGGCTATGAGGTGCCTACATACCTTGATGGGCGATACGCTAGAGGGCTTATTTTTCTGTCTTCCCCCGCGTTGTAGCTGACTCCCTAGCGTGGATGCTTGGACCCAGGTGTAAATTTCAGCGGCTTTGGCGAACGGCGAGGCGAGTCTGCTGGCTATCCGGCCCCTGCAGATCGGGGCTCGGTTGGTCGTGCCTTTCTTTTTCCGAGTTGGAGATAAGGACCGACATGGCGCCGCCGAAAAACACAGTGAAAGCAGCCCGCGTTACAAGGACTGCGGGCTTACAACCCCCCCCGCTCGGCGAAGAAGGCTGGACGGCGCTGAACAACAAGAATGGAGCTAAAGCCCCCCCCAGCTCGAGTGGGCAGACCCGCACTCCGGCCCCTAGAAGCAGGTAAAACTGCGGATTTAATTGCGGAGGGAGAGCTTCTCGTACAAACTGCTGATGCAATAGTTATAGCATCTATATTGTGTAGCGCTGCGCAGAAAGATACACAGGAGCCAGCTGCTAACAACAGACTGTCTTTTGAGGATCCAGTGGGGAGCTTAGAAGTGGAAACCAAATGTGACGATGCGGGTGAACCACCTAGAGTGTTGGACCATGGGGGGGCCACTGAATTGGATGAGACTCCGGTCACTCAGGAGGATGCCATCTTAGAAGTGCCTAACGTGCCTAACGTAGCAATGGGGGGCACTGAGGATATTGTGTTAGACGCTAACGGCGACAGCCCTAGTAGTACTTTTCAGAGTTGTAGTATGTCTAGCCCCGAGGGGGATCAGAATGGTTCAAAAAGTTTGTTATGTGGCCAAGACAGTACTCCCAAGCGTTCTGATCTGGGCACTAAACCAAAAAATAAGTGCTTAACTGTATCTGATGCTATGCCGGAGGTCATGATTGTAGGGAAGAACCGACGGGATCCACAAAAGACTCTCAACACTACTGGGAATAAAAATAAAAATAATAGCAAAAAGGATCTCAAGGTAGCCAAGCCTCGTAAAAGATCGATGGACCTGCAAGGGGCTAGCTGGTATAACAGCTCTGGAGGTCGCCGGAAAGGCGGTATGGAGAGTAGCCCACTAAGAAAGTGGGTCCAAGCAAAGGGAGAGGTCAAGGCTTTGATCTCTCGTCTGTCAGGCTCTGGTCCTGGCTGGTCAAGTGGCCAATGTGCGGAGGACTCTGTGAATTGTGAAAATACTGAAACCATTGGGGAACAAGAGATACCCTTAACTAACTCTGTGGATTACTCTAATGGGAACAGCTCTGAAAGCTCGCCCGGTCTCAATGAGGAGCTAGGTAATGTGACCAAGCCAACCTCACTGGATTTGGTGCAAGAGACAGATGAGCTGCCTTCTTCTTCTAGAGAGCCGTCACTCGCGGTAATACTGCAGGCCTTACAAGAACAACGACGAGAGGCTCAGGATCATCATGCTCAGATTAGAGCGGACTACCTTAGTAGTAAGTTTCATTGGATGAGGTGACGGGTACTGTGGCCGGAATTACAAGAGATATGGTTGAGTTACAAAATAGGGTAGCAGAGACAGAGGAGTCAGTACTGCTATAGCTAATACGGTGCAGTCTCACGATCTACAGCTCTTGGCCTGTCAAGCTAAGATTGAAGATTTAGAAAACCGGCAAAGGCGAAGTAATTTAAGATTGTTTGGCGTTCCGGAGGGTAAGGAGGGCGCTGACCCCCGAGCATTTGTGGTCAAACTTTTACAAAAAGCCTTTCCGGATCTGTCTGATTGGGATTGGGACTGCCAGGTGCAAAGAGCACATAGACACCCTATTACTGCACAGAGGCTCAATGCTCGGTATCCTCGGCCTATTCTAATTTTTTTCGGGAACTATCTGCTAAGACAGGCACTGTCTTTTAAAGCCCGGCCAAATTCGCCAGTAGGGGTTAACTCTTTATCGATTTTTTTTAGATCTGATTTGAGCCGTACTACAATGGAAAAAAGATGGAAAATGAGACAACTCAGCGATCCATTTAAAGCGACCGGGGCTCAGGTCTTTTTGCAAGAACCTGCCAGACTGAAAGTTATCAAGGATGGGCAGTCACAATTTTTTGTTTCGGACATCGAGGCCAAGCAAGTATTAAGTAAATGGCAAATGGCATGAACCTTCGGCAGGACTGACTGATCCAACAGGGATTGATAAAGTAGACAATGTTCTGTTGTTTTTAGGGGGGACCGGGAGGCGTAGACTAGAAAAGTGTAGAGGTTGGGCTTGAGGCCTTTTGTTGCAGCCTCTGTGACGGCTAGGGGTTTAGCTTGTTATATTTCTTTTTTTTTTTCTTGCGGCTTTTTGGGGGCTAGCCGGGGCTGGCTCTGCGGTGCGCTGAGACGTCAGCTGCCATTTTCAGCAGCAGCTTTTTGGGGAGGGTGATTCCTTCTTTAGGAAACTGGGAGGGGGAGGGAAGGTCGTTTTTGAGGGGGGTGCAGTTGGGCACTCCTGGGAGGGTCAAGGGTATAAAGAAAGAAAAAGTCAAAAGAAGGTTTACAGTTTTTTGTTTTGGTGGTGGGAAACTCTGGGATTATTATCTTTTGGCTTTGAGGTTTGGTAATTATATTAATGGTTATGGCAAGGATTAGGTGCTTATCTTGGAATGTGTGTGGGTTGAATAGAGGATCTAAAAGACAATTAGTACAGGAAGAGCTTAGGGCTTATAATCCCCATATAGTACTTTTAACGGAAACGCATTTAGCGTATAAAGATCGTGGCTTTCTCAATCAATTGGGCTTCCAGAATATAATATGCACATCACAAAATGTCTCAATCAGGGGGACTGCTATTCTGGTGTCTAAAACATTCGATTGTCAAATCCATAAGGCATTAGCGGATCCAAGAGGGAGGTGGGCCCTAGCTCAAATTGAGATTAATACTGTGAAATACGTGTTCTGTGTTCTATATGGCCCTAATGTTGATGATCCGACATTATTTGACGATATTTGTCTAGAATTAATGGGATGGCAGGGTGTGCTTGTTGTAATGGGAGATTTTAATTGTGTTATTAATTATGGCACGGATTCTACTAGCCGGCCACTTACTCCCAGAATGACCAAGGTGAGGGCTTCCATTTTAGAATTAGGGCGTTTGCATTCGCTGCAAGATGCGTGGCGTACTCTATTCCCAACTGCACCGGGGTACACGTACTATTCTATGCCTCATCGTCAGTACTCCAGGATTGATATGGCCTGGGTTTCAGATACCATACTGGTGGGGTCGGACATGGAAATTTGCCCTAGGATCACATCTGATCACAACCCTATAATATTTTCCTTTTCGGCCAATTCTATTTCTAAAACGACCCGTTCCTTTTCTTTTCCACGGTATTTGGTTACGGACTCTGAATATTTGGCTTTTATCTCTCAGAAAATCTCTGAATATCTTACAGATAATATAGGGTCTGCTTCACCATTTGTGGTATGGGATGCTATGAAAGCATTTATTCGTGGAGTCACTCAACAGTTTGTTTGGCAACAAAAAAGAGAGCGGGAGAAACTAACTAAGGAAGCTTATCAAAGGCTTGTTACTTGCGAGCTTCAACACGCTGAGGCTGTCCGAATGCGAAAGGCAGATCAAGACTCTATATATATATCTCTTCTGGAGCACAGGGCAGCGATTAATAGGGTACTTAAAGAAAAGGTAGCGGCTTGTTATACCAAGCACAAGACACTGCAATATGAGTATGGGGATAGGATAGGGAAAGTCTTAGCACATCAGCTTATGGACAGCCGCCTTAAAACTAAGATTAAAGCTATTAAAGGCGAGGGTGGAATTGTATATAGACGCCCCCAGGAGATTGCCGATCAGTTTTCCATTATCTATCAGCAACTATATTCTCCTGATTCAACACAAGATTTGACTGGTATGCAGAGTTATTTGCAAGTGAGTAATTTACCTACTTTGACAGAAGAGGATTCTCTTTTATTAGAGCAGGAGGTTACAGTGGAAGAAATTGCAGAAGCAATTGGGGGGCTCCCTTTAGGGAAGGCGGCTGGTGACGATGCTATCCCGGCAGAGTTTTATAAGTGCTGTAAGAGCCTCCTGGCCCCGGTGCTTCGAGATCTAATTGCCCAAGTGGGGGTTACTGAACGGGTCCCAAACTCATGGAATATGGCCAACACAATTTTTTTTTTTTTAAAAGATAAAGTCCCAGAGGATCGGGCTTCGTATCGCCCAATCTCTTTAATAAATGCAGATGCTAAGGTGTTTGCTAAGATATTGGCCACCCGGTTAGCTCCAATGATGGCCAGCCTGGTTTCTCCCCAGCAGCACGGGTTTATTCATGGGAGAGACACCACTGCCCATGTCAATACGGCAGTGGCGGCTTTTGATGCTGCAGGGAAGTTAAAAATCAACCTGGGCATGGTCTTATTGGATGCAGAAAAAGCATTTGACCGGGTGGCCTGGGAATATCTCTGGGCAACACTCACAGCATTTGGGGTTAGGGAAAAATTCCGGAGGCTGGTTGGTGCTTTGTATTACAACCCCATGGCTAGATTACAATATTTTAATATTCAGACTACTCCTTTTTCTATTCGTTGTGGCACAAGGCAGGGCTGTCCCCTTTCTCCCCTTCTTTTCGCTCTTTATATAGAGCCATTTATTAGGGCATTGCTGGCCAATAATACGATTTGTCCCTTGAATATTGGACAGCGCCCCTTGAAACTCACGGCATATGCAGACGATATTGCTATCTTCACGGAGGAGCCTAAGGAGGCTATAGAGAGCATTAATAGGGAGGCAATGAGGTTTGGCCTTTTTTCAGGTTATAAACTGAATAGTAATAAAACCCAAGTCCTTCTTAATTTTCAGCCCGAATTTCCGGTGGGAGGAACTTGCCCGACCGCTACCTACTTGGGGGTACGAATCTCGCCTAAGATTGAACTTATTCACTCTTTAAATTATGATTTTCTATTAGCTGCTGTTATTAAGCAACTGAAGTTGTGGCACAAGCTTCCATTAAGTATCTTAGGGAGATGTAACGTCATAAAGATGAAGATACTCCCCAAGTTCTTGTATTTATTTAGGTCGATCTCCCTTAGGATTCCCAACTCGTTTTTAATAAGTTGGATGGGGCCTTGAGCAGTTTCATCTGGGGTTATAAAAAATCAAGACGTGCCATTGGGTCTATGAAGCTCCCGTATAATCAGGGCGGTTTAGACCTCCCTGATTTTAAACTTTATTTTTGGGCTGCTTTCGTTGGCCGTTTGCGCAGCCTTTTGAACCCAGAGCAAATGGATCTTTGGCATTGGTTGGTTCTTGGTTCTGAGAGCCAGATGTTTCTGTACCGAATCAACGACCCTAATTATTTTAAACGTGTACGGTTTAAGACCATTCGAGACTGTGCTTATATTTGGCAGGGCATTAAAACCAGATCCTCCTTATCTCTTATACATGACAAACTTCCCCTCTGGGGGAACCCAATGCTGCCCGGAGTATTTCATGATGCAGCGGCCCGCCAATGGGCTAGGTATGGTGTGCATTGTCTTGGGCAATTACTCGATTGTAATGGCATTAAGTCATTTGAGAATCTTCAGCTAATTTTTGATATTCCTCAACGGTTGTTTTTTAAATATATACATGTTAGGAATTATTTTGTTAAAAACTTAGCTGCTCGGAGTGTCTCTGGTTCTGATATGTGGGAGTGTTTGTATTCTCAGAACCGGCGGGCCATCATTAGTAAGGCATATCAAATCCTCCAGGGCTGCGAGAAACTAGCTTCCAGCTGGAGCGAGATCTTGGGGGAAAATATTGCTGCAGAAAAGGTGAAGATAGCCCTTGATACTATTGCTCGTTCTGTACACTCAGTGAACTTACGATTGCAGCAATTCCGGACACTTTGCACACTTTATTACACCCCGGAGAGGATCGTCAGATGGTCACAAGGGGCGGCCGGATTGGGAAGGGTCTATGGTGGATCGCGTCATAATTGTCCTAAATGTGGGCTATATGCTGCCGGTATTGCTCATATGTTTGTTATGTGCCCTGCTTTAAGTCCTTTTTGGGATCAAATATCAGCAGTAATTAAAATTAGACCGGGGCGTGAATTTATATTCACGACAGCCGAAAAGATGTTAGGACACAAGGAACACTGTGGTCGGTATAGTCCCATAATGGCAATCATGTTGGTTGCTGCACGGCTGGCGATAGCTAGAGTTTGGATCTCTCCTAAACCCCCACAGTGATGGAATGGTGGTTAATTGTTAAAGAAACGGGGGAAAGGGAGAAGGCGCTAGCTAAAGCTAGGGGTATTCAGGCCCTACAAAAATATAGGTCTATATGGGGCTGCTTGGAAGAATCATAAGGCTAATAAGAGGGGAAATCTAGGCGTTGGTTTTTTGTGATTCCTTTGATATTTGCTTGCTTACAATTTTTTTGAAATGTTTTTTTTTTTTTTACCGACTTTCTTATGTATATTTGGATGTGTAACTAATTCGGGGAATTCCCACCTACTATTCTATTTTGCTTTTTCTCTTTGCCTGTACCTCTTTTTGACAATAAAAAAATTTCAACAAAAAAAAAGGATCTATAATGTTTACAATAGAGTTGTGCGGGGTTCCGAAGATACTAACACCATCAGAATCCTAGACCATGTACTATCTGAAACTGTTGATAATGCCCCTGCCCTGGTAGCAGGGGACTTGAACTGTACCTTTGAACCCCTAGCCATGATCCCAAGAGATCTGACCGAGGAGTGGTATAGCGTCTGGCAGGTCCCACAGCTAGAACTTCCCCTAGTTAGGTGGACAAAGAGAGGTAGTCAGGTGTTGGCCCTCTCATTGCAACATGATCTAAGAGCTACAAATAGGAGAACAAAATCGGACATAAAATGGGAGCTAACTTTTAATAGACCTGGCTATGCCAGTAGGATTGATTATTGTCTGGTTGCACTTAGCCTTTGGCCACTAGTTCATGATATGGCAGTGGTCAATCACTCAGATAGTGACCACAATGCCCTGACCCTGTCTCTAACAAATTTGGGTGTAATAGTATTGAATTGAGTAGTCGGGGGAAGAAGGATTTGGAAGGACTGCCTAGTACGAATAATATGAGAATGGCTAGATGGGACTGGGTAGAGGAACATCCTGAGGCTCTGGACTTAGCGAAACACATAGTAAGCCAAAATCTGGCAGAGATGTTAAAACTCCCAAAGGACAAGATAATCGAGAAGTTGCCCTCCTCACTTGAAACTACATTTAATGACATTAAGGATCTATTGGCCAAACCCTGTAGTAAGCAGAAGAGGGAGTATAAACAGATCCAGACCAAACAAGAACCCCAAGCAGCCTGGTATAACCAGGAATGTAGAAATGCCAAGTCCGACTTTGTACGGGCAGCAAAATCCAACGTTCACCTTGACCTAGTGGCATGTAGAAAAAGCTACAGGACAGCCTTAGAGCTAGCTAAGAAGAGATGGGAAGACTCACTATGGTCCTCCCTCCAAAAGGCCTCATCAATTAAGGATTCTAAAACCTTTTGGAAACAAGCAGCTTATTGGCTACATGGTAGGAAGCCGAAACTGGAGTTTACAGTTCAGCCAGAGGAGTGGGTGACCCATTTCGGGGGCTTTATGCACTAGGTAGTGTTGAGGTGGAGGCTCTACTTGAAGATAGGGGGGTAAACCAGAGAGATGTTATGGAGGACATGGTGTTCTCCATGGAAGAAACCCGGGTGGCAATTTGTTCCAGCATTGCAGCCAGAGCCCCCGGCCCTGACCGAATCCCAAATGATTTGTATAAAGAGGATATAACGCTCTGGGCTTCTTACATTAATATGATCACAAATGCCATTACAGCAGGCATGAATATTCCCCCCTTATGGAACATAGCGGAGATAATCCCCATTTTCAAGAAGGGCGATAGAGCCCTAGCTACAGGCCTATAAGCCTAATCGACTCATTGCAGAAAATCTTCTGCAAGTAAGTGTTGGGTCGAGTACAGGTTTGGATCTTTGAGCACCACATAATGAGCGACTTTCAAGCAGGCTTCGGTGCTAATATCAGCACATTGGATCAGGTGTTCCGCTTCTTGTGTATCTACTGGAGGGAGGTCTGCATTAAAGGGGGCAAACTTTACGTTTCCTTTGTGGACCTACGCACTGCATTCGACCTGGTACCGAGAGCCAAGTTGTGGAGGGTGCGGGCAGAGATGGGTATACCTCACTCCTAGAAATTTTAATCCTGCTGCATTCCTCAAATACTGCACAAGTTAGGTGGGGAGATAACTATCAACTCACTGATCAATTTCCTGTCGAATGTGGAGTGCGTCAAGGGTGTGTCCTAGCCCCACATTGTTCTCTCTCTTTATAAATGGGGTGATTGATCCTCTATATAGGGATGGATGTGATGCACCAAAGGTGGGGAGAGAAGAGCGCCCGCCCTACTCTTCCGGATGATACCCTACTAATCTCTAAATCCCCCCATAGTCTGCAACAATTGCTGAATATTTTTATGGAATTCTGCAATGAGCATGGCTTGGTATTAAACGAGTCAAAAACAAAAAATATGATTTTCTCAAAGGGGAATTCCAAGCCTTCAAAAAAGCGAATGTATGTAGGAAATAGTCCCCTAGAGCAAGTCCACGCCTTCGACTATTTGGGCATATACCTAACCTCAAAGCTAAATTGGGTGCCACATATCGAAAAGGCTCAAATATCATTAGTACAACAAACGGCCCACCTAAGTAAAATTCACAAAAAACAGTAACAAGGAAAGTGGCCCTGGCACTAGAAATTTACAATACCAAAATACTGGCGGGAACCCTCTATGGTGCCGAATTATGGGGTATTGGAAATACAAATTCGCTCACTGTTGTAGAGAATTGGTTCCTTCGCTCAATGTTAAACCTCCCCTCTAGTACCCCCTTGACTCCCATGTTCATGGACCTGGGTCAAAAATTACTATCGCATAAGTTGGGCTATAAGCAGCTAATGTTTTGGCACTGCCTGTGGTCGGTAAATGAGCTCACCCCATATAGAGCAGAGGCGATTGATCTCTTGAAGAGACCCCAGGTTAAATCTATACTGTGGTTCAGCTCTCTGAAGAATCTACTAGAGAGCCTTGGGATGGAGGAATATTGGAACACTCCTGAAAGATTGTGTTTTATCCCAAAATATAGGGTCAAAGAGATTTACTGGAACACTATTATAGTGAAGGAGATGACCAAACCGGTGGGCACCTTGAGCCTGGATTTTATCAATTTTAAAGTAGCCCCATTTTACGAGGAAACAATTGATGACATTTTACCTCCACTGGCACCTAAATTGTTTATCCAATTTGGTTTTAAAACCCTACCCACCAAACTGTTTTGTAAAAAGTGGAGTAATAAGACCACCACAGATGACCAGTGTCCTGCATGTAAGACAAGCCCAGAATCAATAGTCCACTTGTTATTTTTTTGCCCCCAATATAGAAGCTTGCGGGGCAAATGGATTGTGGCGTTGTGTAAACTGATTGGACCTGGTCATTACTTGGATGTTATGAGAATCTTAGCTACCGACACTCGCAGGGTGGTTGTTTTTGGCCTGGCAAAATGTTGGTATGCATTATGGATCCAACGTTCTAAATGCATTATATAGTTTTTAATCCCTGCATATCAAACCTTGGGCCATTTTATAGAAAATGTCTTTTAGCTTTCAATTGTTTTAATTATTGTTGTATACTGCACTTTATTATTGTCTCTTTTATTGCTTGTACTGCTTTTTATATTGTATGGCACCTTGCACTTTATAAGATCCGGGTGATCGAAAATAAAGTTGATGATGATGAATTGCAGGTAACCCATGCACCATTGCATCTGTGGTTAAGGATACAGGATCTCATATACTGTAGAAAAAGAAAAGATTCATGATCTCATTTCATCATGTATCCTCACAGAAACTCTGATGCATCTTCACTTTCAGCAACTTTTGGTCCATCTACACTAGGCCTGGGCAAAAGTATGCTGGTGAAATTTGTGTAATTTACAAATTTTATATTATGTGAAGTTTCTCAAAAATGTGCATTATTTGTATTTTGTTATGCACTGAAGGGTTGTTCATATACGGAGAATGTCCCGCCGAGGGTCCTGCTGTATCTTATGAGACGTTTTAATTCCAAGTATGCGCTTGCGGGAAAAACATCATGTGAGATACCTGCATACAATATTTTGGTCTAAAATGTAATTTCACAAAATGTTTATGAAATTTTGTGAAATATCACAAAACAATTACACAGTTTTGCATATACCCCTTTGCACTGATTGGTTTCAGCCTCCCCAAATTACAAAGCTTTGGTTCCCTTTTCATATCAGGTGAAAGAGTCTCTACTTTGGTGGTTGAACCCAGGGAACTTGGCCAGGGCTCTTCCTCTTCATCCAGGGAATGTTCTAATAGTTACATCAGATGCCTGTTCCTTTGGACGAGGAAGCACATTAGGGGAATTATTGATTCAGAGGCCTTGGTCACTGGATACATTTTACACTGCTTGAAATTGTATTTTTTCTTTTTTTTCCTCACTTCAATTGAAAGTTTCGTTAAAAATTTGGGGGCATATTCTCAAGGAGCTATCGCTGAGCTAACGGCACTTTAACGCAGCCAAAGACGCGATAAAGTTATCGCCCCATTCACAAGCTGGTGCTAACAGCCTATAGCACCAGTTTACTTGCAAAAGCATCCGCAAAAAACTTCGCCACAGAGGACCCCGGCAACTATCGCTAATGAGATGCAGAGTAGGAGTTCCCGAGCAAAAACTAGCGACAATACCACACCTCAACATTCTCAACCACCAGCCACATCGGCGATGAGGCCACAAAACAGGCGATAAGGCGTTTTACCAGCAGGAAACTAACACCTGCTCTGACCTGGTGTAAAGTCGGATGACAACCTGCACCATCAAAGGGAGCCCAGCCCACAGCCACACATGAAGGACAATAGATGCCATGGAGCCACGCAACATGCATCCCGTAGCCCAGAGAGGGCAACAACACCCACCGCCACCACCCCCAGGACCGCCACCCCCCCCCGGACCCTCCACGGGCCACCACAGAGGCAGCGCAGACAAAGACAGCGGACCTCCAGGAAATGCACCAGTTTCACACACCGAACAACAGACAATGTCAATGCCCACGACAGGCTCAAAAGGACAACCATCCATCGTATCCTGAACACCATTGCCCACAGGCTGAGAGTACCAACACAGCGGACAACCAACATCCCTGCGCAGACAAAGCTGCTGGCTGTGCTGCACCTGTTGGCCTCCGGTACCTCCCAACCAATACCCGCCAGAGTCGGAGGAGTCTCACAGCCAGCCCCATCCAAGTTCCCCACACCTGTCCTGGATGCCATCATCAGCCAGGTACCCCAGTACCTAAACGTCCTCCACAATGTGCAGGAACAGCTGGAGACCAAGCAAGGACTACACGCCATACCAGGATTCCCGCACGTGTTGGTGGCAACTGACTGCACACATGTCCTACTTGTGCCCCCTGCCGAAAAAGCACACAATTACCGCAACAGAAAGCACATGCATCCCATCAATGTGCAGGCAATAGTGGACCACCAGGGACCCTACAGCAATGTCGTAGCCAAGTACCCAGGCAGTGTGCATGATTCCACCATCTCCCGACAGTCCATCATCAACCAGCGTTTCCAGGATGGCACCCATGGAAATGCACTGCTTGTAGGTAAGTACCAAATGAACACACCACACACCTCAACTCCACAATCATGCAACTCACAACACTGGCAATGCGCATGTCACAAAATCACATACAACATGCCAAACAACATGCCCACCCACCAGACACGACAGCACAACTTACTGTGGCAACCTTGCTCAGCCATTTACATGAGCCACCAATGGCATGGCACCTCAGCCACACAATAGCGGAATGTGGGGAGAGGTGGGAACCAGGCATGTGCGAAGGAGGCAAGTGACCAATAAATGAGAATGTACACAATGCCAAGTGAGGCGGAGATGTCCTGGACAGACTGCAGTATGCAGGCCACAGACATATCCATGTCCACATGCACTGCTGATGTTTGGAGTGTAGTGGACAGTGGACGCAACCATGTCACCCCAGCCAGTGGGGAAGAACGCAGAAATGTAGCTTGTGATGTCTCCCCCTGTGAGCGTGTGCGGAGTGGGCTGGCCCGGCGTACGCCAGGCCAGCATAGGGGTGTGAATAAAAAGCACGTAGCCCTGGGCGTGGTTCTCTTCTGGAATGCCAAACGTGTCTGCCAGGGCGGCACCTCCAACCCCGCCACGAGGCCGCCACCACCGCCGTGAGCGATGTGGCCTGCGAACCTATGCGCCTGCTGCACCACGGGCCGCTGGACCCCGAACCCCTCATGCCCGCCCCTGCGCAGCCAGGCCTCACAGCTCACCTGCTGACACCGGCGTGTGTCAAAGAGGGACTACCACGTGCCGGCGCAAGCTCCAAGCCTGAGCCCCGCGTGCCTTGGCAGCCTCTTCAGACCATCACGGCCTCCGCGACACAGGCCCGCTTCATTCCTTTCTCGTTGACGTACTCCACCGCCGCCTCCGGCCTACACTACGCTCAAGTAGGTCACACATTTGGGACTGAGTCTTGATTACGCAATGGCAGAGTACACACTTTATAGCAGCGTTTATCTCACTGTACTCCCTTCGATGTGGTGCCACCAACTCTGTGCATAGCATCCCACCCACACGTGTCTGTGGGCCCTTGATGACTACGCCTTCGGCCTACACTGCGGTCGAGTAGGACACACATGTGGAACTGAGTCGTGATTCCCGCATGGCGGAGTCCATATCATTGTACGCAAGGAGATGAGTAAGAGGAAGACGCGGTTCAGTCCGGAGGAGAAAAGGACCATCGTTACGGAGGTGTACGAACACTGCTGACAACTGCCCTGGTGTCACTAACTCTGTGCATCGCGGGCCAATGACACGTGGCTGTGGGCCCCTACTGACCGCTGCCCCGGGCCTACACTGCGGTCAAGGAGGTCACACATATGGGACTGAGTCTTGATTTTTCTATGGCCTAGTACACACGACAATGCAGAGTTTATATCACTGTACTCCCTTCGATGTGGTGCCACCAACTCTGTGAATAGCATCCCAGCCACACGTGTCTGTGGGCCCTTGAAGACTACGCCTTCGGACTACACTGTGGGCCTGCAGGAATCACACAAATCCAATCCAGTCCGTACAAGGCAGGACACGGCATCGTCGCTGGGTAAACACCCGCTCGGCTCTGTCGCTACTGCCTCGGTCAACAACGAATCATCACCACATGCCATTTCAACGGTGTGTGTTAGTGTTCCAGGAGGAGCTTGCTGAACAGCGGTTGGCCCGCGCTGCCCGCTGCCTCCGGACCACACAGCGGTCGAGTAGGTCACACATTGTGAACTCAGTCATGATTCATTTATGGCAGAGCTGATATCATTGTACTGGCATCGTCGCAGACTGCATCCCCTTTCAGCTCCGGTGCCACTAAGTCTGTTCCCCGACATCCATGGACACTTTCTTCTTGAGATTTGTTGGCGACTGAGTCTATGGACTGGGAGTTGTCTTCATCATCATGTCGGTGATACTGACTATGTGGCCAGAACGTCCCTGTAGCATTCCACTCCTCCATTTGCCGCTTCCGGCCGGCTTCTGCCCTCTGCATCATGCCCTGGTGGACACCTTCCACTGTCCCCCGCAAACCTCCGCTACATTCACCTTCGACATCGACGAGGACCCGCCCACCTCGCGTGGGCCTATCTCACTGCACCGCAAGTCACCATCCCATGGCGGTGTGCCTGTGCCGGCCGCAGTGCATCCGGGGCCACTAACTCTGTGCAGCTCAAATCATGGCCCCAGTCTGGTGGCATGTTGGATGGCCTCTGGGTCGATGGCCTGGGGGTCATCAGCACCATGTGTCTGTGGCCCTGCGCTGTCCACTGCCTCCGGCCTCAACTGCGGTCCACCTGGGCTCACACATCAAATCGAGTCCTGACCTGCCTGGACGTCGCATCACCGCAGGATGCACGCGCCACCACTGCCAGGACCAACTCCAGACAACAGGTGCCAGAGTCGGAAGTGTCTTACTGCCAGACTTTCAGAGTAGCTTACACCAGTCGTGGGTCCCATCATCAGCTTGATACCCTGCTCAGCTCCTCAGGTGCCACTAACTCAGTGCACCACAAATCAAGGACCATTCTGCTTGCATGTTGGGTGAACACTGTACTCACTCCGGCAACCACCATGATGCTTCACAGTTGTTTCTGTTATGCTGATGTTTTATGTTTCTGCTTCAATTGTGATCACTGTTCAAGTTGTTGCCAGCACCAACGACTCCCTGCGGGCTGGCTTACACTCACCCCACACACATCCAGCACATGAGTCACTGTACATGTGACCATGCCAATAAAGGCGTCGAGCGCACGTGCTCGTGGCCAGTTCAACGAACTATCTGAGTGTGTCCGTGTGCTCATGATGTATGTATTAGGGCCCCGGCCCCACAACCTTACATTGTGCCGTGTGCAGAGGACGCAGCCATGTCACCGCAGGCAGAGGGTGGGACATTGGGTAAACAGACATAATATCGAATTTTTAATATCGAATTGCCAAAATATCTAGGGGCATATTAGCAAGACCGGCGATAAAATTATCGCCGTTTTAGCGGCAGGAAACTGCCACTAAAACGGCGATAATGGGCTTGCTAATATGCGTTATAGAATTCCAATAGAAGCCCAGGTTAGATGTGCAGGACATCTAACCTGGGCTTCTATTGGAATTCTATAACGCATATTAGCAAGCCCATTATCGCCGTTTTAGCAGCAGTTTCCTGCCGCTAAAACGGCGATAATTTTATCGCCTGTCTTGCTAATATGCCCCCGAGTTTTTTATATAGAATGGACAGAATATCGAATTGCCAAAATATAGTGGTGCAGAATATCGAAATTCAGGTAAGAAATATTGATTGTCATAATATCGACAGCCATAATATAGTTAAAAATATCGAATTTTTTTATAGTGTTTTAAGTGTTAGTATATGTGTTAAAAGTATGTATTATTTTTGTAATGTATGTTTTAATTTTTTTAAAGTAATGAATTTTATGTTATTTAATTTTTGCGTAATTTAATTCCGTAGTGGGTTGTGGGTTTATAGGGGAATAGGGTGGGAAGTAATTTAATTATAGTAAATTAAATATAAATTTTTAGGAATTATTAATTATTTTTAATTTAATTTTGCGTTTTAGTTCTGTAGCGGGTTGTGGGTTTATAGGGAATAGGGTGGGAAGTAATTTAATTGTAATTAAGTAATTATTTAATTTTATTTATTGGTATTGATAAATAATTCATTGTTAATTAATTATTAATTGGCAATTAATTTTTATTAATTGGTAATTAATTTTTATTAATTGGTAATTAATTTTTATTAATTTTTTAATTGATAATTATATTAATTGTATTAATTTATTATTAAGAGCGGGTTGTGGGTTTATAGGGAATAGGGTGGGAAGTAATTTAATTGTAATTCAGTAATTATTTATTTTTATTTATTGGTATTGATTATTAATTTATTGTTAATTAATTCTTATTTGGTAATTAATTTGTATTAATTGGTAATTAATTTGTATTAATTGCTAATTAATTTTTATTAATTGATTAATTGATAATTATATTAATTGTATTAATTTATTATTTGGAGCGGGTTGTGGGTTTATAGGGGAATAGGGTGGGAAGTAATTTAATTGTAATTAAATAATTATTGGAAATATTTTTGTGTATTGATAATTAATTTACTGTTAATTAATTATTAATTGGTAAACATTTTGTATTACTTATACATTTTTGGTATTGAAAAATAATTTGTGGGTAATTAATTATTAATATGTAATTAATTTTTAATAATTAATACTTATTGGTATTTATAATTAATTAATTATTAAATAATTTGTCATTGGGAATTAATTTTTAATACATTTTTATTGGTATTGATAATTAATTTATATATATTTAATTATTAAATCATTACTTTCCCTACTGTTGCACTCACTGGAGGGGAATAGTAATTTTACTCTCCCGTAATCCAACACTTTCCCTACTGTTGCACTCTCTGGAGTGGGAATAGTAATTTTTACCCCTACGCTATCCAACGCTTTCCCTACTGTTGCACTCTCTGGAGTGGGAATACTAATTTTTACCCCTACGCTATCCAACGCTTTCCCTACTGTTGCACTCTCTGGAGTGGGAATAGTAATTTTTACCCCTACGCTATCCAATGCTTTCCCTACTGTTGCACTCACTGGAGTGGGAATAGTAATTTTTACCCCTACACTATCCAACGCTTTCCCTACTGTTGCACTCACTGGAGTGGGAATAGTAATTTTTACCTACCCGCTATCCAACGCTTTCCCTACTGTTGCAATCACTGGAGTGGGAATAGTAATTTTTACCCTCCCGCTATCCAACGCTTTCCCTACTGTTGCACTCACTGCAGTGGGAATAGTAATTTTTAACTACCCGCTATCCAACGCTTTCCCTACTGTTGCACTCACTGGAGTGGGAATAGTAATTTTTACCCTCCCGCTATCCAACGCTATCCTTACTGTTGCACTCACCGGAGTGGGAATAGTAATTTTACCCTCCCGCTATCCAACGCTTTCCCTACTGTTGCACTCACTGGAGTGGGAATAGTAATTTTTACCCTCACGCTAACCAATGCTTTCCCTACTGTTGCACTCACTGGAGTGGGAATACTAAATTTTACCCTCCCGCTATACTACGCTAAAAATATTGAATATTTGTTATTAATATTACGTTAATATATATATGTATTAAAAAATAAAAATGCATGTTTTTTTTATTTTTACTTACATTAATTATTTATTAATATTAAGGTTATTTAAGTATTTTTAAGTATGTTTTAGTTAATTATATTTATTATTTTATTAATTTTACATTACTTTTAAGACATTTAAAAAATTCGATATTTTGACTAACTATATTTTTTACAACTATATTTTGGATTCGATATTTTTGTACTTACCTGTTTGTAGATAGGAAGTCGATATTCTGTCACTCGATATTTTTACCTCGATATTGTGGCAGGTCGATATTCTTCTCCTCGATATTCTGTCAGTGATCCGGGACATTGCACATGTAGCTTTGTCGTCCCCCACCCAATACGTAAGAGGAGTGAACTTGGCCGGCGTACGCCAGTCCGGCGTGGAGGTGTGGGGGATTATCACGTGGCTCTGGGTGTGGTTCAGTACTAGAAATGTGCAAAGGCATGTGTCCCTGTCACAGTGTGGGTCTCCGTTGGGGTGTGTAGGTGGTCCATGATGGGTCTTTGACACCCACGTATGGGATCTAGTTCATCTCCCATGAGGTAGTACCCCACCCGCACATGTTCGGCCAGCCCCTTCTGGCAGTCTGACAGCTGGCCTTGTAATGGGATGTGTGCTTAGGTGGGCTGCTGTGAGCCAGCCGGGGTGGTGGGTGCGTCCAGCTGTGTTGTCTGTGCAGGGGGTGGTGTGTCCTCGATGCAGCGGAGCTGCCCTGCTCCTGGAGCTCTATTGCCTGAGATGTCCATGGACTGTTGTAGGGCGTCGGTGTCGGAAGTGTGGAGGTCCTCTTCAGCATCACTGATGGGTTGTCTGGTCTGCTCTGCTGGAGGTGTTGTTTGTCCCTCTGCAATGTGAAGGGGAGATGCTTGTTGACATTGTGTTGGCATGTATGTTGACGCATTGTTCGGGTTTACATATAGACTGCATGACAATGTACATTGTGACTGTTTTGGAAGGGCGGACTATTTGATGCGGGATAGTGGACAATTGGACTACATGACGTAGGTGATGTTGTACACGTACATTTTCATCTCACAGTTTCCTACTATGTCAGATGTGATTGGCCATTTTCTACGCACAGGCGGAGCCAGTTGTGTCCTCTGTTCTGCAGTGTAAGTGTTGCACTGTGTCCCACATTGCCGTCCATGTGGATGTGCTGTGATTGCTATGTGTGTGTGCTGCATTGTGTGAGAGTCGCACCTGCTGCTGTGATTTTGCTGCGCCTTATCCCTTGGAGGCGGTGTGCCTTTGGCTTTTGTGCTTTTGAGGTGCTGTGATGTTGGCGACTGGGGTCATTTGTGCTCCTGGACGGATTTTGTTCTCTTGTGCATTGTTTGTCTGCAGATGTATTGTTGACGTCAGTGGTTGTTTGTGCACGTGGATGTGTCAGGGTGTGACCTGCTCCTTCCGGATGTAGTCCACACTCAGCCACCTCAGTCTCGTGGCGTGCACAGTGTCATGGTGATTGTACTCCGGACATGCTGCTCGTCATGTGGTGTCACTTGCATTGTCAGTGTGGCTCTCGCATACGCATCTTTGCTGTGTTTCGCACTGGTGCATGTGTGTGTTGTGGAATTGGTGTTGTGTGGGGTGGGACCCCTTCGGGCACATGGTGGACGGGGGCCTACTTGGTATTTGTATGTGTGCTGCAGTGTGCCACGGGGATCAGGGACATGACCCAGGGTCGTTGTGGGTGTGCGGTGTGCTACACGTCGTTGTGCATGTGTGCCATTGTGCCCGTCCCCCCAGTCCCTGTTAGTTACTCACCCTGTTGATGTTTTGTCAAGTCATGTCGAGCAGTGTCCGGACTCCCGACTCCTTGCACCGCCTCCACACTCATGACTGTGTCCACCATTTGCTCCAGCTCCTCCTGTGGCGCAGGACTCCCACCTCCATTCGTCGTTGCTGCCTTCCGGGTGGCAGCGGGTTTCTGCTTGGTTTGGCTTTTGACTTCGTGCCAGCGCATCTTGGCCTTCTCGGCAGTCCGACTGCATTCACGATGGAATGCCATTTTTCTGTCTGTGTTGCCAATGACACGGTGGTGGTGACGGACAGTTGTTGTTAGTGCTCTGTCACCTCCGTGACGACGATCCGGTTGTCATGCGGACTGTACCCAGTCTTCCTCTTCTCCTTGGCCTTCCCCGACCCCGAGGTTCCTTGCTGGTGGTCTGTGGGGCTTGTGGGGTTTGCGTTGACCTGGGCACTCGTTCCGGGTGCATCCATGTTGCTACGCATTTTATTTTGTTTATGGTGTGTTTTTCTTGTTCGGCTTTTATGGTGCATTTTCCCGCCAGGCGCGTGGGAATTGCAGGCCTGTCGCTGGTTATCGCTGTTTTTTTTCCCGAGGTTGGCCTCATCGCAACTTTATTCGCGCTGGTGTTTCGCATTTTTTGGGCGTCGCGTTGTTTTTTACGCGGTCATTTGGTGCGTTATCGTGGGACTATCGCATGGTGCCGCCAGGTTGAGAATGCTACGTTAACACGGCGTTGTTTTCCTGCGATGGACTGCGATATGCAAAGTTGCGTTACCCTAAACTTGCAGTGGTTATCACACGTTCTTGAGAATATGCCCCTTGGATTTTTAAAATGTATTTCTACATTATCCATTTGAAACATTCAGGATATTTGTTTTGCTGAAGAGCAAATATTTTAGAGGACGATTTAATATACGGCTTAGGTAAGATAGGTTTATATTTGCTTTAGGCAACATATAGGTAAGGTGGGGTCCTTACTTAGTGGAGGACTGGGAAATTCATCAATATTTGCTGGGGCGTCAACATCAACGTGCTTCCACTGACAACTGTTCCATATTTCAGGAGTGTGTGGTATTAGTGATGGTTTACTTGACAATATAATGTGAAGGGTGGGCATTGTGGTCCTTCATGGCAGTGGTGGTTGAACAGGATTGTTAGGGGTTCTATGAGAATGCCGTTAAGTGTGATGCTTCCTGAGAGGGTGGGTTATTTTTCAAGTTCTTTCAGATGCTAGGTTACAAATTAGTAATTAGGGATTGTAGGCTTGTTTGGGTTTCATGTTATATACTGAAATCTGCTAGAAGTGTAATCAATATGCGGTTAAACTTAGATGATGGTAGCTACTGAGAGTGGGGACTTGTCAGCAAATTTTGGTTGTGTAGTCTAGTAGGCAAAGCAGCTAGCAGGCGTATTTATGTAAAGAAGGATGGCTCTATAACCATGGATAAAGTCTTGCATTTTTTTGTTCCTGTGAACAAGTGTGATGTACTCCCTTTCTTAAGTCAGTTTAGCATTATAAATTTATAGATGTCAGGAATGGTATTGTGAATTATCCGTAGCAGTCTCCACAGTGCCAGGTTTCAACTAGGGACACCATGTCAATGTACCAAAGCTGGAATAGTTTAAAGATATCAGTGTGGTGTTTGGCTGCATGGTGAATGTTTATGAATATACATATCACTGTATTCCTGGGCCTGACCTGGAGTTGAGGTGGACTGAGGTGTCGGAGGGGTGATTGGCTTGTAGAGTGAATATTTTCTTCAAACATGTTGGGAGGCAGTCAAAAGCTTGAGGTCTTTCTGAGAAAGAAAGTGCTTGAAAGTGGGTGCAAAGTTCTGGGGCCTTGGTGATATTTTGGCTGGGGTATGGCATATATTTGCTAGAAAAGGAGGTTCAATGTAAAGGTTTTTAGGGAAAGGAGAATGGGCTGTTGGCAGGATTAACTGAATGCCAGCATACTGTCTGTACAGCAGTTCCTTGGTGTGATGGATGGTGGCCCTGCTGAGTAAGGCATGGTCATTTGGCAAATTGCAGAGCTATTCAGAACGGTTGGGTAATGAATGGATGAGGCAGGTTCCTAGGTCGAAGTAATCAAGAAGAGTAAATGCTTTTGGTGAAGCAACATTGTGTGGATGGATGTTTTCATTTTCATTGTATTCTCATTCTTGTTGGTGATGAATTGTGGTTTTCAGACCTACTAAAGACAGAGTGGGTAATGAATGGATGGGTTGGGGTCCTAGTTCGAGGAGATCTGGAATAGTCTTTTTTGGAAAAGGTGCTTTTGGTGTGCTATCTTTTATTATTGCGTGGGACGGAGGTTATAGCATGTGTTGGGTTATTAGTTCTTCAAGCTGATGGTGTCTGCCTACTGTTTAGTGTTCTTGCATAATTGGTCGCTGCATGAGGGTTGTGTCTTCTCGGGGTAGCGAGTCAGGTATAAGTCTGTTTCATGGTTGCTATGTGATGTTTTTGGTTTGGTATTTTATCTAGATATGTGAGGGTCGGGATGCTGCTGGGTGTGCATTCTCTCTTGAGGAATGTGATGTAGTTGATTGGAGGGAGGGACCCCTTTTAGACATTAAGGCAGGAGTGAGAATTAAAGGAAATGGATGGATCTGGTTTGTAGCTGGGTACAGTAAGGCAGAGTGGCAACCAGGGGAATGCTTTAGAGTGTGATGTGGGCCAAAGAGGTGGCTAGGAGGAAGGTCTGGGAAGGGGTAACCGGTATTTGTGAGATTTTAGTAAGAGAAGGGAAGTAGGAAGATGAACAAGTGAGGGTAAGATAAAGGGATGGGTGATTTTGGGAGTTAATGAGAGTTTGGGGGTGAGTGGAACACATTAGGGGAGGGAAGACTGCAGTTTGTATTGATAAATATACAGAGATGTGTTAGGAATGGAGGTGATGTCAAAAAAACTGTACAGATAGATGCAGAGGGAAGGATGTAGGGTTTCAGTGAAGAAAGGAGATGAGGTAAATAGCAGTACATAGAAGGGGGTGTGGAAAAGAAGGGAGAAGGGAAGAAAGGATTGCAAGTGGAGATGGAGGAGATGAGTGGAGTAGATGAATGCGCGGAGTGGGAAGGAAGGAAATTAGAGGTGGATGGGGAGTAGGGAACAGAGAAGCAGGAATATGGGAGGAGATGAGATGAAGATTGGTAGTAGGAAAGGAACATAGAGGAGGAAGAGAATGAGAGGAGGGAGCAGTAGAAAACAGGGCAGAATATGAGAAAAGAGAAGTGAGGAAATGAGGGCAGGGAAAGCTCAAAAGTACCCAGCGTAGCGTCCATGTGACATTCTGCCTCCTATTTCAATATTCAACCACTCTGTTTTTAAGGAAAAAATAACCTGTGTCATACATCCCCTCACCTGAGCTCTACATGATTATTGCATGCACTAAAAGAGTACATGGGTGTAGGAAAGTGGATATTATGCAGTGATGCTGGTTAGGCTTCACTATGTAATACTCCCACAATTCCCCAAAATAGACCCTTTGGATTCACACTAATAAATCTCTAGCTCAGTCCTGGTAGTGTGGCACAGAGGAGTCAGGCTTTACTAGAGGAACATGTGTTAAGCATTTCAGAGTACCAACATCGGGGTAAGTAATTGACATGACTTGAAAGAAATCCGACACCAATTTATAAAAATAAAGCAGATTTTATATAAATTTAGACACTAAATGAAGACAATCGTATAAGTATAACTGGAGTTATGCATTTTAGAAGGAAAAATAAATCAGTGCAAATTAATACTGCAAAACGTTAGCATTGTGTCAATAGTAAAAAGAACTAGTGACAATCGGTCATTTGCAGGTTGAGTTGTGTGGAACCCACTGGGGGTAAGGTGGTGCAGGTCTCAGAACAGGCCACAACAGTCAATTGAATTTTACCTCGCTTGTAGGGCCTGGGTGCAGAGTTGCTCTGGCTGTCCCTGGTGCTGAAGCGGGAGCTGGTTATACAGCTTAAACTGTCCTGGTGAGGAAACAGATGCAAAATGTCGACAACGGGGCCACTGAAGTGTTCGGGTGAAAGTCCTTCAGAGTTCGCTTGTGTTGCCGCGTCGAGTAAAAGTAGTGGTACCCGAACTGCCCACCAACAAGCCTTGGCAACAGTAAAAAGTCAGCAAAAAGTTGTTTGGACATCCGGAGGCCCTTTGGAAAACAGTAGCCACCTGAAACTTGCTGGAGGTCAGGACTATGTTTCCCACAATGCATTGGACCATTTACTTTTGGGAGATCCCTCAGAGGGCCCAATGGCCAGTGAATATTTGGATCTGGGATATTGTTTTTACCTGCGGTCTGCAGGGGACTAGTGCCACTAGTCCAAGGGAGTCTGGAGTTGACTCTCAAAGGGGTCCCTCAGTCTAGGGGAACTGATCTTTGGTCCGGGATGAGTCACAGTGGTGTTGGTGCAGGGTGGTTGCCACAGGTGCAGAGTATTGCACCTTTGTTTTGGGCAGGTCCTGTAGTCGCAGATTCGGTTCTCTTCTTTGTCAATTTGAATTAAAACTGAGGTTCTGGTGCCAAGGGTGCTCCTTAAATCTTAGAATTAGGGGTGTGGGTGTAAATAGTTAATGGGCTATTAGCCCCAGTGGCTAATCCATCCCAGAGGTGACCACATCCTGGGGTGTGTGTCACCTTTGCTACCCAGGACCCTCTGTTCTGCCACTTTTAAAGATGGTGGAAACCTTATTTGGCTGTACAGACCAGGTAGTCCCTCCAGAGGTATTGTTGTTATTGTTATTGTTAATTGAGATTTGTAAAGCGCAAAATCACCGGCAGGTCTCTAAGTGCTAAAGGGAGAGTAGCAATTGCCCACCACCACGGCTGTCTCCCAGGACCCCCACGACCAACATATGGCCTCCCAACGCCGTGTGTTAGGGTGCCAGGAGGAGATGTCTGACCAGCTGCGGGTGGGGTTCGACCTCATGGCAGCCAAACTGGATACCATACGTGGGTGTCTAAGTCCCATTAGGGACCACTCACAGTCCCTAACGGACACCCACTGTCCGCTCCTTGTTCTACAACAAGCCATGGCTGACATTGCTGGAGTCATGACTCTGAGACAAGAACAACTGTCCAGTCAGAGTGGCCCCAGCGATGTCATTCGTGAGTTGGGACACATAAGGAGAATGATGGAGAGCTTGGAGCGGATGCAGGCGGAAAGGATGTGTGCCACACCAGCGAGATGTAGCTGTGATCTCCCATGCCCTGCAGATCCTCGTCATGGCATTGCCACCACAAGGCCTGGCGCGGATGGATGCTGGTGCCACTACTACATCCACATCTCCTCCCCCTGAAGTGTCAGTGCCACACAGTGCGTCAGATTTCCCACCTCCGTCCCCTGATGTGTCACTGCCACTCAGTGATGCAGACAGAACACCACCACCCGCATGTGAGGCACCTGACACATCAGAGGACGAAGATGATGATGAATCTGGCTCTGTGGCTAGGATCAAGTGTTAGCATTCATCTCCGCCATATGGCCGTGTTCAGCTTGGTTCTGCCCTCTGCATCATGCCCTGGAATAACACCTCCCACTGTCCCCCCATACACCGAGCGACACTCACCTTGGACCTCGACATGGACTGCCATATTTGGTGTGGTCACCAATGACACAGCAATCACACTGCGGACTGTAGTCTTCCACTCCCTATGTACTTGCCAATCCCGTAAGGACTCTGGCTGGCCCTCCACGGGCCAACAATGTAAAGTGGGGTTTGCATGGCCCTGTACTGGCCCAGCTTCAACACTCCACTGAATGTGAATAAAACATCCCAATTCACACTGATGTGTCATGGCCATGATCATTTAAGAATGAAAGTATGGATGAATGTAGGGACAGTGGTTCCACAAAAGAGGCACTCCCTGGGCAATGCTATCAATGCGCTTGTATGGCCGTGACCCAGATAGGCATAGAGACACACATTGTCATTCAAATCAACACTCATCACAGTTGAATACAAGTGAAGGTGCGTAGACTTTATTAGCATATGCGTGTCAGTACGGGCAAAATAAGTGCCACAACATGCAGACCAATGCAGCAGTCTGTCAGAATGAGGAACTTTGCCAAGCGCCGCTGTCCACTCCGGGGGAGTGCATCACCTTTCACAGGTGTGTGTTAACACGCGTTGTTGTCCGCTCATGTTTTCGGAGTCCAGGCGAGTGCAGCCATGTCCACTGTTGTCGTGGGATATGTGACCAGATCTCCGAGATGCAACAAGGTGTCGGGACATGTGCAATATGGTCCAATCATTTGTGGCTGCAGGTACGTAGTTACTCATCCATGAAAGCGATTGCAGCTTCATAGGCCAACATTTCCAACATGAGGTCGTCGTCGACTTCATCAAACAGGACGGCGAGGCGATCCATTAGCCGGTCCGGACAGATGTGCTGCGTCCACCCCCTTTCACCAATTAGCACTACAGCCCAATAGGGGAGCGGTTCAATGTGGTCACTGCACACGATGATTTGTGCAATCTCCCAGGTCCATCTGCCAGCATGTATGCCAAGTATCAAGGCATCCCATAAACGGGTGTCACGGTGACACTCCTGGTCATGGGCCAACAGGGGGCGCACACACAAGTCAAAATCCAGTTCAGCTACCGTCCTGTTGGATAGGCAGACATCCATGGACCACTCGAATATGCACGATCGACAATGCAACACAGGCTGAACGCAGGTGACGTTGGCAAGGCGGAAGCTTAGCCGGTAACTGATCTGCAGCAGTGCCAATGGCAGTGCCCCCAGTGAATGCAGCATTCGTGCACGGTACAGCTCCACGTGACAGGGGTGTTCTGCCATTGCGTTAGTGGCTCTTGTTGAAGTGGCACTGTTCTGACCTGCGCCAGTTCTGTGGATGAAATGCCACATCTCGTATCAATGAGTTGTTATAGTGTGCACCGGTTGTACGCCTGGGATGTTGTGGGAGTAAGTGTGAAGGCCATTCCATGCAAGATAACTTTGAGCAAGGACTTCTGTGTGTGGGGTGTGTATACGTTGGTCCTCCGTCTGGCTGTGCGTAGTGTGGGAGCCGTCATCAGCTGCTATGGTATCTGTCAGGGGGTGCCGGGCACATGCAATTCCGAGGTCGGAGGTGCAGATGTGCTTCCGCCTGATAGTTCAGACAAAGGAGCTTTCATCCCTAGTGTAAGTTTGTAATCTGCTTTCATTCATGGGATGTGAAGTGGCTTGTTGGTGGTGGGGTGGGATGAGTGGGTCCTTGTGATTCATAATTGACATGACTTGCATGTGGCATATGAGCGGCATCACTGTGTGTTACGTTGCCTCACAGCTGCTCCTCCCTCCCCCGTACCCATTTACGTATGTGCGCTGCGCGATTGCATCACTTGCACTCCTACGGCACAGTATTGTCATGCCTGTCTGCGCATGTCCACAAGCCTGACAACGACACTTTGATGTTGGCCGTTGAAGGTGGTGGACCATGTGAGTGTAGGCCTATGGTAAGGATAGGGCGGACACAGATATAGAGTACATGTCTAGCTGAACTGGCGCTGCTAATGTGGCTGGGCATTTTGCTCATGCTGTCGCAATACAGTTACACACAACACTTGGCATGTATGATCCTGGACCCCGAGCGGTCTTGCGCTCCTTCATAACTCCGTTCGTGCGAGCCCGCCCTCCGGGTGCATGCTACATTGCAACATTGCTGCTTACAGGGGGGGGGACTTACCTACATGTCCAAGCTATTGCCCACTGCCTGAGGTGACATGGTTGCGTCCGCTGTACACAGCACAATGTAATGTGGTAGGGCCCGGGGCCATCATTCATGCATAATGACCACACGGACACACTTGGATAGATAGTGGAACTGGCTACGGGCACGTGCACCCGGCCCCTTTTTATTACCAGGATCACATATCCAGTGACGCCTGTGCTGGATGGGTGTGGGGTGAGTGTGAGCCAGCCCTCACGGAGTGGTTGGTGCTGGCAACAACTTGAACAGTGGTCACCATTGAAGCGGAAACAGAAAACACCAACATAACACAAACAACAGCGAAGCAACATGGAGGTAGTACAGAGGTCACCCAATATTCAATCAGAAGGGGCCATGACTTGTGACTTGTGAGCTGAGCAGGGTATCAAGCTGATGATGGCATCCAAGACAGGTGTGTGCAACTTTGATAGGCTGGCTGTGAGACTCTTCCGACTCTGGCAGTTGTTGGTTGGAGGTGGTCCTGGCGGTGGTGGCGGGTGTGCAGCCAGGGATGATGGCGAGTCCTTGCAGGTCAGGATTTGATTTGATTTGTGAGCCCTGCTGATCACAGTGTAGGCCGGAGGCAGCGGTCAGCAAGAGCCCACAGCCACGTGCCGTTGACTTGTGGTGCGCAGAGTTAGTGGCACCTGTGGCGCTTAGGGGATGCGCAGCCAGAGATGATGCGTGGTCCGGGCGGGCCGCCATGGGGGCAATGTCTTTTGCCTATTGAATTCTGCCTCAATATGGCCACGTGGCGTTGACTTGTGGTGCACAGAGTTAGTGGCACCTGTGGCGCTCAGAGGGTGTGCAGCCAGCGATGATGCGTGGTCCGGGCGGGTCGCACTGGGGGCAATGTCTTTTGCCTATTGAATTCTGCCTCAATATGGCCACGTGGCGTTGACTTGTGGTGCACAGAGTTAGTGGCACCTGTGGCGCTCAGAGGGTGCACAGCCAGCGATGATGCCTGGTCCGGGCGGGCCGCACTGGGAGCAATGTCTTTTGCCTACTGGACTGCGTCATCTGCAGTCGCAACTCGATCTGAATTGTGAGCCCTGCTGTCCTCAGTGTAGGCCGGAGGCAGAGGTCAGCAAGGGCCCACAGCCACATGCCGTTGACTTGTGGTGCACAGAGTTAGTGGCACCTGTGGCGCTCAGGGGGTGTGCAGCCAGCAATGATGCGTGGTCCGGGCGGGCCGCACTGGGAGCAATGTCTTTTGCCTACTGGACTGCGTCATCTGCAATCGTGACTCGATCTGAATTGTGAGCCCTGCTGACCACAGTGTAGGCCGGAGGCAGTATCCAGCACACACATAACTCCCTGGTGCTGTGCGGCTGGGTGCGCTGGGGGCCAGTGTTGCGGAAGCCAGCGTTCGGCTGAGGAGGCTGGCGGTCACGGCGGCGGCCTCGTGGCAGGGTGAGGGGCGCCGCCCTGGCAGACGCGTTGGCCATTCCGGAAGTGAACCACGCCCAGAGCCCCGGCCTATTTATTCACACTCCTATGCTGGGCAGGCGTACGCCGGACAAGTCCACTCCGCTTACGCTTACAGGGGGGGACGGCACAGCTACATGACCGAGGACTTCCCCACTAACTGGGGTAACATGGTTGCGTCCACTGTCCACGACACTGCAAACACCTGCAGTATATGTCCATATGGATAGGTCTGTGCTCTGCATACTGAGGTCTGTCCAGCACATCACCGCCACACTTGGCATTGTGTGCATTCTTATTCATGGGTGACTTGCCTCCTTGACACATACTTGGTTCCCACCTCTCCCCACATTCTGCTATTGTGTGGCTGAGGGGCCATGCCATTTTCCGAACGTCCGCTGTCCTGTTCTGCGCTGCCTCGGTGGTAGTCGGGGGGGGGCTGGGGGTGGTGGCGGTGGGTGTTGTGGCCCTCTCAGGTCTCTGACCTGCATGATCAGTGTCTCCATGACATGTCTTGGTCTTCAGATGTGGGTCTTGGCTGGGCTCCCTTTCATGCTGCAGGTTGTCGTCCTGCTTAGCACCAGTAAAAGGCAGGTGTTAAATCCCTGCTGCTAATGCGCCTTATCGCCTGTTTTTGGTTTGCATCGCAGATCTGGCTGGTCGTTGAGAATGTCGCGAAGTGGTGTTTTCGTGTGTTTTTGCACGGGAATGCCTACTCTGCATATCATTAGCGTTAGTTGTCGCTCTCATCCGTGGCGATGTTTTTTGCAGCAGCTATCGCTGGAAAACTGGCGATGTGGGCAGTTTGTAGCAGCTTTAGAATGGGGCGATAATTCTTTCGCCACTTTTGCTGCGCTAAAGTGCTGTTAACTCGGCGATAAGTCCTTGAGAATATGCCCCTCAGGGTAGAGCAGCTACGATGTCAGGACCTGAGCTGTCGTCAAGCCAGGTCTCTGAGATTGCTAGGATGTCAGGGTTTTCCTCCTGAAGGAGGGTGAAGATCTCTAGGCTATGCTTCTGGAGAGAGCGAGTGTTAAGTACTGTAACGTTTAAGTCCCTGGGGCTTACTGACCCTGTGCCCTTAGAGACATGTGGCTGTGCAGCCCTACTCTCTTCTCCCCCCAGCTTGGAAAGCAGATTACCGGCTATGAACGTGTCTTCCACCTGTTCCTCCAGGGGGGGAGCTCTGTACTTTAGTGCCAGCAGCTCCTCCATCAAGTAGGACTGGATTTGACCAGGGTTCTTGGCCCCTGGTGCCAGTCGGGCACGGACGGGCGCAGACGGGCTTGCCTTAGGCGCGCCTTCGGCACGCCAGCGGCGCGCCCGCTGCGCGCGTACGCTCCATGGCGCTAATTATGTCCTCCCTCGTCCCTCGCCCCTCCCTGCTGCCAATTAACCCTGCTGAGCAGCTGTGTATCCCTCAACCACTAGACCGCGTAGAAGCAGCGGAAGTGGAGGGAACTGGTGCCTCGACCGGGAGCCCACCCGGTGGGTGCTTAGAATTCCGATCAAGGTATGTGCATCAGATTCACTAGTGATTAAGATTCCGATCAAGGTATGCACATCAAATTCAAATTCAACAATACATTAGACGATTTAAAAGCAGTTAAAAAGAGTTATGGCAGTTTTAGAAGACCAATGAACGCTTTACCGCGCGTGTATCACAGGAGTGGTAGCGCGTCTCTCAAATGCTGCGCGTCCCCTCCATGGCGCTAATTATGTCCTCCCTCGTCCCTCGCCCCTCCCTGCTGCCAATCAACCCTGCCGAGCAACTGTGTATCCCTCAACCACTAGACCGCGTACAAGCGGCGGAAGTGGAGGGAAATGGTGGCTCGACCGGGAGCCCACCCGGTGTGTGCTTAGAATTCCGATCAAGGGATGTGCATCAGATTCACTAGTGATTAAGATTCCGATCAAGGTATGCGTATCAAATTCAAATTCAACAATACATTAGACGATTTAAAAGCAGTTAAAAAGAGTTATGGCAGTTTTAGAAGACCAATGAACGCTTTACCGCGAGTATATCACAGGAGTGGTAGCGCGTCTCTCAAATGCTGCGCGTCCGCTCCATGGCGCTAATTATGTCCTCCCTCGTCCCTCGCCCCTCCCTGCTGCCAATCAACCCTGCAGAGCAACTGTGTATCCCTCAACCACTAGACCGCGTAGAAGCGGCAGAAGTAGAGGGAAATGGTTCCTCGACCAGGAGCCCACCAGGTGTGTGCTTAGAATTCCGATCAAGGTATGTGCATCAGATTCACTAGTGATTAAGATTCCGATCAAGATATGCGCATCAAATGCAAATTCAACAATACATTAGACGATTTAAAAGCAGTTAAATTGCTAGCCTTCTGGGGTTGTACAGCTCCTGACTACATAATTTTCCCACCTGCCCGAGTAGGAATGTCCCTCGGGGTATGGGGATGGCTGTTTCCTCCTTTGGGAGGCAGCCTGGATGCATATCAGATGCTGTGTAAGCTTTCAGCTCACCGCAATAATGTGCCACTTCACTAGCCATCATGTTAGGGAGGGAGGTGTCACCTTCTTACCGGCCAGGCCTTTGCTTCCAACTCCAGGGAGAGTTCACACCTCCTGGCAGGCGATCAGATTCTTGTCTTGGCGGCAGCAGCTGAGGGCTATTAGCCAGGGCTTATTAAAGGCTGGGGCAACCAGGTTGTCAACCTCTAAGGTAGCCACTTGGGTGCATGTCATATCGATTCTGACACGGGAATCAGGTCAGGTGTGATGAGACAATTGTTTGATACCAAACATGACGTATTTCAGTGGTACCATAATGGAGCTGGCAACCTCAGGGTGCCTGGGTGCCAGCCCAGGGAATATATGATGTTTCTTAGCAAACCATTACTTTGCATGCTTTTACTTCGATGTTTTTACTTAGCAACTACCATTACTTCGCACGTTTTTACTTCACATGCGTTTAAAACGCAACTGCATAGTAATGATCTAAAAATGCTTTAACTCCGCATTGATTTACTACTCATAGCACTACATCGTATTTTTTCCTCGTATTAACTATAAAATAATCGTAATAGTAACCTATCCCCTGTGACACAACACTACCCAAAACCCACAAACACAACAGTACCCTTCACTACTTAAACTACTTAAACAACACTACACTACCCTAAACCCTAATACACTACCCCCTACACGACCATCCCCCTTCCACCAGTCCTGTCCCTACACTCTAACACTACCCTGCACGACTCCCCGACACTACCCTAAACCCTAAAACACTACCCTACACAAACACCACACCACTACCCTACATGACTACCCCCTGCACGACCTTTCACCTTCCCCCACTCCTGTTCCTACACTCAAACACTACCCTGCACGCCCCCCCTACACTACCCTAAACCCTAAAACACTACCCCCTGCACATCCCTCCCCCGACCCCTAGTCCTGTCCCTACTCCCCAACTCTACCCTTCACGACCCCCCACACTACCCTAAACTCAAATACACTACTCAAACACAACCCTACAACCTAAAAGACTACCCCTTCCCACAATCCGCTCCCTACACTCAAACACTACCCTGCACGCCCCCCCTACACTACCCTAAACCCTAAAACACTACCCTACACTACACAAACACTACAACACTACCCTAAACCCTAAAACACTACCCCCTGCACATCCCTCCCCGACCCCTAGTCCTGTCCCTACTCCCCAACACTACCCTTCAAGACCCCCGACACTACCCTAAACTCAAATACACTACTCTACACTACTCAAACACAACCCTACAACCTAAAAGACTACCCCCTGCACGACCCAAAAAACTACACTTACCTCTCTCTCCTCTGTTGTTCCTCTCTTCTCCGGCTTCCAGCGACGTCAGATCTGAACGTCGTTGTTTGGAAACGGAAGCGCCTTCCAAACAACGATGTGGATAGGGCATACCATTACAACGCATGCGTTGTAACAACGCTTGCGATGTAACAACGCTTGCGATGTAACAACTTGCGTACTAATGGTACGCGTTGTAACATCGCAAGCGTAGTAACGCTTGCGAAGTAATGGTATGCGCACTAGCAGCCGCGAAGTAAGGGTTGATTACCAGCCCAGGTTATCCTATGGCCCACTGATCACTTATATTGGCTCTTAATGGAAAGAGGCTACTTTAGGGACAAATAAGCTTTGTCGTACATGTCCACACCTTTAATATAATGCACCCTGCCTCCTGGGCTCAGGAGGCATTCTTTAGGGGTGATTGGCATATATTTTAAAAATAGGGTTAGACCTTGCCACACCTGGTGAGGGCAAAGTCGAGTTTGAGCAGTTTGCACTGCTCCTGTAGTCTGCAATGGCAGGGCTGCTGATGGCACAAACAGTGCTTCAGGCCTAAGTGACCCCTTTAACTCGCTTGCCCTGGGTCCCAATTGTACCATTTACCAGGGACTTATAAGGGGGTTAAAGTCCTAGCCAATTGGGGCTACCAATCCACATGTATCAGTTCTAGTGAGAGTGCACTGACACTGGGGCCTGGTTAGCAGGATCCAGTGTACTTTCAGAGTCATAATCATCAGTGTAGGAGAGTAGGATCTGCCTCTTATGTTGCCCCCACTTTTTTTCTGATGTTAGCACTGGTTTCTGGCTATAGTCTGGCTGGGTCCCTGCCAATCAGGGCCCCAGCCTCTCTGTTCTCTCTAAACGACATGGAGTGCACTCTAGGTGCACTAGTGATTGGATACTGTGGTGCCTTATGAGTCCCTAGTATATGGTACCTTAGGTGCCAAGGGCATAGGTACTTCACAGGCCTACCAGGGGCTGCAGCATGTGTTATGCCACCCCTGGGGAGCAGTCTAAATCTGACACCACAGGCCTGCTACTGCAGCCTGGGTGACGTGGTGCTAGCACCCCTCACTGAGATATAGGTTTCCTATATCTCTCTTGCACACACATATAAACCTATCAGTCACCCCTAAGGCAGGCCCTATCAATCCTGAGGGCAGGGTGCTTGGCTTCTATGTGAGGGGGTGCCTCTGCATGAGCAGGGCCCCTCTGCAGTTCTCAGAGTCCATTCTCTGGTGCTGTTTGTGGATGCGGTTAAACCATATACTCTTAAGTGCATTATATCCTCGCGGTAAATGCTAACTTTGGAATGGCTGCATCAAAACATGTCGTGTTTGGTGTCAAACATCTTGGAATACTACCCCCCGCCAATCTTGGCGGCGGGGGTAGCATTCCACCCTTCTAGAGGGATAAGACATGTGCCTGCTGTGGAAACGCGGTAGAATCCTAAAGAGCCCTGGCATCACAAAATGGATGCCACCAGTCACAGACACTGGGCTGCCCTCCTGCTGATGACCGAAACTCACAGTGGAGGAAGCCCAACAATAGGCATCCTGTCACAGGGAGGTGTAACCACCTTCCAGACAGGGTTTAGTGTATTGGGGCTGGGTGGGTGCACTCTTAGAGTGCTTTGAAGTCCTGCACTGGGGGAGCAGAAGGCTCCTCTGTGCATATGCCAGTTCAAACCAGCTCAGGGGCTACCTGCCCCTGCTCTGGCGCGAAACTGGACAAAGGGAAGTGGGTGTAGCCACCCCCTCCCTTGACCCTCCCATAGGTGGGGTCATAGAGCTAGTCCATCCCCTCTTTTTAGTATAAGAGGGGGAACCTTGCCATTGCAAAGCAGATAACCCCTGGACGACGCTCTACAGAAGAATCCTGGCCCTTCGACGTTCCACTACCTTTGGAAGACAGAAGAATCTCCCTTGGAGTCAAGGAGTGACTCCCCTGCTTGGCAGGCACCAAAAACGACAACGACGGTCGCAAACTACGCCGCTCCTGCCGGAGTCCGAAGTCCCTGCAGCCCAAGAAGTGGATTTTCTGACCTCTCCCAGGCCATCGTGAGTCCCCAGCGAAGCTGAGGCAAGTGGACCCCACGAGTAACGAGGAACCGCGACCCCTGGGTACCGTGCACTATTGTCAAGTGCAACCCCTTCACAACGTTCTACGAACTTGTGCTTTGGAACACGTCTGGTCCCGACCTCCAGCAGAAATCCCTCCGAAGATCAGAGGCCTACACTGTCCCGAGTGACCGTGGGCCCCTGTTGAGTGATTCTGCCCGAGGTGTCTTTGCGATCCCTTGCCCGCCGGCTTGTGGGTCCCCAGAAGACTTCTTAAAGAAACCAAAGGGCTCCCCTGGTTGCTCCAGGCCTGCCCTGACTTACCCTCGCTGGGTGAGTCCCTCAGACCTTGCTGGTCTGCGCCATCGACTTTTCTTCATCTCCCCGAGACTTGCTGCTGCCAAGGCTTGTTGGCTCCAATCGAGTTGCCGACACCGCAGTCAGCTGCAGACGTCGAGGGACCCACCGAATCCAGCTCCTGGTCGTCGTCGACACCTCCTGGACCACGTGGCTGAAGAGTCAAGGCACCTGCAACCGACCTGAATCAACCGACGACGGTGGGCATCCATCTTCCTTGCCCCGGGTCACTGCCAAGTGACTTTGAACACTGTCCCCTCTGCTTTCAGGTCATCCTTCTTCAGAATCCAGGCTTGGATTCCACCGGACACTTCTTCAGCTCCCGCAAGCAGCAAGTCTTCTTTGTTCGCCATTGAAAACGACGCCGCGACCCGACACCAAAGGACACCTATGCACCCGGCTTCCCTGGGTGAGGTAACTCCAGCACTACGGTGCTCCTGTGGGTGTGGGCCCTAGAACTACTTACCCTGTAAGTGACTTGCTTGTAGGTTCTCCCGAAGTATCCTAAAACTCTTTATTTCCAACCGCGACTTGCCCCATTGAAGTCAACGGCGATCCGCGCCTGTGTATCCACACTGCACGCGTCCCCCGTGGGTCCTTTACTTACCTGCCTTGGGTGGTTTTGTGAGGCCCCAGCACTTCTGAAGGCCCTAGGCCTTGTCTCCCTGCAAGTCGTTGTCCCTAAGTCTCTTACTTAGTATATGGTCTGGTACGCCCCTAGGGCCCCAGCCATATTTTGTGCTTAACTTATTGTGAAACGTTGATTTGTGCATATGTTTGTCTTCTAATCTCATAAAGAGATTAGTAGAGAGTTATTTAGAAATAAATACATATATATTTGATATATATACCTGTGTGGTGTCTTTTCATTTGGTGATTCAAGAGATTATATGGTAAAACAAGCTGCTTTACATTCCTCCGAGACTTAGCCTGAAGGCTGCTCTCCACAGCTACCACTAGGATAGCTTTCTTTAAAAGGTTGTCTTAAACCTATCTACCATAAGAGTCGATTTGCCCTGGTGCAAGGTGTCCACTTTAATTAGTGAACAGCATATACCAGGCCAACTTCTCACATTGGTGGGCAGCGTGTGGGATTCCAGCTTGCCATTGTTTTACCAGAAAATCTCTATTTGAATTACTAACTGAAAACCATTATAGGTACTCAAGGTACATATAAAGTCAAGCTTAGTATCAATAAGTTCTACTGAACTTAGAGCTGTGTGCCAAGGGATAGCACACCCTTTCCACAGCTCAAGCTAGGATCAGTAGGCCACAAACTAGTGTAGGTAGTACAACACTGCACAACACTAGAATGTCCTTAAAGGGTGGACCCAGTGGATCCACTCAGCCTCAGTATAAGGACATGGCTTTCTCTGACTTGAGAGCCATGTGTGTTGACAGACACCTGAGACTAGGACAGAGTCCCTCAACACTACACCTGATAGATCTGCTGACAGCAGATGACCTTAGATTGGCTCTAGGAGCTAAAGGGTTTGAATCAGTGGGTGGGTCAGTCATAGTATCTGGGTCAGATGATGAAAATCAGAATGACCAAGACTCTGTGATTGAAGGGCCAGGCTCCAAGGGGCCTGAAAAGGACAGAGGAATTCTCCCTAAGAGAACTGACAGAGAGGAGGAGAGGCACAGATCCCCTTCCAGGGAATCTGACCACTCTTATCACTCTGGCAGAGAATTTGTCCAGCAGAGGAGCTCATACTTTTCCTTAAGAGAGACCTCCTCTGAGAGAAGGTGCAAACTGCTCCAGTATGAGGAAGCCAGAGTGGCCCTCAGAACCAAGCAGTTGGCACTGGATAGGGAAGCCCTGGAGATCCAGAGAGCTTCTAGAAAAGAGGGGTTAGAACCCCTGGTGGCAGCAACAGTGTCCCTAGAGGCAGAGAATATATTCCTGACCATAGGAACCTGAGCAAGGTTGTTCCTCCCTACCAGAGTGGGGATGATATCCACAAGTGGATAACTGCTATGGAGAGGGCCTGTAGAGTACAGCAGGTCCCCCAAAAGCAGTGGGCAGCAATCTTGTGGCTCTCCTTTTCAGATAAAGGAAGAGACAAGCTCCTCACTGTTAGAGAGGAGGATGCTGATGATTATGAGGTCCTGAAGAGTGCACTGATAGATGGGTTTGGCTTAACCACTGAGCAGTACAGGTTGAAGTTCAGAGATACCCAGAAGGCACAGACTCAGGACTGGACTGACTTTGTTGATTGTGCAACCAAGGCTCTAGAGGGTTGGCTGGTTGGCAGTAGGGTTACTGATTTCAAGGGATTGTATAATCTGATGATGAGAGAACAGATCCTAAATAATTGCCAGAACCAGTTGTTGCATCAGTACCTGGTGGACTCTGATCTGACCTCTCCCCAAGAATTGGGAAAGAAGGCAGACAAATGGGTCAGAACCAGGGTGAGGCAGAAAACCCAGAACCAAGGGGGTGACACTAAGAAGCAAGATCCTAAAGGCTCTGAGAAAGGTGGGGATAAGTCAAAAGACCAGAAGTCTTCACAAGGGCCCCAAAAATCTGCATCTGGTGGGGAGTCACAGTCCAACAAGGGAAAAGGCCAAAAGAAGCCCTGGTGCAAATTCTGTAAACAGAAAGGGCACTGGACTTCTGATTGTACCAAGTCCAAAGACCAAACCACCACCACTCCTGCCCCTAAGGCAACTGTGCCCCCTAGCTCAGCTACTGGTGGAGGTGGTACTCAGAATAAGGGTGTAGTAGGGTTGACCCTGGGTTCTGAAGTGGATTCTGACCTAGTCAGAGTGACCACTCAGGCAATGCTGATTTGTGAGGGAAACATTGATATGTCCTTCCTAGTAAGCCCCAGTAATCTGGGCAAGTACAAACAGCAGCCTTTGATAAATGGCAAACAGGCTTTGGCATTTAGGGACACAGGTGCTAGTGTCACCATGGTGGCAGAGGACCTAGTGGACCCTGGACAGATCATCCTGGGTGAAATGTACCAGGTGACCAATGCAAGCAATGTCCAGACCAACCATAGTCTGGCAGTTGTGAATTTCTCCTGGGGAGGGGTAACTGGCCTCAAGAAGGTTGTAGTCAGTGCAGACCTCCCTGTAGAATGTCTATTGGGCAATGATCTAGAGACTTCAGCCTGGTCTGAAGTAGAGTTATGGACTCATGCTGAGATGTTGGGCATCCCTGCAGAGGTATTTGCTGTGACCAGGTCACAAGCAAGAATGCATGACACTGAACCAGCTCTGGATCCTGGAACAATGGACCAGATGCTTCCCAAGAGGAGGAGCAGTAGGGTAAAGGCAGTGCCTTCCCCTCTGTCTCAGATCAAGGATTCACTTCCAGAGGGAGGTGAAGCAGAACCTGAAGAAGGAACTGCCCCAGAGGGACTTGAACCTGACCAGGTTGAGTTCTTGGGGGCAGGGGGCCCTTCCAGGGAAGATCTGAGCAAGGAGCAACAGTGCTGCCCCTCTCTTGAACCCCTCAGACAGCAGGCTGCTGCTGAGGCTGCTGGGAGTGCTAGTGGGTCCCATAAAGTTTATTGGGATGAGGGACTCCTATATTCTGAGGGTAGAGACCCAGCCCCTGGAGCCACCAGGAGGTTGGTAATACCTCAGAAGTTTAGGGGGTTCCTCTTGACCTTAGCACATGATATCCCTTTGGCAGGACACTTGGGCCAAAACAAGACCTGGGACAGGCTTGTTCCACATTTTCATTGGCCACATATGTCAGAGGACACAAAGGAGTTTTGTCGCTCCTGTGTCACTTGCCAAGCCAGTGGTAAGGCAGGTGGCACAACAAAGGCCCCCCTGATACCACTACCTGTGGTGGGGGTACCCTTTGAAAGGGTAGGGATTGACATTGTTGGTCCCCTTGACCCTCAGACTGCATCTGGGCACAGATTTATCCTGGTGGTAGTGGATCATGCCACCAGGTACCCAGAGGCAATTCCCCTGAGGACCACCACAGCACCTGTGGTGGCAAGAGCCCTCATTGGAGTTTTCTCCAGAGTGGGTTTCCCAAAGGAGGTCATTTCTGACAGAGGTACCAACTTCATGTCAGGATATCTGAAAGCAATGTGGAAGGAGTGTGGTGTAACTTATAAGTTCACCACCCCCTATCACCCACAATGCAATGGTTTAGTTGAACGCTTCAACAAAACCTTGAAAGGAATGATTAAAGGACTCCCAGAGAAGCTTAGGCGGAAATGGGACCTTCTTCTTCCTTGCCTGTTGTTTGCATACAGAGAGGTTCCACAGAAGGGGGTTGGTTACAGCCCATTTGAGCTTCTGTTTGGGCATCCTGTGAGAGGTCCACTATGTTTGGTAAAAGAGGGCTGGGAGTTACCTCTCAAGCCCCCCAAACAAGATGTGATGGACTATGTACTTGGTCTCCGCTCCCGGATGGCAGAGTACATGAAAAAGGCAACCAAAAACCTGGAGGCCAGCCAAGAATTGCAAAAAGCTTGGCATGACCAAAGGCTGTGCTGACTGTATACCAGCCAGGACAGAAAGTGTGGGTGTTGGAGCCTGTGGCCCCAGCAGCCCTCCAGGACAAGTGGAGTGGCCCCCATACAATAGTTGAACAGAAGGGAGAAGTCACCTATCTGGTGAATCTTGGAACTCCCAGGAGCCCCCTAAGGGTGCTTCATGTCAACAGATTAAAGCCATATGTTGACAGGGCTGACATGGGCTTGCTCATGGCAACTGATGAGGACCAGGAGGAGGAGAGTGACCCTCTCCCTGACCTGCTCTCTCAGAACCCTGATGATGGGTCAGTAGATGGTGTTGCTTTGGCAAGCAGCCTCACTGACCATCAGCAAACTGAGTGCAGACAAGTTCTGCAACAGTTTAGACATATGTTTAGCCTGACCCCTAGTCAGACTACCTGGTGCACCCATGAGGTGGACACTGGGGACAGTCTGCCTGTCAAGAATAAAATCTACAGGCAACCTGACCATGTCAGGGACTGTATCAGGACTGAAGTCCAGAAAATGTTGGAGTTAGGCGTGATTGAGCCTTCAGATAGCCCTTGGGCTAGCCCAGTAGTCCTGGTACCCAAGCCTCATACCCAGGGTGGTAAGAAAGAAATGAGGTTTTGTGTAGACTACAGAGGCCTCAATGCAGTCACTAGGACTGATGCCTATCCCATACCAAGGGCAGATGAGCTGATTGATACTTTGGCCTCAGCCAAGTATCTAAGCACATTTGACCTAACAGCTGGCTACTGGCAAATCAGATTAGCTGATGATGCAAAAGCCAAAACAGCATTTTCGACCCCTGGTGGGCACTACCACTTTGTGGTGATGCCCTTTGGATTGAAAAATGCACCTGCCACTTTTCAGAGGTTGGTGAATAAAGTTCTGGCAGGGATGGAAACTTATTGCTCAGCTTATCTAGATGATATTGCTGTCTTTAGTTCCTCCTGGCAGGATCACCTGGTCCACCTCAGAAATGTTTTGGAGGCCCTGCAGAAAGCAGGCCTCACTATCAAGGCCACCAAGTGCCAGATAGGGCAGAGTCAGGTTGTGTACCTGGGCCACCTTGTAGGTGGAGGCCAGGTTCAGCCTTTACAGAGCAAAATCCAAACCATACTGGAATGGGTTGCTCCAACCACCCAGACACAGGTGAGAGCCTTCTTAGGCCTGACTGGGTACTATAGGAGGTTTGTCAAGGGATATGGATCTATAGTGACCCCCTTGAATGATCTTACCTCTAAGAAAATGCCAAAAAAGGTTCAGTGGACAGCTAGCTGTCAAAAGGCATTTGAAGACCTAAAGCAGGCCATGTGCACTGCCCCCATCTTACAGAGTCCAGACTACACCAAAAAGTTCATTGTCCAAACAGATGCTTCTGAGCTGGGTGTGGGAGCTGTACTGTCTCAACTGAATGATGAAGGTCAAGACCAGCCAGTAGCTTTTATTAGCAGAAGGCTGACCCCTAGAGAGAAACGTTGGTCAGCTATAGAGAGGGAGGCCTTTGCTGTGGTATGGGCCCTGAAGAAGCTGAGGCCATACTTGTTTGGTACTCACTTCATAGTTCAGACTGACCACAAGCCCCTCCTATGGCTAAAGCAGATGAAAGGTGAAAACCCAAAACTTTTGAGGTGGTCCATTTCCCTACAGGGGATGGACTATACAGTGGAACATAGGCCTGGGACCCAACATGCCAATGCAGATGGACTCTCAAGGTATTTCCACTTTGAACACGAAGACTCAACTGGTCAAGGTTAGTTTAGTGTCCCTACGTTTGGGGGGGTTGTGTAGGAGAGTAGGATCTGCCTCTTATGTTGCCCCCACTTTTTTTCTGATGTTAGCACTGGTTTCTGGCTATAGTCTGGCTGGGTCCCTGCCAATCAGGGCCCCAGCCTCTCTGTTCTCTCTAAACGACATGGAGTGCACTCTAGGTGCACTAGTGATTGGATACTGTGGTGCCTTATGAGTCCCTAGTATATGGTACCTTAGGTGCCAAGGGCATAGGTACTTCACAGGCCTACCAGGGGCTGCAGCATGTGTTATGCCACCCCTGGGAAGCAGTCTAAATCTGACACCACAGGCCTGCTACTGCAGCCTGGGTGAGGTGGTGCTAGCACCCCTCACTGAGATATAGGTTTCCTATATCTCTCTTGCACACACATATAAACCTATCAGTCACCCCTAAGGCAGGCCCTATCAATCCTGAGGGCAGGGTGCTTGGCTTCTATGTGAGGGGGTGCCTCTGCATGAGCAGGGCCCCTCTGCAGTTCTCAGAGTCCATTCTCTGGTGCTGTTTGTGGATGCGGTTAAACCATATACTCTTAAGTGCATTATATCCTCGCGGTAAATGCTAACTTTGGAATGGCTGCATCAAAACATGTCGTGTTTGGTGTCAAACATCTTGGAATACTACCCCCCGCCAATCTTGGCGGCGGGGGTAGCATTCCACCCTTCTAGAGGGATAAGACATGTGCCTGCTGTGGAAACGCGGTAGAATCCTAAAGAGCCCTGGCATCACAAAATGGATGCCACCAGTCACAGACACTGGGCTGCCCTCCTGCTGATGACCGAAACTCACAGTGGAGGAAGCCCAACAATAGGCATCCTGTCACAGGGAGGTGTAACCACCTTCCAGACAGGGTTTAGTGTATTGGGGCTGGGTGGGTGCACTCTTAGAGTGCTTTGAAGTCCTGCACTGGGGGAGCAGAAGGCTCCTCTGTGCATATGCCAGTTCAAACCAGCTCAGGGGCTACCTGCCCCTGCTCTGGCACGAAACTGGACAAAGGGAAGTGGGTGTAGCCACCCCCTCCCTTGACCCTCCCATAGGTGGGGTCATAGAGCTAGTCCATCCCCTCTTTTTAGTATAAGAGGGGGAACCTTGCCATTGCAAAGCAGATAACCCCTGGACGACGCTCTACAGAAGAATCCTGGCCCTTCGACGTTCCACTACCTTTGGAAGACAGAAGAATCTCCCTTGGAGTCAAGGAGTGACTCCCCTGCTTGGCAGGCACCAAAAACGACAACGACGGTCGCAAACTACGCTGCTCCCGCCGAAGTCCCTGCAGCCCAAGAAGTGGATTTCCTGACCTCTCCCAGGCCATCGTGAGTCCCCAGCGAAGCTGAGGCAAGTGGACCCCACGAGTAACGAGGAACCGCGACCCCTGGGTACCGTGCACTATTGTCGAGTGGAACCCCTTCACAACGTTCTACGAACTTGTGCTTTGGACCACGTGTGGTCCCGACCTCCAGCAGGAATCCCTCCGAAGATCAGAGGCCTACACCGTCCCGAGTGACCGTGGGCCCCTGTTGAGTGATTCCGCCCGAGGTGTCTTCGCGATCCCTTGTCCGCCGGCTTGTGGGTCCCCAGAAGACTTCTTAAAGAAACCAAAGGGCTCCCCTAGTTGCTCCAGGCTTGCCCTGACTTAC
The DNA here is from genome assembly GCA_963921515.1 of Calotriton arnoldi. Classification (NCBI taxonomy): domain Eukaryota; kingdom Metazoa; phylum Chordata; class Amphibia; order Caudata; family Salamandridae; genus Calotriton; species Calotriton arnoldi. The sequence goes on along the minus strand of CAWUFW010008428.1, from coordinate 389,566 downwards.
CCTCGCTGGGTGAGTCCCTCAGACCTTGCTGGTCTGCGCCATCGACTTTTCTTCATCTCCCCGAGACTTGCTGCTGCCAAGGCTTGTTGGCTCCAATCGAGTTGCCGACACCGCAGTCAGCTGCAGACGTCGAGGGACCCACCGAATCCAGCTCCTGGTCATCGTCGACACCTCCTGGACCACGTGGCTGAAGAGTCAAGGCACCCGCAACCGACCTGAATCAACCGACGACGGTGGGCATCCATCTTCCTTGCCCCGGGTCACTGCCAAGTGACTTTGAACACTGTCCCCTCTGCTTTCAGGTCATCCTTCTTCAGAATCCAGGCTTGGATTCCACCGGACACTTCTTCAGCTCCCGCAAGCAGCAAGTCTTCTTTGTTCGCCATTGAAAACGACGCCGCGACCCGACACCAAAGGACACCTATGCACCCGGCTTCCCTGGGTGAGGTAACTCCAGCACTACGGTGCTCCTGTGGGTGTGGGCCCTAGAACTACTTACCCTGTAAGTGACTTGCTTGTAGGTTCTCCCGAAGTATCCTAAAACTCTTTATTTCCAACCGCGACTTGCCCCATTGAAGTCAACGGCGATCCGCGCCTGTGTATCCACACTGCACGCGTCCCCCGTGGGTCCTTTACTTACCTGCCTTGGGTGGTTTTGTGAGGCCCCAGCACTTCTGAAGGCCCTAGGCCTTGTCTCCCTGCAAGTCGTTGTCCCTAAGTCTCTTACTTAGTATATGGTCTGGTACGCCCCTAGGGCCCCAGCCATATTTTGTGCTTAACTTATTGTGAAACGTTGATTTGTGCATATGTTTGTCTTCTAATCTCATAAAGAGATTAGTAGAGAGTTATTTAGAAATAAATACATATATATTTGATATATATACCTGTGTGGTGTCTTTTCATTTGGTGATTCAAGAGATTATATGGTAAAACAAGCTGCTTTACATTCCTCCGAGACTTAGCCTGAAGGCTGCTCTCCACAGCTACCACTAGGATAGCTTTCTTTAAAAGGTTGTCTTAAACCTATCTACCATAAGAGTCGATTTGCCCTGGTGCAAGGTGTCCACTTTAATTAGTGAACAGCATATACCAGGCCAACTTCTCACAATCAGCATTGGGCAAAAAGTGATGGGGGGGTGGCCATACAAAAAGGGCACTTTCCTACATGCTCCCAGACAAAAGGTGATGAGCAACTATTCTATCCCCTAATATTTCTCGTCATCTACGGTAAAAACCTGGAAAGGCCATCTGCACTGGAACGGTCAGGCCCTGGTCTGTATTCCACTGAAAAGTCCATACCTGTCGGGAAATGGACTACCTCAACAACCTGGGGTTCTCTCCTCTCATCTGCATCAGCCATCTGAGAGGCCTGTGGTTGGTTTGAACCTTGAAGTAAGTCCCAAATAAGTATGGTCTCAGCTTCTTCAGGGACCAAAATACAGCAAAGTCTTCCCTCTCACTGGCACTTCAAAGGTGCTCTCTAAGGAGGATTTGCCTGCTGATATAGACAACTGGTTGTTCCTGGCCCTCATCATTTGTTTGGAACAACACTGCCCCAATCCCATGTTCAAAAGCATCTGTTTGGACAATGAACTCCTTTCCATAGTCTGGTGCCTTCAGGACAGGTGCTGAGCACATAGCCTCTTTCAGGGTGTCGAAGGCCTTTTGGCATCCTGTGTTCCAGATGATCTTCTAAGGCTGTTTTTTGGAGGTAAGCTCAGTAAGTGAGGCCACAACGGTACAATACCTCTTCACAAACCTCCTGTAATACCCAGTCAAGCCAAGGAAAGCCCTGACTTGGGCCTGGGTCATGGGAGCCTCCCACTCCAGAATAGTCTGGATTTTGGGTTGGAAAGGTTGCACTTGTCATCCACCTACAAGGTGACAACTGAACTCTGCCCTATCTGGCACTTACTGGCCTTGATAGTTAGGCGTGGCTGCTGTGGGCCTGTAGTACTTCCCTTAGGTGGACTAGGTGATCCTCCTGGGTGGAACTAAATACAGTTATATCATCCAGATATGCTGCACTAAAGTTGTCCAGACCTGAAAGAACTTGATTCACCAAACTTTGGAAAGTGGTAGGTGGATTTTTCAGTACAAAAGGCATCACCTTAAATTGAAAGTGGTCTTCAGGGGTTGAAAATGCTGATCTCTCCTTAGTTCCCTGGGTGAGTCCAATCTGCCAGTAACCTGATGTTAAATCAAAGGCACTCAAAACATTGGCTGCACCCAGCTTGTCAAAGAGCTCATCGCTCTTGGTATGGTGTGTGCATCAGCTTTAGTGACTGAATTAAAGTCCCTTTGAGTGAGGTTTGGGGCCCAGAGTGGCCAATCACACCTAGCTCTAGCATTTTGCTGACATCAGCCTTGATGCAGACTTTAAATTGATCAGACAGTCTGTAAATCCTGTTTTTGACAGGCAGGCTGTCATCAGTGTCCACATCATGGACTCACCATGTTGTCTGACCAGGTGTCAAAGAAACTTTGTTCAGCAAACTGGCCTAGGACTTGCCTGCAGTCAGATTGCTATTATACAGTAAGAGAGTCAAATCAAACAACATCCTCTAATGAACCATCTTGTGGGTTGCTTGACAGTAGGTCAGGTAGGGGTTCATTTTCCTCCTCTTGGCCTCCATCAGTGACCATGAGCATGGTCAAATCAGCTCTGTCCTGGTGTGGTTTTAGACAATTTACAAGGAGAACTATATGAGGAATCCTAGGGGTGCCTAAGTCTACCAAGTAGGTGACTCCCCCTTTCTTTTCCAAATGGGATAGGGCCCAGTTCTCTTGTCCTGGAGGGCCGTGGGAGCCACAGGCTCCAACCCCCACACCAACTGACTGGTTGGTACTCAACCAGTGCTGATGTTAGGTCATACCAGAGCTTGATAAGCTCCTGGCTGGCCTACAGCTGCTTGTTTTCCTTCTTCATGTACTGAGCCATGAGTGAACCCAGACCCAGCACATAGTCCACTATGTCTTGTTTGGGCTCTTTGAGAGGTTTCTCCCAGCCTTCCCTTACCAAACTTAGGGGACCCCTTACAGGATGGCCAAACAGAAGTTCAAAGTGGCTGAAGCTGACCCCCTTCTGTGGCACCTCTCTGAATGCAAACAAGAGGCAAGGTAACAGGACATCCCATATCCTTCTGAGTTTTTCAGGGAAGTTCATTATCATGCCCTTCAGATTGTGTTGAATCTCTCAAATAAACCATTTGTCTGGGGTGATAGGGGTTGGGGAACTTGTAGCTCACACCACATTCATCCCACACAGCTTTTAGATATGCAGACATGAAATGTGTCCTTCTTCCAGATACCATCTCTTCAGGAAACCCCACTCTGGTAAAGATGCCAAGAAGGGCCTTTGCCACTGCAGGAGCAATGACTGTCCTGAGGGGTATTAACTCTGGGTACCTAGTGGCATAGTCTACCACCACTAGAATGAATCCATTCCCAGATGCAGTTTGAGGGTCAAGGGGACCAACAATGTCAATCCCTTCCCTTTCAAAGAGAGTTCCAACCACTGGAAGTGGAATTAATGGATCCTTGGGTTGTGCCCCTGACTTGCCACTAGCTTGACAGGTGGCACAGGAGCAAAAAAAAACTCCTTCACTTTTACAGGCATCTGGGGCAAATAAAATGGGGAGCCAACCTGTCCCAGGTTTTGGTTTGTCTGAGATGTCCAGCTAGGGGGTGTCATGTGCTAAAGTCAGAATTAACTCTCTGTACAATTGGGGGAAACACCACTCTCCTGGATTCCACTGGGTTGGGGTCCCTGGCCTCCGTGTACAAAAGTCCATCTTCCCAGTAGACCCTGTGGGTCTCCCTCTTCTTGCCTTGCAGCTTGCTACCTAAGGCCTTCAAGAGTTGGGCATGACTTTTTCTCTTGGCATAGGTTTCTCTCAGGAGGGTCTCCCTGCACTTTAGCAGCTCTTCCAGGTCAGGCCTAACTCCATCAGCAGCAGTTGCCTCCTCAGGCACCAGGGCATTTCCCTCAGGAGAACTCTCCCCCTGGTCCTGTGACCTCTTAGAAGTTCTCTGAGCAGACCTCTTGACCCTTCTCTTGTTTTGGGATTATTGGTCCATTATTTCAGGCTCCAAGCTCCGATGACTTCCCTGTTGTGCTACTTGTGCTCTTGTGGTGGTCACACACAACCACTCAGGGAGACCCAGCATTTCTGCATCAGCCTTCCATTCCACCTCTGCCCAAGCAGAAGTTTCCAGATCATTTCCCAACAGACACTCCACTGGGATGGCAGGGGACACAACCACCTTTTTTGGGCCAGTAGCTCCTCCCAACTCTAAGCTTATCAAGGCCATGAGAACTCCTTCTTTTTATCTTTGTTGTTGCTCACATCTTTCCCCTGCTGGGACGTCCGAGCACCATTCTTCTGGTAACTCCCACAATGGGTCTTTCTGGACACCCTGTTTCTGACCCATTTGTCAGCTATCCTCCCCAGCTCTCTGGGAGAAGACAACTTGGAATCCACCAAACGCTGATACAATTTGTCTGTGGTGCAATTAGTCAAAATGTGCTCTTTCATAATGAAATTATATAGCCCAATATAAGTTTCCACCTCATTGCCTTTCATCTAGCCTTCTAGTGCTTTGACTGAGTCCACAAAGTCCACCCATGTCTGGTTTTGACCTTTATGGGTGTCCCTAAACGTTAATCTGTATTCCTCTGTGGTGAGTCCACATCCTTCTCTCAAGGTCTCCTTCATATGCTGATAGGACTCAGTCACATCCTCATTAAGGGTCAGAAGTCTATCTCTGCCCTTCACTGAGAATAACTACCACAGTAGAGAGCCCCAGTGCTGGGGACCTATCCTCCTTATTTTGCAGGCCCTTTCAAAGTCTGCAAACCATTTGTCATTATCACTAAACTTTGAGACAATCCCTTTGGGGATCTTATAGTCAAAGGTTTCCTCTTTTTCCCTATTACAATTCCTACCACTTTTATCTTTGGGCTTCAAGCCCATCTTGACCCTTCTTTCTTCAAAGGCTAGTCACCTTTCTTCGAGTTCAATCGTTTTCTCTTCTAGTGAGAGGAGATCAAGGTCTTCCTCAAAGTTTACTACCACTTTACCAGTAGGGGGTCTGCTAAAGTGACTTCTGTCACTTCCTGCTGGTGAAGATAGTCTGTGAAAGGGTGGAGAGTTTTAGTCCCATCATCTTCAATCTGGGCTAAGGCATCATCCTCACCCTCTTCAGGGTCTTCTTCTGAGGAATGGCCCTCCCTTTCTAATTTCTCTTTCTCATAGGACCTGTGGGCCTTCTCTAGGTCCTCCCTTTAAGCAAATATTCTGTAGCTAATGCCCCTAGCTTTGCATAAAACCCTTAGATCACTGATCTTCAGGGCAGGGGTGATAGGCAAGTCGAGATTCTTGTCAGCCTCCATTGTGCCTAATCTTTTACCAGAAAGTTGGGACCTTTTAAAAACGTTTTTAAAAACATTTAAACTTTTTCCTAACTTTCTAAGTCTTTTACTTTACTATTGGAATGTGGGTCTACACAAGGCCTGAAATTCCAGTTAAAAAGAATGTGAAAACGTTTTGAAATAAAGAATTTTTGAGTCTAAATTCAATATGGATTTCTCGTGCAAAAATCACTTATGATAAAGTGGTACTGCGAAACACAAGTTCAGGATCCCACCGCTGTGACACAATGTAGGAAAGTGGAGTATTATGCAGTGATGCTGGTTAGGCTTCACTATGTGTAAAACTCTCACAATACCCCAAAATAGGTCCTTTGAATTCACACTAATAAATCCCTAGCTCAGTCCTGGTAGTGTGGCACAAAGCAGTCAGGCTTTAATAGAGGAACATGTGTTAAGCAGTTCAGAGTACCAACGTGGACGATAAGTAATTGACACAATTTGAAAGAAATCTGACACCAATACATAAAAATAAATATATATACAATTAGACACCAAAATGAAGACAATTGGATAAGTATAACCAGAGTAATGGATTTAGAAGGAAATTAAATCAGGGTAATCAGTACTGCAAAACTTTAGTATTGCAGTCACTGGTAAAAAGCACTAGTGACAACTGGTCACTTGCAGATTGAGATGGATGGAACCCACTGGGGTGTAAGATGATGCGGGTCCCAGGACGAGGCCATGACAGTCAGTTGAATTTTACCTGGCTCATAGGGCCCGGGTGCAGAATTGCTCTGGATGTCCTTGGTGCTGAAGCGGGAGCAGCTGAGGAGCTGGTTTTACCGCTTTCCCGGTGCTGGTAAGGAAAAGGTTTCAAAAAGTCAACAACGGGGCGACTGAGGTGCTCAGTTGAAGATGCTCCCTCGTATTGCAGCATCGAGTAAAGGTAGTAGTAGCTGGCCTGGCCACCAACAGGCCTTGGCAGTGGTAAGGTCAGCGAGAAGTTGTTTCGATGTCCCGAGGTCCGGGGGAAACAGCAGCCACCTGAAACTTGCTGGAGGTCAGGACTACATTTCCCACAATGCACTGGGCTATCTACTTTTGGGCGATCCCTCGGAGGTTCCGATAGCCAGCGATTCTTTGGTTATGGAATACTGTTTTTATCTGCAGACTGTAGGGGACTAGTGCCACTAGTCCAAGGGAGTCTGGGGTTGCCTTTCATTGGTCCAGGATGCGTAGCAGTTGTACTAGTGCAGGGTGGTTGCCACAGGTGCAGAGTATCGCACCTTTGTTTTTTGCAGATCCTGTAGTCGCAGACTCAGGTTTCTTCTTTATCCTCTGTTGAAATTCGAATCAGAACTGAGGTTCTGGTGCCAGGGGTGCCCCTTAAATCCTAGATTTAGGGTGTTAGGGGTGTGGGTGCAAGTAGCCAATGGGCTACTAGCTTCAGAGGCTAATCCGCCCCAGAGGTGACCACATTTGGGAGTGTATGTCATCTTTGCTACCCAGAACCCTCTACTCTGCTACTTTTAAAAATGGTGGAAACCTTCTTTGGCTGCACAGACCAGGTAGTCCATCCTAGGGGTATGGTTAGCCTTCTGGGGGTGTACACCTCCCGACTACATAATTTTCCCACCTGCCTGGGTGCAAATGTGCCTGGGGTAGGGGGGAGGCTGTTTTCTCCTTTGCAAGGAAGCCTGGATGCACATCAGAGGCAGTATAAGCTTTGAAGCTCACCGCCTTGATGTACCACTTCACTAGCCATCCTGTTAGAGAGAGAGGTGACACCTCCTTCCTGGCCAGGCCTTTGTTTCTGACTCCTTGGGGAGTTCATGCCTCCTGCAGGGGGTCAGATTCCTATCTTGGCCTCAGCAGCTGCATGCTGTCAACCAGGTTACAGGAAAAGCTGGGGCAACCAGGAGAGCAACCTCTAAGGTAGCCACCTAGGTGCAAGCCACATTGACTCTGACAAATGAATCATGTCAAGGTTGAGGAGGCATGTTGTTTGATACCAAACATGACATATTTCAGTGTTACGATAATGGCGCTGGCAACCTCAATGGTGCCCGGGTGCCAGCCCATGTTATCCTATGGCCTGCTTGTAGGAAGGTGGAATCTGACTACATGGTTGCCCCCACTTTTTTCTTGGTGTTTTGTTGGTTTTTGACTTAGTTTGGCTGGGAACCTGCAATTCAGGTCCCCAGCCTATCTGCTTTCTCTTAAACGACTTTGGAGTGCACCCTAGGTGCACTAGTGATTGGATACTGTGGTACCTTATGAGTCCCTAGTATATGGTACCTTAGGTACTAAGGGCATAGGTACTTCACAGGCCTACCAGGGGCTGCAGCATGTATTATGCCACCCCTGGGAAGCAGACTAAATCTGACACCACAGGCCTGCTACTGCAGCCTGAGTGAGGAAGTGCTAGCATCCTCACTGAGATATAGGTTCCCTATATCTCTTCCTACACACACATATAACCCTATCAGTCACCCCTAAGGCAGGCCCTATCAATCCTGAGGGCAGGGTGCTTGGCTTATATGTGAGGGGGTGCCTCTGCCTGAGCAGGGCCCCTCTGCAGCTCTCAGAGTCCATTCTCTGGTGCTGTTTGTGGATGCGGTTAAACCATATACTTTTAAGTGCATTATATCCTCGCGGTAAAATGCTAACTTTGGAATGGCTGCATCGAAACATGTCGTGTTTGGTGTCAAACATCTTGGAATACTACCCCCCGCCAGTCCTGGCGGCGGGGGTAGCATTCCACCCTTCTAGAGGGATAGACATGTACCTACTGTGGAAACGCAGTAGAATCCTGCAGAGCCCTGGCATCACAAAATGGATGCCACCAGTCACAGACACTGGGCTGCCCTCCTGCTGATGACCAACACTCACAGTGGAGGAAGCCCAACAATAGATATCCTGTCCCAAGGGGGTGTGACCACCTCCCAGACAGGGTTTAGTGTATTGGGGCTGGGTGGGTGCACTCTTAGAGTGCTTTGAAGTCCTGCACTGGGGGAGCAGAAGGCTCCTCTGTGCATATGCCAGTTCAAACCGGCTCAGGGGCTACCTGTCCCTGCTCTGGCGCGAAACTGGACAAAGGGAAGTGGGTGTAGCCGCCCACTCCCCTGACCCTCCCATAGGTAGGGTCATAGAGCTAGTCCCTCCCTTCTTTTAGTATAAGAGGGGGAACCTGTGCATAGCACCCCAGATTTCCTGGACGACGCTCTACAAGAAGAATCCCGGACCTTCGACGTTCCACTACCTTTGGAAGACTGAAGAATCTCCCTTGGAGTCAAGGAGTGACTCCCTGCTTGGCAGGCACCAAAAACTACAAACGACGGTCGCAAACTACGCCACTCCCGCCGGAGTCCGAAGTCCTGCAGCCCAAGAAGTGGATTTCCTGACTTCTCAAAGGCCATTGTGAGTCCCCAGCGAAGCTGAGGCCAATGGACCCCAAGAGTAACGAGGAACTGCGACCCCTGGGTACCGTGCACTATTGTCGAGTGCAACACCTCACAACGTTTCACGAACTTGTGCTTTGGACCTCGTATGGTCCCAGCCTCCAGCAGGAATCCCTCTTAAGATCAGCGGCCTACCACGTCCCGAGTGACCGTGGGCCCCTGTGAGAGAATCCTCCCGAGGCGTCTTTGCGACCCCTTGCCAGCCGGCTTGTGGGTCCCCAGAAGACTTTCCAAAGAAACCAAAGGGCTCCCCTGGTTGCTCCAGGCCTGCCCTGACTTACCCTCGCTGGGTGAGTTCCACAGACCTTGCTGGTCTGCGCCATCGCCTCTTCACACTTTCCCCGAGACTTGCTGTTACCAAGGCTTGTTGGCCCCGATCGAGTTGCCGACACCGCAGTAAGCCGCAGACATTGTGGGACATGCCGAATCCAGCTTCTGGTCATCGTCGACGCCTCCGGGACCTCGTGGCTGAAGAGTCAAGGCAAGCATGAACGACCTGAACCCTGCAACGACGGTGGGCATTCATCTTCCTTGCCCCGAGTCACTGCCAAGTGACTTTGAACACTGTCCCCTCTGCTTTCAGGTCATCCTTCCACCGAATCCAGGCTTGGATTCCACCGGACACTTCTTCAAACCATCACAAGCAGCAAGTCTTCTTTGGTCGCCATTGAAAACGACGCCGCGACCCGACACCAAAGGACACCTGTGCACCCGGCTTCCCTGGGTGAGGTAACTCCAGCACTCCGGTGCTCCTGTGGGTGTGGGCCTCGAACTACTTACCCTGTAAGTGACTTGCTTGTAGGTTCACCAGAAGTATCCTAAAACTCTTACTTTCCCCGTGCGATTCTCGCACTGACTCGTACCTGGTTCGGGTCTGTGTTAGACACACCGCGTCCGACTCCCTTGCAAATCCTATCTGTAGACCGTATCCTTCGACTCGTACTGAGTCCGATCGGTGTGTTCGCCTCGAACACGCAAGGGACCTTGAACATTGATATCTCAATCGCGTCTGAGCGCATAGACTCGTACAGGATTCGCATCGGTGCCAGGTCACCGCGTCCGTCCCCTGTGGGTCTCCTACAACTACCTGGGGTGGTTCTTGGGGGTCCCTCGATTCTAGATGCCCTAGACCTAGGTCTAGCAAACTAAGATTGTAATATTCAATTGTGCTAAACTTATCCTGATAATATTTGACTTGTACATATGTTCCTATCCTCTAATCTCATAAAGAGATTAGTAGAGAGTGTTTATTAATAAATACATATATATTTGATATATATACTTGTGTGGTGTCTTTTCATTTGGTGATTCAAGAGATTGTGTGGTAAAACAAGCTGCTTTACATTCCTTCAAGACTTAGCCTGAAGGTTGCTCTCCACAGCTACCACTAGGATAGCTTTCTATAAAGGTTGTCTTAAACCTATCTACCATAAGAGTCGAATTGTTCTGGTGCAAGGTGTCCACTTTAATTAGTGAACAGCATATACCAGGCCAACTTCTCACACTGCTGATCATTTATAGTAGCCCTTAATAGAAAGAGGCTACCATAGGGACATATAAGCTTGCACTTAAATGTCCACACCTTTAATATAATGCCTGACTCCTGGGCTAAGGAGGCATTTCTTAGGGGTGACTGGCATAGGTTAAAAATAGTGTGTTGACCTTGCCAAACATGGTGAGGGCAAAGTCGAGTTCGAGCAGTTTGCACTGCTCCTGCAGACTGCAATGCGAGGACTGCTGTCATCTGTTTACTTAGGTCACTCAGGGTGGTACAACGAGTGCTTCAGGCTCCAGTAACCCGTTTTACTCCCATTCCCTAGTTCCCACTTGTACCATTTAGCAGGGACTTATAAGGGGTTAAAGTCCTTGCCAATTGGGGTCACCTACCCACATGTATCAGTTTTAGGGACAGGGCACTGGGGCCTGCTTAGCAGGATCCAATGCATTTTCAGAGTCATAACCTTCAGCATTTGGGCAAAAAGTGTGTGGGGGTGACCATACTAAAAGGGCACCTTCTTACAATGGGCTCTTATGGTTTTGAGAGCCTCCCAGGTGTGCTCCTTTGTTCATGGACAACTATCATCCTCAAGCCCAGCCTATAACCCCATAAACGGTTGTTGGAAGCTGATTCCACTAGTGGGGTATAGTCCCTTTCATCTGAACTTCCCTGAGGGGACTGCCTACTGACTCTCCATGATAAATCATAGTAGATTATAACAGAAAAGAAGAGGATGAAACAGAAAGGAAGAGAATGAGGGAAGTAGCAAAACAACGGGGAGTGGAGGAGAAGAGAGAAGATGAGAATGGGAGCAATGGAGGACATGAGAAGAGAAGAGAAGTGGCAGTAAAGAATGGGGTTGATGGGGAAGGAGAGCAGAGAGCAAAGGGGAGAAGGTGTAGAAGAGAAAAAAGAGGAATGGTGGAGCAGGAGGCAGCGAACGTGAGAACATGATGGTTGGAAGTATTGGGAGGGGAAAAGAGAAGGCGCAAGTTTAGGGCTGAGGTGTTGAAGAAGAGAGAAACCGTTGGGGGCGTAGAAGAAGATAGGTTGAATTTGAGAAATAGGAGAAGGGTAGCACATAGAGGTGGAGAATGGAAAAGGGCAGGAAGAGGGTCACACAGAAAGCACTTGATACGAGGTGGACAATTAACCCACTTTCAATGTTGGGGCACAGGATACCTTTATATGCACCCTGAAGTCTCGAATGGAATTTATCTGCAATGTCCCTTACTGCTCCTCATTCTAGCTTTCCAACCGACACCAGTTTCATCACATGGGCTCCTCCAGGTCCCAAAAGATCCCTATTGCCTGTGGAGTACCCAAGGGTTTGATACGTCCCCTGTCACCTTCAACCTCTAAATGGAGCCACTTTGTGCTCTACTTACAAATAACAGCATCAAGATTCACCAATGTCTCAATGATACCCAACTTTCCTCTGCACCAGACATCTAGTGCCTCAAACACTGCCTGCACATCATCCAGACTTGGATGTCCAACGCCTACCTGGAGCTCAACCAAACCAAGACTGAAGTCCTGTGCCAATAACAACAATCAGTACAAATCTGGCTCAGTGGCATGAACCTTGACAGCTCCAAACCCCAACTTCCACTGACTGCCAAGACCCTTGGATTCATCCTGGACATCAACCTCACCCTCAAGGAACATATTGCCAAAAAACAAAGACAGCCTGGTACCAGCTCTCGCTTCATAGAAAGTCAAGCCGTTTCCTTCCAGAATGTGACTTCAGAAGTGCTGTTCAAGCCCTCATACTCTCACATCTGGGTGGTGTTAGCAGCCTGCTCCATGGGCTCTCAGACTCCACACTGGCACCTCTTAAGGGCATCCTACATGCTGTGGCATATTTCATCCAGGACCTGAAGAAAAATGATTACATCACCCCCATCCTGATGGAGATCCATTAACTCCTCTTGCCAGCCCGCACCATCTTCAAAACCAGCTGCATCGTTCACAAGGCCATCACGACCAGCAACCCTGCTTATCTTAAAAAAGAAAAAAAAATGCCAATAGGCCTTTTCCATGTATGCAACCAGGATCTGGAACAACATCCCCTTATCCATCGGGACCGCCCTAACGCTGCTCCAGTTTAGGAAAGAGTTGGCGGCCCACCTCTTTAAATAACTCTACATCACAATGCATTAACCATCTACAATCCAACTCTCTCTCCTATTACTCTTTGGCCTTATGTTGGACTTTGACGACCACTGCATTCTGATTCTTTTAGGCTAGGTTTGCGCTAAAGAAATACCACATATATACATATATACATGAATGAGCTCCATCAAAATGTCTAATATTTTCCTGTTATTTACTGTAGCTTGGAAGTGGCCGAAGTACAACACAGAGCTGACTTTAAAAGCAAGTTACTGTCATTGTCCTCATCATCATACTCTTAAAACGGTGCAACGTCCAATGGCCACGTTTTTTAAGAACCTCATCTTGTCTGGTTGTGTACTGCTGTGGAAAACAAGGACCTTTTCACTGGAATTATGCGTGAACACTTAAAAGCGGACAGAGCTTTAGTCGTTTTCAGTGCCCTTTGGAGACACTGTGCGGTATTGGGAATCCTGGTAATTTCCCTGTTGTTTATTTACACAATGGGGTTCATGCTCTAGCTTGCCTAGTCTTTTAAGGAATAAGATCGGATATTAAATCACAGCGCTGAATCCACTAGTATACTAGGTGCGTCCTCTAGTGGCAAGGGATGGAACTGCGTGTCTCTCAACGTTCTTGAAATATTGAAACACCTGGCATTATGCGACAAACTTCACTCATACTCTATCCACCCAGCACAGGAAACCTTTACAATACAAGACGGCGTTCCTGAAGAAACGGGGCCGATGCCAAGAATTGATGGCCTCCGCGTATCTGGAAGGCATTTTACAACAGGCCAACAGCTTTTTATGGGCTTTCATAGCCTGTAATAGCAATTATGATCGAGGGGGTCAAGACCTCCACGTTCAATAATAATGCGTCGCTATTAGACAGCCGGAAATAGTCTTCCCGCTGGCCATTATGGCGCATGCAGGACCGAAATAAACGTATCAGTGTCATCCACCACCAGGGAGCCCGACAGAGAGGCAAAATGAATAATTCTTCCGTTCTTAAGTCAGGGCTAACTAAGCACATTCACACAGTGGGAATCTTTGTAAAATATTTTGGACATATTTCAGCCATATTCCTGGTCAACTCAATTCGTGCAAACGCTTAATCGCCAACTTTAAGAGGTGATTTAGGATTCACCGAATTTACCGTATTTTTAGCTTTTGGACAAAAAAAGGACATGAAGGGCGGAAGCTGTAGCGGTGTCTGCTGTATGGGGCGAGTGGAGGAAAGGAGCAGTGTAGAGTAGTAGTACCATAGTAAAACACAGGGGCATATTATCAAGGAATAGCGATATTTATCGCTAACCGCGCGTAGGGCGAATTTTTTTAACGCCGCCTATCGCTGGAAAATATTGCTGAGATAACACCCTATTAACAAGGTTTATCTCCATAGCGATAACATTTCCAGTGATAGCGGCAAAATGTGAGAATATCGCTGGAAAAGCAGCGATATTCTCGCATTAACGCAAGGATGGATTCAGCCTGACAATCCACCTCCTATACTTTAAACAGGTAAGTCATCCTCAGTAGCAGGTGTTAAAATCTAGCGATAAACGCGCTTAGCACGATTTATTTTATCGCTTCGCCTGCCTTGTTAATAGGGGTTAGGTGTGTTAGCGACTGTTTACAGTCGCTTAGTGGGGAACGCCTACCTTGCATGTCATTAGCGATAATTATCGCTGACATGCAAGGCGATGTAAAACCCGACCGCTAACGCCTGAAAGCTGTCGCTAACGCCTGTTAGCGACAGCTTGCTAATAGGGCGTTAAAATATCGCCGCTTTAGCGGTAAAAGTGCCGCTAAAGCGGCGATAAAGCCCTTGATAATATGCCCCAGAATTTTATAAGTGAGATAGGTGCAATTTTCTTTAAAAAAAAAACAACAAAAAACTTCTGTTTCGATTTGAGAATTATAAAAGCAACAAACATCCTTTGAAGAAAATAACAAAATAGAAGCACACCTCAAGATAAACCATTCGGACGAGAATTTAGCAGAAGACTGACTGAAATGATTCAGCAAGCGAAAAAAGGTGTTTTCATCCAGAGAGACGACTTAGCGGTTTGAGAGACAATATTACTGGGGAAAGATACACATTTGGTTTGGGTACACTAGCTGAGTACATTTGCAAAAGAAAAATATCTTTCCTGGGAAGCAGGTGAAAATTGTGCTAGGGTGGAGGATGATATACTCCTAACAGCAGCAACCGCTGTACCAGTAGCCCAGTGCAGATATGAAGGGGCAGATTTACAAGCCCCTTGCGACAACTTTACTCCGCCGTTGCGTCACTTCTGTGACTCAGCGGCGTCGTAAACAATGCGCCACGTTGCGACATATTTACAACGTGACGCATCTAGGGAGATGCGTCACGTTGTAAAGCCCTGCGCTACATTATACCTGCGTCAGGTATAATGTATGCAGGGTGGGCGTTTCCACGCAGGAAAGCCTCGTAAAAGTGACGCAGTGACATCTACAAGATTTCACTGAGTCACTTTTACGACGCCACTGCGTCAAAACCTTGCGCCTGCTTGAAGCAGGCGTAAGGAGTGACGCAGCATGTTAGGAATAGGCATTCCTAACCATTCCTGGAGTTGCGTCGTACTTACGACACGACTCCAGCAATGCGCTGCCCTTACGCCGAAAAGATACATCACGCATCTGTCTATCCTTGCGCCACAGTGCGCCGCATTGTAAATGCGGCGCATCCATGGTGGCGCAAGGGTATTTTTCCGCGTCGCAATTAAACTGGCTCATCCCTGCTAATATGCAGGGATGCGCCAATTCTTGCAAATCTGCCCCGTACACTGTCTTTGAGCGGAATAGACGACAGCCAGCATTTAACAAGGCAGGTCATCTTATAAATTGAGGCTAGGCAGCAGGCTTATGGTGCCACCTAGTGGTGGCTCTAGATTACTACAACAGGACAGAAAAATAACTTTTTAGTATACACTTCTTTATACAGACTGTAAGCCAGCTTTCTTCATCCATTGGTTTGTTAATGTGTCATTCACACTTTTCTTCCACCCACAGCATGGGGCAATGGGTCAGCTCACTTAATTGAATCTACTGGTTAGCTTTACTGTGACTCATGGCATTCTGACCTTTCACAAGGAGTACATCCACACCGCACACAAAGTAGTTCCCGAGTCAGGGACTACTTAGGACAATGTGAGCTTTTTGAGACCAAAAAGTGTTTTTGTTTTTAGCCATTTTATTTTTTTGATTGACAAGGGCCTAGCAGCTTCCCCAACAATAAAGTTTAATAATAACCATGACAAAGCAAAACAAACATAAACAAGGCAGAAAGGCTGGCAAGCAACACCAGACCTATTGGATTTGCCATTGTATATTTTGTGAATATGACAACCATTCCAGCAGGCAACTTTCCATTCTGCTTTGAACCATTGCTTGTGCTATCACAATGTAAGGCACCACCATGCATTATCTGAAGCACAGGCAAAACATCATTCTGAAGGGGAATGTGCACTTTGTGTGCCTGTCCTGTTTGTGGGCACTTGCACCTAATGTCTGCTAAACCATCTGAGGTAGCACCACTAATTATTTTGGGAAAGACATGAAGAGCTTCTTCACCAGAAGCAGCTGCAAACGAGCCACATCAAGGTTCCTTCTCAGACCACCTACATCACATCTGAAAATCAAACTAACATATTAATGATGCCGCTACCAAGCACCCCAGTGTGTACTACAGCTGGCAAACCACCTCTGCCAGCAGTACACTAATAAACCAACCATTTTTCATCCATATTTGAAGGAAATACCACAAGAGACATGATGTTGTT
Source organism: Calotriton arnoldi (assembly GCA_963921515.1). NCBI lineage: Eukaryota > Metazoa > Chordata > Amphibia > Caudata > Salamandridae > Calotriton > Calotriton arnoldi. The sequence goes on along the minus strand of CAWUFW010008428.1, from coordinate 373,307 downwards.
TGTCTTCTCACTGTGAAAGTGGAAAAAGGTTTTTGAAGTGGACCTTATACAATAGCCTTTGTGGAAAAATATAAGTTTCAGGGCTTAAATAACAAGTACGTCTTAACACAGGAGAATTCTAGGACACGGTTACTGTTCTCCTCAGTGTATACCCATCTTGAACAACAAAGTTCTTTTTTTCCAGAGGAAAGGGGCCTACACTTCCTGAAGGGAGTAGATTCAGTTTGACTATTGGCATATGTACATGTGGTCAAAGCACAGGTGGTTGCAGGTGGTGGGCATCTGCTTTCATTTTTATGGGCCAGACGTATTTTTCATAATCAGAATTTGACCCAGAGAAAGAAAGAGAAAAACAAGTAAAGAGGCAGTGTTACAAAATGGGGTTTCTGTGTGGCATAAGTATACACTCTGTTCAAGCAGGAAGCACAACTCTAGTCAGGGTAAGCTAGATACACAATAAAAGATAACCTGTGCTCACCCTCTGGCAGCATTGCACAGAGCATTCAGGCTTATCTAAAAAGGTAATGTGTAAAGTTTTTGTGCAACACACACAAATGCATACTAACACAATGAAAACACCACAAAAAGACTCCACACAGGTTTAAAAACATTGGCTGCAATTTTATGAGTAATTCAAGACCAAAACGACAAAAATCCAATAAGTAGAACTGGAGTAATGAATTTTTAAAGATTAAGGACATCTGATTGCGCTAGACCGGGGTAAATCCACAGTTTAGGCCAACCTCAATGAAAGGCAGGCTGGCTACTGGACTCACGCATGTCCCGCTGAATAAGTACCTTGGATGGAGGAAGCATCGACGTCAAAGACCCTATGTGAGGAGCAGAGGAGACGATGAGTCATTGTTGATCCCGTGGATGCAGGCGATGCACCAGTCCCAATCCACGCAGTCAGTGAAGCCTCAACGAATCCTTTGGCGATGCATGTGATTTGTCGTCATCGAGCCGTGTAGTCAGTGAAGCCTCGAAGAACCCCTTGGCAATTCAGGCAATGCGTCAAGGTCGAGTCCGTCATCATAGAGCTGCACAGTCTATTGAATTAATGTTATTGAGAAGCAGCAGTGTCGGTGTCGAAGGGCGATGCGTCGATTCCAAACGGCACAGTCATCAATTAATGGATTCTGCTGGGTCATCACAGAAACAGGCACTTCTAAAGGCGTATGACTGAATTGGCACCACTTGGCAAGGCAGGATGCACAGATGCAAGAGTTCAGGTGCTGTTGCGGGGTTGTAGGAAGTCTTTGATGGCCCTGAGACCTCAGGACAGGGGTCAAGCCAACAAGCCCTGGGAGTCACTCTGGGTTCAAATGAGATGGGTCCAGTCCTTTTCCTCAGCAGGGCAGAGGGTAGCAAGCAGCTGGCAATAAGCAGCACATCAGAGCAGAAAAGCAGTTCTTCCAGAGCAGCAGTCCAGCACAGAGGCAGTCCTTGTAGCAACACAGCAGTTCTTTTTCCTGGCAGAGTTCTTCACAGGTCTAGTAGTGTACTGTCTCGGTAGGATCAGAGACCCAGTACGTATACCCAGTTATGCTATTGAAATGAAGTGCACACAGGTCCTTTCTTCCCAGCCCTGGCTCCAGACTATCAGTAAGGGGTAATCAGACATTTGTGTGGGAAGCAGGGCACTGCCTATTTAGGTGTAAGTGTCAGTTCCTTCCTGCCATCCTGCTCAGGAACAGCCATTAGAATGCAGATGAGTATGCAGACACAGCTAACCTTCCTGTGTTAGTGGCTGTCTAGAGGGAATGCACAAAGTGTAGCCATCACCCACCCCAGACATGTATTGGAGACAGGCTGTATGCACACAGAGCACTAAGAACAGAAAACTGCCCACTTTCTGAAAGTAATTCAGAAGGCACGTGCCTTACGTGCCAATCAGTCGCACTGCAAAATGTAGAAATTGATCCTCACGATAAACAAATATGCATGTCGTACTCCAAGTTAAATCCAAATTGTAAACCAATATCTTGTCAAAAGCTCATTCAAAAGTTAATCCATTAGATCATAATCACAACGAAGACAGCGAGATTCCACAGTAGTTCTTTATTTTATTTTTTTCAAATGCCTTCTGCGTGCCCATCCGGGCTTCAACATCGACATGTAGGGGTAAACAATTCATACTGAGTAGCCTCACGCAGTTCCATCCAATGCATTTCGGGCTATTTTAGCCCTTCGTCAGGGGTAACTGAAAAGATAATACAAAAGACATCTGAACCATCTGCTCAAAGCAAGCTGTCTTTAACATTTGCGAACACATACTATTAACTCACCCTATGGTTAACCCTTAATCAATCCCACCCTACACCTGTTGTAAGAAACATACTTGTGTAAACATAATACTAAACCCCCTTGCCTACTACAAAAAAGCTCAACCTGAAATGAGTACTCAAAGAACCAAACCGTGGTGCAACAATTGTGCCGAGCTAATATGAAAGCCCCTTCCATTTAGTGCTCAAGAAACCCTTAGTGAATGCAAAACTGAAAGCCCAACCAGCTCTCCCTTTCCCAACCTAATAACTGGTGTTGAACAACCCTTTCCATAAACCATAATGTGAGCCTATAAAAACGAACTAACTGCAATACTCGTCATGAAGGACATTTAAATCCTGTTCACGTTTGCGAGTCTTTTCATTCATTACGGAATTTAAATTTTTGAGTTATTTATTTTGTGGAAACATTTTGGTTACATCTTGATGCGTTTATTTTTTTTAGGAACACACTGGTTACATCACAATGTTTGGGAGGGTGTGAATGGAATAAGGTTGGGCACTTACACTAACGGGCAGAATGGAGTAGTTTTTCCTTTTTTTAGGGCGTACACATTCACACCGAGAGGTTACATAACGTATTTCTTTAAGATCCACAGTTTAAATTGGGATTGGGTCACGGGGTTAGGGGTAACATCGGCTTGATTGGTTAAACATAGATGGTATTCATGTGGGAGAGTTTAGATGTTGTACGTGAAGATGAGGGAACATGCATTCACGGCAGTTGAAGAGAGCGTGGAGGAGATGACTAGGCTGCCGATTGTGGCTTTTAAGGTAGTTTTTATAGGCTCACATTATGGCTTATGGAAAGGGTTGTTCAACACCAGTTATTAGGTTGGGAAAGGGGGAGCTGGTTGGGCTTTCAGTTTTGCATTCACTAAGGGTTTCTTGAGCACTAAATGGAAGGGGCTTTCATATTAGCTCAGCTCAATTGTTGCACCACGGTTTGGTTCTTTGAGTACTCATTTCAGGTTGAGCTTTTTGTAGTAGGCAAGGGGGTTTAGTATTATGTTTACACAAGTATGTTTTTTACAACAGGTATAGGGTGGGATTGATTAAGGGTTAACCATAGGGTGAGTTAATAGTATGTGTACGCAAATGTTAAAGACAGCTTGCATTGAGCAGATGGTTCAGATGTCTTTTGTATTATCTTTTCATTTACCCCTGACGAAGGGCTAAAATAGCCCGAAATGCATTGGGTGGAACCGCGTGAGGCTACTCAGTATGAATTGTTTACCCCTACATGTCGATGTTGAAGCCCGGATGGGCACGCAGAAGGCATTTGAAAAAAATAAAATAAAGAACTACTGTGGAATCTCGCTGTCTTCGTTGTGATTATGATCTAATGGATTAACTTTTGAATGAGCTTTTGACAAGATATTGGTTTACAATTTGGATTTAACATGGAGTACGACATGCATATTTGTTTATCGTGAGGATCAATTCCTACACTTCGCAGTGCGACTGATTGGCACTTAAGGCACGTGCCTTCTGAAATACTTATGATACATCCGTGACCTTTGGGACAGATCACGATATCAGTTCGCACGCAATCATTGAGCTAGAATATGAAACTGTATAAGGAAAGGAGTGCATTCTGTCATCTGTCTTTTGCATCGCCACTTTCTAAAGGTGGCATTTCTAAAATAGTAATGTTAAATCCAATTTTACCAATAAAGAGGATTTATCAATACCATTCCACAGATATAAATCAGGGTGCACCTACTCCTTTCTAATCAGGAATTACAGCTTAAATGTGTATTAAGGAATTCCCAATTGTATCCTCTGCGAGGAGTTCGCCTCACAGTAGTGAAAAATGAATTTGGGTGTTTGTCAATACCAGGACATGCAAAACTTAAAGTTACATGTCCTACCTTTTACTTACACAGCACCCTGCCCTATGGGCTACCTAGGACCTACCTTAGGGGTGACTTATGTATAATAAAAGGGGAGTTTAAGGCTTCACAAGTATTTTTAAATGGCAAGTCGAAGTGGCATAAACTGCACACACAGGCCCCGCAAATGCCAGGCCTGAGATAGGTTTGAAAGACTACTTGCGTAAGTGGCAAAACCAGTGCTGCAGGCACACTAGTAGCATTTAGGTTACAGGCCCTGGGTATATGGTATACCATTTTACAAGGGACTTACAAGTAAACTAAATATGTCAATTGTGTATACACCAATGTTACCATGCTTAGGGGAGAAGCACATGCACTTTAGCACTAGTCAGCAGTGGTAACATGCTCATAGTCCTAAGGCCAACATAAAGAATCAGCAAAAAGAGGAGGTAAGCTGGGAAAATGTTTGGGGGAACATCACCCTAAGGATGACAGGTCTACCAGACAGGAAGTGTAAAGTGGTGATAGAGAGAGACATGAGGTGGAATCAAGGCCAGGCAGTCAGTCATTCAGCACCCCTGCCATTTAACAGTGTTAGTGGAAGGCCCCTAAGAACAAATTTGCACCCCTGCGCCTAATTTTACAAATTAAGCAGAGATGACCCTAAGAGCCCATTGTGTCTCTACCGCATGCCAAAACCTGTGCTACTTCCAAAGCTTATGACAACGGGAAATGTATGCTTTCAGTCAACAAGTCACTTTTGTCATACTATATAAAACCAATAAATGGCAAGAGCCAGAAGGGGAGTAGCATATGGAGAAAACGGAGGTAATAGCAGAGAAGTGCCTAATCTGTTTTTTATACAGCACTTTGGGGGATATGTACAATGAAGTGGCGGAGCGTGTCGTTAGCCTCCTGGGCTTAACGACACGCTCCGCCACTTCAGAAACGCAAGGATGCACCATATTTACAAGAATGTGGAGCAGCCTTGCGTTTCCCCAGCGATGGCGCTAAGTTTAACAACTTAGCGCCAACGCAGGCACCCTTGCACTAGAGTGCAAGGGTGTCTGTGTGCAGGGGAGGATTGGTTATGTATAGGAAGGTGTCCCTTCTTGCACATAAACAATCCTAAAATGCCATTTTGTAACTTTCATGTGTGCTGCTTCATGCAGCACACATGAAAGTTACAAAATGGCATTTTTAAAAGGTTTGTTTATGTACAGGAAGGGACACCTTCCTGTACATAAACAAACCATGGCATTTTGCTTTTTCCATGTGTGCTGCACAAGGCAGCACACATGGAAAAAGCAAAAACGAGGAGAAATAATGCATTTCTCCTCGTTTCGCCAAATTAAGACCAGGATTTTCCTAGTCTTAATTTTGGCGCTGCCTCCTATGTACGCCACCCTTGTACATAGGGGGCAGCATCAAATACAATGGGTGTTGCTGTGGAACGCCCACCGCAACACCCACTGCACGTCCCTTTCACGCTAACCATAGCGTGAGAGGGTGCCTTATGTACAAGGCAGCGTTAAACCACGTTAAGTGGCTTAACTCTGCCTTGTACATAAGGCAAGGCCCCTATCGCCACGGGAACGTCACAAAAAGTGACGTTCCTGTGGCGATAGGGGCTTGTACATATGCCCCTTTGTGTTGTAAATACCAAGGGTCAGATTTATCATAGTATTCCATTGCCCTTGTGTCACGCATGGTGCCGCAAGGGAAACGCTAAACTAAAGTCAGATTTACCAAGCAACGCAAGGCCACCTTGCGTTTCCCTGCGTTTCTTGGTAAATCTGGAGTAACGCAAGACTGAACAAGTCACTGCCTTGTGTTATTCTGCCCCAGGAAGGCATTCCGTGGTTGGAGTGTGGGTGTTCCCATGCATCGACCTATGGATTTTGGCACATTCCTAGATTTACCAAGACTGGTAAACCAGGGAGTGCGTCAAGATGCTATGCCTTGCCAGGGGAGGCGCAACAAGAAGAACTATCTTTAATTCACCTCATTTTTCTTCTGTCTAAGTGTGCCGCATTCTGCAGCACACTCAAACTGAAGAAAAAGCCTCAGAGGATTGTTTTTGTGCAGGAACGGGCCCCTTCCTGCACAAAAATAATGCTGCCTGCAACACAGGCTTCCTTGCACCAAGTGCAAGGGTGCCGCCATTGGCGCTAGGCAGCAGATTGTGCACCAGCGCAGTCAGAGAGAGGATGTGGCCTAACAGTTACAGTGGTCGACCTCGAAGCTGGGGAACCAGGTTTGAGTCTCTGCAGGGACGCTCAACATCCTGTGATTCTGAGCAAATCACTTAATCTTCCCTCCCCGTGCCTAACAAAAAAAATGCATGTGTCCGTCTGTAACGCTACTGGTGCTCATGTAAAGCGCTCTGATACCTTTGGGTCTAGTTTGCGCAATATAAACCCACCCCCCCCAAAAAAAAATGCCCCATATATTGGTAATTTTGGTGTATTCCTGCCCTCCTTTCATGCAGGAGAGCATGTTATCTTGCTGCGTTGCGTTGCATGAAAGGTTGATAAATCTGACCCAAGGTGTTACTATTACCCAGTTTATAGTACTCAATTTACTGACCTCAGAAGCATGGAAGGCTGAATTTGTCTTGCTGGGATTTAATCTTGTGACCTTCAGAAGACTACATAGTAGAGTTCAACTCACTGAGCCATCATGCCAGCTCTTCAGACCCAGCAGCCACTTCTGGCTTTCGTACAGTGATGGACAAAAAGATTCCAGCCAGATTTTGCACTGTGAAAGAGATGGCTGGTTTGGGGGTATCTTCCAAGAAGGTTTTCATAAAAGAAAGCACAGTTTTTACAACCAGTTTCAAGGAGAAATCAGTGAAATATTTGAATACTTAAGAGACTGCAAGAGATCCCAGGAGTATAGTTCCCCGCAGAGCAGTGCAGGTGTGTTTGCCTCAAGAATTAGGAGGGTTTTTCAAGTTGACCCAGAAGCTGCCTCACTTGTTGATGAAACTTTTCACTAATATAAAGCCTAGCAAGAACACCTTCAAAGGGTAAAGAGAATAGTCACCGCCGTTGCTAATGTAGGATAGAAAATCATCTATAACACAGCCAAATGTCATGTTTTTGGATCATGAACAGTCTTGTGAGGTAAAAAAGTTGGTGCCTGAATTACTAGAACAGTGTGCTATACCAAACCTCCAAACACACGTCATAAGCTTCACGCCCTAATGGTATTTTTGAATTTTGGACACACATACTTGCCACATTCGTGAAAAAAGAGTTAAACCCCTTATCTAGCTAATCATTTCACCTCCCCAGAAGAGAACTGAAAGACACACTATGGGTGCAAAGCAAATATACTTTGCTGCTTGCATAGCAATGGCAGGAAATGTAACACTGCACACTCATACCCGAATTTGAAGTGACTCCACGGTTCAAATAGGAGAATGTAGGCTTTATTATTCTTTATTATTAAGCCTATAGAACATAGATCCGCAGGTGCCTGTGCGGACTGTTTATAATTCATCTTTCTGTGCATAAGGCTACAATGTACAAATGCATATTGATATTGTAAAGGAAATCTGATTAGGGCTAAACAGCTATGGGAATAGCTGGGTTAATCTTAAAATAGCATATCTCACTCAGAATCATCATACAATGGCACATCAAAGTAGCAGGATATATTCAAAAGAGAATGCTGCTGCAGACATAGCTGCAGAGGTGACAGTGAATACCTGCAAAGATGTTGCAAGTAAACACCAAACAGGCATAGAATTGACAATACAGTTGACCTCAAAAACTCCACCAAAAGCCTGCCCAGTTAAGGATAAATACATTTGGGGACATGAAGGCAATCATGCGCTGTGTATCCTGATAATGAAATCAAAAGGCAGAATCTTATCAAAGCTGCACAGGAGGGTCTAGTCTCTGCTCATGCAAGTGCGGGTACAACATTAACATTGCTTCGTCAATACTGCTGCTGGTCTATAAAGACAAAAAAAAAACAACAACAAAAAACACACTGCCAGGTCTGACAATTAAAAAAGCCATCTGTAATAGTGAGGTAATAGTGAGACCAAAACCAACCGGTATCAGTAAGGCTTCCCAGCTTTTTAAAGTGGTGTACTTAGACAAAACTGACCCACTTCCTCCAGTCAAGCAATGTAAGTATGTTTTGGTTGCAGTACACAGTTGCGCAAGGCTGGTTTGAAATTGGCTTCCGTGTCCCACGAGGGTTGTGTGGTCGCAAACAACTTGCTATGCTTAGTAGTGACAGTGGCCGTCATTGCTTGAGCTCAGCTAATGGAACAGTATTTGCTGAAAAAACACTTCTTGAACCTCTACCTATTGTAGGGGTATCATTTCATTTCTCACATCACTTCAGGCAAAAGTCAAATGAAATTGTAGAGCAAATAACATGCTCAATTGAAGAATGGCCAAGGAGTAATCAATAATCTGTGCTCAATAACAATGGACCTTATGTTCATACATATAATTTACCGATTTGTTATTTGTGATTGATACCGAATCACAAATATAGAATCAGTAAATGATATGTTTGAAAAGTAAATGTTCTCAAAAAGTGATTTCTTCGGAATTGCAATTCTGAATAGTGATTCTATATTAGAGATTCAGAAGTAGTCAAAAATAGAGAATTGTTCATTCTGAATGTGTTATGATTCCACCGTTCCGCCTCTGGGACGCTGTACATGGACCATCTGCAGCCTGGAAATCACCATTAAAAATCATCCAAAGTCCCTCTCTGATGCCTGCCTGCTTTCCATTTCAATCTTGTATGCAATTGAAAGCCTACATTTGCTTCCATGGACTTCAGGTTCTTTAATTCACTGCCTAGTATTCAATGAGACCTGGAATCTGCTGTATATTGCTTTCTATGGAAGTAGTCCTGAGGTTATTCTGCACTGAACTCTCTCCTCCAGGACTTGTGAGAGACTGGAATTGCACACACTTGTGACCAGTCTCATCCAGTCCAGTCATGAAACTCTTCCCTGGCTTGCTGCTGCCTGGAACTGCTTATAAGCTGCCATTTGCTGAAGCTCCTTGTTCATGCATTGAAGTTTGTTCCTCTGTGTACGAGACCTCTTGTTGCTTGTTTTCCAGTCTTGTTCCTGCCTTGCTTCAGCCAAAGCCTGTGTCATGTTCCTGTGCCACCTGCTACAGATTATCCCAGCCCTGCTTTGCTTCTGCTTACTCTCTTGTATGCCTTTTGTCTACACTTCGGTGCAGCCCCTGAGCTGCTCCCTTTCAAATTGTTCCTAGTTTATTCCTTCTGTTCCTGCAAATTTTTTCCCTTTTCTTATTCCTTTTGTTTCTACCTTAGCTCTTGTAATTTCTCCCCAGGGTCCTAAATTTTGCCCCAAGTTTATGTTCCCTTTCTCAGTGATTTTACTGCAGTCTCTAGTTTCCTTGAAGTCAGGAGCGGTCAATAGGGAAATGTAGTGGGGGGCGAGTGTGGGGGGGATTACAAAAAAATAATAATAAATAAAGTGAAGCCTCTCCTCCATCCTCTTCTGTAGTCTCCAGGAAGCAGGAAGCACACAGGCTGCCAGACTCCTCTAGCCAATCACGATGCTGCTGGCTCCAGCATGACAACAGCGTCGCGATTGGTCAGAGCACTCTGGTTCAGCGCTCAGACAGAGATTGGGAGCTTGTGCATGTTGTTCACCCGGCCTTGCACTACAGCTTTGTGGAGAACATGCTAAGTGCGCATGATGGTTTGGAAACCGTCATGCGCGCTTATGGTGCCGCAACCACTTCTCCTCCCTGTGAGGGCAGCCAAGCCCCGCCCGCCCTAACCTGGCTCGGGATCCATACAAAAAATAAAATGATAATAAGGTAACGTTATCAACGTTGCCTTATTATCATTTTATTTTTCCTTTGAACTCAGTGGGTCGACGCTCCTTCGCCTTAGCGGAGGAGCAGCCGCTGCTTGAAGTTTCAGTCTCTTGCTTGTCACAGTTCTTAGGATCTTTGTGCTGACTTGCCCGTTCTCCAGTTTTTCTATGAATACCTTGCTCTTGGCTATTTGCTACAGCTCTTAGGTTCCATTCGAGTGCTTGCTCTGTATTTTCCTCTTGGGCTTTTGTGTTTGATAAGTGTACTATTTGTTCCTCACTTGTGTATAAGTGTATTCCTTTGTACAGGGGTTGACTCCTGGTTTCCACAAGTTAATTTCTGCCCCATCCTTTCTCTTGTGTTCTGTGTAGTCTTAATTGCCTTATCTGTGACAATGTGGAATTTCTATATTTCTTAGTAATTGCCACTATTTCTCCAGCCTTGTGTATGGAAGTATAATCCTTGTTTGTGCCCTAGGCTCCAGAGACAGAATCACTTCTGCTGCCTCTTTTCTATGGTGCTTGCAGGGTGACTATTTGTAAGAAAAATCTGCAGAGGCATTGGCATTCCCTGTTGTTGTAGGAAGTTTTGAGTCTTACCTGTGTACAACCCTAGTGGTAACCCAAAGTTTTTGTCATGATTGGTCCATTCACTGTTTGTTCACACTAAGGTTGCCTGCCTTCGAAATCCTGTTCCTGTGCTTTACTCTGTATTTGTTCTTTCCTGGTGTATGCCTATGTCTGCTCCTCCTCTTCGGTACACTACATCCGTAGGGAGATATTCCTTGACCTTGAGGGGTGCTCCACCCAGAGTTCCTGACAGAATGTTGCACAGACTGCCTTTGATGACCTCATCAACAGGAACCAGGAAGTGAGTTAGCTGTCTCTCATTGCTTGGTTAGCACTTTCAAGACACACATCTCTGTGGAGCAGGAGAGTATTGGTGAGTTGCTACAATGTCCAGCTAGGATAAAGACAAGCATGATAATGGGCTCAGACGAAAACAGATGTTTGCTGATGGGGAACTGGAGATGGGTGCAATCAAAAAAAGAACTAATGTTGGTGCTACCAAGTGCACCATTGATGAAATCTGTAAGTGCTGGTATGATTTACATTCTAGTAAAAAAGAGATTAATAGTCTTGCACAAAGAATGCCTGATGCTCGGCATACTGGAGGTGGGTCTTCATCTGTCCCCCAGCAAATCTGATGGAAGAGATGATTGAAGTACCTTTGCACCAGAAGCAGTGTTCGGAGTATCAGACATCCGCATATCAAATCTTCCACCATCAAAAAAGGTTAGAAAGTCACCTTATTAAAAAAAAGTATATAAAACACATTAAATGGGTGATTTTATCATAATTTAATTTTTATTCACTTTGTGAGACATATATTTTTAACGTAAATGTAAATTATCATTTCAATGAGTCATTAACATCTACAAAATGAACAATACAAATCCCATAATGCAAAGTTTAAGCAATCATTTGTAACAAATAGATATTTTTGATTAAAAAAAATACTTCCAAAATAGGTGAATCTGTGTACTTTTGGATGCACAACAACGCATTATGGGTCATGCAGTTTTACTATATACAAGTCAAACCATAACATATAATTTTCACCATAACTAAAAAAGATGTATATTATTTCTCACTAGAAAATATTGCTGACCCAGAGAGTGTTGAACATGAAGATGACAATGTTGAAAATATTGATGATGAAGAGATTGGTGAAACATCTGCTGTACAACATCTCAATATCAATTTACAAGCAGAAGAACCATCAGAAATGCCAGATGAACCCCATGGTCATACAAGATCTCCAATACATTCAACTATGCAGATAATTAGAAATATTACACTTTCAACAAGATGCATTATGTGAAGCAGATTGTTACGAAACTGCAGAGCTAATATAAGGCCAAGGGCAGTGAAATTTCTTAATTTAGAATCAAAATTAAAATCTGTTCAGGCATTTCAAAACATTGAGAAAACTATGTTTCAAGTGAAAAAACAGCAACAAAGGGAAATGTGTTCTTTTGGAACAAAATGAAGTGTTTTTGAAGAAATGATAACATCTCACATGAGGCTATATGTACTGAAATCATTGCATTGACAGGGGCTGTATATACACTGTGTGGAGTAATGAATGCTGATAGATGTGATGGTCAACATCAGCATAAACATTTAACTAACAGACTGGAAGACATTGATAGATCTGTAGATCACCTTGTTACTGTTACAAGTCTTCTATCTTGTAGGTCCCTGAATTTGCAATTAGAGCTAGGACAGTCTAGTGGAGATGTTGCTACAAACAAAACTAGTAATGTGCTTAATGAAATAGAAAATAAACATGCAAGTAGGGTTGAGGGGGGTGTACTTGAAGAACGTGAAGAGGCATCAAGCCACAGTAGTTTGATTGTGCAAGAGCAGGGTACTCTAAGATGAAGTTCTAAACAAACCCTAGATCTACATGCAAGTAATACACCAATATCTAGTGACAGAGTTACAGGAATGAATGGAAAAAAGAGCAAAGCAGTAAAGCTACAACTGTTGTTGCATGACCTCTTTGTTTATTTTTTATGCACAATTTCTATGGGAAAATAATATCTACACAAGATTTGATTATAGTTACATTTTAATTTACAAAATGTTGCTTGAAAGGAAAACATAACTTTGCATTTCAATGTCCGGTGAACAAACAGAGAAACATTGTCCACAATTTAAAAATGATATTTTGTGAAAGGCAAAAATGTAAATATTAAACAATTGTACTTTAAAAGTAGTTGTTGGTGATTTGTGTTCCAAGATTCCTTCCATCAGTGGCTCTGTTGACACCTGCTTCTTGATGTGTACGAGGTGAAGGCATTTCATCATCATCGCTATTGTCCTCTAGCATCTCTATAGGAAGGTCTCTTTATGCTGTTACATTATGCAACACAATACAACAAAACATGCAGCGATTTTACATGAAACATCTGGTGCATGCTGTAATGCTCCCCTACTCACATGTAGACATCTGAAGCGACCTTTCAGGAGTCCAAATATACACTCTATAATGGACCTGATCTGTTGTTGTGCTATAGTGTATCTTTGCTGCCTAGCTGAATGAGAATGTTGGTAGGGTGTCATAATCCATGGCCCAAGAGTGTACGCACTGTCACATACGAGTACATTAAACATAGTAAGACACTCTCAAGCAGCAGGTCAGTCCTTCTTCTGTAATGTCCACAGGTCCAGGGGTGTTCTAATAGGTGGCTCTGGAGACTCCAGGAAGTCTGGGGTGACAAAAGACTGACCAAGCCTGGTGTTGTTATATGGCCATTAGGGTCATTGTCGACTTTGCTAAGTTAGCAAGAGCTCTGCTGCCATGATGCTGCTTTTGCGCATGTTACTACATGACTTTGTTTTGCAAGACTCTGTTTGCGCCTTTCACATGAGAACTGTCTGCTTTCTGCATTCTCTGCCTGTTCCTGGAGTTTAGTCTGAACACGATGTGCAAGGTCGATAAACAATGCCCCTTGTTATTCTGTTCTGGTCAGTCCCTAGCATCTAGACAAAACATGCTAACACAGCTGCGCTACTGGAAACTCGTGCTTTGATATTACGGGGATGCATGTTGTTCTGACACACACTTGGAGAGGGTCCTTTCCAGGGAGAAGAGCTATGCTGTTCCTATGATTTAAAGCTTCCATCTAGGCACTAAGGTATGGGGTCTGCTGACAAAGCCCAGAGATCTTCCTATATATAATAAACTTTACCTTACCAAGGGGAGGGTGGTTAGGCCTTATAGTCCTTTTTCCACCGTCTGTATATGATGACATCCCCTTTATATTCTATGGAATTGTAACAATGCTAATTGTTTTAGGTTTATGCACTTCGCTGCTGATAGTGGCTCGTATACTGCATTATAGAGCACGATAGTTAAAATAAACATTTTGAACTATAACAGTGACTCTGACCATTCTTATTGTGGACAAGTACGAGTGAGTAAGCGAAAGGGTGTGTCTTGCTACCGCAATTCCTGAGAGAGTCGGGAGTGTTGTGTTCTGGGTTGTCTAATCATTTGTATCTTCATGATTATGTAGAAGAACGAATGAGACACTATAGCTAGTCGGTTTTGGGATTTTGGGTACTAAGGTGGTAGGAAGGTTCAGCCCCTATACACTGAGGTCCTGTTTTCCTGCACATAGTTCTGTGTATGTGCAGAATCCCTGCAACAGTGTCAGATTCCTTTGTGTGTGCAGGAGGTAAAGTCCTTTGAAATATAAGTGGGGCTGGGAACAGTCCCTCCCAGTCATCCTGCTAGGATGCCCCATCCTGTCCACATCTAAGCCCCTATTGTGTTATTGTCTGGAAGCAATACACAAACCCCAACAGCAAAGCCATTCACAGTCATCTGACTCACAAAACTGGAAGAAGGCACAAATGGTTAGGACTAGAAAATGCCAGCTTTCTAAAAGTGGCATTTTCAGAATTTTGACTTAAAGTCTGACTTTACCGGTAAAGAGGGTTTTAAATTGCAATTCATTTGATGCTTATTTCTCTCTGTTGCCAATCCAAAGTTTTCACTTATTAAATGTAATAAGGTAACCCAGTGTTAGTCAATAGGAGCGATAGGCCTTACAAAGTGAGAAACGACTTTAGGAGTTTTTCACTGCCAGGATATGTAAAACCTAAGTACATATGTTCTACTTTTTAAACCCAATGCACCCTGTCCTATGAGCCTTTAGGGTTTACCTTAGGGGTGACCGATATGTATTAAAAGGGAAGGGTTAGGCCTGGCAAAATCTTTATTTTGCCAGGTGAAATGGCACTACAAGCTACATTTGCAGACCTGAGATATGTTTTGAAAGACTACTTTAGTGGGTGGCACAATGAGTGTTACAAGCCCACTAGTAGCATTTAATTTACAGGTCCTGGGTTCATCTAGTATTATTTTACGAGGCACTTACAAGTAAATTAAATGTGGCAATCAGGTTTAGGTTAATTTAACCATGTTGGAAGGTGAGAGCACAACCACTTTAACACTGGTTAGCAGTGGTAAAGTGCACAGAATGCTAATGCCAACAAAAATGAATTCAGAAAACAGGAGAGATGAAGGTAAAAAGGTTTGGGGGAATACCACTCCAAGGATGCCAGGTCTAACACTGTCTATCATCACTGGTCTCTCTCATGCCATTGGTCTCATACATGTGAACATCGTCACTGTTCTCTCGCATTCTGACAGTCTACTAGCGCTGGTCTCTCGGATGCCTCTGACCTCATACAGGGTGATCAGCTATATTCATTGCTCTCACACATTCTGTTTGTCTGTCATCACACATTGTGATTGTCACTGTCCTCGCATGTTTTGCCTATCACCAATGGTCTCACATATTCTGATTGTCTATCAAAACCGGTCTCCCATTTTGTTACTATATCATCAGTGGTCTCATTCAACTCTTTCTGAATCAACACACCCATGTTTACGACATTCCTTACTCTTCTGAAGGAGTGTGATCTCACAGATGTAAACATTCCACATGTATAAGCTAGGGGGAACACATGGTTTAAAGTAATTTACCATAAAGATAAATGCCAGAAGTCATATTAAATACATTTAACTAGAGCTCGAACTGAAATTTCAATACCATGAATCTCTATGACTTTTGTACACTTCGGTCAAATATTTAGAACTTACAAATAGTGACCCCACTCAATTCCCCCATCGTTTTATCCAAACTGCACGGGCCAACCTACGTTTAAACAGGCAATTTATGCCTGATTAGACGGGAACACTTTTTACTTAATTCTATGTAATTAGACAAAATGCCTCCAGCTCTCAGTAACGGGAAAGATCGTCTCTAAATAGAAGTTCAAAGGTTAATTGCTTCTAAAAATATCTGCAAGCAGGATCCTCTTCAATGGTACAAAGTGCAACATGGCAATAAGATGTGATTTAGGGACAGAGTGGCGAGATGAGTACCTGCTAGGCCATGGCATGCAAAATTAAAACAAATAAACAGAATTTTGTAGCACAGCTTTCTGAAATTAAAGAAAGTAAAACTTTTTTTACAAAGCAGAAAATATTCACATAGGACATCTTTTTTTTACTTTTAATGCACAGTTCAAGATCATGCCCTATCCTCTGCTGTGTGTAGGGAGTACAATATGGCGTTTATATACACATTTTATTTACTTGTCTAAGGTGCACATGCATCAAAATAGACAATAGCGATTCTTTAATTGCGATTTTTAAAGAATCGCAATTAAAGAATCGCTATTGCCTATGCATGTAGGAATTGCAAACAAAATTGCGATTCCTACACATTCCTTAATTGCGACTACTGCAAATTGCGAGTCGCAATTAAGGAATTGATTCCCATTCATTCCTATGGGCCTAGAGGCCCATAGGAATGCATGGGATAGCATGCGCAATTTGCGAGTACCCAATAGGTACTATGCAAATTGCGCATGCATTCAGGTGCAAGGGTGCCAAAAGGACACCCTGTTGCACCCTTGAAATTACAATTTATCCACATGTTGCGCACCCACATGCCCCAAGGGCATGTGTGTGTGTAACATGGGACTTTGAAAAATGCACTTTAGTGCATTTTTTCAAAGAAATCGCAAATTATCATCAACTTTAGATTGACGGTAATTTGCGATTCATATTTGCGAAATCGCTATTTTTTTTTGTTTAATGCATTGCATTTAAGGAATCGCAATTTGCGATTCCTTAAATGCAATCGTAATTTAAGTGATCGCAAATTTTGCGATTCCTTAAAATGCGATTTTTGCATTTGGGATGATGCATCCCAAATGCAAAAATACCGGTCGCAAAGGGGCAGATTCTGCTAATCTGCCCGTTTGCGACCGGTTTTTATGTTGATGCATGTGGCCCTAAGCACTTAAATTACTCATACATTAGGAAAAATTGAAAACCCCAAATATTTGTCACCGGAAGCAGTCTTTTCAGTTTCCACTTTGATCAATTATAGATACGAGATGAAGAACGCTAAAACTTACATTGTCATTTAAAAATATGGATTTTCTTTTTTAGCTGCTGAGGTGTCCCTTACAGGCAGTATCACTTTGCTGACTAAGACTTGCAGGCCCATACTTATAATGGGAAACACAAAACTAAAACTTCCATAAAGCAATTTAATTTTGACTTAAAAGCCAAAAGTGACTGAAAAGGTCATACATAACCTTGGGGCGTTGGTATATGCAGCAGCCTTGGAGGCAGGGCATCTTCCCCCTACCACAAGCGAAGCACTAATAGGGTCAATGATAAAACCTGGTCGAGATTCTTCATGGTTGACTGGACGCGCCAACGAGCAGACTGATTTATTCAGCACGCCTTAGCACAGGGAATAAAGACTACACCTGGCTTTTGGATGGCGTCGATGGTGAATTTTCCCGCCACATTGACTGTGTGATGATGCGATTTTGGCACAAAGGAAGCACGTATACGGCTCCTTTTTTAATGCAACTTGGATGGAATAAGTTTATCCATTTATAAAGGTATCCATTGATTAAGACGAGAGAGTGCGCGATCCCCGTTATCCTAATTCAGACAGAGAAAACTATCTATTACAGGTTGTTCATTATCGAATATATAGTCCTGAGGAAGACCCCATGGTGATGTTAATCAACGACACTCATTTCTTTGGGGGTCGAAACATCAACCTAATCTGAACAAGTGTTCCATGCCCAAGTAGACATATCCATGTTAGAATGAAAAACATATGTCTATCTAGGGAACAATAGTGCTTTTTGGACGCTCAAACAACCTGTGTTTTTATGTCATTCCTGTTAAGTGTCTACATGTTCCATTGTGTTTACTTTTATGTAATGTATTAGGCACATTAGTTTGTAACTGTCATGCATCAGTCCTGTTTTTGAATATTGATATGTATGTCATCATATACGATATATGATTCTATAATATATCGGTCACAATTTAGCAGTCCTGAGTGTCGTTATTTTGTTCCATTGTATTTCGATGTAACATTGATTGCTAGTCCTAAATAACGGTGGACATTCATAGAAAAGTAGAAAAGCAATTGCATATTTCATGGCAGAACCCCTGTCTATTTACTCTTTGGATATCACCTCATACAGACCCCTATCAATTTTGAACATGGAGTACTCAATCCTAAGCAAGATATTGGCAAGAAAACGCCTTCCAGGACTTCCTGCTTTAATTCACTGAGATCAAAACAGCTTTATACCAGGCTGCAATACCTCCCTATGTATAAGGAGACTGTCAGGTTGCTCACGGTGGCTCCTCTTCGCTGGCCTAACTCAGCCCCCCTGGACGTTGATCTGCAAAAGGCCTTTGTCAAGACCGGGGCAGAATTTCAATTATACCTGAGTAATCAGAGTAATTTTGGTAATTCCATGTTACTCTTTGAGGCAGAATTACCGATCATTGCACGATTACTCCTGCTCGCCTAATTAAGAGTAATTTGGGAAAAAAATCCTACCGCAAGATCACATTTAGTGAGCTCAAACAGCTGCATGCGCTCACTAGTCATGTTCTGCTGCATTTAACGCTATTTCTTACTGCAAACTGCATCCTCGTGTCCATTTTGGACTAAGAAAATCGTGGTAAATGCTGGTAGTAAGTTGGGAGAAAATCCTACGGCAAGAGCACGTTTAGTGAGCGTGAGCTGCTGCTTGCACCTGCTGTTCATATTCTGTTGCATTTAGTGCTATTTCTTAGTGCAAAATGCATCCTCACATCCATTTTGGATCCGAGCAGGCATTTTTGCACTAAGAAATAGTGCTAAATGCAAAATTACTCTTCTTACGTAATTCATATGTAATCTTGTGGAATTCTTAGGTAATTACGCATGATTACGCTACACAGAATTACGCAATTTACGCTCACCCCTAACTTTGACACCCTAATCTCGCAATGTTTGTTTGCAGTTCTCCAAATATTTGAATTCTGGAAGAACATGATTATATTATATCAGTGTGATATGCCAGGCCATTGGACAGGGTACGAACATTCAAATTTGTATCGGCCCGTATCTTGACTTGAGGGGAACGTGACAGCGATGTCCATTGTCCCCCCTGCTGTTCGGTCTGGAATATAACCATTCATAGCAGTGCTGCAAAAGGAGAGACATGACTGGGGCATCAAATTGCCAGAGGAGACTTACTCCAAATTGCTCTATGCCATTGACACACTGCTAGGCCTCAGAGATTCTAAGGTTGACTTAACATTGGTCACCCGGTCCCTGAAAGTCATATGTGTGGTCCTTGCTTGCACATAAATTGGGCAAGTTTATGTATGTTCCCAACTGGCTCTGGTGGGGACCAGTGCAAAGTGGACCTCAACAGTGGGGAGGTAAAGTGGGAACAGAAAACCTTTGGTTACTTGTGGGTAAGGACTTACCACTCCGAAATAAATCTGTTGGACGAGAGCTTGGGAAGGACAGTGAGGGCCCTAAAAGTTCAAATAGCATTTTGTAAAACAATGCCCTTACAAATGATCGGGATGACTGCTTTAACCAGAATGGTGATGCTACCTCACCTCCTATATTACTTTCCAAATCTCTCAAAGTACCCTTTTTGAGAGAGTTTTTCAGAGACCTGGATGCCCATTTTTGTTGGCCTTAGGACTCTGTGCACTTTACTGCTGCTAACCAGAGCTAAAGTGCTTGTGCTCTCTGCTTTAAACAAAGTAACATTGGCTTATACCCAATTGGCATATTTAATTTACTTGTAGGTCCCTAGTAAAGTGGCACTACATGTGCCAAGGGCCTGTAAATTAAATGATGCTAGTGGACCTGCAGCACTGATTGTGCCACCCAGTCAAGTGGCCCTTTAAACGTCTCAGGCCTGCCATTGCAGCCTGTGTGTGTGCAGTTTTAAACTGCAATTTCGACCTGGCACAATAAACCTTTTACCAGGCCCAAATCTTTTTTTCTTAATACATAATTCACCCCTAGGATAGGCCTTGGACAGCCCAGAGGGCAGGGTGCAATGTATTTAAACAGTAGGATACATACTTTTACGTTTTACATGTGGTAGTGAAAGACTCTTAAATTCGTTTTCACTACTGCAAGTCCTACCTCTTCCATAGGATAACATTGGAGTTGCCTTATTACATTTTATAAAAAATAAAAAAAGAACACACAAAGTGCCAGTGCTGATATAAAAAATCACACTTTTTTACCAAGCGCATTGACATCAAACAATGTCGCCAAACACTTCTTTTTCTGTGTCATTTAATCAGGATTTAATCAATCAAAAAATTCACATATAAAAATTCAAAACACAACAATTTTTCTGTATAATTATAACAATAGACACAACTACTTACTCACACACCATCCCAAATACAAAATATCCAAAGTTTCTCTTGTCACACACACCTCACTTCACCTTCAAACTCTCTATCATTCTCATCATACACACAAACTCACGTTCAACTCACAGTAACCATCTACCAAACAACACAACATACATCATTTTCAATAAATCAAAACAATTGAGAAATACATTAATTAGAAAAATGGGGCCAAACATAAACATATCTCCACATTGTACATCAAATTTTCAATCTCTGGAGGTAAAATTTGTACACTTGGTTTGGCCACCACACGGTCGACGCGTTTCAAACCCCCAAAAAAAATTCCGGGGTTCTCCTCAGGACCATAAAGCTGGAAAACAAAAACTCGATCTTAATTTTGCGCCAAACAGGCAACTAGAACCCCAACCCCTGTAAGCTTTCCTCTACAGGACTATGCTTACCTTGGTATCTGTTGTGAGAACAGCCGCACTTTGCTGAACTATATCCAACATTTCATCTCAAACATCTATAAATCACAAAAAGACTACTATCAATAAAACTCAGTCCCACAATTTACAAATGGTAGTCTCAGTCCAAAAGTCACTAGACAAGTGAAAGTCTCTTACATTACCAGCGATGGGAGGTGACTCTGGCAGAAGTTGTTATCTCTCAGTTATGTGGGGGAGTTGCAGACTCCAGTCCTGACGAAAAAATCGACGGGGAGGAAAAGGAAAAACCTCATCATTTACAAGAAGAATACGTGAGACTAATGGTTTGCAAAATATATAAGACTAATGGTTTGCAAAATATAAAGGGGAAAACACCTACTTCGGAAAAGTTTGGCAGGTGATGAAAATCCAACTCAAGGTGACACGATCGAATTTTTCTTTTTCTATGGAAGACACAAAATAAATCCTTGTAGTCTGAGAGTGCAACTTCAATTTAAGAAAAAACATTCGCTGTATTCTACTCTGCAATACTAGATCTCTGTTTTGCAAATCTGAGCACAATGTGCCGCCGGCGTTTGAACACGTAGTCCTTACATTAAAAGGAACGCTTCTAATGGAGTCTTTTTGTGGCAACGCGTTTCTATATTGAGGAACCTACTCATACTGGGGACCACACGAACCTCTTACCTAAATGCTCGAGGCTGGAGTTATACGGAGTCAATCTTTCCGACGAGGCGTTTGACCGATCTCCTAACGCCGGTTCATGTCGCAGTTCCTCTGACGTACACAGTCAGAGTTTTTAATTGGTTGCGTGGCTTGGAACCATCCACGCGCCCCGTTGCCTGCTGGGAATTGTAGTCAGAGCGTTCCATTTAACAGCGCACTGTTCAAAACGCATCTTTATACAAATGAAGTGCACTAGACTTTTTCCTTATTTGTTTCGATCTACTGGTTAATCCCGGAAATAAAATACCAGTGCTCAATCTGCCAAATGCTGGTCAAAACATTGTCCATCACCCACCGGCTAAATGAGTATGAGTTCACGTTCCATGTCACTTGGTACTTAAACCCCACTAGGATGACTCAAGGTCCCCTTGTTTCCTCACATTAAGCAATAGATAGAACAAATAGTCTATAGTTCTCACTCAGTTTCTCATAACTTGTAAATCTCCGAGAGTTCATTCAATCCCTCAACCGCTGTGTTGAATTTCACTATCAGCATTGCTTCACGTCGTGTCAGTTTTAATTCCAAATCACCTCCTCTCGAATCCTGTTCAACTTTAGAGATCACTGTCCATTTTAATTCCTTTTCCGTATGTGCATTCAATCTCCAATGGTTGACTAGTGGAGCTGTTTGCACATTTTTACGAATTCTAGATTTGTGTTGAGAAATCCTGTATCGTACTTCCTGATTTGTTTTACCTATGTATAACTTGCTACAAGGACACAAAACTCCATAGACAACATTTTTGGATTTGCAGTTCGAGAACGTTTCATGTTTCCAGTGGATTGAATTGTGAGAGAACAATGCCCCCTCAAGCGTTGAATCACAGCACACGCATGTGCCACATTTGTGATGTCCAGAGACTGGTGGCAACCCTACAAAATCACGTAGTGTATTCGTCCTTGGTTTCGGTAGTGCCGCTCTGACCACTTGGTTCGCAATGCTCTTTTCTTTTTTAAAAGCAAATAGTGGGGCTAAACCTAAAGATTGATCCAAGTTCTTTATCAAATGCCAATTTTGGTGAATAACCTTTTTTAGCCTGTTGGAATTGGGGCAAAATGTTGATACACACACTATTCTTTCCGTTGATCTTTTTCTTTTCTCTCTAATAGTGCTTCTCGTGGGGTCCACCATGCCCTTTTCATTGCTTTTTTGAGAAGTTTTTTAGGGTACCCTCGGTCTATAAGCTTCCTTACCAGATTATTGGCGTGTGGGACATATTCGTCTTTAAAAAACAATTCCGCCTTATCCTTAAAAATTGGCCAAATGGTAAATTTTCTTTGAGGCTTCTGGGATGATTGCTCGTAAAATGGAGAGCTTTATTCCTATCCGTTGTTTTTTTAAATAAAGTTGTTACCAATCCTCCCTCCGCAGCATAGACTTCAACATCAAGAAATGGCATTTTTTGTTGTTACATTTTATAAGCGTAATTTCCAAAAGTGAATAGGTAACCAGTTCATGTTTGGTGTCTCTGGAATCACAATTGAAAATCCCAAATTATGCTGAAATTGGATTTTAAATTGCAATTCCGAAAACGCCACTTTTAGAAAGTGTGCATTTTCTTGCCTTTGTCATATGGTGCCTGCAGTCTGTCACTGGGTCACATGACTGGGTGTGGATGACAGTTGGGCTTTGTGTATTCCTCCTAAAGCGCCACATTCAATGGGAAGCTTAGGTGTGACTGGATGAACCATCACTGGCTGGATGGAAGGTAGGAGCTGGGTACAGCCCTACTTACACTTGAATATGCTGTGTCCTGCCTCCACACAAAGTGCTGCATACCCCCTGTAGTTAATCTGGCGTCAAGGCAGGGGAGGCAGTACATCTGTGCACTTCAAAGGCATGCCTCTAGAAGCTTCTCCCTTCTTCAAAGGCACAACCTGTGGATAAATACTGAACCTCAGGCGCCAACTCTTCAGTACACTTCTAGACCTGTGGATACTCTGCCAGGAAGAGGGACTGCTGTGCTGCTGAAAGGACTGCCACTCTATTGGACTGCTGCTCTGAAGGAACTATTGCCCTGCACAAGAGTGCTTGAGGAAGTAGAACTGGACCTGCAACTTCATCTTCAACCCAGGACTTCAGAGTGACTCCAAGGGCTAGTCTACTGGCCTCCTGATCTGAGCCTTAGGGACATAACAGGCTCCCCAACAACCTGCACCAGCCGTTGGACTGAGCTGCAGTCAGTTCCTGACCCCAAGTGGTGCCTCTCAGGTCCTGGACCCTTGGTGTGGCTCACGGGTGCTGAAATCAAGCTTTTGGGCTCTTCGCGAATGCGAACAGGCCAGTTCACACGAGACCTTGTCACTCACACTGCAAATCAGCATGAAGCTCAGTCAGCCTGACTCGTGGGACTGCAGCATCGACCTCTGGCAGGTACTGCCACTGGGAAGCTCCAGCAACACTAGCCCGTGGTGTGGGTCAGCACCTCGTGCTTCGTCGACAGTCTCCCACGATGCTCTCATTGCTCCTCGAGGCCCTGTGAAATGGGAACGGGGCTCCTGGCACAAACTTGAAAAGGTAAAACCTGAGCGGTCCTAACCTGGTGACTGTGTTTGCAACCTGGTGTGGGATCTTCTTTGTGTGGTGTTTTCACTGTTTTACTGTTTGAAGTGTTTGACAAATACTTTACACATTGCCTCTAAGTTAAGCTTGACTGCTCTGTGCCAAGCTACCAGGGGGCTGAGCACAGGTTAATTTGGGGTTTGCTTGTGCCTTACCCAGACAAGAATTATGGTTGTTGCTTGGGCAGGGCTCACATCCCATTCAACCAATAAACCCAATTTCAAACAGGTAACATCCGTTATTTGCTGCACTTAGAAAATGCAGGAGTGTACTGTATATAGCATATATTATTATTTGTTATGTTAAAGTGGTAATATGCTGAATGGTCATATTCAGCATGTAACACAAATTTTGCTTATTATTTAGGCCTTGCGAAATTAAAATTACACTCGTATAATTTTAGGAATTCTGCATTGCACTTCTTGTAGGAAGTTCGTGAAAATACACCACATCACAAAATTACATGCAATCCGCAGCGAAATTTTACAGTGAGCGTTCAAGAATAAAGCGTGCAGACAGAATACAAGAAACTGGTGCTCATGCCACTTGTATTTCTCAAGCTATATTTGCACGAAAATGTGTCCTAACATCAAAAATTGATGTGACTATGCGTTTTCTACTATAACCTTGAGCTAAACAATTGGTTTCTATTTTGCATAATTACGTGTAATTTCACATAATTTTCCTGAAATTTTGCATAATTATGCCAAAGCACTTACGCAAATTTCACACAACCCTAATCTTTTTCTATTCCAAGTGAGCATGACGTGTCCAAACTTTATAGGATTTAGTGAGTTGACATCTGGTTGTAAATCAAGGCACTAACCCTTTCTAGTAATAATACTGAGCAACTTCCTTCCGAGGTTTATTAATAGTCATGCTAAGTTGAGTTTTTTTACTTATAGTTTAGTCTCAAAGGCGAATGGGTCCCGAGGGGACCCCTTTCCATTTGCAATGGGTTACCACCACTTTTAAACTGGTGGTATAGTATTACTGTTTTGCAACTGGAATTCGGTTGCAAAACAGTATGACATACCATACTGATTCGGTATTTGGAAGGGACCCCCTAAACATGCCCCATCCAAATACCGACTCGCTAAACACAAATTGCAATTCTGTAACATGTTACTGAATCACAATTAGTGCTTTTGTACATTTAAAAAAGCATTTTTGCGGTCAGAAAACGCCTGTTTTGTACATCTGGCCCATAATGCTCTACAGGTGGGCTTTTCTTTTACAAATCATTGTTTTCAGTTAACTTAGTTCAATTAAAGTGAACCAGGACGATAACAACCAGAATGCACCAGTTTGTTAAACAAAAACCCAGAATAGCAGCAAAGCTACCTAGGCGAAATGGACATATCTGGTAAGTTAATGTTATGTGAGATACATTCATGTCAAAATTATGATACAGAGCAGTGGCACAGTGTCATGACTGGGACATTTAGTCAATGGCACTTTTCATGCTGGGATTTTAAGTCCCTTCTTTAAAATGCAACCTACTGGGAACACTTGAAAGCTACTCCAAATTTACTGAAAATCTCAAGTATTATTTCCCATCCAGAAGTTGATTAATCAACCAGCTGTGTCTCTGAAATACAAGTAGGACTGGGGCAGATCCAGTGATGTGTCAGACAGAGTAAATCAAACACTAGCCTGAGCCACTTGAGTGAATCGGACCCTGTCCTATACTGGCAACTGCTAAAAATATAATTACTTCCCAATAGTCTGTTCCATAGCACTGAATATTCAATATGTTCTCTCCTACAGAATGATTGTTTGATTGTTGCACGCTAATGTCCACGAGGATGTCAGTCTTAATTGCTTGCATACTAGTCTAATCAAATTTTGGGACAGGCATGTCCCCTGCATGGTGTACAGTCCATTACTTGCATGCCAAACATTGAGTATTTGGTATCCTGGTTTTTGTATTTTTGTCCCCAGCAATACTAAGCTTGAATGTGCACAAAGGGCTAAGCCTGGCCTTGACATGAGAATGGTCTAAACCTGTCCAAGACCTGGAGGGGGCGCTCAAATTGAGGCCTTAGTAATGTCAGAGGACTACGGTCCCTGTCACAGGTTTGCACATGTAGCGCAGTGTTAGCAGCACAATGTGTTTTGAAGTGATCCTAGCGTGATGAGACCTATGTCAAGTGGGAGAAACTTGCCCCCTTGTATAAATTTCCACTGCTAACAGTGAACCAAGAATCTTAGAACCGAGATCCTGGGTATGTGGATGAATTTGTGTCCTGTGTGTGAGAAGCATGTTACACACTGCATGAGTGCCTGAGTGAACCAAAGTGACACAGGCCTGTGGGTTACATTTTGGAAGCCCCCCGGTCTGATCATGAGGATAAGGTGGAGGTGAAGTAGCTTTCCCAGATAGTGGCAGTGGCGTAACGAAATTTTCAGGGCCCCCCTGCAATGTACACGGAGGGGCCCCCGCTCCGGATTTAATCCGGATCGCTCAGGCCTGAGTACTGTGCTGAGGGGGCCCCTTGCAGTTCGGGGGCCCCCCGCACCGCGGGGGATGCGGGGGCCTGTGTTACGCCCCTGGATAGTGGATGTATATTGCTGGCATTCCAGGGACTGGAGGGTGGGAACCCAGCCATTGAAGTGAGGAAAGAGGAGACATGCTTCCCCATTAAAATTCAATCATGCCCTTTCTGATACCGAGGGCTGCTGGGTATCTTCCTGAGACTGCCATTTGGTGGATGATATGGGTGGAGGGTGTGACTACTGTTCCTGTTGTCAGAGTGTGAAGAGACCTTTTAGAAGGGCAGTCAGCCTTTTGTCTCTCTTCCTGATCAGTATCTACTGCTGATAGTCTGGAGAAGTCTTCTCACACTGTTTTGTGGCTCTGTTGTGGGAGCTCCAGCCTACAACCCTGCTATTAAGAGCATAACTCAAAATGAAGGCTGAGTCTGGAAGCAAGACTAAGAAGGACACATGAAAAGAAAACCGAACCAAACTGATCTGTAAGGGTAGATGGAGAATCCACAACCCCTGACTGCCAACTTTGTATAAGAGTGGGAGCTGCTGGCTGACTTATTGTTCCAGCACCAACTTCTCTCTCACCAAGAAGAGGGTGCTCCACAAAGTACCCAGAGGACTACTGCACAAACAGAGCTAGTGTCTGCAGGACAGCCAGCTTCCTAGGAATGTGGTCTAGTGGAAGAACTTCAAGTCTTGCACTGAAAGTCTGAGGGAGTCCTCCCTGAGCGAGGAGGGAGGAGAAGGCCGACCCTACAGGAGGAGCCGATTGTTGGTGTTGTCATAAACAGTTGACCTTGGTACTGTGGTTCATCCACCAGACACTCGCAACTCATGTAACTAACCTGATCTACCCTGGAAGTCAATCACTGAACTGCTCGGAGAAAATGCAGTACTTCCAAAGCATGCCCCAGCAGTCTCCGCCATCAACCCAATCATCGCAGCCGTGACACTTGCCCAAGTGTGCCCGATCAGTCTCCTCAACTGAAGATGGGATCAACTCTGTACTGCGGCACCTGTGTGTCTATGATTGTGATCAGGACACCAACTGAACCATGCCCATGCGGCCCCCGCTGCCCAAGAGGAAGAATCTTGTAAACTTGGGGTGCCCACCCCAGCGTACCCCATTGACCTGCCTGAGTGGCTAGCCCAGCACTGACCCAGCATGTGGTCAACAGACTACACCTACAATGCTGTGAAGAACTAAGCTGCTACCTCAACGCACTCTGAGCCAAAGCACTGATTGGCTGATACGGTGCTAGAAATCTGTGCGTGGGACTGAACGTGGCCACCCATGCCTCAAGTACTTTGAAGCTGTTAAATTGCTGCCAGAGCCCTGCATCTGGAAAGGGACTGTGACATGCCAGCCACTGAAGCCTCTGCCTTCGGGAGCTTGCCGAGTGTCCTGAACCTGTCTGACCTGAGCAGTTCTGCTACGTAACTCGACTACAGCCCAGCTCAACCCAGGTGAGCCACACTCATTCACGTTTCCATGCGTTCCAATGGAGAATTAATTAGCAGCCGGTAGCAATGAACAATTTAGTTCACAAGGTATACTTTTTTTAAATGTTCATTTAATTCTACTTAATGCCTCATTGTCTGTATCTCCTATGTTAGTGAGTGTTGATATGCAAGTCATTCTCTTTCCCTGTGAATGCAAAATTGTAGTCAAACATCTAGGTTTGTGGAATGTCCTGGTTTTTGATAGTCAAGATCTGGTCATCCTGTTGCATGTGACACTATTGCACGTTGTAAAAGCATGCATCAAATTTCTTTATGTGCTTAGAAGTGAATTGCATGGCTGAATTGGCCTAAGGGGCAATCTGGCAGTGACCGAGGGGCTGGTTTGACAGATCCGTGTATGGGCTCGGTTTTTGGCAGTTTGTAGGCCGGTTTTATGTTTTTTGTACTTTTAATTTATATGGTAGCACCACAAACATTGCCATTGCACCATGCACCACCCATTGCACCTGTCAGCTAGCGCTTCCAATGGCAGTACCACCACACGTACTAACTAACCATCACATTCTTACAATGCAACAATTCAGACTATTCCATGCCACTCAAAGCTATAAGAATGGCTTGGGCGGCAGGCATTGGCAACTTTTAATGTATATTGAATGACTAAACATCAGAAATTGTACTCATCTCAAAATCCTACCATGTGGCAGGCTGTCATAAGGGCCGGTGCTGAAAATCAAGTGCTGGTGCCGAGCAAAAGAAACCACCACCTCAAATTAAGGACTTTGTGACCCACTTTTTTAGGTATTTAATTCGCTAACAAGGGCCACTTTTAAGTTGGTACACGGGCCTATTTGGCGACTCGAATCTACGAGTGTGCAATAGAACATTATTTGATCATTCGCTTCCTAGGTTTAAAAAACAGCGAATCTGTGGCAGAACTCGAGTTCCCCAGGATGACACAATTGTGGTCAAATAAAGAAACTGTGATTAAAATCCACGTCTCCATTTTGACAGCCTGCAAGTCAGCTACTACTCAGTAGCGTAGCCAGTGTGTCGTCGGGCCTAGTGCTGGGAAGGAAATGGTACCCCTGGGTGCAACTTGAAATGTAAAATACAGCAAAAAAAAAGAGTCGAGTGGGCCCCTTGGGCCTCTGAGCCACTGCACCTACTGCACCAATGGAAGCTACGCCCCGGCTACTACTGTCACCACTTGGCTTCCTACACTCCTCTGAAGCTGCTTCTACACCCTCCTCCCCTCCCCTCAACTCCCCTCATACACCCTCCGCCCAAACATACTTGTCTGGTCTTTTGCAGGGCCAGCTTTGACGCTACAAAAAAGAAGAAAAAACGCCGTGCCTTTGACCAGCAAGTTAAGCACCGTCTCGTCTGCGTAATTGCTCATACCGAGAGCCATTACCACTAATAGCCTATTTAAAATACATGCTGGAGCGTTTAGCGGTTGCAGTGAAGCACGGGTCTCCGATGGCCGCATCCTAACCTCCTGCTCAGGGGGCATACAACGTCACCGACACTCTTCGTTAGCGCAGCTCCGTGGTTTCCAGGTGTCGAGGCACCTTCTTGGTTCGTGGGCACGTCTGAAGCACCAGCTCAGGAAATGACGAGGCATGGAATATTTATTCTGGCCACCGGCTCCATGACATCACCGGAGAGGGCGGGACTCCGGACAGCGGGACATTGTGTGAAGTATTTTTGTTCCAGTGCTAGCATTTGCAAGCCATTATGGGAGATATTTAAGGAGGGTGGGGCAAAGTTTAAAAAGAACACACAGTCTAATGCAGGACCTTTAATTCCCCTAATAAGGTATATTAAAGAAGACGAAACTTTCGGAATGTTTATTTAAGACGAAAGGGAGTGTACGAGTTATTTAGACTTTCAAAACCTTACCTCAACTAGCATTGTGCCTGAGAGTGACTTTCTGCCAATGCTAGTTTTCAGTATAGAGCCCTAAGCATCATGGGACATGAAGTGCCATTTCTTTAATGGGAAGATTGAAACTGCAAGTCTGAAAGCTGAAAAGTCACCCCTATGACTTAGGGTCAGTTACTTCAAAGGCCTCCATCACGAGTTGCTCGGATCCCCTGAAAGTCTACAGCCTCCCCTCCCCAGACTCGCTCCCTGCCACCCACTCGAGATCCCCACTGACCCCACAGATATTTATAAGCTGCTCAGAACAGGTGGTAAATATCTACAAACTGCTCAAAAGAAGCCAGTAATTCTAGGCCCTGTTATTCCTCATTTCAGGGAGTTTAAGTGGTGATTCCCATTATATCCAGAAGAGATAACGGACGGAATCATAAATTCTGGCCCGAATATTCACATGGAGATAACAGGGAATTCGTAATGGAGACCAAAGAATAGATTGCTTCGGTTCCCTAGCCATCATTCCCTTGAATGTTAAGGGTTGATGAGTCTACAACAGCTCATCATCGCCTGGAGTCTGTTTCTCCTTTACTGTGTTTGCAAGAGTTGCAACTCTCAATACTCGGAGTCCAAGAGATGGCCTTTTCCATCTTAGAATCACTCAGCCATTGCGCAGTACCACAGAGATGTTTCCAAAGCAAGATTGCCACCATCCACAACAACTTCGACCCTCAGCCCATTACTCTCAGCCTTGACAACTGCACCAATCAGCGAACACCAGCCAAACGATAACCACTTGGTCTCCTATCACCACTAAGACCACCACAACCATCATTTCATCCATCCACTCTGGGGTGCCTACTGTCCCCTGCCCCCATCACCTCTTAAACCTTGGATCCAATCCAATCAGCACAGAACTCACCAGCATCCTCAACACATCCATCTCCACGGCTACCTTCCCAGATGGATGGAACACGCAGAGTTCAGACCACTCCTGAAGAAGCCCTCCGCTGACCCCAGGGACCTCCAAAACTACCTTCCAATCTCCCTGCTCCCCTACCCAGCCAAGGTACTCGGGAAGGCCATTAACAAACAGTTCACCAAGTACCTGGAACTCAACCACCTACTCAACACCTCTCAATCAGGATTAAGGGCCAACCACAGCACCAAAGACCAGGCTGATCACTGCCACTGATGACATCAGAACCGTCCTCAACAGCGGCCTTGATCCTCCTTGACCTCTGTGCTGCTTTCAACACCGTATCCCACCATGCCCTCATTGACAGACTCTACAACATTGGCATTCAGCAAAACGCCCTCAAGTGGATCACCTCTTTCCTCTCAGTATGCACACAGAGCATCTGACTGCCTCCCTTCACCTCTGCACCCAAGGACATCATATGCAGTGAACCTCAAAGATCATTCCTCAGCCCCACCCTGTTCAACATCAACATGACCCCCCTCGTAGACGTCGTCAGATCTCATGGACTCAACATAATCTCCTGCGCTGATGACACTCAACTTATCCTCTCGCTCACCGGGAACCCCACCGACACCAAAACCAACTTTTGCAACTCCATGACTGACATAGCCAAATGGATGAGGGACAGCTGCCTCAAACTCAACTCTGACAAAACAGAAGTACTTATCTTCGGGAACAACACCTCTGCAGGGGACCACAGCTTGTGGCCAGTAGAACTTGGACCTACACCCACACTGACGGACCACACTTTCAACCTCAGTATCATCCTCAACAGCCAACTTACCATGAAACAACAAGTCAGCACAGTCGCCTCCTCTTGGTTCCACGTCCTTCACATGGTCCGCAGAATCTTCTGATGGATACCAATCAACACCAAAAAAAGAACAGTCGCACAGGCCCTTGTCACCAGCCGCCTCGATTATGGCAACGCTCTCTATGGCGGAATCTCAACCCAGCTCCTCAAAAGACTCCAGACCATACAGAACACCGCAGCCAGACTCATCTTCGACCTCCCCAAATGGACCCGCATCACCCCCTACCTCAGAAACCTCCACTGGCTACCCATCCAGAAGAGATGCCAGTTTAAGATCCCCACGCAATCCATACAAGGCCCTAAACAACCAAGGACCATCCAACATCAATCATCGACTGAACTTCCAATCTACCCATAAGATTCCTGCGCTCCGCCTCTCTCGCCCTCGCACACCCCCGCATCCTTCGAAGCTGCAGCGGGGACTACTCCTTCTTTTACATTGCTGCCAAGACCTGGAACACCCTGCTCCTGCACCTCGGTACATCACCGTCCCCGGCGGACTTCAGAAAGAAACTCAAGACCTCGTTCTTTGACAGAGACACAGAACCCTCATCATCCAGATACCCCTAGGGGTGACAGTGCTGAGCTATACAAATGCTGATTGATTGAACAATTTTCAGAGTGGGGGGGGCCTAGTCATCAACGTCATCTCACTAGTAATAGAAGCTGTTCAAAATTTGCGTAGTTTTTTTTGTGGTAGTTTTATATAGCGCAAACTTGACCTGCAGGTATTTGAGTGCTTTACATGAGAGCAAGTTACTTTACACAAGGTTACATTCATTTTTTACGTAAAGAGTGAGTGTACTAAAATAGTTGATTCTGTTCAGCGGATAGTGGAGGAGGCTTATGGCGTCATGGTTGGCACCTGCAACTGTCAAGATAAATATATAGGATGGTTCAGAACCCTGCGGAGGTGGGGGTTGGAGGTGGGAGTGAGCTGGACAACCTGCCGAATACCAACCCACTGAGCTTTCCAATCTTTCAAGTAACTGAGGTTGTGCTATTAGTAATTTATAATAAAATTGCAATTTTTTTTGTTTAGCTAAATGAACTGTGTTGTTCATTAAAGAGACTGCGTTAAATAAAAAATATTTATTTTTAATTTACTCTAACCAAATATCAGAAATGGAGTTCAATCAATCAATCAATCAGGTCACTTATAAAGCGCACTACATACCCGCGAGGGTCTCAAGGCGCTGGGGGAAGAGGTGGGGGGGGTGCTGCTACTGATCGAAGAGCCAGGTCTTGAGGAGTCTTCTGAAGGCCAGTAGGTCTTGGGTCTGCCGAAGGTTGGTGGGGAGGGTGTTCCAGGTCTTGGCGGCGAGGTGGGAGAAGGATCTGCCGCCGCCGGTCGTTTTCCGGATGCGGGGGACTGTGGCGAGGGCGAGGTTGGTGGAGCGGAGCTGGCGGGTGGGGGTATAGAAGCTGAGTCGTCTGTTGAGGTAGGCTGGTCCGGAGTTGTGGAGTGCTTTGTGTGCGTGGGTGAGGAGCTTGAAGGTTATCCTCTTGTTGACAGGGAGCCAGTGCAGATCTCTCAGGTGGGGTGTGATGTGGCTGCGGCGGGGGTGTCGAGGATAAGACGTGCAGAGGCGTTCTGGATGCGTTGCAGCCGTCTCAGGAGCTTAGCCGTCATTCCTGCGTAGAGGGCGTTTCCGTAGTCCAGCCTGCTGGTGACGAGGGCCTGGGTGACTGTTTTCCTTGTTTCGGTGGGGATCCACTTGAAGATCCTGCGGAGCATTCGGAGGGTGTTGAAGCAGGATGAGGAAACGGCATTGACCTGCTTAGTCATGGAGAGGGTGGGGTCGAGGATGACCCCTAGGTTGCGTGCGTGGTCGGTGGGTGTCGGGGCTGTTCCCAGTGATGTCGGCCACCAGGAGTCGTCCCAGGCTGAAAGGTTGGAACCAAGGATGAGGACCTCCGTCTTGTCCGAGTTCAGCTTCAGGCGGCTGGACCTCATCCATTCGGCGACGGCCTTCATTCCTTCGTGGAGGTGGGCGTTGGCGGTGTGAGGGTCTTTGGTGAGGTAGAGGATCAGCTGGGTGTCGTCGGCGTAGGAGATGATGTTGAGGTTGTGCTGTCGGGCGACGTGGGCGAGGGGTGCCATGTAGATGTTGAACAGCGTCGGGCTGAGGGAGGAGCCTTGGGGTACGCCGCAGATGATCTTGGTGGCCTTGGATCGGAAGGGGGCGAGGTTACTAATTTGTTTTATTTTTGTTGTAGCAACTAACAATATGCAGACATTGGCGAACACTATACATCTGACGCCAGTATTGTAATTCATAATTCAGGCTATCTCTAAGTGGAAATTGAGGACAAAGAGCAGACACTGAAGTTGAGCGCCAAAATAACAATGCAGCAGTTCAGTCGGCCAATACACCTGTTATACAGTCCACACAATAACAGACACCAAAAGAACGAGGAACCATAGGATACACAGAAACAATATGTAGCCCCGAAGATTGTAATGTTGAAAAATGAGCAATGGAGCTCACTTAAAAGAGAATACTAAGGGGCATATTTATGAGGATTGTGGCACAGGACAGCACAGCAAGTTCCCTTGCTGCGCTGCACTGCGTCACAGTAAAAGAACTGGAATAAGCCGTATTCATCCAGTACGGTGCATTGTTGTACTTTCACCCTGCGCTGGCGCTGTTTCAGCAGCCTAGTGCCAATGCAGGCACCCTTGCACCATGGTGCAAGGGTCCCTGTGTTGTAGGCAGGATTGTTTTTGTGTAGAAAGGGGCCCTTTCCTGTACAAAAACAATCCATTGAGGCATCTCCTCTTTCTATATGTACTACAGAATGCAGCACACATTGAAAGAGGAAGTTATGCCTCACCTGGGGAGGTGTATCTTTTTGGCACATTACCAGGTTTACCAGGATTGGAAATTCTGGGAATGCATCAAAAACCATGGGATTTGCATGAGAACACCCACTGCAATGCCCACGGAACACCTCCCTTGTGCAGAGTAATGCAACGCAGTGATTTGAGCTGCGTTGCATTACTCCATATGTATGAAGCTATTCACAACCACGCAAAGTGGCTTTGCATGACTTTATAAATATGACTTGGAGCTTTACGTTGTGCATGTACCGCGTTGCGTGGTGCAAGCATGACGCAACGCCCTCGTAAATATGCCCCCAAGTCAAAAGGTAACTCTCTATTGCAAACATACTTTTCAGCTGTGGTTTGCCACCCAACTAATCATTCTTTTTTTAGCTAAAATGAGACTTGATGCACAGTAGCATAATTGCAGCATGCTTTCGTACATATTTACCTCCAGTGTGTTCCTGGCGGTAAAGTGGCACTTTTTTTTAACCCCATGATGTGATTAATTAATCTTTGTCACTGATGCAGTAAAACCGGATCATGCAAGTGGTTATACCACAAAACTGCTAATGCCCATGGACTATAATCTGTAGAAATCTAGCTTATGTACATTCTTACTATTTACATAACCCTAAAGCAGTGGTGGTATGTAAGGTGGAAGGTAAATGACATCACACGCCAATACGATATTGGACCTAAGTCTTATGTTACAAAATTCACCTTTTTTGAGGTAAGGAATTGTGTTCGCTTTATATGAAAATAGGACATACTTAAAATAGAAAAATGATAAATCAGAGCAGTTTTAACTTTGTGTTTATTGTGCTAAGTAAAAATAATGTCTTCGCTTGTTTTTAACCGTATCAATTATTTGTTTCCTCACTTTTGAGAATTAAGCCAAAATATGTTATTTGTCAGAAACTCGTAGATGTATTGTTGGTGTAGAGACTATATATCGAAGTTTTAATATCGAAAGGACAAAATATCGAGTACAAAATATCGAGAGGACAGAATATAGAAAAGACATAATATAGTTGGAAAAAATATCGACATATAGGTAAGTAATATTGAATGTCATTATATCGAATTTTATTATATCGATTTTTTAATTGTTTTATATGTTAGTATATGTGTTAAAAATATATAATATTTTTTTAATGTATGTTACAATTTTTTTAAGGTAATGGATTTTATGTGAATTAATTTTTGCGTATATTAGTTCCGTAGCGGGTTGTGGGTTTATAGGGGAATAGGGTGGGAAGTAATTTAATTTACATTATAAAAATTAATAATTTATTAATTAATAATTTAGGGGCCCATTACGATACCCGGCGTAAATAAATCCGCCAGGCATGGAAGCGGCAAAAATCCGCCCGCACACACCGCCTGAACACCGACCACGCCATTACGATTACACAAACCGAAAACCGCCATCGGCGGAAAATCACACAAAATACCGCCCGCCAACGTCCAAGTCGGAGTCAAACCGCCCGCCACGGACGGAAACACGCACGACAACACAAAACCGCCCGCCCTCACGGCCGACACACCGCACGTGAAATTACGATCGCACCGACATGAGCGCGGAAAAACCACAAATATACCGCCCGCCAGCGCAAACAACGCCGATGAGAATCGACACGGCAGAAGCCATGGCGCCAACGTACCTGCACAGAAACCATCCGCACACAAAACCAATAGCACACAACATGGCCAACAAGTCCACACAGCAAGGCACGCACAAATACACAAGCACAGTACACATCCCGAAAACACCCCCGGACAAACAAAAAATACAAAGGCCAGAACCCCAGACACAACACACCTGAAAACAACAGACCATGAGGACACACCCACATAGGTGAGTACAAAAGCAGCACTCCCACAGACCACAACCCCTTGCTACATTGCAAACCAGAGAGGAGAGGAGAGGACACAGTGACACAGCAAGGACAGCAGCACACCACAGAAACGCACACATCACAACCACCACCACCACCACCACCACCACCAAACACCGGCACCACAAACCCCTGCACATTACACAACACACACCGCACCAGCACCACAAACACCATGGCACCACAAAGAATGCCCAAGTTCACGCCCATGGAGCTGACGGTCATGGTCGACGAGATCATCAAGGTGTACCCACAAATCTATGGGAACATGGTCCAGCACACACCACTAGCCACCAGAAACAGAATGTGGAACCGGATCGTAGACCAGGTCAATGCAGTCGGGACCCTGCCCAGGAACAGAGGTGAAATAAACAAACGTTGGAATGACGTAAAGAGCCTGGTCAAGAAGAAGGAGGGCAAAAACAGAGAGCTGGCTGCCGTCACTGGCGGAGGGAATCCCGCGCTCTTTAAGACCTTCAAAGCGTGGGAGGAGAAGGTGCGAGTCGTAATACATCCGGAGATCCTCGCCGGATTAGCAGGGGGAGTGGAGGCTGGTAAGTACAAACTAATGTATACCAGCACACCGCTATGTACTCACATGCGCAACTACCATGCCACAGCTCCCAGGGACAAACACCCCCATGTCCAGCACACAATACACAACACATCACACACACATGCAACAGACACCACCACACACAGCCCAAACCGAACAACTGTAAGATGCGTGGGGACATGTGTACACTCAGCCAGCCACGTAACCACCAACAGGTCCCCAAATATGCCAGAAGCGCCACAACGAGCACCCACCACACCCATGTGTCCGCCACAGCTGCACTAACCGACAAGTAACAGGTAAGTGGCAGGAACACAAAGTGCAGTGGGTGGGAGGGTGGACAGCCCAAGTACAACACACACCAGGCCCCAGTCCCACAGCACAGCAAGGAGGAGCATCCCCCACACCCCACAGCCACGTGTCAGCCACCGCAGTGCACAACGACAGCCGAAAGGCAGACATCACGGTCCACAGCAATCGGGTGTCAGTGGGTGTCCAGCCACCCCCACGACCCACAACACCCCCCACCCCCACAGACCTGCAACATTGAGCACCCCCGCTTAGAGCCATGTGGCATCCAGTACAGTGCACGCACGAACAACTTGCAGGTGGGAAACTGGACAGGGCTGGATTACTGGAGGCATGAGGACCATAACACGACCAACACATGGGACATGTCACGTAGCATACGAACACGCAGCACCGCCCACCGTCACGAACAAGTGAACAATGTGCACACGGACATGAACAACAGACTCACACCCCACATGACCCATCACAGACATAGCAACACCCAAGGAGCCACGTCTGCATGCACAAGCCACACTGAATATAGTCCCACACGGCAGCCACTGTGCAACTCATCACACACAACCCGAAACACCATTGAAGTCCTGTCCATGTAGCCCCTACTGCCTGTCAACCACACACCCCACAACTACGCCTATGTAAGACAAACAACACTAGACGCAACAGAGCGGAACAACATAAATGCACACGAACACCACTGAACCCATCAAACTCACAGACACACCATGCACATACAACATACCATCCATCCCATCCGTCAGCCCCAGTCTCATGAAAGGCATGTCATCCGCACAGCTGCCACACATACAGCAGTCACGCTAAGATACATGCCCATGACCAACCATGTGCCAGAAGTCAATTAAGCGCACGACACACTGTGAGCAACAACACACAACATGGGCCACACCCCCCGAGCACTGCAGTGATGCACATGGCACAGGGCAGCACGCACACCAAGGAGATGGGACAACTGCAATACGTTGGCTGGCACACAACCATCACTCACTCATAACGATGCGTCCAATGCCATGTCCAGTAATCACAACAGACAGCAAATATGCAGGCCATGTCAAGCATGCA
Source organism: Calotriton arnoldi (assembly GCA_963921515.1). Lineage (NCBI taxonomy): Eukaryota > Metazoa > Chordata > Amphibia > Caudata > Salamandridae > Calotriton > Calotriton arnoldi. Next base: position 335,009 of record CAWUFW010008428.1, on the reverse strand, counting down.
CACACCTCAAACCATGCACTGTCATGCTGCCACAACACATGTCACGTTCGGCACCCATGGCTCACAGCATGTACCCCAAAAGCATATTCCATCCCAAATGCGAATCTGGGGCATGGCCCCCATGTTGCCATATGCGTTCCTAAGCGTTCCATTTGAACCCCAAAAGCATATTCCCTCCCAAATGCGAATCTGGGGCATGGCCCCCATGTTGCCATATGCGTTCCTAAGCGTTCCATTTGAACCCCAAAAGCATATCCCCTCCCAAATGCGAATCTGGGGCATGGCCCCCATGTTGCCATATGCGTTCCTAAGCGTTCCATTTGAACCCCAAAAGCATATTCCCTCCCAAATGCGAATCTGGGGCATGGCCCCCATGTTGCCATATGCGTTCCTAAGCGTCCCATCTGAACACCAAAAGCAAAGTACAAACCAGACCCAGGATGGGCCAGGAGCCCGCATACACCAGAGTCACAATAAGTAGGGGCACAGCAACACACCCATCGGCATGGCCAATCCGTCCCATGCCACATGTGCACAGCACACAGTCCCATTGCCAAGCACACACAACTACAGATGCTACAGCCACACACACGCCTCCGGGAAACCCATGTACGAGATTGCACGAACTGTTAATGTCAGACGACAAATACATACTTCGCCAGGTGCAACACAATAACAAATCTCATTCTCTCCACAGGTGACGAACTGCTGGATGCTGGGGATGGAGCCAGCAGCCAGCACAGCCAGCCTACAAGCCCCCAACGAGGACACACGGATCTGGAGGATCTGTCCTCCTCTTCGGACACGGACCACCAAGCAGGCCCATCTGGTGTGGCAGGGCCCAGCCGCTCCCCAGGACCACTCCTACCCACCAACCCATCATCCAGGGCTGCTGAACATTCCCAGCCCCCTGCTGCCACTGTCGTTGCGGCCACACCCACGGTCATTGTGGCCACTACCACTGCCGCAACCATCGCCGCACCGACCACCACCGCCGCCACCACCGCCACGTCTTCGCTGGCACCAGCCCCAGCGCAGGTGGTGGCCCGGCCGACTGGATCCACCCTGGGAGCCACAGCGAGGACCGTGGTGAGCAATGTGGCTAGTGGGCAGGCCGGTGGCAGCAGGACTGGTAGGAGGAGCAGGGTCAGGGAAACGCCAGCCTCCCCTGGGAGCCATGCCCTGCCTCAAATGGCCAGAGTCCTTGGGGCCTATGAAGAGGCCCAAGGACAATGGGTCCGGTCTGCTTCAGACACGCGTGAGGTGCTGGGGGTGCTGAGGTCCATGGACGCCCGTATGGGCCAAATCGTGGACCTCATGGGACAGCTGGTGGTGGCGGTGAGGTCACAGCCAGGGACAGCAGCTCCCCTTCGCCACCACCTGCCGGGGCGCAGGGTGGAGCAGCAGTGTCCAGTTCCCCTGCGTCCACAGCCAGTGAGCACACCTCAACCACCAGCATGTCGCAAGCAGGCACCCCCTCGCAAACGTGGAAGGGGCCGTCCGAAGTGGAAACAGATCTCCCGGGAGGACTTCGCATGCTCCAAATGCAAGTGAGGCAGCCAGCCAGCCTTCCTTGACCAGCCACTGCATTGACTTGGACTACGATCCCACTCCACACAGCCATCTGGATGGCATGTGTGTGTTGGACTATGGACATAGAACCAGTGGGTACACCCTGATCATCACGCAGCCATGACCGACAGCTCATTGTCACTGCACGCACCACTTTTGTCATCACCTTACACACAATCACATGTCACAGTTTGTAATAAATGCACCTTTTTCACTAACTGCTGTTTGTGCCCTGTGTTTTATTTGTACGGAATACAACGGCCACCTTGGGCGGAAAGGCACCTGATGCGTGGCATGGCAATTGAATCCGGAGGGCCTGTAGGGACCTAGGGGTGGGAGACAGAACAGGAGCACATTCAATGAGTGTGTCACACACCCATCACACAGTACATGTCAACAACTACAAGCAATGTACACACATCGCACAGAGCAATAGGGCACAATGCCACAGCCACCAACAGTGGCATACTACCCTGGCCATGGAGCGTTGACACACAGCACGCAGTGAACAAACGGCCACCCTGACACAGCACACACACACCTGCACAGATACAGCCACATCAGCCGTCGTACATGGACACTCACCGTCAAGTGAAGTAGCGGGCGATGAGCTGCTGCCGCACATTACCAGCTTCCTCCTCTCCGCTGTCCTCCTCACTCGAGCTGTCCTGGTCTGCGGGCTGGGGCCCTGGTTGATCTCCGTCATCCACGATGAGGGGGATCTGCTTCTGAATGGCCAGATTGTGCAGCATGCAGCACGCCACCACTATCTGGCACACCTTCTGTGGGGAGTACGCCAGCGCACCCTCGGTGCGGTCCAGGCACCTGAACCTGGACTTGAGGAGGCCAAAGGTACGCTCGACCACACGTCTGGTCCTCCCATGTGCCTCATTGTAGCGATCGTCTGCTGGGGTGCGAGGATTCCTCAATGGACTGAGCAGCCATGCCCCATTCGGGTACGCAGAGTCACCTGGGTGTGAGGGACACAGAGAACCGTTGCAATTCCAACTGGACAGGGGACAGCATCGCACAACCAGCACGCTACACCACTCCACATACTCACCGACAATACAGGCACGATCCTGTTGCATATTGGACATCAGTCGTGGCAAGATGCTGTTGCGCATTATGTGTGCGTCATGGGCCGAGCCTGGGAACTTTGCACACACGTGGGTGATCACCATGTCCACAAGGCACACCACTTGCACATTCAGGGAGTGCGTGTGCTTCCTGTTGCGGTACAGGTGCTCAGTGGCCTGTGGTGGAACAAGGCCGACATGTGTGCAGTCAATGGCTCCAACGACGTGTGGGATTCTGCCAAGGGCATAGAATGCACCCTTCACTGCCGCCAATTCACGAGCCCTGGGGAAGCGGATGTACCTGTTTCGGTACAGCATCATGGCTGCCAGTACATCCCTCAGCACCTTGCTGAACATGGGCTGGGACATCCCTCCTCCAATGCCCACTGTGTGCTGGAATGACCCAGTGGCGAAGAAATGCATGGCGGCCATCACCTTAGCCGTGGGGGTGACAGCAGTCGGATACACCCTGCGGGGACGGAGATGGGGTTCTAACATGGCACACAGTCGATGCAGGGTTGGCCTGTCCAGCCGAAACTTCCTAATAACCTCTGTATCGTCCATGTCCGCCAGCAATTGGTATGGGCGGTCAATGTTCGGTCTCCGCCTAGGGACAATGGCAGAGGACACATGTCAAAGCAACACGACACATAGCAATTTCGCATACACATCACTGACATGACTGAGCAAGCACATGAGCCACAGCCCAGCTGTCAAGCTGGGACGGCACGGCCACAATACACTTACACAGGTCTCCCAACAATGGCAATGGCTAGTGATACAAACCACTGCCATGTGCATGCACATGGGGATCTAGGCCCCAATGACTTGCGGGGCGTGCTGATGGGGACTGACTGCATATCCGTCAAGCGGCAACGCCACTGCAACATGAATGTCTGCTGAGCATGGAACTGCTTCCGCGGCTGGATGAGTATGGCACACGACGACGACGATGTGGGCACAGGCTGAGCGGCCAAAACAAGTGGGACCTGTGGCACGAGAGGATATGAGACAGTAGTAGGTGTCAGCACTGCACCCTATGTACAGCACTGTACGGATCACACCTCCCGAAACATTGACAGGTGTCCACATTGACAGCCCCATGCCAAGACGGCTGTGTGCTTGCAGTCACACGTCACAGGTGAGAGGTTACATTGCACGTGCCAGGTGGCAGACGTACATAGTGGGAGCTGGCATGTGTGTGCATGTGTCTCCTGTTCAGGATCCACCAGATGGGCGCTGACTCTGTACTGACCATTGGACACAGCATGTTCCGTGGAAGGCTTGTGTGTGTGGGATGGTGGCACTGGATGTGCCTCCGTTGGGTGGGGGCCATGCACAGGGCGGGTACGTCGATGATTGCGCATTGTTGGTCACGGTGGGTGCACCAACTGAAGATGTGTTGCCCTGTGTTCAATTCCTATGTCCGCATGATGATGGACTGTAGATGTGGGCAGACTACACATTGGTCGATGTGCTGTCTATATGCATGTGCCTTCACACCAGGCACAGCTGCCCCTGCACATGTGACCCCTGCTGGACTCGCTGCTGGGTCTGTGGAGCTGATGCACCTTCTGCGCGTGGGGCGGACAGCTCTCCTCACTTCCCTCATTGCGCATGTCATGACTTTGCCGCAGGTGACATGGATCATGGAGGGCCCACATGTACGCGTGGGTAGGCTACACATGATTGTACACTGGTCGCCACCCCCAGTCAGTGTTTCGAATGGGAAGGTTGTCGTGCTGGTGGTATGTTCGATGTGGCGGATGGGCGGGCCTAGGTGCGGGCTTACATTCCGGACATGGGGGGTAGTTGGATTGGCGACTAGTTGCAGTACACACGGGACACGTCTCTTCCTTTCCACATCTGGGTCATCCCTTGTACTTACTGACAGTGATACAGTCATCTTCGCCCCAGCCCTCATGTCCTCCCCTCGCTCCCCCAATATGCATGCTCACCTGCGAGGCTAGCGCCTGCACAGGCAGCCCCAAGCTCGCACCAGAGAGGGCAAGGAGTGTATGTGTGGGTCCAGTTGCACGAGTGGGCTGTCTCAGGGTATGATGTGTGGCGGGACGCCGTCCACCTGCGTGGTGCCCCAAATGGAGACCCGGCCTGCATGGACTATGCATCACAGTCTTCGCCTTCCGGATCCGCCACCTGCGACACCCAGTGGCTGTGGCTGCCCTTGCGGCCAGGCCGCGTCCGTCTGCGGCTGATGGCCCACACATTCACTCTTTGGCCTCTCTGGGGAGGGCTCGGGGTGGTGGCGCACGCGCTTGCACTTAGTCGCAATGGCATGTGGCGTGGTTGGTATGATGGGCAATGGATGGGATGGTGCGAGCCACCTCCCGTGACGTCAGTGCTGCTCGTGCTGTGGTGCGTCCCCCTACACTTCCATTTGACTTGTGCCATGCTAGACGTTGAGGTTCTATTGCCTGCGTGATATGACCAGGAGGAGCGCGAGGAGACCTCTCACACACCATGCTCCACTGCCATCCCATGCCCTGTATCGCCTGTGCGGATTGACTATGTTGGGGTTACACCTGGTCGACTGGGGCTGTGTGTGCCTTGTCAAGGGGCATGGCGGGCGCACAACAGGATCCAGCTTGTCCACAGAGGGTGGGCTGAGGTGCGCCTGGTACCGCTTTGTACATGTGCCCGGCTGCTGTGCACACACGTGTTCACTCCCCCCGACAGGTGTCCTCTCACGATGCCCAGGGAAGCGGTGGTGTACTGTTCATGACCCCTCCCAACACGGCGTGCTCCAACTTGGCATGTGCGCATCTACCCGTCGCACCCACCCACCTGAGCACTGCGTCCATACGACTTCACACGACACATGTGTGTCTTCCACAGTAGTGCTACTCATTTGCGTTGACATCCAATACCAGTGGACTACATGGTCATGTCACGACTGCCGTGTACTTCACATACTCTCATCCTCTCTCATTCGTACTTGTGAAATGAGTCAGCGGAGACAGTTTTGGTTTCAAACATTATATTGAGTCTTCTGTCCTCTGTGATGCAGTATAGTGGACACTACTGGCAGCGGAATACATGTTGAGGATATACTGAGCATGATTGCAAATGGGATAGGGTGTGGGGTTACATGTGATTGGCTGTTGCATGTGGGATGTGGGCTTCAGAGTGACATCTGCTTGGCCAAGGCTGTGCTAATGTACATTTACGTATAGCTGCGGAGCTGCGGACTTTGACACAGACGGTATACATGTAGCCTACCAGACCGCTTGGCATCATGGGCACAGTCCATCTCAGTTCCATGTGACAGGTTTGCTGCGGTTGTTCCTCATGCACGCGTGCATGTGAGATGACATCAGGGCATGTGCTTGCGTGCATGCAGCGGCGTGCCACTTGTTGTTGCACTGTGGTGGTTACTGGACATGTCACAGTCACTGGGGTCGTGTTGTTGTTGTATGCACTTGTCGTCCATGCAAAGGTCCTGGTATGGGATTCCCGGGGCGGGGGTGGGAGGGTGCAGCACCCACAGACTCCAGGCGACCTATTCATGTCCACTGAGCGGTGTGTGTGTCCATGGGCGCTGGATCCATGTCGTGTCCTGGTTGTTCGTGCAGTTCCGTCCATGTGGGTGCGATACACAGAGCCCATGCCACTGCCTCCCACGATGCATGCGGTGTTCCTGGATGTGATGGGGAACAGTGTGCATGTCCCGGTCATATCCGATGTCATGGCGATGTCGTTGATGGTGTGGTTACAGTTGCCGGTCGTTTGGTATGGCTGTTGTGGTGGTGACTGGCCAGTCCGTGCGGAAGCTAAGCATGGGTGCGGGGTTGGACATCATAGGTCACTCGGGGAACCTGCGTTGTGGTCCGACGAATTTACAGGTTGTCAGGTATGCGATGCCGTCCAGCAGGGCTTCCATGTCATTGGTGGTGTACATGTTTGCCAGCCAATGTAGCGGATGGTGGCTGTCAAGGTGTTGTTCGTAAGTTGTCCCTTGGAGGACCATGATGGGGCATGCTGGGTGACATTCGATGTAGCTGTTCTCGATGATCCGTCGTGTGGAGGCACAGTGGTCCCATTTCAGTGCGGGTGCGATGTTGGCCACATACGCCATGCCCCCATAGGCAGAGCAGGCCCTGTCGTGTGCGTCCAGAGGGAGGAGTAGTGGTAGCAGGTCCGCCTTCAGACATGCCGGGTTGGAGAGGCATATCTCGACGGGATGCTGGTAGGGACACCTCCGACAGTAGAAGACGGGCATGACGCAGCTGAACAATGTGATGCGGTAAGTCAGTCGGTAACTTACGTTCAGCAGGGACAGGAGATCGCATCCCAATGTATGGAACAGGTTGGTTTTGTACAGCTTGAGCTGTTCGGCGTAGTTGGGTAGGTGTGTTGCGGTTGCCATTTCGCAGCGGTTCGTTGAGGTGGCGTGCTCCGGCTGTGTGTGCAGTCTGCAATGTGCACGCTCCGAGGTTGCTGTGAGCTCTGTGTAGTCGTAGGGAGACAGGACTTGTGTTCTGTTGGCTTGTTTGGAGGACACGGGCCCTCTTCCCACATGCTTCTCAGACAGTTCAAGGTCAGTGATGTGTGACTCCTTCCAATTAACTTGCATGTGGCCGACATGGGGGAGTGTTTTCTTCTTTCTTCCCCGTCCGTTGTGTGCTTCTGTGATATGCGCTATCTGCCCTGTGGTCGGTCTCCTCGGCATGCCTGTGTTGGTCTATTCTTGGACAATGGCTGTATTCACCGGCTTCTGTCGTAGGGCTGTGGTTTCGGAGTTGGAATGGAAGGTCATTCAGTGCTGTCTGCTATCCCTTGTGTGGGCGGCAGGCTGCCTTCCGCTCTGCGTTGGGCCTTGTGTGTGAATGTTATTCTTGGGCCACCTGTTGTCGGTCCCCGGGCTCTTTGGTGTTCCGTTTTATATGTCTTGTTCATATGTGCAGGGTGGTATGGGTGTTTCAGTGTGGTACTGGCGTTCCTCTTCCCGAAGGGGCCCTGCTTCTCCTAGTTGGTGTTGCCGCCGCTGTGTGCTACGCCATGTTTGTTACACTGGGGTGTGTCCTGCTGTTGCGTGACTTCACTGACATGTGTGCGTCGGTTGTGTGGCGTTGGGTGTTGTCCGTGAATTGGGCGTTGGGGACATGTCTGTGGCAGGCCTGTCACGTGTCATGTGCGTTCGGGGTGGGGCTGATGTGTGTGCTGCTTGGTTGTGTCCCTGTGTCTGTGTGCGACGCATGCATGGCGCTGCGGTTGGCCTCTGCGTTGTGCGCATGTGTGGCGGCGTCATCGGCGCTTTGGGGCCGTGACGGGGTGGTTGGTTCCAAGTCCCAGGTGGTGTGTACACATGTGTTCCGCGATGTTACGATTTGGCCTGTGTGTCATATGTGGATGCAATGGTGGATGTCTAGTGTACACGCGCTGGTGGGGGTTGTCCGCTTTTCCGCCCTTGCACTGTGTGCGCTGTTTGCGTGCACTTGTTGTGTGTGTGCCTACCTGCGTCTCCGCGGTACGTTGCGTCCTTGGTGGTGCATCAGCAGAAGCATGGGGAGGGCCTGCAGTGCTGGATTCATGCTCGGGAGCCGCTTCTTCGTTGTCCGTGCTCGGCATCTGTGTTACCGCTTCGGTTTGTCGTACGGTATCTCTTGGCCATGGGAGCCGTTTGTTTGCGGCATCGTAATTTATGCGCCGGGCGGGACGTGTTTCGTCGGACGGTGTCAGTTGGGCTGCGCCGCTACGTGTACGGGCGCACTTTGATGGCGGACGGTGTTGCTGGCTTGCCGGCGGTGTTTGGCCTACTTTTCGCATCGTAATTGGACGGGCGTGTGGACTGCTGCGTGCCGGCGGTAACTGGTGCTTTTTGCATCCGCCAGCACGGCGGTGGTGCTTCCGCCCGCCATCCCGCCTTAGTGTTTAATAATTACTATTGTTTAATAATTTTTGCGTATATTAGTTCCATAGCGGGTTGTGGGTTTATAGGGGAATAGGGTGGGAAGTAATTTAATTTACATTATAAAAATGAATAATTAATTAATTAATAATTTTTTGTTTTATAATAACTATTGTTTAATAATTTTTGCGTATATTAGTTCCGTAGCGGGTTGTGGGTTTATAGGGGAATAGGGTGGGAAGTAATTTAATTTAAATTATAAAAATTAATAATTGTTTAATAATTACTATTGTTAATTAAGTTAATTAATTTATTATTAAATATATAAAAAGTGAATAATAATCTTTTTTAATTAATTGATAATTATGTAAATTGTTTACATTTTTTATTAATTAGTAATTAATTACATATTAATTATAAAAAATTAATTTATTAATATGTTAATTATGTACATTTTTTGGGTAGGGTGTTGAGTGTTGATAGGGGAGTAGGGTGGGAATTAAGTTACATTTAATTCAAATCTTAATAATTTTTAAATATTATTTATTCAAAGTTATTTTATAGTGTTAATTGTGTTAATTAATTTAGATATGATTGTTATTAATTTGATTGTTAATTGTAATTAGCTAATTAATTAAATGTTAATTAATTATGTTGATTCATTAATATTTTACACTATTGGAGGTGACGTTTATAGGGGAAAATGTTGGAAGGTAAATATATTTTTATTAATTAATTATTTGTTAATTAATTTTAATTATATTGTAGGAGTGGGTCTACTCAATTATTCCCCTACGCTACCCAACACTTTCTCTACTGTTGCACTCACTGGAGTGGGAATAGTTATTTTTACACTCCCGCTATCCAACACTTTCCCTACTGTTCCACTCACTGGAGTGGGAATAGTAATTTTTAGACTCCCACTATCCAACACTTTCTCTACTGTTCCACTCACTGGAGTGGGAATAGTAATTTTTAGACTCCCACTATCCAACACTTTCTCTACTGTTCCACTCACTGGAGTGGGAATAGTAATTTTTACCCTCCCGCTATCCAACACTTTCCCTACTGTTCCACTCGCTGGAGTAGGGATAGTAATTTTTACCCACCTGCTATCCAACACTTTCCCTACTGTTCCACTCGCTGGAGTCGGAATAGTAATTTGTACCCACCCGCTATCCAACACTTTCCCTACTGTTCCACTCGCTGGAGCAGGAATAGTAATTTTTACCCACCCGCTATCCAACACTTTCCCTACTGTTCCACTCGCTGGAGTCGGAATAGTAATTTGTACCCACCCGCTATCCAACACTTTCCCTACTGTTCCACTCACTTGAGTGGGAATAGTAATTTGTACCCACCCGCTATCCAACAAATTCCCTACTTTTGCAGTTGTTGGAGTGTGAATACTAATTTTATTCCCTTAGCTATGCAACGTTTTTAATTTTGTTATATTTAATGTAGTGTAAATTATTAATTAACATAAAATTTACTTTAATTATTTAAATTATTATATATTATTTATTTTTATATTTATATAATATGTTTATTTATATATATATGTAAATATATTTTTAATAATGTTTTAAATATTTTATAATTAAGATTAATAATTATTTTATAATATTATTAAGTAAATATATATATGTTAAAAATAATTCATATGTTTTTTTTCTTACATTACATTTATTATTTTTACATTTTAAGCTTTTTTACATTATTTTAACTATGTTTTATTTAATTGTGTTTATTATTTAGTTACTTTTATATTATTTTTAATACATTTAAAAAATTCGATATTTTAGTTACCTTTATTTTAAACATCGATATTTTGTACTCGATATTTTAGTACTTACCTGTTTGTAGATAGGGACTCGATATTCTGTCCCTCGATATATTGGCATCGATATTCTGGACAGTCGATATTCTGTCCCTCAATATTTAGTCACTGATCCTGTATTGTTGTCTTCTCTTTTCACATCCCAGTAACAGTGTCACTTGGTTCAACATGCAAAATTATTTTACTTTCAAGTCAGAGAAATAAAACATAAATGCAGATCCCTGTGTCAAAATAATTAGCAGCATTTTGTAAGAAGTTGTCTGATCTCTGACGTGTCTTTGAAGAAACATCAGAAGCTGCCAGAGAAAAAACACTTCAAATGTCTCTTTATTGCTCATTTACTATTTGAACTCCTACAAGTTTATCTGGAGGTGCTGCAACATCTCCGTACCCCAAGTTCCAGCTCCACTGCGGTACAACCACTGGTGAAATGTCATTGGAGGGCCCACACTTATTAAGGGCATCTTTCTGATTCCACCCGAACTACTTTTTTTTTAGTGTCTGTGTCTGCTATGTACACCATTGGTGGTCCTGGACGGGAAAAGTGCACGACTGTGTCCCATATGCTAGGTGAAAAATTCCAGCTCATCAAGGGCATTGTTTGTTTATTTTCCGAGGACAGACCCGATGCTTAGGGGGATCTTTGGAGAACAATAGAAATAGAAGTGCTGACAGGTCCACCAGGCTAACATAACATGGCGAACCAGCAGACATGGCATTTGGTAAGCTGGACTGGCTGAGCCAACATAGGTTCATATCTCTGCCACTCCAAGTGTTTTATTACCAGCTCACCAAGTGCTAAATTAATCCATAAATATAGTTTCAATTTATAGCCCTATGAAAAGAAGAAACTCTTAGGGCCTGATTACGATGTCGGTCGGAAAGACTCCGAACGGCATTCGGATTTTCCTAAACCGTGTCGGAACCTATGTTTCCGACTGAGTCGGAAACATTTCAGACTGACCGATTACGATGGAAAGGCAACCGTTCGGTCATTCCGAATCGGTTCCAACTGGCATTCAGAAACTCCGAGTCGGTCGAAGCTGAATCGTACAGCTCTACGGACCGCGTTTCCAACCAACGTATTATGATGTCGGATTCGGACAGCCTTTCCAACTCAGACCGTCCGACACGAAAAGGCTGTCGGAAACTGACTTTGGGGGCCCCTAGCAGGCCCCCCTTCAGTCTGAGGCCTCCGATGGGGGGCCGTGGGGGTACCCAAGGGACCCCCCTGTAGAACCATGCACAGTGTGACAGGCACGGTGGGGTGTCCACCACAGGGTGCAAGGGTTTCCGCAATCATCCCTTTTTTCAATGGGAGCCTGTGTTGTTGGTCGGAACAGAGGCTCCCATTGAAGTCAATGGTGTTCGGAAGCATCATAATCGGTCGGTCGGAAACTCCGACCGCGAGTCAGTCGGACCTGAATCCGACAAGGAGTTGGGAGGTTTAGTTTCCGACCGACATCGTAATCAGGCCCAAATGTGTGTTGCCTCCAATATGTGTCTTCTTTCTTTAATAACTTTATTCGTAAGTATAAAAACATCCATAAAAGCATCACACGAAACAAAATTATTTATACAGTTAATATCATAAGACAAAAAATGTGCACACACATTAAATGCAGTTTAAAAGACAGGCTAAAATTGTTGGATCATATGACTGCCAGATCTCAAAAAGCATAGGCTTAAGTGCGTGTCCTGCCCAAATAACTCAGAAGGCCCACTATATAAAACACTTTCCTTGTTGATTACTTACTAAGAAGAAAGTATTAAAACCAGTCTATATCAATCAATATTAGAGCAAAAAAAAGTCTGTTACAATTTTCATCGAGTATTAATGATTCAGAAATTAATATATAACTGTAGATGAAGAAATAAAATAATACGGTAAAGTGCATTCAAATTTACATAAATTGATTCGTCAATTACATCTTGCATTCAAGATAAGGAAACAGAGAAGCGCAAATTCCCATAGCGCTGCAGGCCTATGCTTGGGCAGGACCTGTGCAAAAAAAGGGGGACAAAACCCTCGTTTCGGGTCCGCCATGCCCTCCATCTTATCTGGTCCCCGGGTACAAAGATCTAGTTTGATAATGAGGTGCCAAAATGCGATGTATTACACATTCAGTACCAATTCCCCTTGGTCACATTGATCACAATACCTAGATCCATAAAGAATTTGCACCTATGCCCTATTCTAAACAAGTGCTATTGAGATATTCTTCCAGACATAAAGGACTGCCCATAGAAAGGATGACATACTACAGCAGATCTCTAAGGTAGGCAGTGTTTGCAAAAATAAATATGCAGGACAGCATTATGTAAAACTGAGTGGCCTGATAATCGGTAGTATATAGCGTGTGTTGACTATAAAATTTACAAAAAAGAACCACATGCATAGTGTTTTGGGGCATCATATTGTCACAAGGGCAGTTTGCAAGGTGTGTAGACCAGTCATTCATTTTTGGGAAGCTAATTAATCGGTGAAATATGTCCCGTCTTAGGCGGGTCAAAACAAACCTATGCCTTCCATTTAGTACAGTTTTAAGGTAAGGTTACATGTTAAAAGTGGTTAAAATCAATTGATTTTTTAAAGAAACAGGTTTAGCAACTTCCTTTATCAATCTAAGCTTTTCCAAGTGTATCATTCCTTCCTTTTTCAGGATGCTTCTACTAATAATATCTAATGTTTCTGGCTTCTCAAAATATTCGGGATGGCCCATATCACAGAAGAAATGTTGTACATAGGCCAGCAACGAAATACATGAATATGAACTTGATTTGAGACCGCCCCCAATTATAGCTCGGTTAAGACCAGTATGTTCTGAAGTCCAGATTTTATGCCAAAGTAGAATTGGCTGCAACTTTATTAAATCTGTAATGAATTGAGCGCCCAGTTCACTGTGACATACATATACTGATGCACTTTTAGGGGTTGCAAGAAGATATCTAAAAAATTCATTTTCTACCACTTGGACGTCTGTACATTTTTTGTGTCCGCACAAGCCCGCCCCGTAAAGTGCTATACTAAGGCACTTGGCTTTGTAAATCATCATCATCACCTCGGGTAAGTTAGAGCCCAATTGACCCGCAAAACTTTTAAGAGCCATGCAAGCTTTGTAACTTCCTATTGGCAATGGCCTTGTTCCATAAACCATCCTTATTGAATAAAATCCCCAATTAAGAAAAGGTGTTAGTAAAACCAATGTTTGTGCAATTTATTTTTATATCTCTACATTTCTTACTGTTCCTCCCACATGTCATATTGAAGGTTTTTGCTTGATTAACTAGGAGGCTGAGTTCCTGCATATATTCGACAAAATTTGAGAGCAAGGACTGAAGGGCCAAAGGGGTGCGGGCCATGAAGACAGCATCATCGGCGTAGAGGAGGGCCAGGACAGGGCCTGTTCCTATTTGTGGGATATCTTTAGTAGATACTGCAAGTACCTCACCCACACTGTTTATGTATAATGAAAACAGAAAAGGAGCAAAAATGCATCCCTGTCTCACCCCTCTCTCCACGCCGAAAGGTTCGGTACATTCCCCTCTGGTGCCGTATCTAATCCTGGCTTTACATCCCGAATAGAAGTACCTCAGGAAGCTGATAATCGGTGTCTCCACTCCCATATCTTTCATTTTTAGCCATAATTTAGTATGTATAACGCAATCAAAGGCCGATGACAGATCGACGAATGCTAAATAGATGTTCCCCTTTTTAATGTTAATATATTTTTCAATTAGCATATGTAAGTTGAGACTCTGCTCTATTGTCCCAATCCCAGGGCGGAAGCCATATTGTAAGTCTGACATGATATCTTGCGATTCCGCCCAATCCTGTAGTCTATTCAGGATTATACGACCCGCTATCTTAACTAGTGAATCAAGCAAGGAAATCGGTCTATAACAAGCTGGATTTAGGTGGTCTCCTTTTTTGTAAATAGGTACGATTGTTGATTTTCCACATGATGGCAAAAAACCTGTTGTACAGCAGGCCCTCAATACTAAGGTTAGCAAGGGCCCCCATAAAGGGGTGTTATCTTTGTATAATTCTACTGGAATTGCGTCTGGTCCTGGGGCTCTACCACTTTTGCTTACCTGTATTGCATTATTAACTTCCTCCAGGGCAAAAGGAACAATGGAGGAAGTTTGAAATGGGACTATGACATCGGTGTTGCTATGTCCATGCTCTAATGCTGGTACTGTGTCGGGCAACAAATAAATACTAGCGAAGTGCTTTATCCATTCTTCCTCCAGTATTGCAAGCTCGATCCTGGGAGCCTCATCTGTACTCAATGGTAAAGGAGTTTATTACCTGCCAAAAGGCTCTATTATCATTGTTGGTACTTGCTTCCTGTATGGACTCCCAGGCCATCTCCCTTAAGTGTGATTTTCTCAACTTCACGGTCTGCTTGTATTCAGCTCTACAATGACGAACTTCAGTAATACTCCTAGGAGATTTATGTAATGCCTCCTTTAAACGTTTATGGGCTTTAGTGCATAACGTATCAAACCACCCCTTCTCCTCCTGTTTTGCTTTCTCTCTAGCAATGAAAAGAAGCTCCTTTATACCCTGTGTAATTGACAGGAAGGCTGTAATAATTTCATTGTTTGGGGTGGTATCATCTAGACACAGCTCGAAGGCTTTCCTATTGTTACCTATTGTCTAAGGAACCCTTCCGGTGGAATCTGTGTCCAGAGTAGGGAGTAACCATTGAGCCTTGCTAATTCAATCTCTGTCGTTTGTAGGGTAGTTTTACCACGCCCCTGTTTAAAAATAATACTGGTGTTAGTTGCGAACTCAAAGGAAAATGATTACTCAATGAAATCGAGTGAGTGTAAAAGTTAAAAACAAGACCAGCACACCTATTAGACATTAAAACGTGGTCAATGATACTGTGATTGTTTCTTCCATTAAAGGTATTCTTACGCGTAGCGTAAGGGGAAGATATTTTGTTTGCAAATGTTAGACCAAATTTGAATATTAATTCATTGATCTTGTCGCCATATGGTCTATGATGAAAATTAAGCTGTTCTACATCCTCTATGTTTGCCATTCCGGAGATTTTATCCGACTGAATTTTACATTGTCGCATATTGAAGTCACCCCCTCCCATAAAATTATCATATGTTTTCTGTTGTCTATGGCGATGTGCTCCAGGTCATTATTCAATTTTTGCAAAGTATCTATTATTTCTCTTGTAGTAGCATTATTGTAAAAATTGATTAATACTAACCTAGCAGGGCCGGTCGAATTGCATACTATTAGTTGATAAAACAAATTATATGTGACCATGGCGATGCGAGTAAACTGCAAACTATTGGAGAGATAAGTACATAGTTGCCCCTTAGCCCTGCAATACCTCGATGGGATAGCTGGAGTAAAGTATGTCCTATACCCATTCATATGGGTGGGCTCCGTGAGCCATGTTTCTTGTAGACAAATAATTTGGAAGTCAACCAATATGTGTCACATTCATAACTCTGACCAGTGCAGAGCATTAAGTGGGATAAAAAAACTGGAGGGTCTCTCAAAGGGGTGTGGCCTATGTAATTAAGGGCGTGGCCTAAACACGTAAATTAAAAATCTGATTAGTGGGAGCTCTCTGAAGTGGCAAGCATGGCGGTGACAGTGGAATAGTCTCTGTGGGGCTTTCTCCTGAAGGTTGGTTATGAGGTAGAACGTTAAATTCAACTAGGACATGTTTCATTCACAATAATTCAATGCACAGGCATTGTTATCTTTTTTAGAACTAGATCAGCCCTTACTTGTAGTAAGTATAAAATGCTTTGTAATATAGATGAATAGCACAGATACTATTAATTTCTGAATACATTGGATCATCTTCTATCTCTTGCAGCATTATAGCAAGAAAGTAGCCAAAGTGCAGTGTCTGAATTAAAAAGCTACAAAATTCTCAACAGGTTTCAGTTCTTACTCTTGTTTTGGGTGGACGCTCAGCACACCTCGTTTCATTCTTTGGTGGTGCCAGCAATCAGTTAGTTCTGGCCTCAGAGATTATCGAGTATTTGTGGGGAGGCACACAGGATTTTCTGTGATGTCAGCACCTCATTGTCCTCAGCCTCAGGGGTTGATCAGATGCTGGCAGACATGCACATAAGCCTCATGGGGGCTGTCACTGCTTGTGATGATCACGGCCTCGATTAACTGATGAAGGGATAGACAGGGAAGCATGCACGGCTCCATGGTCTTGATGTCAGTGATACACTCGGAGGTGACAGCACACAGGTCTTGTAGGTGCTCAGGGGAAAGAGGATTATTGGGGAAACCTTACTTCATCAGCAGCATGTTCTGGTGTAAGATGTTGGATTCTTATATGTGGTGGATGGCTACCCACCTCAAGGAACAATCACAACCTTTGTCAGGGTGAACGCTCAAAGTCACTAAATTAACCTGAGCTAAAAATATGGTACAAAGCAGACAGACTTAACTCAGGGCAGTGAGCAAAGTATTTATGCAGTATCGAAACAGTAATAAAGTTAAAATGCAAAACAATAAAAACTCCAATCCAAATTTGGAAAATAGAGTAAAATCTAAATTTAACAAATGACATAAAAATTACAAAAATACAATACGGGGAACCGAAGATATGACTTTTTAAAGGTCTAAGTAGGAATAGTGACAAGCAGCACAAAGTGCCAATCATAGTCAATTCTCATGAAAGCAGCACAAAGTGCCAATCATAGTCAATTCTCATGGTAGACCGGAACCTAGGCACAATTCAAGGTTGACCGCAATAGTGCATGGATCAGATATACCAATCAGGGTCGTCCTTGTCAAGGATTTTATCTTCTGACTTAGGACCTGATTTAGAATTTGGCGGACAGGTATTTACTGAAGCACAGTAAAGTACTCCATTGCCCTGAGAGAGCACCCGCCCACCAAATTTTGAGGACATCTGTTGTATTTACAGGAACCACTGTTGCAGCGGTTCCTGTTAATACATTGAAAGTTTGACAGATGGCCCCATTAACATTATGGATCCGTGCTCAAACTTTCTATGTTTTTTTTTTTTGATTTTCAAAAAGAAAATCTCAAAGCGGGATTTTCTTTCTGAAAATAAAAAAACAAATTGAGCCCCTTGTCATGGGAGTGTTCTCCCATACAATGGGAGGTTATTTTACAGTTTTCACTGTCCCTTACTGTCAGGTTTTACCGGGCGGGAATGGGGAGTGAAAACTAGCCATTTGTCCAGCCACTCTAAATCCGGGGGGGGCAGACAAATGACCAAACCTTCAATGGTCCATACTCTGTCAGGCTGTCAGAGCTGTATGTCAGTGGTGGAAACAGAGTAGTCTCCACGGTAGACTTACAGAAGGTCCACCCGACTCTAAATGAGGTTGGCAGACCTTAAGTTTTGTGGAGAGGGTACTCCATCATCATTGAAACACTATAAATCAGGCCCATAATCCTTTAGGTCACAATCTACCAAAAGAGTACACTTCTAAAGCCCACTAGGACCTCAGAGGAGGCACCTACACACTCATGGGTGTCAGACAGAGGCCAATAGCATGGTCCAGCGCAGGTCCAGTTGCCACTGGTCAGCTGGGCAGTTGCAGGGAAGCCCTCTTGAAGCTTGTATCCATGTAGTTTGAACAGGAGGTCACTCTTATGACTCTAAGAGTCTACTTCTTTTTCCTGAGTACAAGAGAAAGCAGGACCAGTCTTTTGGGGCTCTTCTCAGGTCACAGACAGCAAATTCAGTCCTCTTCTTATTCTTCAACAGGTCCAGCAGTGTTCTGAAGTCAGCTCCTGGAGGTGCCACATTTATACCTGGCACATGCTAGTGGGTGGGAATGACTCCTGGTCAAGCCGTAGCCAATGGGGTAAAAGCTCTCAAGGCCAAGCGTACCCACTTTTGGCATTTCCAAAATAGCAAAAGTATTTTGCCATACTAAAGTTGGGCGCTGGGGTGTGTGTATGGAGTGTACCATGGTGATTCCAATGTCCTCCCACATCTAAAACTAAAATCCAGATTGGGGCAGCCACTGTTCCCACAATATGGTAAGCTTCTAAAAGTTACTGTCAGAACCCCTTTCTGTGGGCCACGAGGCAATCAGGAGTTACTGGGCCCACCCGTGGTGGCTAGGTTATTTTACTCCCAATGTTCCAGGGCCAGACCTACTATGGATCCTTCCCAACCGGGCCAAGCACCCCTTCTGCACCTGACTCTCAGTTAGGTAGCGTCAGAAGAGCAGTCAAGGCTCCTTTGGTGGGGAAGCACAGATACAGATCAGTGAACATGACTCATAACTCAACGTGCAAGCAGCGTGAACAATAAATCAATATCCAGTCAAATGCTTGTTTTTATACAAAAAGAAGTCGTTTAATTCTAATCCTACACATGCAAAGGTAAACGACACTCAAAAGCAATACCACAATCTCCCTTAAGGTCAGGGCTCTAGTAGTTATCAGGCCACTCCCTGTCCCACTACCTTTAGTGCAACCGGTTTGATGTTATTCCCCTTTCACTGCTGGCCACTTCCAGGGAATATAAACTATTAGGCCATACTCAAGAGGTCTCCCCTCTGACTCGTTTTGGAAGTTCAGTCCCAAGAGTCTACGAGGTTACAATACCGATCGCAGTATGTCCCCCAGGGCCCCAAAGGTCCAGTTCATGGTTTACCAGCTCTGGTAGTATGGAGTCCCTCAGCGGTGCAGTGAAGTCCTGCTCCGGGTCAGCAAAGTTGGCCAGCGCAAGGTCAGAAGCAGCAGCACCCGGCAGGCACAGACTCTCTCCTCTGAGCCACCTTACCAGCTGGTTCTAGCAATCGGGGTTGCTCCCACTCCAGTGATCACATAGTAAGTCACACTTACCTTCACAAGGGGGGGGTTGATCTCCTTGCTCTGACGGTGCTCCGGCGAAGTCCTTTAACCCTCGGGCTTCCTTCGTGCAGTTTGCAGTATGCGGGACGGACCCGCCCTGGTCACAGTAGCAGTTTCTCGGTCCCGGGCGACGGCCCAAGCCCTTGACCTCAGCGTCTGCGGCTGCCCCTCCTGGCATACGGTGCCACCGCTACGGCACTCACAAGTCCAGTCACGCTGACCTGGCATTGATGTTCATGTTGACCCCCTCTCTCACACATGGTGCCACCCACCACGAGGTCGTGCAGGCCTGGCGCCCTCCACACTAACCTCACTCCTTGGGTCAGTCCACGGCGGCCCCTCCTGGCACACAGGGATTGGTGAATCAATCCAGCAAATGGGCTACGGTGCAAGAATGGATTCCTCACACCTCGCACAGGGGGTCCTCATGATAGGGCTCTTCCCTGAACCTTGCTCCTTCCAACGCTCTTCTCTCCCTCACAGGGCACACTGGTCTTGGAGAGCAGGCAGGGGCTGCTGCTCCAGGCTCCAGGGCAGAGGGGTCTTGGTTTCCCTGGATGATGTCCCCATATCCAGCAGGGAGACTAGCAGACCTGGGCCCCCAGTATTGGTCACAGGCAGAAGCCTGGCTGAGCTTCTGCCCCTCACACAGCCCATCTGACCACTCAGCTAATGAGTTTGGGTCTCAAACTCCCCTATTTATAGTCCTTTTCCAGACACAAAAGGTAATTTAGTCTCTGAAACTTTAAAGTTTTATGTCGGGGTTATGCTTCTTTGAAATTGACATCTTTCCCCTTTCTTCTTTCTCTTGTAGGATGTCTGTCACAGTAGGCAACACTCCTAAGCTGATTAACCCACAAGAGTAATGGGACTGACCAGAGTTCACACCTGGATGTCAGCCACAGTGATATGTGCATCAAAGGGTTAACCCTGGGCTCCCAGCCCTACTGTTTATGATTCCCTTATCAGCCCCATCTCTCTCTCTTCCTCCGATGTGTCCAGGTCCCTTCCTTGTGATCTATCATTGAATCAAAGAGCCCTTTGAAATGCACACAAAGAGCTGGCTCTCCCATCCTCCAGTGCATGTTCCTCCCAGCTTACAGGAATGCAGCAATATACAAATCTGTCTGGGGGTATTCCTCTACTTCTCATGTTTTCCACCAGGTAGGCCTTGGCTTCACAAAATGGAACCCAAGGTCCTCCATGTAATGTACCAGTGTAGGCACACTTGTACTCAGTGTATATCAACAGCACACTTACTACACAGCACTGATATCTTCATGTATTATCCCACCACAAGCATAACTACATGCAGCAAACACATTCAGTTTGTGCATACTTATCAGTATTGCAGCCTTTCTGTATTGTACGAGAGTGTGTTATTCTGAAAAGACACACATTTACCATGTGTGCACTCTGCCACACTTCACCCTTTGTGTAGTGCACTTCTTGTGAGCAGACATGCACTCAGCACATGTTTCCATCACACACGGCATTCCACGTCAACCTGATGTAGGCCAGGGGTGAATTAAGCACACAGCAGCAAACCTTTTAAAAAGAGAAGTGATCCTGTAGGCCTCACTCCAGTAACATGGGATAACAAGGTCCTGTTCAATACTACTAATCACTACATGGTATGCCACCACCACACTTGTGCTGCTTAACTCCTGGTGAAGGCGGTAGCCTTCCACCACTATGAGGGCAGAGCTTTGGGCGCCACTCCCGGTCCAACAAGACTGCAATCCATGAGACAGGCCTATGACATGGCGCACACTCATGAACCGCGTACGCCTGTAACAAAACAAATTTGCATTAGGGATCCAGACAACAGTACTCAGGCTTTTCTGCCTTGAACTCTCTGCTAGCACCGGGAAACCTCTCCAGAGGCAGCTGTGTGCTCTAGAAATGCTGTGAATTGAATTCAATTGAAAACAGTTTGGCACTCAGGGCAGGGGTAAACATCTCTTACCATGCAGAGGACATTTCCATCCCAACAGTTACTTTTCCTTATTGTTTATTAAAATCCGACTTCACCATTGAATTGGATTTTTAATAACTATTAGAAATAGTTGTTTCATTATTTTTCCAGCTAGTCCCATTCCCGAGATACAGTATTAGGAGGATTTTTAATCTGTAATCTAGTTTTCTATATAGAACAATTAGGCCTGCCACAGTGTAAAATAGCCTTTGGATGCTAATCACTCTAAGTACATCTTAATATTACATTTCTACATGTCCTACTTTTAAATACCATGCACCCTGCCTTGTGGGCTCAAGGCCTACATAGGGGTGTCTTATTAATATTTAAAAGTCATATTTTGACCTGTTAAAAGGGTTTACATTAATAGGTCGAGTTGCAGTCTTTAAAATGTCACAGTCAGGCTACAACGGTAGGCTTGAAGAAAAGTTTTACATTGCCACTGCAGTGAATGACACAATAGGTGCAGAGTTCACAAGTGTTGTTTAACTTACAAGCCCTGGGTACATTTTGTACAATATACTAGGGACTTACAGGTAAGTTAAATATACCAAATTGGAATATACCAATCTAACCATGTCTAAAGGGTGAGCACATGCACTTTACCAATAGTTAGCAGGGTTAAAGCGCACAGAGTTTTAACACCAGCAACAAATATAGGGTCCAGTAAAAGGTAAAAATGCGGTGTGGCCAATCAGAAAAGGTGACTTTCCCACAACTTACTATGCTTTATGATGAACCTGCCACCTCTCTCCCAGTACTGTTTGCGAAATTGGAGAGACTCCAGACGGCCATAGGGTTTAAGGTTAACTGCCAAAAATCAAATGAAATGGGAATAGGTGCTGCAATAGAAAGCACTTGAGAAACAACACTGTTGCATGGATTTGATAAGGCACCAATGGAAATTGATTATTTGGGAGTGACGGTCCCTTCTAAATTCAGTGAGCTCTATGTAAACATTGTGCTGCCTCTACTTGATGCAATGTACACAGACCGGTGTAAATGGGGAAGGGTGGAAATCTCTTCAATAGGGAGGATAAACTGTGTCAAGATTAATTTTATGCCCAGACTGCTCTACCTCTGTTCCTGGAAAACCTTAAAATTATACAAAGTAGAATTTGTAAGGTTTTTCGGCATAGCAAACCATCACGAATCTCCAAAACATTACTTTACAGATCTCCATCAGATGAGGGTTTAGGTTTACCAAGTATCTAAATATATATTTTAGTGACACACATGGTGCCAGCGCTATCTTTGTGCTCCCTAGATTGGGGGAAACCCTGGTGTACACTATGGCTGGAGGCATGGAGAGTACCTTCACAACACTTATTATGGCTACCCCCAAAAACACATAGACTTCAGGGGCATCTGTGGGCTTCTGCTAAAATAACATTACATTGGAAAAAGGCTGTCTGAACTAGAATGATCACAACATTCCTTTCATCCATGACCTAAGTGGTAGGGAGCCCAGACCTTCCATCAGGAATGTTAGACAGGGGTTATCAAAATTGGATGGAGGATGGTGAAATGAGATTGCTATTTGAGAGGTCTAACCCTAAAAGTAGAGAGCAATGTACGTATTCGATTAAGACGTTTATCGTTTGACACAATTATTACACTGGGCTAGACAACCATTGTTGAGGGGAAGGGATGACATAGATTCAACCAAGATATAGGATATGTATTTGGAAGTGGATACAACACAGGCTGTTTCTAGATTATATAAGGCATTGGATAAAAGCACCCCATTACAAAACCTAATGTATATCCAAAAATGGTTGGAAGATATAGAAAGCAAGCTTTCCAAGAGCTATTGGATCAATATTTCGCAACGAACGACAAAATCTTTCATTTGCTTATAATACCATGCTAAGATTGTACCAGGCACCTATACACTTTTGAGCGATATACGGGGAAATTATAACTGTTGGAGAGGATGCAGGGAGATTGGTATCTACATCCATGTGTGGTGGGAATGTGAACAAATTAATAACTTTTGGAGCGTTTGTTAGGTTTGTCCATTTTTTAACAGCATTGTGAGTGTCTGATGAAGGCTGTGTAAGGAGATTTTCTGGAGGCTTATGGTAGGTGAAGGTGTGATGGTCTTTTGTGAGCTATGTGCACGTTTGTTGGGAGCTATTGAAGTGTTTTTCTTAGGGCTGTTTTGTTGAGGGTATTTGAAGGTCTACTGGAAGCTGAGTTGAAGAAGTATCCTTTAAAAGATATGTATTAAGGAACTCACTAGCTTCCAAGTCTTTGAAGTCAAAGCTGGACAGCACACTAAGGGGTATATTCACAAGAACGTGTGCTAAACATCTCCAAAAAATGTTAACGCAACTTTACACATCACAGCCTATCGCGGGAAAATAACCCTGTGTCAATGTGGAATTCACAACACGGCGGTACCATGCGATAGTCCGCCGACAACGCGGCCAATGTCCGCGATACAACCACGTCGACGGAGATAAAAACACAAACCACAACACAACAAAACGTGCGATGAGCCCATTCGCGATGAGGAAAGCAGCGATAAGCACCGCCAGGCCCGCGACACACACACGGCAGGCGGGAATAAGCACAACAAAAGCCTGAAAAAGAAAGACAAACCAAACAGAAAACAACAGCCAAGCACAATGGAGGCAACCCTAGCCAGTATACAACCCCACAAGCCCCATTGGCAACAAAACATTGTACATGGCAGGCCATCGTGGACAAGGTGAATGCAGCCGGAGAGCGGAAGAGAACAATGGAAGAAAACCAGAACAGCCGGAATGATGCGAAAAGCACAAACAAGCAGAAACACGCCAACAACCAGAAGGCAGCAATGCACACCGGAGGTGGGAGTCCAGCACCACACAAGGAGCTGGATGACATGGAGGAAATGGTGTCCACCACATCAGTCTGGAGATGGTGGCAGGACTCGGGGACCGGAAACTGCCCAAAACAACAGACACAACAGCAACAGGGAGAGGAACGACCAGGGACTGGGGGGACGGGGGGAGATGGGCACAAGGCACACATGCACAATTAAGTACAGCACAACTGCAGACAAACGATGCCCAAGAGTAACAACACCAACCAAGAGCGCAAGTCACACAACCCGGCAATATCACACCACTGAACAAGCACAGAAGTGAAAACCACACTGCCTGAAATGGAGAAGGGTGAGCCAAATCAGAGCTGAAGGGACATCTCACACACAATGCAGCACACACACATAGGAAGCAGAGCACCCCAACATCGAACACAATGTGGTACAAACACCAACATTTGCACAACCGAACACAGGACACAAGTGCACCCGCTTGGGGCCGGTAAACGGCCATACGCATCTGGCAAAGCACGAAACAGGGACATGAGAATGCACAAGTACAAACCCACAGCCCTGATGGGGTAGCAATGCACGTATGGCAGGGAACCAGAGAGTCCGTGACACACACATTGGCATACAAATCAAGACACAACACAGTTGGAGACAAGTGAAAGTGTGGAAACTTTATCAACAAGTGCGTGTCAGTACGGCCAAGAGAAGTGCCACGATATGCAGACCAATGCAGCAGCATGTCTGAATGAGGAACGTTTGAAAGCGCCCATGTCCACCCAGGGGGAGTCCATCACCAACACAAGTCAGTGCCAACCCGCGTTGGTTGTCCGCGCATGGATCAGGAGTCCAGGCCAATGCAGCCATGTCCACTGTCGTCTTGGGACATGTGACCAGATTCCCAACATGCAACCAGGCGTCGGGACACGTGCAATGGGTCAAATCCAGTTGTGGCTGCAGGTACCTTGTCACTCGTCCATGAACGCGAGTGCAGCAGCGTAGGCCAACATCTCCAATGAGAGATCATTGTCCACCACATCTGACATGTCATCGATGTAATCCATCAGCTGACCCGGACAGATGTGCTGACTCCAACCCCTGGCCCCAATGTGCACCAAAGCCCAATCGGGTAGTGGCTCAATGTGCTCACTGCACACGACGACTCGTGCAATCTCCCAGGTCCAGTTGCCAGCATGCATGCCAAACATCCATGCATGCCATAAACGGGCATCACGGTGACACTCCTGGTCATGGGCCAACAGGGGGCGCACATCCAGGTCAACTACCGTTACATTGGAGAGGGAGACATCCATGGTCCACTCGAATATACACGAGCGACAATGCAACACAGGCTGAACGCAGGTGACGTTCGCAAGGCAGAAGCTCAGCCGGTAACTGATCCGCAGCACTGCCAACGGCAGTGCCCCCAGTACATGCAGCAGACGTGCACGGTACAGGTCCACGTGACTGGAGTCGAGCATGTGTCCGGGATGGTCTGCCATTGCGTCAGTGGCTCTGCTTGAAGTGGCACTTGCTTGCCCTGCGACAGTCCTGTGAATGAAATGGCACAGCTCGGAGCAATGAGCAGTGCCTGTGTGCAACAGGTGCAGGCCTGGGGTGGGGTGGGAGTACGTGTGAAGGCCATTTCACACACGCTAACTATGACCAAGGACTTCTGCGTGTGGGATGTGTACACGTTGGTCTCACGTCGGGCAGTGCGTAGTGTGGGAGTCGCAAGTAAATGCTATCGTATCTGTCAGGGGGTGCTGGCCACATGCAAGTCCCAGCTTGGAGCTGCAGATGTGCCACCGCCTGATAGTACAGACAAAGGACCCTTCATCCCTACAGTAACTTCACCATCTGCATGCATTCAGGAGATGTACAGAGGCCTGTCGTGGGTGTGGTGGGATGTCTGCGACCCTGGGAATCATGGATGATATGCCCAGCACGTGGCACATGAGCGGCCTCACTGTGTGTTACGTTGCCTCACAGCTGCTCCTCCCTCCCACGAGCCCCCACATTTGTGTGCACTGCGCGGTTGTATCACATGCACTCCTACGGCACACCATTGTAATGCCTGTCCGCGCATGGCCAGCGGCATGCCAACAACACCGTGACGCTGGCCTTTGAAGGTGTGCGGCCACGTGAGTGTAGGCCAATGGTCTGGACAGGGCGGACACAGGTGTACAGTCCATGGCTGGCTGTGATCACGCTGCGAATGAGGCTAGGCAACTGACTCATTCAGCCGCAGGACTGATACACATAACACTTGGCATGCATGTGCCAAGGCCCCGAGCGGTCTTGCGCTCCTACATTTCCCCGTCCGTGCGGGCCTGCCCTCTTGGTGCATGCTACATTGCAACATCGACTACTGTGGCCCTGGTGGCGACAACACCCCAACACAGAGACACACTTACCGCACATCCTGCCCAAGGCCAGGTCCGAGCCACGCCCTGCTCACCCTGCCGAATCAGCACACCCCTGCGCTGACCTGACGTATGCCGGACCAACACACGCCGCTTGTGCATGCAGGGGGGGGCGGGCAAAGCTACATGTCCAAGGTCACTGCCAATGCTGAGGTGACATGGTATCATCCGCTGAAGACAGCACACTGTGATGTTGCAGGGCCTGTGCCCATCATGCTGACACAATGACCACACGGACACACTTGCTCAGATGGTGTGAATGGCTACGGGAACGTGCGCCCGGCCACATTTATTAGCAGGCACACATATCGAGTGACACCTGTGTTGGATGTGTGTGGGGTGTGTGCACACCAGCCGGCAAGGGCTGCCTCGTGCAGTCAGAAATCGACAACAGTGTACATCGTAAAGGACACAACCATTCAACCATAAAGGCCCCATGACTTGTGCTGCACAGAGTTAGTGGCCCCGGATGCACAGCGCCCTGCACGTGCCTACCGCCACGGGCCGCTGACTTGCGGGGCACTGGGGCAGGGTCACGAGTGCAGAGCAGGTTTCTGTAGATGACAAAGGGGCTTGTCGCGGAGTGTCTCGGTGGACAGTGGAAGGTGTACCCCCAGGGCATGATGCAGAGGGCAGAACCACGCTGAAACAGTCACTATGGTGGAGATGAATGGAACAGACACATGTCAGACACCAAGTCCGGTCCAGCCAGATGAAGATGCAGAAAACCCCCAGGCCATGGACTCAGACGCCACCAAGGTCCAACCAGATAGTGCCCATGACTCATTGCGCACAGAGTTAGTGGCACCAGTGCTGTTAGGGGATGCCGCCTGCGATGAGGTGTGTCCAATGGTGTGGACTCCTCCACATCTTACCCAAGACACAGTTCCACATGTGTGACCTACTGGACCGCAGTGTAGGCCTGAAGCAGCGGTCTGCAGGGGCCATTCACCGAGTGTCGCCGGCTTAGGTTGGATGGTCCCACCGGCCTGCGTAGTTCAGGTTCAGTGGCACCACGGGACGCGGACTTGCGGTGAACAGGGTTGATGGCACCAGGTCAGTTGTTGATAGTGTTCGATCACCTCCGTGACTCTGATCCGGCTTTCGTCCGGACTGAGCCGCATCTTCCTCTTACTCCTCTCCGTGCGTTCACTGGTGTGGACTCTGCCATTCAAGACTCAGGACACAGTTCCATATGTGGGACCTACTGGAGCGCAGTGTAGGCCTGAGCCCTCATCCACGTGTCGCCGGCTTGCGTTGCACAGGGTTAGTGGCACCACGTGTCGCCGGCTTGCGTTGCACAGGGTTAGTGGCACCACGTGTCGCCGGCTTGTGTTGCACAGGGTTAGTGGCACCACGTGTCGCCGGCTTGCGTTGCACAGGGTTGGTGGCACCACGTGTCGCTGGCTTGAGTTGCACAGGGTTAGTGGCACCACGTGTCGCAGGCCTGCGATATGGAACTATGCCTCACTGATCGAAGGGAGTCTGGTGCTGTGGCCGCTGCCACGGACTTGGGGTCACAGCCATTCAGGACTCAGGACACAGTTCCACATGTGGGACCTACTGGGCCGAAGAGGATGCCGGTGGAGTATGTAAATGAGAAAGGAGTAATGTGGGCCAGCGTCGGGGGGCCAGCGATGGTCTGCGGAGGCTGCAGAGGTCACGGGACTGGTGCTTGGAGCTTGCACCGGCACGTGGTGGGCCCTCTTTGACACACGCCGGTGTAGGCAGGTGAGCGGAGCCTCGTTGGTGCCCTGGGGCAGGCATGACGGGTCTGGGGACCAGCGGCCCGGGGTGTAGCAGGCGCACAGGGACGCAGGCCCCGCCGCGCTCGGCGCAGGACTCGTGGCGGGCTGAGACGCGCCACCCTGGCAGTCGCGTTGTCCATTCCAAATGAGAACCACGCCCAGTGCGACGGGTTTTTTGTTCACACCCCTATGCAGGCTTGGCGTACGCAGGTCCAACCCACTACGCACACGCATGCAGGGGGGGCGTAACGTGCGACATTTCCGCGTTCTGCCCCACAGCCTTTGGGGACATGGTAGCGTCCACTGGCCACTACACTCCATGCACCAGAAGTTGGTCTCCACATGGCCATTTCCGTGGTTTGCACTCTGTGGTCTGTCCGGCACCTCCACGCCACACCTGGCATTGGGTAGGTTCACATTCCTTAGTCACTTGCCGCTCTCGCACATGCCTGCTCCATGCCTCTCCTCACATCCTGCAATTGTGTGTCTGTGGTGCCATGCCGTGGCTGGGTTGTGGGCATGGCAAGGCCACATTCCCAATGGAGTCGTGTTGTCGTGTCTGGTCGGTTGGCATGTTGTGTGTCATGTTGTATGTAGTTGTGCTGCGTGCCCATTGCCAGTGTCGTGAGTTGCATGACTGTGGGCTGGAGGTGTGTGGTGTGTTCATTTTGGACTTACCTACGGGCACTGCATTTCCATGGGTGCCATCCTGGGAGCGCTGGATGATGATGGACTGTCGGGAGATGTGTGAATCATGCACTCTGCCTGGGGAGTTGGCCACGACATTGTTGAGGAGTCCCGGGCGGGCCACTATTGCCTGCACATTCATGGTATGCGTGTGCTTTCTGTTGTGGTAGTTGTGTGCAGTTTCGGCAGGGGACACGGGGGTACAAGTGTGCAGTTGATTGGCCCTGACACGTGAGGGAATCCAGCTATGGCGTAGGGGCCTTGCTTGGTCTCCAGCTGCTCCTGCGCAGTGTGGGTGACGTGGAGGTGCTGGGGTACCAGGCTGATGTTGGCATCCAGGACAGGTGTGATGACCTTGGATGGGGCTGGCTGTGTGACTCCTCCAACTCTGGCAGTTGTGGGTTGGATGGTACCAGAGGCCGACATGTGCTGCGCAGCCGGCAGCTTTGTCTGCGGAGGGATGTTGGTTGTCCGCTGGGTTGGTACCGTCAGCAGGTGGGGGATGTGGGTCAGGATGCGGGGGATGGTTGTCCTTTTGGGCCTGTAGTGGGCAATGTCCTCCTCTGGCGTTGGGTCTGGGCGGCAGGTGCGTTTCAGGTGGGTCCGCTGTCTTTGTGTACGCTGCCTCTGTGGTGTTCCCGGGGGCGGGACGGGTCCTGGGGGTGGTGGCGGGCCTGGGGTGGGTGGGGGTGGGTGTTGTGGCCCTCATGGGTCTCGGAGCTGCATGATCATTGTCTTCATGGCATCTGTAGTTCTTCAGATGTGGCTCTTGGCGGGGCTCCCTTTCATGCTGCAGGTAGTCGTCCTGCTTAACACCATCAAAAGGCAGGTGTTAAATCCCTGCTGCTACCGCGGCTTATCGCCTGTTTTTGGTTCGCATCGCAGATCTGGCAGTTCGTTGTGAAAGTGGTGTTGTGGTTTTTTCCTGTGTTTTTGCACGGGTACGCCTACTCTGCATCTCATTAAGGATAGTTGGTGGTGTCCACCGTGGAGTTAAGTTTTGGGGCAGTTGTCGCAGGAATACTGGCGATGTCTGCAGTTTGCACCCGCTTGTGAATGGGGTGTTAAATCTATCTCCACTTTTGATGGGTTAAGGTGGAGATAAATCGGCGGTAGGTCCTTGTGAATATGCCCCTAAGTGTGGTTTGGCATTTTGGTTCTGAAGTCTTCTTCTTGTATCTTGGTGATTGTTTTTGATACCCAATTACCTAAATATTGTTCCTGAAATTTTAACAAATCTTTTTCAAGCACTGTTAGACATACAGACATGATCTACAGAATAACCTGGAATTACAAAAATAAAGATGAAATGAAGTACTATGAGCCTGAGACCTCGATTACATGTACCCTGGTATTTAACATTCCCGGCACATACACAACGCTACGCAGGGATCGCAATTAAAAATTGTGCGACATACACACCTCCTGATTTTTCTCCATAAATTCTAGCAGGTCAAGCTTACCAAATTTTATTAGCAGATTTTGCTACAGAAAGCAACAAGATTTGCACGTGACGCCCCATTTTTAGGTCTTGCCTACGCAGCGCACATGCGCTGCATAGGAGGGGACCTTTTGGAATCAATCAGCATTTTGGCCAAAAACGTGCACGTTTTGCATTGCTTTCTATTGCAACGCGTGCACGTTTGGCGTTTCCCTTGCGGGAGCGAGCAGCGGCGCCATGTGTTAGCAATTATCGCACTCGCTCCCGCAAGGTAAACGCTGCGTGTCCCTGCTCTCAGCCGCACTCCCCCCACCCCTCCCACTTGTTTATTATTGTAGGCGGCCACTCCCCTTACTGTATGCGACGCTCGCGGGGGCCCTTGTCTTTCAGCGCTTGTTTGTTTTGCTAAAGCGCCTCCATGCTGCGCTTTAACTTTAAAGGCGGCCACTCCCCTTCCTGTATGCGACACTCGCCGGGGCCGCGCTTGTTTATCTTGATGCTGGTAATAAACTGGAGCACTCCACTGGGAAACCTCACTTGTTTTACACTCCCCAGAAACAGCTGAAGGGCGGAGACAAGAACGCAGCTGCTTGTGGGTAGCCAAACTTGCAATTAAGTCTGCTTTCGTGTCCAAACCCAGAACATTTGGTGCAAGACAACTCTGACTTCGAGGGCCTCGTAGAGACGAGCTGCCCGCCCCCGCATGTTCGCACACTGACAGCTTATGCATCTGCCGCCCACCTGCTCTGGTATCCATTTCGTTCTCCCCAATGACGTGTTTGAAGCTGTTGCACCTCTCCTCACCAACCAACCAGTCCTCACGCCACGCAGGTCTGCCGCGCGTGCAGTGAACGTCAGAGGACCGGCGACCAGGCTTACCTTGATGTGCAGTGCTGTGAGTGAGCCTATGTAAACACGGACTTAGGTTATAAATATGGCTTACGGTTTCATGGTGTTTATTTAAAAAAAATTCAGTCTGTATTTATATTTATTTATTTTCTGCTGATCTTTTAGGCACGGATCCGTATTTATTTTAGCATCCCCTGACAAAATATACTTCTGTTCAGTATATTTCCACATTTATTAAACCGATAAATGTGGATTAACACATAGACGTCTGTTGGGATTTTAGCTGCAAAAGCAGCCATGTGTAATACATGAACGCATTCGTTATAATATTAGCATTACGATGGAAATGTGCACATCTGCATCTATTTAAGAAAATTCGCATTTTAAACTCCCCGTGATTTCAATTTGCATAGCTATTGGCATTGCAGTTATGGCTGACAGCCAAGACAGTGACTCGAAGGAAGACGTACCTCCTGTATTCTTCCGTTTTTAAAAATAAATACAGATAGGTCAAAATATTGTTTCTGTCTGTATTTAAATGAAAGAATCAGAAAATTGAAAAGCGGGAGGCTTAGTTATAAACACTGCTCACTCATGAAAAATCTTCAACTCTACATTGTAGCGCTGTCAATTAAGTCCTTCGGTGTCACTAAGTCGATGTAGTCCTACTTCTATGTTTATATAAAGTCCATTTTTTAAAATCAAAATCTGGTCACCCTGTTGTGTCCTAATCATGAACTCCTCCTAAATTGCTAGGGGGCATAGCACGTAACTGCAAGCAGTGCTCAAAATACAGGGGGCATAGTACGTAACTGCAAGCAGTGCTCAAAATACAGGGGATCCATCGGGATCCAGAACTAGCAGTTATTACAGAGCCAGATCTGGGATCTTGCGAGCTCCAGTGAAATGCGCGGCCTTTGTCCTGGCCAGCACAAGGTCACAAGTCCTAAACAAGCATTGGCATAGCCAATAGGTCTCGCCTTTGGGACCTTATAAGTGTTTAGTTATCCAGCACAATATCCTTGGTGCAACAACATCAACTGTTGCATGGCTAAACACTTATAAGGTCCCAAAGGCGAGACCTATTGGCTATGCCAATGCTTGTTTAGGATTGAGGTTGTAATAGGTTCTGTTTATCACTACCGTTAAATGCCAAAGTGGGGGTGGGTGGGTCTTATTTTTAACAGGTGCCATAAGTAGCACATCACCCTCGAGGTCGATCTTAATTGAGGCATAAATAGCAAAACTGTTTCAGACAAAACACTTCCTGTTTCTTGGAAGCCAAAAATATGGAGCCAATGAAAAATAAGGCGTAGTGCATTAAGATTTTGCTTCACTGGCATATTTTGTAGAATCCCTCGATGTTACCCTTTGCTAGTTTTGTGACTATTCTCAGTTTAGGCTCATCTTCACCCGAACAAAGTTTTTTTTGGTTCATTGAGAGATCATTGTTTTTGTCTAATCAAACCCAAACAAGACGGGAAATGTACGGAGACTTTTTTGTCTTGAAATGTAGCTTTTGCTGAGTTTTTTCAATGCAAAATGGCAAATATATAATATTGATCAAATATGACAAAACAAGTCAGTGAGTTGCACAATACTTTAGCTTTTATAATAAAATATTCAAATTACTTGAAGAGGCTACAGGTCTTCTTCGATAGAGCACAAACCAATTTGGTGCAAACCTATACTACACCAACATAGAACGGTCAAACTCTTATAAGACCAAAGAGGTTTATTGAAGCCACCGGCGTTATAAGGAGGCGTGGCTTTGCCTTATATAATGCCGCTATGGTAGAACCCTGTGAGAGAGCTGAGGTAAATGCGTGAGTCACAGGGGTCGCAGATTCGTGATCTGCACAGACACGTCATTATTTCGGCCGGTTCCTGTTGCACGTGCAGGTCACGCGCACTTTTGATGTTGTTAGCTATTCCTCAGCCGCGATGACACCTTAATGGCAGCCATTTTACCGTTGCTTCTCCCCTATTATGAGATTAAATGAGGGCAATGAGTGAGGGGGGAAACTGCTGGGCAAACCTACGTCTGCACAAATAATGGACCCCAGATGGACGGACAGAGGGATGAAAGAGTGGACAGAATTATGGAGTGCTCTGTGGCTGAAAGTTAAATACCCAAAGTCCTCCAACAGCGATCAACTAACAGTGGTTCAATGGAGTTTGATCCAAATAAACTATCACTGTGGCGTATTACTTTAAGTCCATTATTGACTATGGTTAATAAAAGTGGCTATTCTCAATCCGCAGTTTGAACGGGGATCAACAGGCAAAAATACTGCGAGCTTCATTGTCATATAATACTATATATCCCAAGCAGCAGAGTAAGCATCTATCTCACAACTCAGAAGAGGTACAACTGTGGTAGTGCAGGCAGCAATTCAACCACCAATCACACACAGAACAGGCAACGACAGTACAAGATTCTAGAGAACACACACACACACAAAAATGACTGCAGCATTTTCCCCATTTAACACACACTGAACAGATGGACAGATGCACCTGCTGCAGCTGTGCAATCATCCACAATTACAAAACAAGTATGAGCGCAGCAGTGCAAGCATCTACCAGACAGACAAAACATATGACTTCTGCAGTGCGCATCCACCACACAGATAAAACACATATGACCCCTGCGGCGCGGGCACCCTTTACGAACACAGAACAGTTATGAGTGCAGCAGTGCAAGCATCCACCACACAAACAAAACACATATAACCTCTGCAGCGCGCATTCACCACACAGACGAAACACATATGATCACTGCGGTGTGGGCACCCATCATGAACACAGAACAGATATGAGCGCAGCAGTGCAAGCATCCACCACACAGACAAAACACATAAGACCTCTGCAGTGCGCATCCACCACACAGACAAAACACAGGATCACTGCAGTGTGGGCACCCATCATGAACACAGAACAGATATGAGCGCAGCAGTGCAAGCATCCACCACACAGACAAGACACATATGATATCTGCAGTGCGGGCACCCTTTATGAACACAGAACAGTTATGAGTGCAGCAGTGCAAGCATCCACCACACAAACAAAATACATATAACCTCTGCAGTGCGCATTCATCACACAGACGAAACACATATGATCTCTGCGACTGCGGTGCAGGCACCCTTCATGAACACAGAACAGGTATGAGCGCAGCAATGGAAGCATCCACCACACAGTCAAAACACATATGACCTCTGCAGTGTGCATCCACCACACAGACAAAATACATATGACCTCTGCAGTGTGCATCCATCACACAGACAAATAATGACCTCTGCAATGAAAGCACCCTTCATGAACACAGAACAGGTACAAGCTCAGCAGTGGATGCATCCACCACACAGACAAGACACATAAGATCTCTGCGGTGCGGGCACCCTTTATGAACACAGAACAGGTATAAGCGCAGCAGTGCAAGCATCCAAAAACAGACAAAACACATATGACCCCTGCGGTGCGGGCACCCTTTATGAACACAGAACAGGTACGAGCACAGCAGTGCATGCGCATACATCACCATTACAGAAAAGTGTAAGCATCCATCATGCCAACAGATCAGGTAAGACTGCAGCGAGGCAAGCATCCATCATACACAAAGACCAAGTGGTACAGCAGCAGTGCAAGTATCCATCATACACAAAGACCAGGCACTACAGCAGCAGTGCAAGCATCCATCACATAGTCTCATTAAGTGCGACAGCAGCAGTGAAATCAACCACTCTCAAAAAAACCTTGAACAGCCACAACCATAGCATCCCTCTCACACACACAACGCATGTAACCACAGCAGTTCAAGGAGCAGTGCTGACATCCGTCTCGCACACACAAGTATGACCACAACAGTGCAAGCATCCACCATAGAGACAGGACAGATACGACTGTAGTAGTTCAAACACCCATGTAACACAGCAATTCCCATAGGAGTGCCAGCAACTGTTTCTCACCCAGAACAGCTATAACCACAGCAGTGCAAGCATCTATTTCACAACTCAGAATAGGTAGAACTGCGGCAGTGCAGACAGCAGTTCAACCACCAATCACATGCAGAACAAATACCACTGCAGAAGAGCAAGTATTCATCACACACACACACACACACACGAGTAGGACTGCAACAGCACAAGCATATCTGACAAGCATGCAATCAGCAGGGCAAGCATTCAATACACACACAGAACAATAACGACTGGAGCAGCGCAAGCCTCCATTAGGCCTGGGCAGTGAACTTTAAGTTGGCGAGCGCAAGCAAGGAAAATCCAATGCGAGACCACCTCCCAGTGAGATTTCTCAACGCAGGGGTTAGCGGATGGTCATGACCACTCGTGTTGAGAAACCATCCGTTCGCATTGAGGAAGCTGTCGCTCGAGTAGAATATCTACTCGAGCGGCAGAAAGAAGCAGCGCCCTCTTGTGCTGCGCATGGTGCCCGTGGCGCTGATTTTTCAGCACGGGACAAACACCCGGCGCTAAAAATCAGCATGAACGGCATGACCCAACGCACTCCGCACACTTGCGGAACTCCACGTAGTGCATCAGAGTTTTTGGGTCACTTCACGGAGTTCCGCCTAGCGGAAATCCGCAAACTCCACCCAGGCCTAGCTTCCATCTTACACACAGAACAGAGAGGCCCGCAGCAGTGCCAGCATCCGTCTCTCACATAAAAAAGCTACAACCACAGCAGTGCAAGCATCTATCTCACAACTCAGAAGAGGTATGACTTCGGTAATACAGGCAGCAGTTCTGTTTTCAATCACACACAGAACAGCTACAACCACAGCAGTGCAGGCAAACACCCAGATAAAGGCATGGCAGCAGCAGTGTAAGCATCTATCTCACGCCCTGAACAGATTTGACGACATCATCACAAACATCCATCTCACATAGAACAGGTATGGCAGCAGCAATGCAAGCATCTATATCGCACACAATACAGGTATGACTTCAGCCATTCAAGCATCTATCTCACACAGAACAGGTATGGCAGCAACAGTGCAAGCATCTAACACCCACAGAATAGGCATGACCAGAGCAGTGCAAACATCCATCTCACACAAAACAGGTACGTCATGGATGCCAAAGATGCAAAAAGTTCCTAACTTTCTTGTGTATCCAACTATTGGATTTCAGCTATTTCCCTCCAGCAAACTAAAGAGAACCGTCAGAAAAATAGTTGAAAGCTTCTTCATATTCAATTCTTTTTTGAGCCATGATACTGCTAATTCAAATGTTACCTCTTCCCCTGAACACTATTGGGATCTGGCTACATTTTTCAAAGTGAAATTGTGGCCATTTTTGCGAGTTATACTAATAAACCTACTGCTGATTGATTCACTGAATAACCGAGTCAATATCTTATTCGGCCTCTGGATATTTCCTAGCCGAGGTGACATCTATATCCATCCAGGAAGTGCAGGAGTCTCCCACTGCCATAAAGTCTGGCTCTCCCCTGGACCCCTGTCCACCCACAACCTTGCGCTAGGTGCTGAGTACATATGCCTCCTTTGACAAACATCCATAGTCACTCCTTACAAACAGCCTCTGTACTATCCATGTAGAAACATGCTAGGGTAGTCCCTCTTCTCTACATCCTAAAGCCCCCTAAAATCTTGGAAATGTATATTAGTTCTCAGTGATCACAGTATCTTGAAATAAAAGCACCTCTAGACAATTCTCAACCTGGATTTCGACCGCTGCACAGCACAAAAACTGTTCTTCTAGCCATCTCGGAAAATCTTTGAGCCAATCTAAATCAGGCTGACACTGCCACATTGATAACATTAGATCTCTCTTCAGCTTTCGACACATTCTCTTTTTCTATACTTGTCAGCGCCTCATTTATCTTGGGAATCAAATTTGGCCCTTCGGTTATTGCTTCTTTTCTTTCAAACAGATCATAGACAGTGCTAATACTTCCATACTGCTTCTACACATTTGCCTTGCCTTAATGAGTGACGCAAGGGTTTTCCATAAGCCCCACACTTTACAATATTTACGTTGCACCCTGGACCACACTCATACATCCCTTTTACTTCAAAATCTTTTCTTATGCGGATGTCACACAACTCATTGTGTCCATCTTTGATAATCAATCGGATATTCAGGAGAAATTCCATCCTTGCATGTCAGCAGTTGCAAGCTGGATGAATACCAACTGCCTTAAGTTGAGTGGCCATTAATCTGAAATTCTTTTATTTGATAAAAACACCTTCCTTTTGGTCACCTAATTAAAGGGCTTCCGACCTTAGCCAATCTTCAGAGCCATGATCATCTGTAAAAAACACAAAACAATGGATTTGTTTTGACGGTAACTTATCTTTTACCCACCAAACCTCCAAAGTATACACTACTTTGCCTTCAGAGATTTTTAAGGAAAGCTTTCCTCTTCTCCCTGTATCCATCGAAGGTCCGTGGTTCAGACCATTATTACATCCCGCCTGGACTATGGAAACATTTTATATCTTGGCCTGCCCAAATATCTCCTGCACCACCCTCAAATAGTTCAAAATGTGTCTGCTACATTACTTCTCTATATTCCTTGACAGCATTGATCACAAATCACTTTGCACAGCTACAGTGGCTACCTATAGACAAGAGCTCCATTTTCAAGGCCCTCTGTTTTTCAGAGTCTTCTCAACTAAAGGTTGTAGTTATCTGTGAACCTACTATTCCACTACTAACCTACTCGTAAACTACTCTCATCCAATCTCAACATGACGTGTACACCGCACTAAGAAGGAAAGGCATGGTGGACTTTCTTTCTTCTACTTGGCTCCTAAGCTCTGACCAGCCTAATGCTAGATTTTTGCTTTAGTCCCTCTGAATCAGCTTTCAGAAAGAAACATAACCTCACTGTTCAGTCATTCTATGACCTTCCATTTGGCCTTCAGTCCAGCTGTTAGCGCCAGGATGCTCAACGCAATTTCCAAAAAGGGATGAAAGCCATCACGACCTGGATGAGCAACAGCTGCCTGAAGCTCAACGCAGAGAAAACAGAAGTTCTCATCCTCAGCTCCACCCCCTCTGCATGGGACAACACCTGGTGGCCCCCCGCCCTTGGAAACCCACCCACCCCAATGGACCACGCATGCAACCTCAGCATCATACTCGAGTCTTCACTCACCATGAATTGCCAGATCAACGCCGTATCCTCCGCATGCTTCAACACCCTCCGCATACTTTCCAAGACGTTCAAGTGGATCCCCCCCGACTCCAGGAAAGCCGTCACCCATGCACTCATCACCAGCAGACTGGACTATGGAAATGCTCTTTACGCCGGAGTCAACAAAAAACTCCTCTGCAAACTCCAGACCGTCCAGAACGCAGCAGCCAGACTTATCTTCGACATCCCACGACATGACCACATCACCTAACACCTCCACAACCTCCACTGGCTCCCCATCGAATGAAAAATAACCTTCAAACTGCTCACACACACCTACAAAGCCCTCCACAACACCGGACCCCAATACCTCAATGACTGAATCTCCTTCCACACCCCCAAGAGAAACCGCTGCTCAGCCGACCTCGCCTTAGCCACCGTCCCTCGGTTCTACAGGACCAGAGCAGGTGGAAAATCCTCCTCCTACCTCGCAGCCAAGACCTAGAATGAACTCCCCCTTCACTTCCGACGAAGCCCAACACTTCACCACTTCAGAAAGGACCTCAAGTCCTGGCTCTTCAGATGACCCCAACAGAGCTGCTCACACCCCCCTCCTTTCAGCACCTTGAGACCCTCACGGGTGAGTAGTACGCTCTACAAAACCCTGATTGATTTATTGATTGTGGATAACAGTGCCCTCTATGAAATATAATTCATTCATTTATTCATTCGTTCGTTCACGTATTATGCCAAATTTATGAACTCTTCACCTTTTGGAAAGAAACTGGAAAGACGCTTCATAATCTTGCCTGTGGGGTCCATACTGCAACCTGTACTTACAACACCCACACACCCGTGCCAAACCTACCCAAAAATGACCGCAAAATGACTTGCTTTGTTATAAGCCTTATGCCTAAGATAGTCTTACATCACCTTCAAGACATCAAGCAACATATTACACAACACAAGACCATTACAACCAAGATCAAATACACCTAATGCAAGTCAGATCTAGTGCCCGCTGACCTTGCCAATGCTTATTAGCACTGATTTTAATTCAATATCAAGTGAATAAGTATGAATTATTAAAATCGAAAATGTTTAAATTCTGACATTTTGATTTCTGTAGAAGGGGTGTGCCATTGTGAATGTCCCAATCACTCTGTTCTCCACTTCACATCACTTTCCTCTACAATTTCTCCTTCTGCATTAGCCATTTACACTCTTAATCTACTTCCACAACATTGCCGTCTTTTCACTCTCTCTTGCCATTACATAATTTCATTTCTTCCACTTCACCACTCTCGCTCTCTCACTGCATTTTCTTTTCTTTGGTGCTGTCAATCTTTTGACAGTTATGAACATCTTTCACACTCCTCCCTAGGGAACTGTAATTGCAATTGGCACATACATGACCATTGCTCTGTGCCCGCTGCAGAGAACATCTTTATAACCTAGGCACTGTGAGAAACTCGCACTAGCTCAAGACAACTCCAGAGTTCTCAATCGTACCACATAACAAACACTGACCCATCCACCCTCTCCCAGACTTTACCCAGACACCTAGGGGCTTATTTATGAGAGCCCTGTGTCACATTTGCACCACGTAAAGTGGTACATGCATGTCGCACGGCTCTCATACAGATTTATGAAGCCATACAAAGCCACGCTGCATGGCTTTGAGTGGCTTCATAAATCATGAGTAAGGCAACGCAGCACAAAACACTGAGTCACCTTACTCTGTGCCCGGGAGGGGTTCCATGGGCATTACAGTGGGTTTTCCTACGCAACACCCATGGAATTTGACGCTGCCCCAGATTTACAAAGTAATGTAAACCCTGGGAAGCGCCAAATCCATATGCCTCCTGAGGTGAGGTGTAATGAGGAGAAATATGTTTATTTCTCCTTGTTTTTTCCTCTTTCCATGTGTGATGCATTCTGCAGCACACATGGAAAGAGGGAAACGCCTCTTTGAATTGTTTTTGTGCAGAAAGGTGCCCCTTCGAGCGCAAAACCAATCCTGCCTGTAATGGAGGCACCCTTGCACCATGGTGCCAGGGTGCCTACCTTGGAGCTAGGCTGCCCAAATGGCACCAGCATAGGCAGAAAGGACAGGAATGCACCATATTGCTTAATTATAGTGCATTCCTGCCCTTTCATTTGGCATAGGGCAGCACAGCAGGGTGCCCTGCTGTGCTGCCCTATGCCAAAATGCCATAAATGAGGCCCCTAGAGACAACTCAGTTCTAAAGACTGCACGAAAAATAAAACTACAGCAAGACAGCACTGTAAATTGAAATACACTTAAGGTATGGGAAGAAACATGCAGTGAAACATGAAGTAAAAGTGTGCAATGGAAAGAGTGAGTGCAAAAGTACATAGAATTATTTTAAGAATTCTTAGAATGCTTGTAAAGAAATATATCAGTGTGAGAGATATGCCCTGAAAGATTCCACTTTCCTATAATTAAAATTCTGCCCTTTTTAAAAACCTGAATTACCTCACTAGTTTTTTTTTCTCATTTTTTAATGTGCAATCCTGGCTAAAGGGCAGCAGAGCATTCTTCTACAGAGCCAGGCTATGTTACACACTTTTCTTGTTAGGGGCATAGAGATTAAGGGCATAATTTAGATCTTGGTGGTAATGGTCCCACCGTCGCTTTTCCGTTGGATTCCCCATCTGCCTACTAGGCGGTTCGCCCGCCCTATTTAGATGCTGAGGGGTCCATGGGCAAAAAATCGTCGGAATGCTGCCTTGTCAGGATTTCTCACTTGTGTCGACGTCATCACAGGGAAAAGTGGCTGTCAGAGGGAGTAAAATGAAGATAGCGCTGTCCTCCGTAGAGGGGCGTCCCCCATTCGCACTCAAATTGATACAGTTTTCAAATTGTAATTAACTTTCTTGACCAGTTGTATTTCTTGTGTTCAAATAAAGTTTTATTCAATTTTAGCTTTTGCTTGTTTTCCTTTATTTCAAACAAATCAAATTCATGTTTTCATGCTCAATACATGTTAGAAATGCTCCATGAATCGTCCTTAATTTTGCGAAAAATCAAATGTATTTCAAATAGCCCCGATGAGAGAATAAATTCTGTTTGTTTCATCTGATGTAAATGCAAATGTTTCCGCTCTTTGATCTGTACTTCTGGCTATATCTTCATACGACATCATGTTGGTGCGTAGGTTTTTCCCTCAGACAAATGACATCAATGTGAAACGACGGAAACCAAACGCACTCTGGTTTATAAATTGACATGGTGTGTAAACAGGTAGGTGGTGCTGGTGGGTTAATCCTCCTGAGAGAAAGGATGAAGACAAAGTGAAGATAGCGCTGTCCTCCGTAGAGGGGCGTCCCCCATTCGCACTCAAATTGATACAGTTTTCAAATTGTAATTAACTTTCTTGACCAGTTGTATTTCTTGTGTTCAAATAAAGTTTTATTCAATTTTAGCTTTTTGCTTGTTTTCCTTTATTTCAAACAAATCAAATTCATGTTTTCATGCTCAATACATGTTAGAAATGCTCCATGAATCGTCCTTAATTTTGCGAAAAAATCAAATGTATTTCAAATAGCCCCGATGAGAGAATAAATTCTGTTTGTTTCATCTGATGTAAATGCAAATGTTTCCGCTCTTTGATCTGTACTTCTGGCTATATCTTCATACGACATCATGTTGGTGCGTAGGTTTTTCCCTCAGACAAATGACATCAATGTGAAACGACGGAAACCAAACGCACTCTGGTTTATAAATTGATATGGTGTGTAAACAGGTAGGTGGTGCTGGTGGGTTAATCCTCCTGAGAGAAAGGATGAAGATAAAGTGAAGATAGCGCTGTCCTCCGTAGAGGGCGTCCCCATTCGCACTCAAATTGATACAGTTTTCAAATTGTAATTAACTTTCTTGACCAGTTGTATTTCTTGTGTTCAAATAAAGTTTTATTCAATTTTAGCTTTTTGCTTGTTTTCCTTTATTTCAAACAAATCAAATTCATGTTTTCATGCTCAATACATGTTAGAAATGCTCCATGAATCGTCCTTAATTTTGTGAAAAAATCAAATGTATTTCAAATAGCCCCGATGAGAGAATAAATTCTGTTTGTTTCATCTGATGTAAATGCAAATGTTTCCGCTCTTTGATCTGTACTTCTGGCTATATCTTCATACGACATCATGTTGGTGCGTAGGTTTTTCCTCAGACAAATGACATCAATGTGAAACGACGGAAATAAAACGCACTCTGGTTTATAAATTGATATGGTGTGTAAACAGGTAGGTGGTGCTGGTGGGTTAATCCTCCTGAGAGAAAGGATGAAGATAAAGTGAAGATAGCGCTGTCCTCCGTAGAGGGCGTCCCCATTCGCACTCAAATTGATACAGTTTTCAAATTGTAATTAACTTTCTTGACCAGTTGTATTTCTTGTGTTCAAATAAGTTTTATTCAATTTTAGCTTTTGCTTGTTTTCCTTTATTTCAAACAAATCAAATTCATGTTTTAATACTCAATACATGTTAGAAATGCTCCATGAATCGTCCCTAATTTTGTGAAAAATCAAATGTATTTCAAATAGCCTCGATGAGAGAATAAATTCTGTTTGTTTCATCTGATGTAAATGCAAATGTTTCCGCTCTTTGATCTGTACTTCTGGCTATATCTTCATACGACATCATGTTGGTGCGTAGGTTTTTCCTCAGACAAATGACATCAATGTGAAACGACGGAAACCAAACGCACTCTGGTTTATAAATTGATATGGTGTGTAAACTGGTAGGTGGTGCTGGTGGGTTAATCCTCCTGAGAGAAAGGATGAAGATAAAGTGAAGATAGCGCTGTCCTCCGTAGAGGGCGTCC
This sequence comes from Calotriton arnoldi, assembly GCA_963921515.1. Classification (NCBI taxonomy): domain Eukaryota; kingdom Metazoa; phylum Chordata; class Amphibia; order Caudata; family Salamandridae; genus Calotriton; species Calotriton arnoldi. The sequence goes on along the minus strand of CAWUFW010008428.1, from coordinate 291,880 downwards.
CCATTCGCACTCAAATTGATACAGTTTTCAAATTGTAATTAACTTTCTTGACCAGTTGTATTTCTTGTGTTCAAATAAAGTTTTATTCAATTTTAGCTTTGCTTGTTTTCCTTTATTTCAAACAAATCAAATTCATGTTTCATGCTCAATACATGTTAGAAATGCTCCATGAATCGTCCTTAATTTTGCGAAAAATCAAATGTATTTCAAATAGCCTCGATGAGAGAATAAATTCTGTTTGTTTCATCTGATGTAAATGCAAATGTTTCCGCTCTTGATCTGTACTTTGGCTATATCTTCATACGACATCATGTTGGTGCGTAGGTTTTTCCTCAGACAAATGACATCAATGTGAAACGACGGAAACCAAACGCACTCTGGTTTATAAATTGATATGGTGTGTAAACAGGTAGGTGGTGCTGGTGGGTTAATCCTCCTGAGAGAAAGGATGAAGATACCTGTTTACACACCATATCAATTTATAAACCAGAGTGCGTTTGGTTTCCGTCGTTTCACATTGATGTCATTTGTCTGACCGGAAAAACCTACGCACCAATATGATGTCGTATGAAGATATAGCCAGAAGTACAGATCAAAGAGCGGAAACATTTGCATTTACATCAGATGAAACAAACAGAATTTATTCTCTCATCGGGGCTATTTGAAATACATTTGATTTTTTCGCAAAATTAAGGACGATTCATGGAGCATTTCTAACATGTATTGAGCATGAAAACATGAATTTGATTTGTTTGAAATAAAGGAAAACAAGCAAAAAGCTAAAATTGAATAAAACTTTATTTGAACACAAGAAATACAACTGGTCAAGAAAGTTAATTACAATTTGAAAACTGTATCAATTTGAGTGCGAATGGGGACGCCTCTACGGAGGACAGCGCTATCTTCACTTTATCTTCATCCTTTCTCTCAGGAGGATTAACCCACCAGCACCACCTACCTGTTTACACACCATATCAATTTATAAACCAGAGTGCGTTTGGTTTCCGTCGTTTCACATTGATGTCATTTGTCTGAGGGAAAAACCTACGCACCAACATGATGTCGTATGAAGATATAGCCAGAAGTACAGATCAAAGAGCGGAAACATTTGCATTTACATCAGATGAAACAAACAGAATTTATTCTCTCATCGGGGCTATTTGAAATACATTTGATTTTTTCGCAAAATTAAGGACGATTCATGGAGCATTTCTAACATGTATTGAGCATGAAAACATGAATTTGATTTGTTTGAAATAAAGGAAAACAAGCAAAAAGCTAAAATTGAATAAAACTTTATTTGAACACAAGAAATACAACTGGTCAAGAAAGTTAATTACAATTTGAAAACTGTATCAATTTGAGTGCGAATGGGGACGCCCTCACGGAGGACAGCGCTATCTTCCCTTTATCTTCATCCTTTCTCTCAGGAGGATTAACCCACCAGCACCACCTACCTGTTTACACACCATATCAATTTATAAACCAGAGTGCGTTTGGTTTCCGTCGTTTCACATTGATGTCAGAGGGAGTACACACACTTTGACTGCTGAGCCAATCACAATGTGCCTTCCTGCCACACAACTGTGGAAAAACCGCCACCCCCGAGTTGGGGGATGGGAAGGGATATAAGCCAGAAACTCACCTTTTCTCACTTTCACACTTCCTTTTGTGCCATGGACCCCATCTTCCTAGTTCTGCCTCTGCTGCTGCTTGACGACGAAGAAAATCAAGCCCGTTGTGACCAGAATCGAAGGTAAGTTTCTCTTTTTCCTGTTACCTTTTGACTTGTCTGTTTACATTAGCTCTGGACTTGTGCATTTTTAAATCACTCTCCCAAGCATTAGCATACCAATGTGCAATGCATATGTGTGTAATGTTGACGGTTAAGAAATTCAAAGATACACACCTGCATGATTACATTGTAATTCAAAAACATTTAGAAAATATTCTAGAGCGGAAGGCAAGATGGCGGCCGCATAGACGCATCGTGGCGGAGCTCTCCCAAGGTCTCCAACACCCCCCTTGCTCCCGCTGATACAGCTCATAGTTACCTGCAGATTTCACTCGCGCATATGCGCGGACAGTTGGCGCTGCTTTCCCTCTTTTTGTGTGACCACGGCATGTTGGCCAGATCTCCGGTGCAGAGAGAAGGCAGGATCGGGAGCTGGTGCTCTGCTGTGCTCGAGCCTGCTGCACGACGGTGCTTCGGCGTCCTTGGCTGGTGGGTGGGGCTCATCAAGGGATTCCCCCGATTGGTGGCTGGCCTTAGCTCTGGTACTGCCTGGGTGGTTACCTGCATCAAAATGCCACCGAAGCCGGCAAAGATACAGAAAGTTAGAGGAGAAGTGCTGATAACATCCAATAGACCTGCTGCTCGTGCCCTGGCTGTCAGACAGGACTCTTCCCTCGAGCAGTCTATTGCAGGGTCAGGTAAGCCAGCTGATGTCCAAGCAGGGAAGCAGAGGTCTGGAAGCACAGGTGCTGGAAAAAGGAGGAATCAAGTCGCTACCAAAGGTACCAGGGCAGGGGCTGGCATGGAGGAGGGGGCCGTGGGTCTTTGCAACGATGCTCTACCTACACCGCAACTGCAACCTGCAATAACCTAATTTTTTGCCAGCAAGCACTCTGGTAACATGCCAAGTCAGCCAGGCACTATTGAGAAACCAGGTGGGCTGGGCAAGTCAGATGTTTGCACCACTTTGGCTCCTGTAGCATTGGCAGGGGAGGCTTCAGCAGCAGACATAGACTCAGCCGGCCCAGGCGGGACTCTGCCACTTGAACAGGCTTTGACTTCAGCGGGGGCAGGAGGCAGCAGGGAGGGGTGCAACAAAGAGCTCGGTATAGAGCCATATGGAGCTATGGCAGTAGGAGTGACTGACATTACCCTGGACGGTGCAGATAAATTATTTTCCCTGACAGATGGCTCGGAGTCTGAGGCACCTGACTCATATAATAGTGAATCTAGCGGAACAAATTCCTCAACTTCAGAGTCCAGCACGCTGGAAGCACCTGAAACTGTGCTTAAGCGCCCGAAGAATCAAAGGGCCCGTAAATACAGTACTGAACCACGGAACCGGAGAACGAAGAAAATAACTGGCAGTAGCTTGAAATGGGATTACGACCATACAAAGATGGTTGGAATCCCGCCGGAAACACTAGCTGTGAATGAAATAGGCACAGCTGCCTCACAGTTAACTGATACCATGCCCTTAAATCCTGAGCTAAGCTTAATAATGGAGTCCATTAAAAAACACCGGGCTGAGAATCGGGCAGATAGTAAAAGGGCAAGGCATGCTACGAAAAAATTGGAAGGTGCTGTTCGGAAGGCGGGGAAGGTGTGTTCTGAGATCGGGGAGCGCCTGAGCCACATCGAGGACAGGACCACGGCCTTGGAGGTAGTGGTCACAGAAGTGAAAGAGCAAACCAAGATGCATGAGTCCCAATTAATCGACGTACAGTGGAAGCTGGAGGACATGGAAAACCAACAGCGCAGGAATAACCTTCGGTTTCTTGGGATAGATGAAGGCATGGACGGGGGATGATATACGCTCTTACATGCTGGATCTCTTGAAAACATCATTCCCCGAACTGTCAGGATGGGATTGGGCTGCGGAAGTTCAAAGAGTACACAGGTTCCCGATGATCTGTAATAAGTCAGCCCAGGATGGTAGAAGCCCAAGGCAATCACTGGCTATCCTTGTATTTTTTGGGAACTTTTTGCTTCGCCAGGCTATTTTTGAAAAGGCCCGTCCTGATGCAAGACGGACATACCAAGGCTCATAATTTAACATTCGCCCTGATTTTTGCCATATTACGGTCGAACGGCGGTGGCATCTTCAGCAGGTCATTAAGCCATTCCAAGATGCTGGCTTCCAAGCATATCTATTGGCTCCTGCCAGACTTAAAACTATTGTCCGTGGCTCTGTTAAATTTTTTACATCAGAAATTAAGGCCAAAGAATATTTATGTCAGTTTACGATGAGTAGTGGCAATGCATAAGAATGGGAATACTAGCTAAGAATTTGCGAAGAATTGGCTTGAGCCTTTGTAATATTAGCGATGGGTTTCTTATGGTCTTCTTTACTTCTTGTGTTTTTTCTTGGGGCACTGTCCTATTGCGGGAGCGAGGGGGCTAACATTTGAAGGGGGAGGGGGGCCCATGCGTTGCTGACCTCTGGTCTCCATCACACAGACCAGTTTGGTCTGGCTGCTTTCACAAGAGGGGGGAGGTGGGAGGGGGTGGGGTTGGGGGTGTGCCAGGGAGGGGGTGGGGGTTGGAAAAGGGGTGGAGGTTGGTGGTGTGATGGTGTGATATTCAATATATAGCAAGTGGATGCAGTTGTAATTGTGATGATGTATTGTTTTGTGTCAATAGAACAAAGGCACTGTGCATATGGACATACCCTGGGAAGTGGATGGGTAGTAGTCAGCGGTGTAGCAGGCCCTGAAAGGATAGAATGGGGGAGTAAGGTTTTTTCTCTACTTGGTTGGTACTCTTTGGTGGTGTTGACAGCCTCTAAGAGCTATGGCTATCTTGCGAATCACATCTATTAACATCTGCGGGTTAAATGATAAAGTAAAAAGAAGGCGGGTACAAGAAGACCTAAGTTTTTTAAGAGCAGATGTGTACTGTTTACAAGAAACCCATGTTGCCAGAAAAGATAGGGCCCTGCTGAACACTCTTGGATTAAAAGCTGCTTGTTATACGACACAAGAAACTAGGACCAGAGGGGTTGCGATCCTAGTGAAAGGGGATTTTGTTATCCCTGGTCGTAATACTGCAGACAATCTGGGAAGATGGGCGTTAATGGAATGCAAGGCAGTTTGTGGCTCTTTCACACTATCTACAATTTATGCTCCAGTATTAGATGATCCCAGTGTGTTTAACTTCTTGGTGGCCGAACTTCCATCATGGCCTGGGCCACTTGTCGTTTGTGGGGACTTTAATCTAAATGGCTCAAGGGGGGCTATGTAATAATGAAGAAAGTTATGTGGGGCGCAAGCTGCAATCGTTTAAATCCTTGGGTCGCCTATGGAAAGAACTAGGGCTGGTTGATGTCTGGGCATTGCTGAAGGCACCTGACCCAGGATACACTTATTACTCGGCTCCCCATGGCAGTTTTGCCAGGTTGGATTCTTTTTATGTGTCACCCATATTGGTGAGGGGGGCACGTGTTGAATTATTCCCTAGAGCGGTGTTCGATCATAACCCGATTATTTTTGAGTTTGCCATTGTAGGGCTGGCTCGTACACCTAGAAAGTGGACATTTGAGAGGGGGCTGCTGCTGGATCCTGACTATCTCAAACACATGAAGTCCTGGATTGTGGGGTTTTTTGAGTTAAATAAAGGAAGTGCTGATGTGGGAATAGTCTGGGACTCATTTAAGGCGGAGGTAAGGGGCGAAACCCTGAGTTTTAGCATCTATAAACAGAAGAAGGTGCGTGGACACAGTAGAGAGCTTTATCAAATGCTAAGCAGTCTGGAAACAGAATTAATTAGTGCTGTTAAAAACGGGGAAGACTCAGCCCTGTTTTAAACTTGATAGCTATCACTAAGGCACGCCTAAATGAACACTTTGTAGAGAAAACAGCTGGGAAGTACCTGTCCAAAGAGCAGGACCGCTACGAGTACAGTGAGCGCATTGGGCGGTTTTTGGCAGTTAGGGCACAGCAACAGAGCATGGTTGGTTGTATCAGTAAAGTTAAGAATCTGCTTGGAAACATAGTTACAGATCCCATCGAAATTAGAGAGGCTTTTAGGGGCTTTTATGCCGATTTGTATAAAGACTCCTCTAACCATGGCCCCATGCTCTCAGATAATGGTTTGGTAGATCAGCCCGGTACAATTACAGATGAGGAAAGGCTGATGCTAGGGGGAGTAATATTACCTGAGGAGTTACAGACGGCTTTTTTTGCCTTACCATCGGGGAAGGCTGTTGGTGCAGACCACATTCCTCTGGAATTTTACAAGGTATTCTTTACAGAAATACAGCAGGAACTCCTTGTAAATTAAGTTAAAACCGGGACCCTGCCCCCTAGGTCATGGGGTATCGCTAATATAATTATCTTTTTAAAGAAAGGTAAAGACCCCGTAGCTATGGGCTCATATAGACCAATCACATTGCTTAATAGTGATGTGAAGGTATACTCTAAAATCTTTGCCACCCGATTAGCTGGTGTAATACACCAGTTGGTGTCTGAGCAGCAACATGGGTTCATCCCAGGCAGAGGGACCACGGATCATGTTCAGATGGTCATATCTCCATTTGATGCAACTGAAATGGTAAAACCAATGGGGGCGGCCTTACTGGATGCTGAAAAGGCATTCGACCGTGTGTCGTGGGCCTTTTTTAAAAAAATTTATTTTAATTCAGAAGAGTTATGGAAACAGATTTTAATAGGATCAAAACAAATCAAGACACTTTACTTAATGATGCGCACATGATAAATATTCACTGAAACCCAATTTCAACACATTATCATTTGTGTGCAATATAGTTTTATCAGTAAAACAGTATTTCTGTGCAGATTTTGTGGCCTTTGCAAATGAGACAATAGTAGCGCTCAAAATTGCTACCAAGCGAATTGGTGCTTTCACTTTAAAAAGAAAACTACTTTATTGTACATATAGTAAAATATTACACTTCAAATTATATACATGCACTTGAAGAAACCTCAAACAACGTAAAGGCTTTTCTCAATTAGCAGCTTCTACCTACTGCCATTAATAACAGATTTTGTACCATCGATTACTTCAGCCTATCAGCTTTGACATGAGATGGTCCAAACGTTTCAGTGGGCATCCTCTCTCTCACCCATATTGCACCTGGGACAGACAACATGGTTTCTGGAAGGGGACATCCTTTTCTCAGAGTTTCTAACTTACCCTTACGTCCAGGGGATCATATAACTTGAGCTACAGGATAGCTGGGAGAAGTTTCATTTTCTTTTGCTCAAAAAGGATTTCAGCTATTCCCTGATTTGTTCTGTAATGCAACTTCAGGTCTTTTGTTAAACATATTTTTATTGGATTTTAAAGTAATCACATATGAGCAGTTACAGACAATACTATTGTCCGATCTTCCAGTGTATTACAGTACATCACACCAGCAGTAAATGAGAGTCCATTGCACAATGTACAGTCTCAGCATCCACCGAATGCAGCTAAGGCGACATCACATGCATTATATACAGTAAGGCGTAAGGTTCCTAGGCACTGCTGTATTAGTAAAGTTGTGCCTGCTACAGCTTAATCTCCAAACTTTGCGTACCAATAAGCAGCATACGATCTAACTTATCTGAAGGAGGAGTTCCAACAGAGAGGTCTCCTATGCAATGCCTTTTGCTTCAAGTCTGCTCGTCAGGATTACTTTTCTAGCTGAGAACAATATAGCCAACAAAAGCAATACAAAACTGAGAGGAGGAAAAGAAGAAGGAGTAGGGAGAGAGAAGAAAGCAAAGGGATAGAGGATAGACAAGGCGGGCGATGGCCTGCGTCCTCCCAACACGGAGAACGTGGGCTATCAATGCAAGGGCACTGAAATATCTACAACCAGCGCGTGCCGTGGGTGACAGTCAAAAGGAAAGCAGGCCTGCCTGGGGTGAGGGAGAGAGCGGGGCACCGGGAGCCTGCGGAGATAGCCCCACCAAGGGGGGGGTCAAGCGATACTGCTAGCGGTTCCCCAGAGGCTACCAGCATCCGGGGGGGTCACGGCATCTTCAAAGAGGCGTAAAGCCCGGAGCTTCGGGGGCTGGAGACGAGCATGTTCCAGCTTGCAAAAGTAGTCAACCAATGGTTGCCAAATTTTGGTGAAACTGGTATCTCGAAGCTGCAGGCGCGCTGTAAGCAACTCCATTGCCATAGTATGCCACAGGCGAGTGAACCAGACATTGACCGGAGGCGTTTCAGCCTTTTTCCAGTAGAGAGCAATGATTTGCTTGGATGCACCAAGCATATGGAGGCTTAGGTGCCAGTCTCGGCGGGTCATGGCACGCAGGTTCACTGGCCGGAGGCCTAGAATGACTGTGGTTGGGTTTTCGGGCAACGGGTAACCGATTACCAGTCTGATATGGCTAAGGACCTCCTTCCAGTAGATGGTCAAGAGCGGGCACGTCCACCAGATGTGGAGAAAGTCTCCGGGGCGCTCGTGCATCGCCAGCAGAGAGGTGAGAAGGTAGGAAACATTTTGTGTAGCCTATGTGGAGTGTAATACCAGTGTGTCATGACCTTGTATGCGGTTTCCCGCTGGGAGATGCTACGGAGGACCTTCGGGACATCGCGCCACAAGTGATCCCATTGCGTGGGCGTAATGTCGGAGCCTGTGTCCGACTGCCACCTGGACTGATAAGCATGCGGGGTGACCCGCTGAGAGGGTTGGAGAACTTGATATGTGGAAGAAATTAGTCCCCTGGAGTTGTCAAAGGAGCGCACCAGCCATTCAAAAGGGGTAAAGGGGCGAGTGGCCGCCCGTGCCGATGATGATGCCTGGACCCAGTGTCGGAGTTGAATATATTGAAACCTGGGCCAGCGGAGAGAGGTAGGGAGCCATGATCCCAGCGATCATCTGGGGACCCAGCCCTATTTTGTGCAAGACAGCCCGGAGAAATACCCAGTCCACCCGGTCGAATGCTTTCTCGGCATTGAGTGACAACAAGCAGGAGGGTATCTTCCAGTGCTGAGCCTTCCCGACTAAATGCGCGATACGTCGCACATTGTCCGCACCCTGTCATTGACGAATGAAGCCAACCTGATCAGGTTCAATAAGCCCGGGTAGGTGCGGATCGAGTCGCTTAGCTAGCATTTTGGTGTAGAGTTTAAGATCTGTATTTAAGAGCGCAATAGGGCGGAAAGAGGAGCATAGTGTATGATCCTTCCCTGGTTTGGGGATCAAGGCGATTTCAGCCATGGCCATAGATGCGGAGGGCCCCTCGGTGTCTGAGAAAGAATTAAAAAGGTGAAGTAAGTGGGGCTTGATTTGCGGGAGAAAAGCGCAATAGAATGAGATCGGAAGGCCATCCGGCCCCGGAGATTTACCGAGAGGGAGGTCCTTCAGGGCGCCGGTGAGTTCCTCTGAGGTAAGCGGGTCCTCCAGGAGCTGAGCATGATAGCGGCCGATCGGGGACCAGGTACCGTCTCCCAATGCAGCCTGTATCTGTTCTGGGCTGGCCGATTCCCTGGTATAGAGGGACGAGTAGTATTCATGAAAAGCTTTTAGTTTAGCGGTTTCGGTAGTGGCCCACGTGCCATCTTCCAGTTTAAGTTTGGCGATGTGCGCCTTAGCGGCCCGTGTCCGGAGGCGACGGGCCAGGACCGCGCCCACCTTGTCTTCCCCCCTCATAGTACCGTTGTTTCAAGGCTAAAAGAGCGTGTTCAACCTTGTTGGTTCTATGCGCCCTTAGCTGACCTCTAAGCATGGCAAGTCGTCTCTTGTGGAGAGCCAGAGGACGTTCCTGGTCCAGTCTTTCAAGTGCCTTTATATCCCGCGAAAGGTTGTCTTCGAAAAGACGGGCTTCCCGAGCCCGAGCTATGGCAATGTACGTAATACAGCCTCGAATCGTGGCCTTAAACGCGTCCCAGACCACGGGAAAGGGGGTCTCAGGGAGATCGTTGGACGCAAAGTAAGAGGTGATAGCGTCCCGAATTTCCGCGACATCTACGGGATCCCGAAGAAGTTGGGGAGGAGGCGCCACCGGGGGGGGGGGCGGTGGAAGCGAGAGGAGTGGCCCTGAATGAGAAGTTCCACGTGAGCGTGGTCGGAGACGGAGATGTCGGACATAGACGCCGAGAGAGTGTCGCTAATCAGGGAGTGGGAAACGAAGATATAATCAATGCGCGAGTAAGAACGATGGACATGAGAATAGTAAGAATAGTCTCGAGCGGCTGGAGAATGATAGCGCCAAATGTCCGTTAAGCCAAGATCAGTTAAACGCCTCTTTAAGGCGGAGGACATAGCCCCTGCCCCATGGAACGAGCCGTCGCTACGGTCAAGGCCCGCGTCCCAGACCAGGTTGAAATCGCCCCCCAGGATGAGGTGAGGGTCGTCGTGTGTTAGCTGTTCTTGCAGGAGGTCCCTAAGAAAGAGGTCTTGAGCTTGATTTGGAGCATAGACATTGCAAAGGGTGAGAGCCCGCTGCCCGGTCTTGACCATCAGCTTGAGGAATATGCCATCTTTACTACGGGTTACTCTGGGGTCTCCCTGGTTGATGCCTGCCATACAGAGAATAGCCACCCCAGCCTATTTAGTGGGTGCAGATGCCCAGAATTGAAGGGGGCATTGGGGGTGGACAATGCGAGAGGTATCTGCCCTCAGCAGATGAGTCTCCTGAAGGAATACAATGTCCGGATTCTGTTGTAGTAGATATCGCCATATCTGGCGACGCTTGTTGGGGGAGTTAAGGCCCTTTGCATTGAGAGAAAGGAGTTTCAGACAGGGTATAGAAGTCATGTCACGGGTAGACCGCGCGCAAGTGCCAGCGCAGGCAGAGGAATTAGAGTGGAACGCAGCGCCGCCCCATCACCCCCACCGTATTTCCAGAGTAAGCAGGCAGAGTGGAGGCATTTCGCAGGGACCAGCGCCAAGCAGGGAGGGGGAGAGGCAGCATTCGCATAGAATAACGCACCCACGGTAGTTAGAACCACCCCTCCGCCATGGAAAGAAGAGAAAGGAAGAAGAAAAGGGAAAAGAGAGCAAGAGAAGAGAAACAAAATGTTCAAGTGCAACAGCGGCCAACATGGCCAACAAGACCTATTCCAGTCCAGGAGCAAGCCCGGCTCAATGGCACAAGCCATGCCTGAGATGTCACTCTCCGAGGAATAGGAGGGGAAGCGGGTCTCAAAATATCAGCACCGCCGTCGAGGAGCACACTCCGGTGCCGCTGCTAGGATGTAGTCGGGGCGAGGGGTGAGCAAGCTAAGGAAGTGGGGGATCAGCCCCCACCTCCGCGGGAGGCCGGAGAAGACGATGAAGATCCGTGGAGCGCAGAGGGATGCCCAGAAGCTAGTTCTCCGAGGGGCTGGGAGCCCGAGGGGGATCTCCCACCGTCCAAGGAGCGGAGGTGTTGGATGATGTCCTGTTTTGCTTGAGAGGAGGTACAATCCCCTCAGTGACACGGGCGTCTTGATCGGTGCACTCTGGCCCATTGAGGTTTTGCAGGTTCGCGGTTCAGGGATGGTAGTCTGGAGGGGCTGGATGGCGGAGTAACCTGGAGTTGAAGCAGCTGCGCAGCCTCTCGGAAGGACCGCAGCATCCGACGCTTTGATTCCCATTGGAAAATGAGTGCGAATGGGTGGCCCCATTGATACTGGATGCCCAGCTCCCTCAACTTGTCAGTGATGGGTTTGAAGTCCCTGTGGCAACGTAGCATGGTAGGGGCGAGCTCCTGAAACAGCTGGATGGTGGCGCCCTTGTAGGTGAGCTCCGGCTTGGAGCGTGCCGCCCTGAGAATGGCCTCCTTTTCCGTGAAGAAGTGGACCCGAGTCAATATGTCGGGGTAAGGCCAGGGCGGCCAGGAGGACCAGACACTCGGTGGGCATGGTCAAGGGCAGGCAGGGAGGCGTCTTCGTCCCCTCTAATTTCTTGAAGCAGGTCAGCTAGTAAGGTCATGATGTCCGATCCCTCAGTCCCAACAGGAACCCCCCTTAGGCGCAAGTTGTTGCGGTGGCCCGATTTTCCAAGTCCTCCTGCTTGATCTGTAGCTCGATGTGTTGTTCCTCCAAGGTGGCCAAACGCTGCCATAGCTGCTCCTGATCCTCGTGCGAGCGTCGACTGTCTTTTTGAGGTCATCCACTCTTCCTCCAAGTTCCACGACATCTCTCCTGAGCTCCCTGACACAGGATTGTACCTCCGTTCGGAGGGAGCCAATTTCAGATTTGAGTTCCTGCATAAAATTGGCCAGGAAGGATTGGGTGACAGGGTCAGAGGGCCCGCCGCCGATGATGCCATCTCCACAACAGGAGCGGAGCCCAGCTTGTTCCACAGGGCAGTCACAGGGTTGTCCTTCTGGGGTACTGCAGAGTCCTTCCCAGCCTTGGATCGAGTCATGGCCCCTTGGGATCCCACATGTCGGGCAGGGAGTCAAGGCCGGGTGGCTTCTCAAGCAGACATTGGGGAGCACTACTGTAGGCGGTGGCAGAACGCTCCCCAAGCGAGGGGCGAGCAATAGGGGGGCCATCCTCCAAAGTCCCGAGCCCCCGAACCCTTACACCAGCCACTCGAGAGGGTCTAGGTCACACGCCAGGGCAGTGCAAGTCCGCCAGGCATCAGGGCCACGGCCAGGCAAGTGGTGCAAGCAGGGGCCCCTCCGCAGGATCACAATGGAGTCAGCCGCATGCACCTTCCGAGGTACAAGAGTGGGAAGGGAGGGCGTCCACCCAGGGCCCAGCCGCAGCTCGTGGCGCAGACCCAGAATGTACCAGTCCGGCAGGCATCGTCCCACTCCCCAGCTCAGAAAGTGGCGTCTCAAAGCCCCCAGTGGGTATGTCGGAGGAGAAGTCCGTCCAGTGGCTGGACGCTTGATGCCCGGAGCTGCGCCGGTAGGCCTAGGATGATAGAGGGCGCCTCGGCTGATGGCCAATATGTCTACTATGAGTCAGAGCTGTGCCCCCAGGCCGGCGCACCCCCAGCCCGGTGTCCCAAGGAACATGAAACGCTCACTAGTGTTCAGGGAAGCGGCTTCGAGGTGGTCACTTCTTCAAGAGCCCTCCCGGGCCTATCAGGGACGCAAACAGCGGCCGCAGGCACCCACCTCAGGCTCTCCTCAGGGTCTCTCCAGGGTCCACCAGCATGCCCTCACCGTCAGCCATAGGGGCGCACACAACATGTAGGGGCTGTCCGGACGACGATGGCCAACATGCACCAACCAGGGGTCTCCAGCGGCGTCCCTGCGGGTCTGTAGGACCTCAGGGCTGGCAGCAGGCCTCCTCTAGCCGTGCAAGGGGGCCCAAAATGGCGGCGACGTCTGTCGTGGTAGGCCGGCCTGTCCTCGATGCACCTGTGTGGGGGGGCCCAAGCCTCCGGGCCGCTTCCTTAGACCCCAGCAGGAGATGAAGGGTCCCCAGCGCGGGGCCAAGGGGATGCAGCAGGCCCCCGCCGGGCAAAGGCCCCTCAAGGTCCAGGGAGGCCCAAGATGGTGGCCGTGGTGACGCCGGTCGAAACCCAGCTCTGTGGCGGTTGATATGCTGCCGCCCGCCTTTCAAGGCTGCAGGAGTCTTCAAGGGCCCCCTGGGGCCCCACCGTGGACGTGCGCCCCCCCTGGGGGAGAGCGAGCAGCCCGGCCAAGACCCCGCGGCCCGCACCCGTGAACTGCGCCCGGAGGCCCAAAATGGCGGTCCAAGGAGTCGTCGCCAATGGCCGCCCCCTCTGTGAGCAGCGCCAGGGGTCCGGGCCTCCGATTCGCCGCCGCGGACCCCAATATCCCCAGCAGGGCACCCAGGAGGAGCGGCAGGGAAGCGGAGCAGGCTCCAGCCAGGCAGGGAGTCCCCAAGGCCCAGGGGTCCCAAGAGGGCGGCCGCGCACGCCAGGGCCGGAGTCCACCGGGACGGAGTGCACACACCGCAGCCAGCAGTCCAAGGTGAGCGCCAAGCTCCCAAAAGCTGCCCGACTCTTCTGCTGAGCAGGCACCCCAGGCAGCGTCACCTGCGAGTCCCCAATGCCGCTTTAGAGGCTTAAATCGGCAGCGGCAGTCCAGAGCTGCCACGGCGTGCGTCTCACTCCATGAGCAGCAAGACCACGCCCCCCTCGTGGGCCTTTTTGTGGAAAGTTCAGGAAGACAATGGCTTGGGAAGTAACTTCATTGGTGCAATTCGTGCAATGTATAACAAACCTATAGCCCATTTGCAAATAATGGGACAAGAATCTGAGCCCTTTCCAATAGAAAGGGGTACGAGACAGGGTTGTCCTATCTCCCCTCTGTTATTTGCCTTATTTATTGACCCTTTTCTCAGAAGGCTAGAGTCTTCATGGGTTATTGTACCCGTTAGTCTACAGGACTGGGACACGAAAACCCTGGCCTATGCCGACGATGTGGCCATAGTTACCAGCGAACCAGACAGGGCTCTGCAGGCGGTTGAGGAGATTGCAGAAAACTTTGGGAATAGAACTGGGTTTCTGCTAAACAAGGCCAAAACCTAAGTCTTGATTAACAGTCATACACTCGCCTCTGACAGCAGGATCATGAGTGAAGCTACTTACTTAGGTATATGCATTACTCCTAAGGCGGGGCATATAATTGATTTAAATTTGATCCCCATTCTGGACAAAGCCAAGCAGGATTTTAAACGGTGGGACAATCTGAGATTGTCAATAATGGGAAGATGTAACTTAGTCAAGATGATTTTCCTGCCTAAATTACTATATGTGTTTCGTTCTGTCCCACTGGAATCCAACAGTGAATGGTTTAAGATAATTGATAGATTGGTAGCAAGCTTTATTTGGGCATATGGGAAAACTAGAAGAGCTAATATCTTCATGTGCTTACCCAGAGAAAGGGGGTGGGCGCTTCCTAACTTCAGACTATACTATCTTGCCGCTGCTATGCAGTGCTATAATATATTGTTTAACAGTCAGGCAACGGAGCGCCGCGCAGGCAATCGTGAACCCTCCATTTATGAGCTACTGATCGGCAATGCAGCGTATGGATGCTTAATGAAGTTTTGTGAGCCAAGCTATTTTAAGCGAACCCGCTTTAAGACTTTGTATGCTGCATATAGAAACTGGACGGTGGTTCGAAAGAAAATTGGGGTAGGCAGGTATAGCAGATATACTCCCCTGATCCAGAATGAACAACTGCCCTGCATATTTCATGACAGCTGCTTTGATAGATGGGGCAGCTGTGGGCTAGGCAGGCTTGGAGATCTCCTCGCTGGGAATCTGTTCACACCCTTCGATGTGATCTGTAGAAGATTTGATGTTGGGCCACAGGATTTTTTTAAGTACTTACAGATCAGGGATTTTTTTATGAAAAAGACTGGGGGAATAGCTGGCTTTGACCGAATACCCTTGCTGGAAGTGTTGGTAAAGAACATTACCCCTTCCATTTCTCAGTTATATGGATGTTTGTTGGAATTGGTCCCCGATGATTTGGAGAAACAGTGTGGGAAATGGCAGGATAGACTTGAGCTGGCTGACTCCCGCTTTTTGGAATCACTGGAGCTGGGAGGAACAATTATGTTTGAATCGAATTTGCAGTCACAACACTATAAGACGCTGTTTGATCTTTATATAACTCCAGCAAAGATTGCGAAATGGGGTGGTGTGGCGGGGACAAGGTGCCCCAGATGTCAGGCGATGGAGGCGGATCTGGTTCATATATTTTACTCCTGCCCCAGTTTAAAACTGTTAGAATTAGAAATCGCGGGCTTTTTGGGGGAGGTATTGAAATGTAAAATCACCCCACCACCGCAACTTATGTTATTGGGGGTGGACAAGACATTGTCGGGTCCTGGGATGGAAATGTTTTTCATTGCAATGACAGTTTTTAGACTGTGTATTTCTTCATCATGGTTAGATACTTTACCTCCGACCTTTCAGCAGTGGAAGGGGTGCTTTCTACATGTATATCAATTTGAAATGGCTCTGTATGCTCGTAAGGGCATGCAGGCTAAAAGGAAGGGGAGGAAGATATGGGGAGCTTTAACGACATGGCTGGATATGTTTAATTAAGTATTTACTTTTTATCCCGGAGTCTGTTTACAAACTGGACTGCATAATGAATTAGTGCTGCTACCGCATTTTTGTACACTATTTATCTTGGCTCGTTTTTTAGATCCACATGTCAGCTATTTATGTACACTTGCTGATATTGTATCTGTATTATTGATGATAAAAAAGAAATTCAATTTTTCACAATTTTTTTTTTTTTTTTAAAGTCATTCTAAATGTGGTGGAAGCTGCCTTCAAAGAAATTGACACTTACACAAAAAAGGACATCAATCAAAAAGGAACTATACAGGTGTGTTTAAAGAAATTGCATAAATTGTCAAATTAAAAATGTATGCATTACTGATCATTGGGATAAGGGAAATGTAACATAATGTAGAAATTGTACTAGACAAGGTGTAACGTTGACATTTTAAATACCCATAAAACCAATGTCAGTCCCAAACTTGAATGACTTAACATATACATCCATGTAATATTTCCCCTTGTCTAGTGCAATACCTGTATTTGATCAAATTTCAATTGGCACATACCTTTTTAAGGTGTAATACATATCTGTTTATTCTTATCAATTATCAAGTTGAAATAAACATACCGGTATTAACATTTAAAAAAAAAATTAAACATCTATTTGTTGGTGCAAGTGTCCATTATCATGATGAATGCTTGCACCTAAATTCAAATCACCATTACATAAAATGTTAACCTGTGTATGCACTTAACAAAGTAGACATTACAAAAATCTGTTGTATTTCCTTCCATATTGGTAAATAAAAATATCTACTTCACATTTTAGCCATAAACATTTCTAGGAATCAAACAATTGCAAATGAAAATTAATGCCATGACAAACTTGGTGAAATTAAAATTCTTGATTTATTTAACTTATGAGATACTTCTCTCATTGCTCAAGTTTAATGAATAATATATACAAATGGCAGTCATCTAATTGAACTGTTGTGCTCTTGTTGGTAAATTACCTCCTATATACCTGCCATGGGCAACCTCCTCAGGAAAGGGGCATCTAGTGGGCACAGAGCAAGCACCACAACAATCTTTCTCATGGGGGGGGGCTGGTTTGAGTTTGGGTGGGTTTGGCTTTGGGTTTGAGCTTGGGTGGGTTTGGGTTTGGGAGGGGTGGGTTTGGGTTTGGGTTTGGAAGGGGTCAAGGCCAGAGCAAATAAATAATCACAATGAGGAGAAAGAGCAGGATGGGTGGGAGAGTATTGGGTTTGGGAGGTAGAGGGAGCTGCAGTGGGTGATGTGTGCATATCTGTCTGTTGTGCAGATGCATGTGGGTCTGGTGTATGTTTTGTACATTTGGGTATGTGTTTCTTGGCAGATGTTTGGTGTTCGGGTAAGTGTGTGCATTAATAATAATACCAGCATTTGTAAAGCGCACAGCTACCTCCAAAGAGGTGTCCCGGCGCTGGGGGCCCTTGGGAAGATTAAGCGAGCTATTACCCAGAGTCACATGGTGCTGGGCTAACCTGCCGCCGGCACCGGGGATCGAACCGTGAATCCCGTGGTCCGGAGTCAGGCACCATGGCCGCTGCGCCACACCTCTTCCACATTTGGTTTTGGTTGGTGGTGTTGTGGGTGTAGGTGTGGTTTTGTGTGAGTGTGTTTGTTTAGATGAGTGTGCTGTTGAGGTGGTTGGTCTGGTTGTGGTGCTTGTGGGGGCATGCTTGTGGTTGTGGTGTTTGTTAGTGTGCTCTGCTTGTGGGTGTGGTGCTTGTGGGTGTGCTGTTGGTGGTGCTTGTGGGTGTGGATGTGGTGCTGGTTGTGGTAGGTGTGGGTGTGGTGGTGCTTGTGGGGGGGTGGTGGTGGGTGTTGGTGTGGTGGTGGTTATGGTGGGTGTGGTGGTGGTTGTGTGTGTGGTGCTTTTGGGTGTGGTGGGGGTGTGGTGCTCGTGGGTGTTGTGCTTGTGGGTGTGGTGGTGGTACTTGTGGATGTGGTGGTGGTTGTGGGTGTGGGAGTGCATGTGGGTGTGGTGTGTGTGGTGGTGGTTGTGGTGCTTGCGCTGGTGGTGATGGTTGTGGTGAGTGTGGGTGTAGGTGTGGGTGTAGGTGTGGTGTCTGTATGTTGTTTTGGTATGTGCTTGTGTTTCTTGGTGTGTTTGTGTTTATGTGGGGGTGAGCTGCTTGTGTCTGTTGGAGTGGGTTCATGTAACGGAGTGAGTGTGCTTGGAACAGGGCTGGAAATTGGGATGGGGAAGGGACCTCCGTTTGGGTACAAGGTTGAGCTGGTTGGGAGACTGCGGTCAGTGAGGAGGCTAGTCCTATAAAGGATCTCTGCAGGCTAGACATAGCCCTATGAATGCCTTGCAGATATGCTACCATTTGTTGCATTTGGCAACTAAGGCCCTGGATGGCATTCAGGAGTGCAGTCTGACCTACAGAGATGCTGAGTAGGGGGTCAATAGCCTCCTCACTCAGCGCAGTTGGCAGGACAGGGGCAGGGTATGAGGTGCCTGCAGCGAAGGCGACTGACCACAGCTCTTTTAGGGGGTTGGGTTTGGCCAACTGGGGGAGGGCAAGAGGGAGAGTGGAGATGGCTCTCTGGGTGACAGACAAGGACGCAGGTTGAACAGTTGCTGTAGGGTCCACCACCACTAGGGACTGGTCACTTGTGGAGGCCTCCGAAGGTGAAGTAGAGCTTGCGGCCTCCGTGCCAGTCCCCTCACCCAAAAGCCACTCTGTCCATCGGTTTCGGTGGTCTCACCAGCCAAAACACATTGGCGAGCTGCTTCACCGCCTACGTGGCCAATTTTTCCTTCGCTTGCTCCTGATGATGCTGAAAAGACATATACAATAGTTTTATTGTATCTGTATAAATAGAACTGATCATGAATTTTGATCACAAAACATTTTCCAAGTTTTCATATTTCATCTGCTTAAAGGCTCTCAAACTTTGGTTCTTTATTATCATTATCTAATGCATGTAGGAAACATCTTCAGAAACCATTTGGTCACAGTTTTGTAATTCCCCATGATAGGTCCTATATCATTTATGATCTTATCCCTTATCCATTTTTAATTCTCTCCAGGAACTGTTTAACACCTCTGAATGGTTGAGCTTTGTTGTTTAGAATAGTGAACTTTTGTCACCAAAAAGGATATAAACCAAACAAGGCCAAAAAATCTGCATTATTTTTATTCTCAAAAAGTAAAATATGAATCAATGTGTGCCAACAAATTCTGCAATGTTGTACCAATATTTGTATAAGCTGAAAGCCGGTTTCCTTTGTTTGGGCATTTAACAATGGCAACACTTACTTCAAGTAACTAAAGTATATTTCTAATGTAAAAAATATTATATGGATTCCGTATTGAGGCAGCTTATCAATGTATCACGCACTATGTATATACCTATGCTGCAGAAGAAATTAAGCAAATATTTTTTGGTGGATTGACAAATAGCTTCTACAGCATAAGTAAATACATTGGGCTTGGTAAATTTCTAATCCACTTTAGTACAGAGCAAAAATATTTTCACATTTGACTCCTAAATATCGCTAGTTATTTCAAGTTTGTTTTACTATCGTGAAATTGTTTTATATAATAACCTGGCTTTCACTTTAGGCGAAAATTGGTACAACATCACAACTCTCAACTGCCCATCAAGCTCTGGATAGGCTACCACAAGTATGTGGGCCATTAGGGGGGTCAGGGTGTGAATCATGTGCTTCCTTCATTGGGAGGACTGGCCAAGCTGGATTTCTGATGACTTCCTCATTTAGCATCGTAGGTCCTCCCACCTCTTTCGACAATGAATGCTGTGCCACTTGTAGACCCCCAGGGTCCGCACCTTCTTGCCGATGGCCTTCCAAGTAGTCTTTTTCTAATGGGTATTGACCTGTATGGGTACATGAAATGAAAGAACAAAAAAATCTTTATGTGACTTTTTGTTTCTCTGTATTGATGTAACACAATTTCACTACATCAATCACAAGCATTAGTCAAACGTTGCTACACAATATATTTTTTTCCATCCTGCCAAATAAAACAATAAATAATATTATTGTTGTAACCTGTCGACTACCCTTATCCCTTGTCATGTCCTAAAATCACTAATCCAGGCCAGTGACAACATCTAGGCCAGGGGCTCCAACATTTTCTGTAATGAGAGCTACTTCTGATCAGTGAAAATCATTGTGAAATTTTTAGACCCGGTTTAGGGACTATAGAGCAGGCTCTTAATTTAAACCTTATCTGGGGCAAGTATGTAAAGGCCATGAGAGGCGTCCTTCACATGGCATTTATGGACCTCTCCTATGCCTTCGGCCTTGTGGACAGGACGATATTGTGAGATCGAATGGATCATGCTGGCATTGACCTCTCCTTGTTGAATCTTGTAAGACGTCTGCACTGGGACACAACCACAGAAGTGCGGTACACACAATCTGGGACTGCACACAACCAATAAAGGTTACTAGAGGAGTCAGGCATGGATGTATTTTAGCTCCCTTTCTGTTTTTATTTTACATCAACTCCCTAGATGCTTCTTTAAAGCTATGTAGTACAGATGTCCCCCGTATTGGTACCCATGCAGTCCCGGTTCTCTTATATGCGGACGACTCGGTTCTTTTAGCATTAACGGTAAATGGCCGTCAGAATCTTTTTAACGGTTTTAATAATTTTTGATCAAATTAAATCTTAAGGAGAATCACCAAAAATCCTTTGTGATGACTTGTAGTCTCAAATGTACAAAGTCTTTTAGCAGTTGGGGGATGCCAATAGAAAAGGTATCCTTTTTCAATTATTCAGTCATCTTGCTTGATGCTAGTGGATCTTGGGAGAGGGTAATAAACCAGAGAACGCAAAAGGTGCCTGCTACACGGTCCAGGGATCAACAGGGGGGCACCACAGGTGCCCCCTCAAACCCTAACCGTAGGCCGCAGGAATAAGGGGGCCCTGCTAGGGGCCCCCAAACTCGCTTTCCGACAGGCTTTCCATGTCAGAAAGCCCGGCATGGAAAGCCTGTCGGAAACCGAGCATCGTAATCCGGATGGAGTAAAATGCCATTGTGAGAGGCTGGCCTGGTATAGGATGTCCACTAATGTAAGCGGGCACCTTGCACCAGTCCAGACAACCCTTATGGTGATTTAAGAGGTCTTAGACAACCATAGAAAGCTCTCTAAGTGGTAGCTGTGGAGAGCAGCCTTCAGGCTTAGTCCAGAAGGAGTGTATAGCAGCTTGTTTTATCAGAATGCAATCTTATAGTATAGATTAAGTGAAAAAGAACCACACCAAGTATTTATAAAAATATGTATTTATTATATAATACTCTCTAGTACGTTCAACTATCTCCTACATGGAGATAAACATAATGCACACAATACTTTAGCAAAGAAACACAGTAAATAGCACAAAATACACAGTGGCCCCAGGGGGGGACCAAACCATATACTAAGACAGTGGTATAAGAACCACGACTCAGATCAAGACAGGGTCGAGAGGATGTAGAAATGCTGGGGACCCAAGGCACCACCCAAGGTGAGTAGATAGGGACCCCACGGAGAGCGTGTGCAGTGTGGGAACATGACTGCGTGCTCCATACAAGTCTAAGTGCAAGTCGCGGCTGGATTTTTAAAGGTTACGGACCCTTCCCAGTGGACCCTAAAGAAACCCTGTGGAAGACAGAAGGTTGGAGAGCCACCCCACCTGTGGAAACCCGAGTGCCCACGTTGCCTACACCAGGGAAGCCGGTGCATACTAGGGTGACCAACCGTCCGTACATTTCACAGACTGTCTGTTATTTTAGTATGATGTCCGTAAGGCGTCCGTAATTTGGGGATTTCAGGAAGGTATGCTGTTCCCCTGCGAGAGGCTCCATGAGTTTAAAAGTTTTCACTCAGGGCCTCTCGCACTTATCTTTCAAACTGTAGACTGAGGCTGCCTGCAGCAGCCCCTCCCGGACCTCGCATAGACTGTGGACTGGCCCATTGTCATTCTGAAACTGCAGCTGATTATCACATAAAGAATGACAATGGGCCCTATTATAGTGACAGCATGTGGTGTGCCTTCTCCTGCATCAGACTAGGGCAAGGCATTCGGCTTTTGTGTTAGAGCCATGCTGGAGAAAATAAAAATAAAATAACTGTTGGAGGCAGAGCAATCATTTGTGCAAGGCCTCCATCTATAGGTCATTTACCACATTGTCAAGGTGGATATTTGTGAAGGGTAGAAGTGATAACCACTTTTAAAATAGTTTTTAGTTCAGTTTCTGATGTCCCTGAAAATATTATCCCTTAATAAATATAAGGTGCAAGGTAAAAGAATTCTGAGTAAACATGAATACAATGGGTTATTCAGCGAAGTGCTTCTTAATGGCATGGGACTGGAACAGCGTTTTCACTGTACATTTAAAAGTAAGATTAAAACATATGAATAATAAAATACTATTTAATGTTGATTGCTACATTAGCACAAATCTTGATTGCAGAAAGGGCCTGATGTCGCTTTGAAAAGCTGTGCGCATACTGAAAAACTGTGAAGTGCACGATTGTCTCAACCTAATATAAACTTATTTTGAATTATACTTATTTTGGTTACATATGTTTTGTCCCAAATTTTTGTCCTGAATTTTGACCTTCTGTCCTGAATTTTAACCCTTTGTCCTGAATTTTTACACTCACCGTCCTGAATTTGCACCCATGCCAGTTGGTCACCCTAGTGTATACGTGTGAAGTGGTGTCGGAAACCGCCGTCGACCCCAATGGAGGACTGCAGGAAAGTGCCGCTGTGGAATAAGGAAGAAGTGTCCGGTGGAATCCGAGGATGGATTCTGGATGAGAGGTACCTGCAAGCAGAGGGGACAGAGTCTATGTCACATGGGAGTGACCAGGAGACTTGGAAGACAAATGCCCTCCGATGTTGGGTGTTGCAGGATGGATGATGAGGACCTTGACTCTGCAGCTGTGCGAACCAGGTGATGCCGAGGAGGACCAGGAGCCATGCACGAGATGTCCCACGAAGGATGTTGAGTGCTGAGAGGTCGGTGTCCTGCGGGAACACCAACAAGCTTTGGCAAATGCAAGCAACGCAGGAATCAAAGAAGGAGCAAAGTCGGGACCAGCAAGGTCCAGGGGATTCACCGACAGCAGGGGATTCAGGGCAGGCCCGAGCAATCAGGGGAGCCGAAAAGAAACAAGTGTGACCCTCAAGTGGACCCACAGACCGGAGGCACTGGAGTCGCGAGAGGACCTCAAGCAGCTCGCCAAAAGATGCAGGCCACAATGCACATGATGCGGTGTGGCTGAAGATTCTGGTCACTAGAGGTGCTCGAGGTTGGGGCTACTTGGAGCCTGAAGATCTTCTTGGAAGGAAGCCAACAAGCCTTTGCAACTGCAAGTTTGATGCAGTGCACAGGGGTCCGGTTATTGCAACCCAGGCCTAGGGAGCTGTGGAAAAACCACCACCTGTGTTGCAGAGCCCACAGAGTCCGGAGGAGCTCAGGTTCTGCAGACCGGTCGATTTAGCTGCGGTGCCTGCAAATGCAGGAGAGTGACTCCTTTACTCCAAGGGAGATTACTTCAGGTGTCTTTGATGCTTCACAGGCCTTGGAAGGTTCCTGTATGATGCACAGGCACAGACGATGCAGCAGACTGGAAGGGAGATGAAGTCAGGCCAAAACAAAGTCCAGCGAAGTCCAGAGTGCCCAGTCAGTAGAAGCGCAGTGATGTCTGATCTGAATCTTATCCCACGACAAATCTAGGGACCTACACCCAGGTAAGCCCTTAAGTACCCTAGGGAAAGGGTTGGGGAGATTCAGGGGACCCTCCCAGGGGAGGGTCTGGACAGGGGGGAGGTTACTCCCATGTCCTTTGTCCAGTTTTGCGCCAGAGCGAGAGCCAACAGCTTCCAGAACTGGTTTGAACCGGACTATGCATGGGGACACCAAGTGTGCCCCTCATGCAGACTTTCTGGCACTGTCAGGCGCACCCACCCGGTCCGAATACACTAAATCCTGTCTGGGAGGTGGTCACACCTCCCTGTGACAGGATGCCTATTGTTCCACCTTCCTCTGCTCGAGCTTGGCTCAGCAGCAGGAGGGCAGAAATGTGTCTCCGGTCGGCAGCAACCATTTTGTGCTGTCTGGGTCTAGAAGGTTGGCACTGGGAACACCAAGAGCCTAACGGAGGGCTCTTCCAGTGGTTGGAATCATACCTCCCACAACGTTTACAGTGTGGGGGTATGATTCCAACATGTTTGATACCAAACATGATAGGATTCATTGCAGCCGTTTTCGAGATGGTCATTGTTAGAAATGGGGGTCTCTAGTTGGCAATGGCTGGCCACTGTCCAAGTAGGGACCCTTCTTCCTAAGTCAGAGTGAGAGGACTACCCTCTTTAATACCCCTGCTCAACCCTGTGGTAACGTAGCACGAGCAGGTAGGCTTATCTCAGAGGCAGGGTGTGAAGCATTTATGACCATACACAGTAACACAGTGAGGAACACTACAAAGGGACACCACACAAGTAGTTATTATAAAAAATAAGTATCTTTATATAAAGGCAGATTTATCACAAGACCAATAACTGTAAAAACCACAATACTGTCAAAAATAGGATAGCTGTTGAAGGGCTGTCAAAAATAGTTCAAAGGTTGCAAAAATAAGGTTCAAGTTCAAAGCAGTGGTCTCTGCGACCCTTTCTTTCACAAAGTACCTGGGTTTAGTAGCAAAACCAACAAAATGTCGCAAATAAGCTGTAGCGATGATTCTCGGCACGCGAGGCCGGCGATGCGATGAAATCCTTGCCGCAAGGGACGATGATGCGCCGATCTGCGGGATGCGTGCGGAGACGATGCAACAAACTTCTGCACGCTGGACTGCCGATGCGATGACTTTCTTGCCGCGTGGGAGAAGTCGATGCGGCGATCCTGTTGCGCTGTGCGATCGTGTTGCGATGCGAAGACAAGACGCTCCGCGAGGGAGCGACGAAATTCGGTGCGATGCGATCAAAGTGGGCGGACGCACGGCGTCCGCAATGCGATGTCTCGAAGCGATGATTTCTTTAGGGGTTGCGAGTGCGCGGCGACAGCAGCGCGATGATTTTCCCAGCGCGTCTCGGCTGCAGCGGCTCGCAAAGGGGCGTCAGCGATGGTCTCGTGTTGCGAGCCCTCGGCGGCAGCAGCGCGATGATTTTCCCAGCGCTCTCGACTGCAGCGGCTCGCAAAGATGCGTTAGCGTCGATTTCCAACACTTTCTTCTCTGATGCAAACTAGAGGCCCTGGAACTCACAGGAGCCTCATCAGCAGATAGCAATCCTCGCAGGGAGGAAGCAGGAGGTTGGTGGTGGAGTCTGATGTGCCTGAGACTCCAGCAGGAGGCTAGCTCTTTTCCTAGCCCTTGGGTAATTGCTGTAACAAAAATAAAAGTTCTCTCAAAAGTCCTTTTCTCTCTTCTTCAAGGTCCAGTGGTCACTGCTGCAGGCCAGTGCAAGAAACAACACACAAGCACAGGGACAGTCACTTCCTGCAGATTCCTCCAGTGGCACGGACAGAGTTTCCTCTCCAGATCCAAAAGCAATACAAAAATGTAGGGGTTTGAGCACAGATATTTATACCCCAAAAGTCTTTGTTCTTAGAAGCTACCAGTCACTGAACCTAGCCAGAACCAGTTCTGCTCAGGCCTGGAGCACTTTGTTTACCAGGCTGCATCCTTCCTTTTAGAAAGAGGGGGTCTGCTAGCAGACACACAGTGGGAGGTGGAGCCAGCATTCACCTTGCCAGGCACAGCCCTATTCAGATCAAGGAGCCACCCCTTCCCACACTCTAAATGCAGATCTCTCTATTCAACCCAGGTCTGACTCAGCCTGCCCTGCCAGACAGCCAATACACATAACGGCAGAGCACACTGGAAGGCTTAGGCAAGAAAATACCTATTTTCTAAAAGTGGTATTTTCAAACACAGAATATAAAAATAAACTTCACTAAAAGGTGTATTTTAATATTCTGAGCTCAGGCATACTAAATTCGTTTTTCTACCATGTCCCTGGGGTCAGTTAGGACTATAGAATGTAATAGTCAAACTGCCCATTCTAGCCTATGAGGAACAGGTAGCCTTACAGTAGTGAAAAACGAAATGGTGCATAATTCACTACCAGGACATGCTACACACACCAAGGCATGTCCTGCCTTACACATACAATGCACCCTACCATAGGGGTGACTTACAGGCTGCCAAGGGAAGGTTCAGGGGCTGGGAAGTGAGTGCACTTCACAGCCAAGATGGCAGTTCTGGACTGCACACAGACACTGCAGTGGCAGGTCTGAGACACACTTTACAAGCTGCTTCTGTGGGTGGCACACATCAGTGCTGCAGGCCCACCAGCAGCATTTGGTTTACCAGCCCTGGGCACACATAGGCCACACTACTAGGGACTAACAGGTAAACCAAATAAGCCAATCAGGGATATACCAATTCACATAGACATATTTACACAGGGAGCATTCGCGCTGTGACACTGAATGGCAGTGGCACAGTGCCCAGAGCATCTAACACCAGTAAAACAGAGGAGACAACAGCGAAAAATGGAAGGGAGACCCACGCCAATGGTGCCAGGTCTAACAGTCATCGCGTAATTACGAGGTAACCCATATAGTATATGGCTGCTTCACTGACAACCCGGGAGAATGGACTCCGTAGGCTGCAGGGGTGTCCTGCTCATGCAGGGGCACCCTCTCACTTAGAACCAAGCACCCTGCCTTCAGGATTGCAAAGGCCTGCTATAGGGGTGACTTATAGGTTTTAAGTGCAGTGACCCTAGATATAGGAAACCTATATCTAAAGTAAGTGGTGTGAGCACCATCTTACACAGGCTGCAATGGCAGGCCTGTAGTTCCCTTTTGCATGGTCTCTCATGGGTGGCATAATACATGGTTCCGCCCATGGTAGACCTCTGGGGTACCTATGCCCTGGGTACATGGGTACCATATACTAGGGACTTATAAGGGTACCCAAGTATCAAATCTGGGGATGTACCTAAGTACTGAACATAACAATTTAGGGAGAAAGCAGATAGACTGGGGTCCTGATTAGCAGGGTCCCAGTCAGACTAGTCAAAAACAGCATCACATCAAGCAAAAAGTGGGGATAACCTAGAAGCAGATCCTACTTTCCTACAGCAATCCATAGGGATTACATGACAGTTCCGACTGGCAGGCGGGCTCCTTGAGCCCGTTGGAAGCCAGCCGGAATGTCTGGCCGGTATTAAAACCAACAGCCTCCATTGTAATGAGGCTGTCGGTTCTGAAACTGCGATGAGACTCGGAAAGCCTGTGTAGTGCGTTCGGAGGCTTTCCGAGCCTCATTGTAATCGGCCCCCAAATACCATATATCAGTTGGGTTTGTGCTATTTATTCTTTTTGGTCATTCTTGGAGATTGTGAGAAACATTAGCTACATGTCAATTATTTATGAATAAGAAATCATTTTATTTTTTACACTTTAATATGTCTGATGGAAGGAAAAAATTGAGAAACAAATTGAGAAAAAAATACTACAGCAGTCTTTGACTTTGTTAGTTTTGTTTTTATTCAACAAAAACAAATAAACTAAAATAGAAGTAAAAAAAAATCTAACAAAAATTATAAAAGTCAATCATGGTGAATGAAACTATTATTGAAGAGCCAAAAATGTTTGAAATTCAGTGTTCAAAATTCAACTGGCATCAGAAAGCTGAATGTGTCCACAAAATTGTCCACAGAATGAATGTTAGTGTCACACTGGAGGAAATTAGGTTCTGCGTCTCTTGGTGGTGGTCTTGCCATCCTCTCCTGGTGGTCCAGATGAACGTGTGCTCCTGCGGGGGGCTGATGGATCCCCAGTTGCAGGGACTGAGGTGGGCGCAGGTGTCGCCTCTTGTGGTAAGGTCTCCCTTTTTGTGACTGAGGGAGATGTAGTTGGCCCAGATTTTATTGGACCACAGAAAAAGGAAGGTGGTGCTGGAAATGCCCTGCACATATGGGTGTAAATGTTATGCAGCATCCCAGTCAGGCCCAAATTGGAGTTTAGAGTCTCTATCTGTACATTGTGCTCCCTCTGCAACTGCTTCATCTCCCGGAGTTCTGTAAGGATCTGGCACATCATGTCTTGGGACTGATGAAAGGATCCCAAGACTTGGGCAATGGTGATCTGGGTGACAGTGAACCCAGTGCCCTCACTTTGCTGGCCCACAGATTCTCTCCCACGACCCTTACCCCCACTACCCTTTGGCCTTGACCCAATGTGCCCCATCCCACTGGTTCCTAGCTGACCTGAAGATGATGGTAGTGTTTGTTGAACTGCAGCCAGGACTTGGGGCACAAGATTGAGGTGATGTTGGTTTGGACACAGGAAGTGGAGGTATCCATAGGCTGAGGGGTGGTAACAGCTGGGGTGGGAAGTGTAGGTGTGGGCCGAGCGTGACTCACTGGAGCGGTCTGCCCAAGCAGACTAGATGGACCAGGCTGTTCCTCATCATCCGGACTTTCATGAGTGGAGTCCTCTCTGAAAGCTTGTTCCTGGTCTGGAGTGGAGGTATCCTGAGTGGAAGTTTGTTGTCCATGTACTCTGGGTGTTGGACCTATAATGACTGCAAAAAAATTTAAAAAGTTGTAAAAGTCTGGTTTATACGGCAAAGGAGTTTGAAGCTGAAAATGAAGAAGAACAAAAGGAAAAAGTTAATTAATATATTGAATGTGCCTTTCAGTGGTATTATGATAAATTACAGAAACAGTTTAAATTGCACACAAAACAACTTCCAAATAGCAGTTAAAAAGATGTCATAAAATGAAATACAATTTGAAAGAATACATAAGATATACCAAACATGCAACACAACACAGTAGAGAGGAGAAATGTGACAGAAAGCATTCCAAGGCACTGCAGCCAAAATGCTGACAATTATACAACTTAGTAGGATATTTAGATTTATTCATCATATAAAAATTGCCATAGTACATTTATTTAAAAAATGTGTTTTATAAGAGACAGCTGATATTCAGCATACAAAATTCAATAACTTCCCATTTGTAAGTCAGAAACTTTAATTTTGATCAATTCAATGAGATACCAAGGATAGGACAACATGCAACCTTAAACACAAACACACTTAAAAACACAGCATGAAATAGAGATTGATAAACTACATAGCACTTCAACATATGTGATAATTTTCAGAAAAGAGAGAAAGATCAAAATAGCATTGCAGTATTATTTTCATATAACAAAAACAAGGCATCATGGTAGTTGTAGTCATTTTAATTAAACATGCACAACATTTGCAAATTAGTAAGTTAAACATACCTAGTGAAAATATGGGAGACATCGTTTACATCGAATGCGCTACAACGCATTCCATTACAGCGCAGTCGTTACAGCGCGAACCATTACATCACAAGTCGTTACAACAGCTTGCTGTAGGGGGCAGAAGGTGTTGGATTTACAATCCAACACCTTCCCTGCTGTTGCACAAACTGGAGTAGGAATAGTAAATTATACTATTCCTAAGTCCAGAGCGACCCCCTACAGCAAGTCGTTGTAACAACTTGCGATGCAATGGTTCGCGTTGTAACAACGCAGTCGTTATAACGACCGCGTTGTAATGGAATGTGTTGTAGCGCATTCGATGTAAAGAGACATATTTGAAAATATGCAGTAAGAATAAAAACTGACATTTAAAATATAAAACACATATATGAAATATGTTATTTGGTGTAAAAGCACCAGTACATCATGTGAACTGTAATGGAGATTGAAACCTGTAATCTTAATTACAACAAAATACATTCAAGCAAACAAACAAGACAAAAAATATTAATATACTAATATATCTAGGTTTATATGTTTAACAAAGGTGCAAAATACTTAGCAACAGCTAAATTAAAATGCAAAATGAGATTTAGGTCTAGTGAAACATTCAAAAGTATAACTCACCAGTCTCTACTCCACCAGGAATTCCTGACAAGCCTTCAGGATGTAGGATCTGCAAGGCCTTCTCCTTCCAGGGAAAAAGTCGTAAGGGGGGCTCGGAGGGCCACCACCAGTCCTCTGGGCCTCCAGGTGATGCTTGGAGGCCAGGGAACGTACTCTCCCCCAAAGGTCGTTCCACCTCTTCCTAATTTCCTCCTGTGTGTGCATGTTGTTTGCTACAGCATTCACTCTGTCAACTAATCTGGCCCACATTTGCCTTTTCTGAGATATGGTTGCATTTTGGACTTGGGCTCCGAACAATTGTGGCTCTACTCTAATAATTTCATCTCTCTGACAATTATCTCTCTGTAAAATGGAGATTTCTCCTCCCTGCCATTATAATGTATTGAAATTAAATGAATTTGTGAACCCACAAGTAAAATAAAATGTAAAATGCACACGAAACAGAGGGAGCAAAAATATACCCAGAAAACTCTGACAAAACATCTCCAGGACAATGCTGTGCTGTGTATGAATGGTAAAGGATCATGGTCTCAAATGGATGTGTTTTATGGGGTGGGATGCAGGTGCAAACAATTAGGCAAAACACATCAGGTGTGTGATGCTAGCTTCCATCCTACAGCCACAGGAATAGTCCAATGTTGACCACATCCAGCGACGTAATCACTCCGTCAGCAAACCACCCCTAGAACACTGCCAGCACAACTGTAAAATCTAAATAGGCTCACCGAAATCCCGCCACCCTGATGGTGACAGAGTAATGTTAGCCAGCAGAGAAGTCTGCTGCATCGACAGCAGCAAACCGCTTACATGACCGGAAATACTCTGTCGAAGCGGATGACAGTTCAGCCAGCACAAGTCTAAATAGTGTGGGCATGATACCGTCAGCTTGGTGGAGCACTTGTGCACTCTGCCACAGAGGGACGATGGTAGTCCCGCCAAGATCTAAATCAGGCCCTAAGTGATTTACCCAAACGCAAGGCCTTGATTCAAACCTGGTTTTCCATGTTCCAAGGTCAGCAACTCTAGCCACTGGTCACATCTCCTCCATAGAAACTTGCTTTAACTGTAAGAAACTAAGGTTGTATCATTTCAGGTTATTTACACATAAGTGCTTTCAGCCAGCCCTCTCCATCCATTGGTCTGTTATTGTGTCATTCACCTTTTTTCTTCCATTTACTACAGCATACAGTATGGGTAAATACCTCAGCTCACATTATCCACTGGTTAACTTCACTGTCAATGACGGGATTTTGCCCTTTCACAAGGACAAGACTACTTTGTGTGTGGGTGGGCACCAGACGTAAACTGCTAGAACATGGACCACACCCAATCCCATTACAGAACATAAAGATTATTATATGATGTACATAAATAAAGGAACACCCCAGCTCTGCATCCTCATTCTGATCCAATTAACATATACACAATATATCACCCTCTCTCTAATAACCACACACAACTAAACCATATATTATACACACACTAACCCACATCACGGGATACCACTTAAAAGGTGCCACAGACAAGGACTATTAACACACAGCTTAGCACTCACACATGCACACCAGCCACAACAGTTTATTTATTAACACAATCACTCATTCATACAGGACAACACCAGACTCAGCTTGGACATTGCATCAGCTAAGCCTTCTTACATCAACAATCTCCATTCCAGCTTCCTTACTTGAAAGATTTGCATTTCCTTCTACACTCTCACCATCACCTTCATTGATACTACAATCACCACCTCTTGGACCCAGTTCATTGACCTACAGTATACTCTGAAACACATCCCCCTACAGGTCAAGACATAAAATTGAAAAGCTTTGGTGCATATGACACAGACCATTGAATTTATTTAATAAATTGCCCAACTGTGCATAGAAAAAGCTAGCTGCAAGTCACATTTTTTGGTGAACTGAACACACGAGTAATGTGAACTTAAAGAATTCAAAAGTCACCATTAGCCTGGCATTATGATAAGCGTGAATACAATATACATGATGTACAATTCCAAATTGTGGCTGTCATCAAAGGAATCAAATGCAATAGAGAGGATGTGTTGCTTCAAAAAGCGGCATACAAGATTGAGGTACTTAAAATTCCTTGCCCAAAGACCTTAATGACAGTTTTGATTTTGCATGCTTTCTATAAACTACAATGGAAATGATAAACAGATTGCTAAATGTTAAATAGCAAGACTTCATTTCAGATACCAAGTTGAAGATCCAGACAACGAAGAACTTTGAATGCTTGCATTTATATGTGATACAGGACATTCATGTGATTACAAAGAAGGTCTACCACATTTTTGTCATGTTTTGTCTTGTTTGAGCTCCACTAAGGGCCTGATTACGAGTTTGGCGGTGCGGAGCCGGGTCCACCCTGCGGCCGCACCTCCAAAGCTGTGGTCAGAGCACAGGCCAGATTAGGAGTTTCCTCCTGTCTGGCGGGCTTTTTTTGCGTTCCCACATCGGTGCCTCTAAAAATGGGAACCACAATGGGAACGCCAAAAACAGTTCCTATATGGCATAGACTGTTAAGCCGATGCCGTGAAGGAACTGGTGTGCATGCACACAGGGGGATACATGTTGTGCCCACCTGTGTGCATCTACATGGCGTGAGGCACCAGGGGGGCCTGTAGGCCCCCCTTGGTTTCCTCTCCACCATGCTTTTCATGGAGGAGGAACTGCCATGAAAACCGTGGCAGAGAGGAAACTTGTAATATGCTTGGCAGGACCGTGGAGGTCCCACCATGCATATTACTGCCTCTACAATGCTGCACCATCACCAGGGAACGACGGTTCCCTGGCGGCTGCGGCGGGGCAATGGCTGTCTGACCGCCCTAATTTTAATATGGCGGTAGGGAGACCGCCACACTCATGCGAGTCTGCTGGTCTGTGGACCGCCCGACTCGTAATCAAGCCCTAAGTGTCCAATTAAGCTCCTGAAGAAGTGCTGTGCACAGAAGCCATTGAGTGAAGGACATAAATGAAATCTCATAAGATTTAAAATTAAATGAAATTAAGGGATGCTTGACTGAACATTGTTTCAAATTGCACTAAATATTTCATTATACAATCTGGAAGACTTTTTGAGGTAAGGAGCAAAATGCCATTGGCCTAACAGTAAACACCACCAGCTAGTTTTGACACGTGCCAACGTGGATACGCTCCATGGATTCCTATCACTTGCTTCCTCAATCTACTTTCTTACACTTGCCATCCCATACTCACCATCCGAAGTATCTTCACTTACTCAAAATCATCCCTCTAAAGCCGTATGCATCTCAAAGCACCAACGCATCCATTCCTCTACCACCAGGCTCTGAGTCACTCCTTCCTCCAGCCCCATCATCCATACCTTCACTTTCCCCTTCTCGCTCTTTCTCACAAAATCCATGATTTAACTTGCTACAAGCTATTCTATCATACAGCAGCTCAAGTGCACCCTTCAATTTGCAACTATGCAGGATTTCATCCACTTCCTTAGTCTCTCAGATAATGTTTATTGCTTGTAAAAATGAATGTGATGTTGGTTTACTGTGGTGCAGCTCTGTGAGTCTGTTCCAGAGGTCAAAGTGGGGGTTCTGTGGGGATAAACATGCCCATATTCTTTTAGTTAAACAAACAGTTCTTCTATTTTTTGTTAAAAGACAGCTGTCCTAGATTCGCGTTCTGGCATGATGTGCTGTACCAAAATAAAAGGCATGGAACCTTGACTAATACAACCTCTCCCAGACACAGTGCTTAATTTAAGCCAGTGGGTTCCAGTGCTCGGCACTGGAACCTAATTGTCAACACCGAGACTTATGACAGTCTGCCATATGGTGATGCTGTATAACTAATTTAGAGATGAGGACAACAACAGTTGTTTATTCATTCAGTATACAGTCAAAATGACTAACACCTGCGGAGGAAGCCATTCTTATAGCATTGGTGGCCTGAAATAGTCTGAATTGTCACATTGTAGGAGTGTTATGGTTAGTAGTTGTGCTTGTACTGTCAATGGCAGTGCTGGCAGGGGCAACAGGTGTTGCAAGCTACAGTTGCCTCCTGATGAGGACCCTGTCAATTATTATTTTACAAATTAAGCACTGCCCAGACAGCCCAGTTGACTGGATTCCATACTTGGAATTTAATTGGCATCTCACAGCTAGGCGACCTATGGTCTCAATTCCACATTATTAAACCATACAGTGTTCTGATAGTAAAATTTGGTCTCCACACGTCTAAATTCTTTCGTTATTTACATTTGCACCATGTCCTAGAGTGCTACTGCACCAGAATGGAAGATGTCCCTGAGTGCCACCCACTAGAAAGGCAAAATATTGTACCACAATGGGGACACAAAGCCATCCCCAACATATACTGTTCACTACTGGTAAACTCACCGTTCCCATTGCTGCCCTTGAAAGCCAAATGGGAGGCTGATGTAGGTACTTTATCTGATGATGACTAGGTAGAAGCCAAAATGGCCGTTAAAATGTTTGTGATCTCTTCATACCCGTGCCTTATCCAGTTGAAATACTTTCATAGATTTTAAGATCTCTTCTCCCTGTGAAGAATGGTACATGCACAAGACCCTATTTAAGAGTCGGTTTGCGTCGCGTTTGCACCACTCAACATGGTACATGCATGATGCAAATGTTAAATGAGATTTATGAAGCCATGCAAGGCCATTGCATGTCCCTGGGTAGCTCCATAAATCTGGAGCAAAGCATTGCAGCGCAAATCACTGTGTTGCCTTACTCTGCCCTGGGAAGGCGTTCAAAGGGCATTGCGTGGGTGTTCACATGCAACTCCCATGGACTTTGACGCATTCCCAGATTTACCAGAACCAGTAAATCTGGGAATGCGCCAAAAAATACGCCTTACCAGGAGCGGCATAACAAGGAGAAATATTTTTATTTCTCCTCGTAACTTCCTCTTTCTCTGTGTGCTGCAATCTGCAGCACACATAGATAGAGGAATATGCCTTTCAGAATTGTTTTTGAACAGGAAGGTGTCCCTTCCTGCAGAAAAACAATCCTGCATAAAATGCAGGCACCCTTGCACCCAAGGTGCCTGCATTGCCACTGGGCTGCCAAAAGGGCGCCAACACTGGGGAAAAGGCAAGAATGAACCGTATTGCCTTAAATACAGCACATTCCTGCCCTTTCCCTGTCACGCAGTGCAGCACAGCAAGGTGACTTGCTGCGCTGCGTGATGACATTATAGTAAATAGGCCCCTCAATGTTTAAGGTGTAAAGAATATAGGGGCACTTTCATGTCATTTAGGAATGTCATGTGATAGTTCATTATTGCCAAAAACTGGCATGTGTACTGGAACGGCTATGAGCCGTACAGTGAGCCTTGATCCCAAGGTGCTATTACTGGGTTTTATGGACAACTGGGAAGGTCTAGCTAGCAACAGAAATCTGGTGAGCATGGGCTTTCTGTTGACCAAAAGGGATGTCACAAAACATTGGAGCTTGGAGAGTCCCATGCTGTAGGAATTGACAAGGGGCATGGACTTCTGAGCCGAAACAAAAGAAAAGGTATACCGAGTAGGAGGTTGCCTAAGAAAGCATGCTAAAGTCTGTGAAAATGTGCATATAATTCAAGTTGCTGCTGTCATGTAACTTCTGAACCAGTAATTAATATGAATGGGTAATGGGGTTAATCAACTGATCTGTAATGTTTAGTTTTGGTGGGGGCAAGGGGCTTTTAAAATTATACCAATAAAAAGAGCTAATAAAAAAGAGACAACTGTCCTGGGACAGTTACTTCCGAGTTACCCAACCAGCATTCGTTCTGTGGCTCTCTGGTTACACACCCAAACATCAGCAGTGATCGCATTAACCAACAGAGATTTATTCAAATAAAATTGTGCATTTAACACTGATTAGTTTAATCATTGCACTTCTTTTTCACTTAAGGTGCTAAGGTATGTGCATTATTTTACCTGCAGCGACCCAAAAAATAGTTACAGGATACTTTATTCTTTTAAGTCATGCCTTTGACCCCCCCCCCCAACCCCCACCCCCACCCCCTCACGTTCACTGACATTGCACTCAGCATCACAGGTCCCATACTTTTTCTAATGCTCTTCGAGCACTGGTTTGTTCCCAACCTGGACTTGTATTTTAAAGGGGATATAACACACATCAATGCAGTGGTATCCTAGACTATCTGATTTGCAGTGCCTCATGAGCACGTTGCACCCACTCATACCTGCAACCACTCGCCAGGCTGCGTCATCCTCTGACGTCAGAATGCCAAAGTTGATGATATAATAGCTACCGTGGGTATTAAATTTCAAAAGGTTAATTACTGTTTTGTCGAAGTTTTATAAGCAATAAAAAATTAATTTAACATGCATTTTGCACTCCATATAGTTCTTTAGAAAGATTAGTGAAGTATTGAGTAATAAAAATGTATATATAATCCACCTGCTATAGGAAACAAGCGTCTTTTACTTAAAAATGAAGGCTTATCCATTATTCACCGGGTCTGGCTACATAATACTTTCATACGAATAATTATCACAGTGCCGTCTTTCCCATTTATGGCCACATGATGGCAGGACTGCACGTGAAATGGAAAAAGGCCAGCGTGCTAGAAGTGCAGTAGGAAAGCTATGTCTGTGTGAAAGTCCAGAAGCCATACCGCCTCCAGGGTTCATTGAAAAATCTTGTCATATTGAATACCTGTCTTAATGCGAATCCTCAGTGTGAAACGGCCGGTTTTGAGTTTCCTAGATTCAAGCCATTTTTTCCGTATATAAAGAACAAATACAACGTTTGTGAAACAATTAACCACGAGATGGCAGCATTGTGTTTGAAAAGAACGAAAATGCTTTAATGCACTATCTCAAAAAGAAGAAAAGAGACATGTTATGGTAAGGTGTGCAGCATTGTGAATGTCATTTTCACGTATGGCAGCATATGGATTATAATTACTCTCGGCTGAATTGATTTAGTCGCCTGTTGGTGCATGAAATAACACCCGACTCCATGTCCGAACACCGCTTTAATACAGTATGACTTGGCGGACCCCACATAGGAGATTCTTTTGAGATGGCCCAATCACAAACTCATGACCTACAGCATGGGTACTCACAAACATTTTCCGGGGCCTCAAAGTTTGGTCTATGGTGTGACCGAGGGCTGCACTGATGCCAGCGGGGGGGGGACGGGGGGGTGTTAAGTGGGTGTAGGGAAGCAAAGCATGTATTTCTAGTGGCTGTCTTTAAAAATGAAGGTGTTCCTAAAGTTAAGGGCCTAGCTACTTCCTTTCCCTAACTGCAATTAACCTTTAAATAAGTGATTGCTGTATATTTAAAAAAACAATTCCATGTTAGTGCTGAGTCGAGTAAAAAGCAGCCCAGTGCTGCTGCTGCCTAGGGGGCCGCATGTAGAGGTCAGGAGGGCCGCATGAGGCTCCCGGTACGTACTTTGAGTATCACTGACCTACAGTCACGCTTCACCAGCATTAAAAAAAAGATAACCGACTGTGGTCCTTCCCATGCTGACAAAAAACGAATCTTAACCAATCATTACCACATATCTACAAAGAGCTCAATGGATAACACCAACGATAAACCAGGTGTATGCCCTCTTCTTCCACAAAAGAAAACTACTGCATCTAAATTGTTTGCTTGTGAGTATCCATTTAATGAGCAAAAATAAATGCAACAACTTTAATCTACTGACAGTCACAGAACCAAGCGTTCTATTTATCACTGAAATGTGGTTGGGGAAAAGTCATGGCTGTAGTGCAACATGAAGCTATCCCCCTGGATATCAAGCCATTCCACATAACTGAGGAAGAAAAAAGGAGGTGGACTAGTCATTGTATTTAAGGGCACCATAACAATCACCAAGTTGGAAGAGGTGACTACATAAGGTTGTGAAGCTCTCCTTGCTAGATGGCAACTCAACCCCACCTTTACCTGCCACATCCTCTTGCTCTACAGACCTCCACCCAACAACCAAGCTTTTACTGATGCTTTTTTGGGTACAGTTTCAGTTCTATCTACAAAAATGTCCAATAGTTTTATACTTGGTGACCTAAACATCTGGTTTGATAAATCAAATAAGCCTCACAAAATGCTGTTATATCAGGTCTAAATACAAAAACCGTACAATAGATCATCTCTGGACCCACCCACATAGCAGGTCATACACTGGATGTAAGTTTCTCCAATCCAGAACTAACCACCATTCAACAAATCACACATTATGTTACGTGGACCCATCATCACCTTCCCATTCAAGATCTCAAAACAAATCTACTAAATCCCACCACCCAACTACATTCTGCAGACAGTGGAACAAACTAATCATGCAGGAACGGGAATCACAACTAAGAATAGATACTCAACTGGAAACAATAAATTCAGTGGAAAACATCCTCAGCATTTGACACATTAACCCCCAAAATGACTTCTAAATTAAGAAGGCCACTTAAATGAATGAAGAGCTGAAAAAATAAAAGGACAAATATACTTTGAAGCAACTGACTCAAGTCTAAGAACCCTGAAGGCAGAATGTACCTACACAGACAATATAGAAAGTACAAATCATGCATAGAAAAGGCCACAAAATGTATGATGAGATGGCTAGTGATAGAAACCGATCTGGAACGGCAGGACCTAGAGCACCTATTGCACGTAGGGAATCTCTTGAAATCAGTCTGACAGGACCAAACCGAGACACACTTAACCCAGACCAGTAAGAGTCATTAAGTCCTGCTGGGACAAATACACCAAGAGACTAAGAGTTGTCTCCCCATACTCCCCCCTACCTTCCACTGTGGGTGATACCGGGATTATTGAAAGTAGTGGATCACCATGCTACGCAGCTGTGGACACAGGCAGGCATTGACACAATGAGTGACATTTACACCGATGGTAAACTACTCACATTCAAAGCTCTAATGGACGATTTTGGCTTACAAAGAGGGCAGTTCCTAACCTTTAAGCACTGTGTGGAGAGTTCCAAAGCGCATAGGGTGGTTATGTGGTAGAACCACTACACGTAGAAGTACCGACCGTATTACTGACATATGGGACACAACGTAAGGCTGTGACATGTATGCACCCTGCCGTAGCCCTCACCTTGTGGCTTGAGCTGCTTGCATCGCTGCCATGGCCCAGACAGAAGAATTGGAGTGCAACACTGCAGACATGCTCTCAAGGGAGATTGGAACCAGACAGCGGTGTTGCAGCCTTCAGAAAGGACTATCCCGGTCACCATGGCTGGGACGAACAAGTCGTCATCCCACCTTTTCCCCAGTGAGTCTTCTGTTGGGCGAGGAGGGCTATTACAGTGGGAAATGTGGAGACACATCGAGGGTGCATTCATTGCAACAAAAGACTGAAACATATCAGGGCCACCTGATTGGACCAACTTGATCGGCGAGGGGGTTGACAGCCTCAGATGCCTTGATGGCATGCTATGCCCGAGTGGTGGGGTTCATCTCTCCCTCCCTGTTCACAGTTGCTGATGAGCTGAATACACAGAGGGAAGATCTCATCGGAACAATCTTCTGTTAGTGGATCTACCAGAAGGTTCAGAGGGCCAGTGGTCTTCTTTACTGATTGGTGCAGGTCCTCGATTACGACAATGAACCTATTGTTCTGTTTCATCCTCAAGAGGGCCCACAGAGCGTTGACTCCTGTGCCCCCGCCCCGGGCTCTCCATATCCTATTATCATTAGAGTGCTGAATTATGCAGGTAGGGAAGCAATCCTCAGGCAGGCAAGGCAACATATTAATCTGTGTTGCACCATGGCAAAAGTAATGATATTCCCAGATTACTCTCATAAAGTGCAACTTGGAGACTGGGGACCTTGAAACGATCATTTTCACATTCCATGAAACAGGAGGCGGACAGTGGGACAATGCTCTGAAATTAGAGTCTGCTGCGATACATAGTTGTTGAAGGGGTAGTGGGGGGAAATGTGCTTGAGGATACAATCTTGCTGTGCACCTCTGAGACAGTGCAGAACCTGACGCATCTTATGTGTAATGCTGTCAAAGCTGTACCTGTCATGTAATTTTGTTTCTGCAAAAATAGTATAAAAGAATTTGAAAGTTGACCTGCCATCAATAGGGAGCCAACATTGTGAATGCAGCACAGTGATGTTAACAGAGTGACCAGTCCTAGAGATTATCTCAAATGCAACAAGATGATGGACGGAGTGCTGAAACTTTTCAATCTCTCACCCCCAGTCAAGAGATCTGGGTTTAATCCATCGTTCTTTTGCTCACTATGTCACCCCAGTTTGGACTCAGCCATATGCAAATCAGTCTTGACCCTGTTGCTCATGGGAAAAATCCAGCCCAAACTGCCAGACTGGGTCCTCCCTCGACTGGAAACAAGCATCTTGGGACTGGTTTCGGGTTTTCACCCCTCATCAGCCAGGCTAGTTTGAATCCAGTGGCACAGCAAGCAAGGGACCCACATCTGGCGAAGTGAGCAAAAGAACAATGATGGATTCAACCCAGATCTAATAGTGACTGGGGGTGAGTGTCTGAAAAGTTTCAGTGCTCCGTCCATCATTTTATTGTGTTTGCTTTCTTTTTTTTTTAGTCCTAGAAATGAGACATGCAGCAGCAAGCAGAGAAGCTTTTAGCAGAGCAAGGTGAGTTTTTGGAATACCAAAAGAATAGAATTGCCATAGTCAATTCTCAATTGTACCAGTGTGTGGGTCACAACTTTAAGGTCTTGTTCTCTGAGGAGGGGTTTGATTTGATGAATTAACCAAAGGTAGTGATTGGCACTAGTGACCAATGTTTTTCTGGAGGTTTAATCGGGAGTCAAGGATGAGACCTAGAGAACTGGCACCTTCAAAAGTGGACAAATCACGGCCTAGAATGTTGGCAGAGAAGATTGATTACTGCAGTATTGTGGATCAGGCTTGTGACATGATGAGGTGGAGTTCTGTTGTGATAGCATTGAATTTGGGATGATGAGCAGTCATCGATGTTTGTATCTTCCCGAGAGTTGTTGTGATCAGGGTGACTTCCTTAGAAGTTGTGACTTTCATGTACATCTGTGCCTCCTCTGAAGGTACAATAATAGGCCTGAGTCTCTTTTAACGTTTCCCAGACATTCTCGATAGAGGTTGAACAGTGCTGGGGCTACGATTGATCCCTGAGGCGCACCCTGGCGCACTGGAGTGGGTAGAAAAGGAAGGTGCTTATTTTGATGACTTGAAATCAGTCAAG
The DNA here is from genome assembly GCA_963921515.1 of Calotriton arnoldi. Taxonomy (NCBI): domain Eukaryota; kingdom Metazoa; phylum Chordata; class Amphibia; order Caudata; family Salamandridae; genus Calotriton; species Calotriton arnoldi. Next base: position 251,078 of record CAWUFW010008428.1, on the reverse strand, counting down.
TAAATATTATATGAACTAGTTGAGAACCTTGTTTTGGAAGCTCATGCAATCCTTTAATGTCTGGATTGGCATGTCAATGATTCAGTATCAAAGGCTTTTGAGAGGTTTAGTAGAACCAGCAGGCAATAATCTCCTTCTTCAAACATACAAGGTGTGTCAACAATAATTTATAAAACTACTTTTTCAGTACTGTAAACAGCCTGAAAACCTGATTGGAAGTCATGAATGAGGTTGTTATTATTGACAAAAAATTTCTGTAGATTATGTATGCTACTTTCCATTTGTTTTGTTGGGAACAGACGATCATAGAAGGGACTGATGTTATTCATGTCATCCTAGTAGGCAGATGTTTTTTGGGAAAGGGCGCGACTTGACTCACTTTTTCGATAGTCGGGAAAAACTCTGAGTGAGGGAGAGGTTAATCAATTTGCCCCAATTGGGACAAGAGTATCACACATTTCTTTGTCTAGGTTGATTGCTGGAGGGCCGGAAACATGATTAGAATGTTTAATTTTGGACAATATGTGAAACAGTTCAGTTTCTGAAAATGTTTTGAAGATAGACCAGCCATTAAGGGATATTCTGCATAGGGAAGGGGGCAAGAAACTGAGAAGGAAAGAAAGGGATATTTCGATAGCTTTGAGCTTTGTGTCAAAGAAGCAACTGAATTCTTTGCATCTCTTTTGAGACTCAACAACGTTAACGGGAGGTGGTGGGTATGTAGCAGATTTAACAACCTCAAAGAGCTTCTTCAGTCTGATCTAGGCCAAATGAATTTGGGATTTGATTAATCAGGATTTAAATTCTATAATGCATTATTTGTATGATCTTCTGGCTACCCCCAAGTCAACCAGTTTATACTTGAAGGGTTTAAGGAACCAAGATGGTTTGGACAACCTGAGTATTTTTTTGCTTGGCGAGTTCTTTTGTGTACTAGCGGTCAGATCACTTGTTTCTGCTTTTTTTTCTCTATGCAGTGCAATATCATTGATGATCCCAGATAAAAATAATTTAAAAAGCTCTTAGCAACATTCATATGCACATCTGCAGGTAGCAAAGAAAGGTTCAAGGCCAAGCTGGAGGCTAACTCAATGGATTAATATTCCCTAGGGCTCAAATCCATCTTCTCGGATTCTTGGGTTGTCAAACAGCGGCAGTTTTGACAGAGACCCTAGGGAAAGTAATTTGAAGATAAAAAAAAGGTCAGTCTAATATGGGAGGGTCTGCAAATAAGATGGAGCCTTCTTTCGTAATAACAAGATCTAGCATGGCCCCTTTTATGAGGGTGGGATTTGGAAAATATTAGGGCAAGCCAGTTTCATGCAGGAAAGAGGCAAGGGAGGAGGGGGTTCTAGTGTGACGGTTTCTCCAGTCTAAACTGAAATCTCCAACAAACGTGATTCTGGTTGGATAGCGCGAGTTGGGAGGTAAAGCATCACTTACATTGCTGTCACCTGGGGGCTGGTAAATAATGTGTATTCTGGTCGGTTTGTAGGACATGAGCTCAACAGTGAGCTACTAAAAAATGGCCAGACAGTCAAGGGTCACTTACCGCCAGGTACCAGAATTACAGTATATGATTACAAGCTCCACCACTGATTTTTTCCGCTCTTTCGAGATGTAATAGAGAGTAGTTGGGCGGCTGACGTAGATTCATGATGGGTTGGAACACTGCATTGAAACAAGCCCCTGTTAACGTCATAAGAGTGAGATTCACATCAAAAACAGAGTCAGCGATTGCAGCAGTGTGGTGTTCTACTGCTGACCATCAGCCGTGTAGCATACATCATACACATCATAGTACTGATGAGGAGGTAATTCCTCAAGGAATAGAATCTAGAGTGATTGAGATAAGTTCTGTGGAGACAAGCATTCTCTTGAGACAGTGAGCTCGAGGGTCCCCATCTGAATAGAGTCAATGTGTACGTAAGATGATGACTGTAACTCAAGGAGTTTTGCAGGGGTGAGGGAGAAGTCAATGGTGAACTTGTTAGTCTGTATATGTAGTGTTCCAACAGTGCCTTAATTTCTCAAGGGGTGAGTGGTGGACAGTTCTGTGAGGGTGAAGCAGTTGCTTAGACCTAGAGCATGAATGCACGGTGTTATCTATGGTGTGCTTGCCGGGTACCCTATTATCATTCAATCTGTTCTTGCATGAATTCACAGGGTCAGATGTCAAAGATTTTTGACACCAAGAGGTCAATGGTTTTGAAAAGAACATCTACTTTATCAATCAGAGCATTGTAGGCAACAGATAATTAAGAGTGGAACCTCATTTGGATGGAATGACAGAGCGATGGCCACTAGCACTGAACTGGAGAGCACAGCTAGACACAGCGGTACTCACAGTTGTGGTTGGCTTACCAGATTTTAGTGGTTTGGGTAACTGGGCACTGGCGTGAGGGCTGCGTCTGTGGGCAGGTGAATTATTTTCCCTTAATCTTGCCGGAAGACCTAGGAATAGCTCACGTGGGAGAGGGTAAGTCAGAAAGAGGATGATTGGGGAAGAGGGAGGAATAGGTGGTTTCAGGGTGAAGGAACCAGCGTGAGGACATCTCGACCGAGGGTAAGGAAGAAGCTGTTACTGTCACACAAGAGAAAGGAGAAGGCAGAGTGGAGAGGATTCAGGCTGATGCATTTTAAAGAGCTAAGAGGGACTATGTAATCAGGGTTTAGTAGAAGGAAAGAAAATGTTCTAAAGAGAGTGGTGGAAGATAGAGAAAATCAGAGTATCTGAAGCAGCGAATCAAGTGTACTTGCATCTGTGGTGAGAGAAGGCGTCCGGGAGAAAAGAGGGTTAGGTCTGGCTGGGGTTTATAGGTTTTGATTCTTAATCACATTTCTCATAGTCAAAGACATGAAGATCACACTTTTTCAGGTTGTCTTTAGAAGCATGTAGCACACTTTTCATATTATTGAAGACAGGAATAGAGAGGCTGGAATTACTGAGTTTGTATTCAGTGAAGCGTTGAACTGGTTAATAGTTAGCGAAAGAAAAGCCTTCAACCTCGTTCATCTGTACTCTACTCCTGTGGACCCCAAATCTGAAACTTCTCCTATTGTACCACTTGATGCACCTCTTCTTTTGGAAGATCAAAAAAAAATATATTTATAACCTTTCTAAAAAATGAACTAGAAATGACCTGTATTAGTTACGGCAAGTGTTATCTGTTAGCTTAAACACCCTCTTCTGGCACTCTCTCTTCCATCCTACCTCTACTGTAATCCACCAAATGTTTGTTTTATGTCAAACAGTCCAATACCCCTCACGTGTAACAACCACTTTAATAAATAAATAAACCGATTGTATTACCTGAGAAATCAACCTTGAATTAATATATCTAAACTAGGCAAAGCAAATCTATCTTGCCTGAGCTTGGTATCTGATAGGATGCCTGCAGTGTCCAAAATGGACATAACTCAGACATCACCTCTCTTAGCATACAGGGGGTCTTACTTTCTTAGCCATCAACAATCTTCACTGGCTTCCAGTTTCTAATCACAGTAAATAATATTCGCAAAGCCCACGTTTCAATATGTGACATTTTCTCCCATCAGAGTATTTATTTCTGAATTTTACTGGCTATACATGGGATACCAGCAGTAGTCGTAGACGCCTATGACAGTTTTGGATTCCCTCAAAGGCCTCAAATTGCACAATTCACTGGTAGAAATTGCCCCCGGAGTAGAAAATACACGAGTTAATCAAGTGCAACTGTGCACATACAGAAATAACTTTTTAATCACTTTATCCACAGAGAAATATTTTCCCTGCGGAAAAACTTTTAAATAATGACGCAATTAAATACGAGGGCATTCTCTTCCGTATCCACCCTAACTTACTCGCGCCTTACACAGAAGTAAATATGCATGCATTTGCAGGGTGGGTTACTAAATGCAGGAGGAATGTGAATACCCACAGGCATACACGTTTGTGAGTGTTCACCTATTTCTGCAGGGTGCCCACCATGAAAAGGACTGTCTTGCTCCTGAAAATAAATACTGGCGATCCTATCACCATTGTAAGGAGATTTTGTGATAAATTTTCACAGATACTGGTTTTGTGAATCAAGATGTGAAGTTTGCAACTGAAAAATGTTTTTGTACATTCTAGGTGTGCAAAAAAGGTTTTTGAAGTGGGCCCTGTTCGTTGCAGTCCTCTTGTTTAATACTTCAACTTATCTACCAGATAAAGTCACCATTTCTCAGGATAAAATTACTACAGTGTGCCCTTAAAGTTCTCGGTAAACCTTTCTCCAGCCAAAATAATTCACACACAGTGGGAGATTTATCAAATCTCCACACAACGCAGCGCAGCCTCCCGCGAGGCTGCGCTGCGTTGCGCGACAGGGAAGGAGCAGGAGAGCACCATATTTTCAAAGATATGTCTCTCTCCTTCCCTTTCCCTTGTGCCGGCGCTGATTACAGCTGCCACGCACCACCTTAGCACCATAGCACTAGGGTGCATGTGTGTGTGTCTAGCATATGTTTTGTACAGGAAGGATACCCTTCCTGTACAAAATACCATGCCTAGACACGAGGGAAACCTTTTCCCACTGTGTATGTGTGCTGCACAGTGCAGCACGCATACAAAGTCGGAAAAGGAAGGAGAAATGAAAGCATTTCTCCTTCCTTGCGCCTAGTTTAAAAGGGCACAGTTTTCTCATGCTAAACCCAATCTACTGTGTTTAGTGAATTGGGTTTAGCGTGAGAAACCTTCGGTGGTTGCATGGGAACGCCCATGCACCACCCTTGACACGCCCCCATGGCGCAAAGTAATGCAAAGCAACGCAATGCGCTGCTTCACATTACTTTTACGTTATTTCCAGCGCTAAACAAGTTTAGCGCTGGAAAGTAAATTAGGAACAAAAAGATTTTGCGCCGTTTTGCATCACTTTTGTGACGCAAGCACGGCGCAAAATTTTAGTAAATCACCCTCACAGTCTTATAAATAAGTAAGAATTTTGGGACAGGGTCCTGAACACAGGGAGCTACCCTGTGGAACAAACATTCACTGCTATGGTGCTGCTTCTATAAATGATGACCGGTGGACTCCAACTTTCGCAAGATTTGTATGGTCCCATGAGGATTTCAGAGAGTGGCGTAACAAAAAATGAAGGGCCGCCCTGCAGCGCGTGCAGAGGGGACCCCGAGTCTCTCATAGCTTTCAAATATTCATTGGCCTTGGGCTGAATGTGGCCCCTTGAAGGGTTGGGGGGGGGCTGCATGGCCCCGTATTTCGGACCTAATTCTGAAAGATATTTCTGGGTGCATTTTTAGCTTACCTGCACAAATAGCCTATTTTAGCAGTGTAGAACCCCGTTTTGGGGTTCACAAAAATTGTGTGCAAACCTAAAGAATGATTAACTTACAAGCAAGATTTAGATCTGAGAAAATCCACTACCTAGGACGGAAATTGTGGATTTCAGGGGAAGAATTCCCTGGGAGTTTGTAGACATGCACAACCTTACATGTTTGTGGGCATTTTACGAAGTACTTTGCGACTCATTCCCATCTTGAAAAAGGTTGGAAATATACTTATGACAATGGCAGCAGTAAATACCTTTACAGGGTTTGAAGGTTGAAAGGAACTCCCCTACAATTCGCGCTTTCTCCATAGGGAAAATATTTTTCCAATGAGAAAAAATAAAATACCACTTGCATTTAAACTTGCTTATCAAATTTTCGCACACGCAAAAAATGGACTGCCAACAGGTTTTCCAAGAGTGCAGCTGGATACTTTGTGAATTCCAAAAAGAAATACGTTTACATCCATGCAAGGTCGTAGCTTATACCACAGAAAGTAGATTTACTATTTTTGTTTTTTGTGAATCAAGCTTTATATCATTTATCAGTTCTTAGCACCAAGAGGGAACCTTGGTGCCAATGACCTTTGCAAGAAATCTATCAGAATGTAACATGCATTTGTACATACTGTGTTAAGAAAATATAACTTTGTATTTTGTCGTCTGAGCACACCACGTTTGAGAACAAACCATCCTGGATAGTTGCAGAAAACTATAACGAAGTTTTACCTAATAAAATGCACATTTGCTGCCATCTAGTGGGCGACAGTCAGCAGCACATCTAAACGAGAAGTGGGTGAAGGAGAAGCACACAACGCAAACCAAATAACCTTTTGGCTTCCTAATAATCCACACCTAATCTACACAATAATGCCTTTTAATGCACCCTCTGGGAGTTTTACAAGCGAGACAATTCACAAGCAGAAGCACAGAGTGCAATCACTCTGACTAAGAATATTTTAGGTTTCTTTGAGTGAGGCATGGAAATAACTAAAAAGAATTTTAGTTCTTTTGAGTTAATTGAATATTTTCATTAACAGCACAAATGCATGCAAACACACAATATCGATGGGCATATTAACAGAAATCACATGTTCAAGCAGACAGAGCAATGTCTCTACAGATATTCATGTATATACAACCAACCAAAAGAAAAAAGGTACACTTTCAGCCCAGTCTGCAAGTTGTGCCCCCATGATTGGCAGCAAAGGTCCTCTGAAGTGTAGTACCAGAGCAGGGTATGACCGGAAGGTGCTTATATGAAGAGCCAGGACTTCAGCTTCTTGCGGAACTCAAGAAGTGAGGAGCTGGCTGTGATGTGTTGAGGCTTGTGGATGTGGGTGGAGCCAATAAAGGAAGTGGGTGGAGCCAGTGGATGAAGTAGGCAGAGCAAGGGGAGTGGGTGTGGCCTCCTACAAAAAATGTGAGCACCTGCACTTAATATTTTACAAGTTAAGCACTGATTAAAATTAGATGTAATCGCGTGATGAAGCTTCCGGTGGACACGAAATGCATAGTGAGGGGAAGTCATATTTGGGTTGATTGGATGATATAAGTAGTATTGAATAATAGGACTAGAAAATTCAAGAATCCTTCAGCAGTGCCACTTAAAACATGGCTTTGCCTACCAAGGACTGACATCGCTCAATGATTTTCCACAATGACAGACCCATTTCAACCAAAACATGGCTCATTAGTACGCAGCAACTCACAATAATTAAGTTCAAGCACACAAGATGTGAGGCACATGTTGTATTTTGTGAAAAGTCCTTAAAGTCAATTTAATTCTGGTACTCGATGTACAGCACACTTAACTACATGTAGCAGTGAAGTACTTCACCCAGGGTATGTTCACTGCAATAGGAGCCACTCCAGCAAGAGATGCTATACATCATACAGTGTGGTGTCTGTGGCATCTGGCTGAAACCACAATACAATAGGAAAATGCAACTCGAACACTACTGTTCAGCAATGTAGGTCCTTACATCCAGGTCAGAGATAAACAAAATAATTTATGGGATTCTGCAATCCCTGTATCAAATGCACGTCTCTCATTTCTTCATAATCGGCAACTAATCCGCAACTAGTGACGCACTCAGTAGTCGATTATAAAGAGAAGACGTCAGAACTGGACTGTAATAAATTATTGCAGTAGAGTTCTGATGTCACAATGACTGATGCCAGAGCTAGCAGCCAATTGAAAGGCAGGTCAGGTCACAGAGCAGCTGTTTAAAGCAATGAAAATGAAACATTGCTTTTCTTTCTTCCGCTCTATTTGTTTAGCTTACAGTGACTAAAAGAAAGAACTTGATTATTTTATGCATTCCTTAGATAATTATAAAAAAGTTAGAATCTTTTGGCAAGTTACTACACATTCTAAGTTACTGCAGCTTCTAAAAAAAAAACAGGGTTGTATTGAACGGTTTCTAATATATAACAGGTTTTTGATGTGTTTAATTTTGCTTTAGAGGTTCTATTTTTATTCTTCATGTTTACAAATATCCTCTCTTTGTGAAAGAGCTACGCACCAAAGTTTTAAGTGGTTTGTGGGAAAGGTGATGGTGTGGCCATGTGTAGCAAACAGGGCAGCTTGCAGATGCCACCCCCGCCCCCCCACTTTTTTCCCCATTTTGAACTGCTAGATGCTGTGGTAATTGATCTGAGAGTTTCCCGGGTCCTGCTAACCAGGCCCAGCACCAGTGCTTTTTTCCTTAAAGTATAAGTGTGAATTGGTATACCCAATTGGCAAGTACTTTTACACCCCTGTAAGGCCCTAGAATATGGTACCAGTGGTACTCAGGGCAGGGATGTAAAAGGGGTACCATGGCTGCAGCACATATTGTGCCACCCTGAGTGACCCGAGTAAAAACAAAGTCTGCAGGTCTGCCATGTCAGCCCTGCACGAGCAACTCACCTGCTCGAGTTCAACCCTACACACCATGTGTGACAGGGTCACCTCACTGCAGTTAATATATGTCAGTCACCCCTAAGGTAGGCCTCCTATAGCCCAGGAGGGAAGGTGCAGTATATTACATTTGTGGACATATATGTGCAAGTATATATGGCCCTGTGGTAGCATTTAAAATGTAATTCTACCACAAGTGACCGGCAGTCCATAAGATAACATGTGCTGACATAAGGACCTTAGCTATATGTCTGGCTCCATGATGGCCCGACAGATTTCTTTCGGGTTTTGGTGTCAAACACTGTGCTTTTTAACCCCTGACACACTAGTGGTGTCAAGGTTTAACCAGCATATACCCAGGTGACATTTTAGACAGTGCCCACCTAGTTTAGCCAGTGTTCCCGTGCCTTGGGGGTGTTTTCAAAGCTTTGCTGTGAAGACAGACGTCTGACCTCATGCTGGGGAGTGTGTGCTGCTCCCAGAGGTCAGAGACAAAGGACCTGTGTGAGCAAGAGGTGACACCTCCACCAACACAAGATGGCTAGTGTATTACACCGGTCTGGGGGTGAGCCTCAAAGGCTTCACTGGTGCCACTGGACAAACGAACTGTCAAACACTCAAAGCCTCCCCCTGCCCCAGGCACTGTTCTTTGCAGGCAAGTGGGAAATTAGCTATGCAGGAAGGCGTACACCTCCACAAGGCTGACCACACCTCTAGGGGCTGGCAGCTGAGGTGCACAACAGTGTATGGTTTTGGCCATCTTAAATTTAGGTTAGAAATCAGGTTATGACTAGTTTTAGTGACATACACCCACAGGATATCATCACTACCGGGGCAGATTAGCTGCAGGACTAGATGCCCATTAGCTACTAGTCCTCACACCCACTAAAACCCCCTAAATCCAGGATTTAAGGGGCACCCAGATGCCAGAACCTTAGATTCGATGTGATATCAAGAAGAGACCGTGTCCATGACAAGGCAGGACTCCACGAAGGTAGGTGCTAATCTCTGCACCTGTGGCAGACCGCCTGCACCCGCTGGATTGCAACTCAACCAAGGCAAGAGACTGGTTCCACAAGGAAGGTGAACCCCTCTGCAGACTCCAAACTTCACAAGAAATCCCCTGTAGTCGGCAGGCACAAACCGCAAAGTACACGACCTTAAAGTCTTGCACGCCGAGTCGCCCAGTGTGGCCGCACAAAGTGCCTGTGCAGGTATTTTCTGAGAACTGTAGTCCCAACCCTCAGCGAGGCTCAGCTTTCTACAACGTTCCCCTGGTCCTCTGAATAAAGATTTCCTCAACCGGAGTGCTTCCTGGTACCAAGGTTTGTTGGTGGTCAGTCCGACTACTACCTGCTTTACTTGACACTTCAAGAGAAGCGATTCATCTGCTCGAATGACCAACCACTCCTGTGGCTCCATTGTAAATATCTTGCATTTGTTTTTGCCCTCTCTTGGTAAGCCTGCCATCTCCTCTGGGTGCGGATCCAGTTCAGCACCATGGATAGCCGAGAGCACCTCTGCACCTGAGTCCCCCGTGCCAGGTAGATCAGATCTGCCTGGAGACTCTTGGTCCAGGGACAGCTCCTTGTGTTTTCTCCAAAGGGTTTTGCTCAACTCACCCTGCAAGTAAATTTTTGCTAAAGTAACCATTTCAACACCGCAAGTCTGATTGACAACTCAGTTTGACAGCTGAAAGTGCTCCTCTGCACCCCACTCCCCTGAACCAGGTAAAATTGTGCTAGCTGTTGTAAACTGGCTTAAGGCCTCCCGAGACCTTAACTCTAAGTGAATTCCGTTGAACTCCTCCTCTAAAGTATCAATAGCATATATGTGTTATTCCATTGACTGCAGCTTTAATGTTTTTCACATTGCAAAGTATTGATTTATTTCTTGAAAATTGATAAATCCGGTTATACTGTATGTATTAATTTTGTTTTGGTGTGTAAAAATATATAAAAAATTCGGAGCTACTTTTGTAAATTGGTGTCAAATTTTTCTCGAGTAGTGTCAATTGCTTATCATCCATGTTGGTGATGTGAAATGCTTAACACATGTTCCTCTAAGTAGCCTGTCTGCTCTTTGCCACTCTACCAGAACTGAGAGAAGGTGTACTGAGAGAGTACCCGAGGTCCATCTTTGTGTATTGTGATAGTATTGTATGGTAAGGCATCCCTGCCATACTACATAATACTTTCACCTTGCAACACCATGGATTATATGGGATAAAGTGCCCCCTCCCTACACGATAAGGATATTGCAAGTTACCTTGGAGTTCCATAACCTTATAAAGGAACTCAGCCTTTGGCCTCTTTCCTCTATATGGTTATGAAACTCCTTGGTGACTTGCAATAGCCGTATAATGTACAGCAGAGGGTACTTTATCCATCATATAATAATAGGGGGCTAATTAGAATACACACTGAAACGACAGAGTGACATCTCAACTGTATAATTCCTCTTACTTTAATGCCAATGGGTATATTTCCTAATTTGGGAATATTTAACATTAAATATAGTCACAGAGGAAGCATTACAGAATTGTTTATATTTCTCATTAACTATTTTTTCAGTATGTCTCTTCTCATAGCACTGAAATCCTGCATACACATTTTAATGAGATTGACTGTATTAACAATCAATGCTGAGCTCTGTCCGTGAACGGTCAGAAAGAAGTTCATATTTATATCCCAACATTTCAAACTCCTTTTCCTTTAAAGGTCCATTAAATGAGGAGATTAGCTATTAACTGCTGATAAAAAAACTATAAAAATACTGATTATTATTATTATGTTAAAGGAATGAGTCATTCTCTGAGTTGTGAAAGTGTTATGTTATTTGATGCTGGAATTAAGGAACAAAAACACACTCTTCAAATCACTGAAGATGAACTATCACCATTCTCAGGTCTGAAAATGACGATCAACGCGTAAATATGTACAGTTCCTCCGGCAGTCTTAACAGCGGACAAGCAAACAATACTTTCATATGCTAAGAGAATGTACCATATGTTGTCAGTGTTAGTAAGTGTCTGGGTAATGGAGCCCCCGGTGACGACTTCACCTTCCTATCCGGTCTCAGCATTGGACTAAAGGGGATGGAGACCTGACTCTAAAAATAGCGGTGGTCAACATGCACATAATGTGGCCTGGTCAAGTCAGACTTATTTACATTATGTTACATTTTGAGGCACAGGGAGGTGTAGTGATTTGCTTGTATGGACATGAAGTTTGGTCAAGCGTTAAAGCCAGAATTAGAACTTGTTATATCCTGCTTATGTTATCATATGTATCCCAGGTTACCTATCTCCTAGCTGCTCAGCCAGTGTGAGTGTTTAGAGTGGAATGTTGGTGTGACTGTGATGCTTGGAATGCTTGGGTGCCTGGGTGGATGAGGTGTGACAGTTGGAAGATGGGCTGAGCAGCAGGCAGGCTGGACCTGGTGGGGCTGGAGAATAAGGAACACCAGACAAATGGACATTTGTACATATTTACCATCCTGCAACAAGAAGTTAATAAAGGAATACTTAAAAGACAACTCGGCTACGTCTGGTAAGATGCAACATATTTTTGGCGACGGCCTGGACCTGGACTCAAGCTTACTTCTGGATTTAAAAGAACTGTCTATGGTTTGGACTAGGCGATACTAAAGAAACAAAGCGAAATAAAGAATAAAGCGTCAAGAATGGAGCTCCAGGCAAGCCAGCCCCACCAGTGTCCTTGTCAGCGGACAGCCCAAGCCTGAACATGCTTCATAAGCACAGAAATCTTGGAATCCAATCTATCTGGAAATTAACGCGTGTAAAGGCTCTTCAATCTAAATTGAACATTCTTTAGCACTACGCCTGTGGTTGCTTACAAGGTACTGTGGATCTTTTTAGCAATAGAGTTATACTCTAATGAAATCATTTTGATTTACATGCCTCATCTGGGATGGAAAATCATGGGCATGTATTTTATTATTCAATGTGTGTGCACTGTTTCGGAGACTGCTGCTCACTGCAACTTCGTGCTTTCTGTGTCAACTTGGACAGCTTTGGATTTGGGGAATGTGTTTCTTTTGGACATCGTTTTTGATGTGGTTATTTTGTCTCGCTGCGCAGGGCTGTCTTCTCTGCGTGTGTTTTGTTGCCGGTGAATGCACACTACTTTATGAGGAGCCAAGCCTTGTTACAGGCGGATTGTGTGGGTCTTTACGTGTGCGGCAAATTTGACAGTTTAACCGCTGCGCAACACTTTAAAACAGAGGCATGATTCCTGTAATGCACGCGCAGCATTACCTTCTTCTTGGAGCCACGCTGTTATCTCCATGGCACCAAGGTGACGTCTCTGCATCTACGCGGCATGGATAGCTGCTATGCAAATTTTAGCAGCACGCAGCAACCGCCAGCCACCCGGCGCTGTCGTAACAGCGTGCCACCATTTTAGATTTGTTGACAAATCACAAGCAGCTGGGTTTGATTACTTTGGTGTTGGCCTTCCGGTGCAGCACCATGCACAAGCTGCATTTTTTCTTCTCTTGTGGTCGTGACGGATTTATGGGTGTCCCCCGCAAATTTCAATCGTGTGCATATTTATGACATAATGCATGCGCACAATCGAGAGGCAAGTAGAGAAATACTCCGTGAGACGCATGGTGCCGGTTACACACACAGCTCAGGGAATGTTGTCTTTCCACAAGTTCACGGATGAGGAGTTGAGTAAAGTTTTTGTGTTTAAGTAAAACTATTTTCGTTTCAAATTTGTGAGACATCACTCACAGGAGGTCTTGCTGCGTCTCGTTTAGTCTCCTTCTCTTCACGTCTGGACATCTGCGTGTGCACTTCTCTTTTAGTACCAGAATTTTATGTAGACTGGGTACGTCACATGTTCCAAATGTACGGCAGCTCTGCTCAAGAAAAGGAGCAATTTGGTATAGCTCCTGTGCATGAGTGACCCCCCCCACCTTTTGCCTATTTTGACAGTGGTTTGGTTTGTGCTTTCTTACAACGTTGTTACACGCATGGAGGAAATAGTCAATGTATGTTGCCTGTTTTTCTTGTGTGGTTCACAGACACTTTCATTCATTCCAGATTGGTGTTATGCAAGATTGACATTTCATAAGTACATTCTTTTAGAGTATTCACTCATGTGGGCATGTAGTTCTATGCCTGGAAGTCGTGGCAGTGTACATGTTTTTTTTTGTTTAGATTGGTTTACCAGCCACACTTTGCTATGCCTACAATTTACATTACGTTTATGGTTACACTTCTACATTACATACGTGGGTTTACGTGTTTGGTTGTGGAGCATTTACGTAAGACAGCTAGTCTTTTAATGGATGTTGGTCTCACATCTCTTTATATGTTCTACACTCCCTTACATGAGGGATGGGTATGGTTTTAGGTTCAATTTTTACACTGCACTCCCTTTCATGAGGGGGGTTCTGGTTTCTTGGTGGGTTGTTTCCCATTTCTATGTGTTGTGTTGAGTTGACTGTGTGTAAGTCGCCATGTGCTACACGTTTGGTCTGTTCTGTGTGTAAGTCATCATGCGCTACACTTCTTGTTTGTCTAGTGTGTAAGCCGCCTTGCGCAACACGTTCCGTACACATGGTGTGTAAGTCACCTGGTGCTACACGTGTCCTTTAGTTTTACACCCTCACACAGGGTAGGTCTCATGGGTCATGTCCCATTTACATTGTTTATACCCTTTTGACAGGGTTAGGTTATGGGTGTTAGACCCATTTACATGTTTTACCGTATATCCCTACATAGGGTGTGTGCTTATGGGCGTTAGCCCCATTTACACGTTTTAGATTTAATCCTCACACAGGGTGTGTTCTTATGGGTATCTTAGTCCCATTTTCAGAATGTATTTCTTGTTCCTTGCTTTAGGAATCTTGTTTACACTGTTCCATTCCTTGTTTTGGGGATCATTGTCTTGGAGTGTGGTCCACCCTTTGCTACACATTACATATTTTTCAATATTGTTTTATGGGGGAGGATGGGTTATATTGCTTGTCAATATATTTATTGTTGCCTGTCAATATATTTACCCTTCCTTTCAGATTACATAGTGTTCAAACTCTCGCGAAGTTGTATTTTAGCTTGCTTCCCTGAGTCTTGAACTTTTTCTCTGCTTTTGCATATGATTGTGTATAGTTCCGCCCATGTTCTATAGTTCTTTTCATTTTTCATTTAAAAGGAGGGGGATATGTTATATCCAGCTTATGTTATCATATGTATCCCAGGTTACCTATCTCCTAGCTGCTCAGCCAGTGTGAGTGTTGAGAGTGGAATGCTGGTGTGACTGTGATGCTTGGGTGGATGAGGTGTGACAGTTGGAAGATGGGCTGAGCAGCAGGCAGGCTGCTCCTGGTGGGGCTGGAGAATAAGGAACACCAGACAAATGGACATTTGTACATATTTACCATCCTGCAACAAGAAGTTAATAAAGGAATACTTAAAAGACAACTCGGCTACATCTGTTAAGTTACAACAGAACTCCATCTTCAACGATGAAACGTAGCCAATTACGTCTCAAGAACACATTTCCCTCAAACGAATATTGTTTAACTGCTTTGTAGAAAAGGAAGCACTTTCAAAAGTAAAATATCCATCATGCCATGCCATTCCACAGTTCCCTTGCTGCTCAATAGCAGATCAAATTAAGAGCACTTTGAGCAATAGTAAATAAGTCACTTAAGATTGAGATTTGTCTCTTTTGTTGCAATAGATGTATAAAAACATTTTTGTGGTCGCAAACAGTCAAATTCAGAGTTTTTGACCATTCTTTCACTAAACCCTTTTTTAGGGGTCAATTTTTTTTCCACTCCTAAAATTGGTTTAGAAATGGACAAAGAATTGCTTTTTGGAAGGGGCGTGTTGTAGGCAAATAGCGATTTCTATACACATGTATTAATGTTTTAAGGCTAAAATTGTGGTTGTAAAACACAAAAACTATAGCAACACCTAAGTTTGGGTGGTAACCCATTAACAAAAGGAAAGGAGGCCCCTCAGGGCTCAATTTGAGCCAGTGCTTTCTGGTGCTCGGCCCTGGCACCTAATTGTCAACACCGGCATTTATGTTAGTCTGCCAGATGGTGGGGCTGTTTGTCTAATTTAAAGACAAACACAATAACAGATGTTTGTTAATTCAATATACCTTAAAAAAGACTAATACCTGCATCCCAAGACATTTTTATAGCTCTGGGGCCTGGAATAGTCTGAATTGTCACTTTTGGAGGAGGCTGACGGTTAGTAGTTGTGTTGGTTGTTCACAAATTAAGCACTGAGTCCCCTTGGTGCCCCTTCCCATTTGTGAATGTAAAAAAATAGTTTGTTGAGAAGTAGTCAGTGGTCCAGCGTATTTCACCAGAATATCAACAGAATATCAATGTGTCAAAATATCATGGCAAAAACCTTGAGGAGCAAAATATTGTAAAGGTAAGTTATAGCATAGGTTTATTATACTTAACTCCACATATACATGGACTGACAATATATCTCCAAGGTACGTAGATGTGGAGATAAGAACTGCAAATTTATACCCATCCTTATGTGCTTATCTTCTCAATATTTTGCTTCTCAATATTTCTGCATTGGTATTTTTGCCACACAACATTTTTGTCCTCAATATTCTGCCAGACAACTGTGGTCCAAGGGATCACTGCCAGTTGTCAAACAAAAATATTTTTCAGACCCCCAGGATTTTGCGGAATGGGGTAGCAAATTTTGCAGCAAAAAAAGTTACATTTGCGATTCCAAACCCCAAAATCTTTGGTATTTTTGCAGCAGGAAGAACATGCAACTGTCACAATAATACAGCTGGGTCCTTGGTCTGTCACTGCTGGAGACTTTGACAGAGTATCCAGCAGCACCGCGCCTCGGACCAGGATAGTGTTTGATGCCAGACAGCACGGGGCAGATTTACAAGAAAGTGACGCATCTGTTGAGATGCGTCACTATGGATGCGCCGTATTTACAATACGGCGCACCATGGCGCAAGGATTGACAGATGTGTCAGAAATTCTGACGCATCTGTTGGGGCAAAAGTCACGCATTGCTGGAGTCGTGTCGCAAGCACGACGCAACTCCAGCAATGCATTTTGAGGCCTATTCCCACTACACTGCGTCACTCCTTACGCCTGCTTCAAGCAGGCGTAAGGTTTTGACGCAGTGGCGTCCTAGAAGTGACGGAGTGAAATCTTGTAGATTTCACTGCGTCACTTTTACGAGGCTTTCCTGCGTGGGAACGCCCACCCTGCATACATTATACCTGACGCCGGTATAATGTGACGCAGGGCTTTACAACGCGACGCATCTTCCTAGATGCGTCACGTTGTAAATTGGCCGCATTTTTTACGCCACAGCTGCGTCACAAAAGTGGCGCAACAGCGGTGCAAAAGTGTCGCAAGGGGCTTGTAAATCTGCCCCCACATTTCTAAATTTGAAAACCATGCTCCTCTGCCATCCAACAACCACTATTTAAATGTGCAAATGGCAGCAGGCGGCAAATGGAGTGACAGGGACAAAGGACAGCCAGGAGTGGTGGGGGGGGGCAATGTGTTAAGGAGAGCGGCATGATGAGTGTCCTGGGGTTGTTGGGGGAGGGGTGTTTCATCAACGAGAGAGAGGATGCACAGGAGGAGGTGGGGTGTAAAGGAGAGGATGTGGCTTCACCAGAGCTGCTGACTGGGGAACCAGGTTTGAGTCCCTGCGTCGACAACTGTTTGCCATTCTGGACAAATTACTTAATCTACTTGTGCCTAAAAAAACAAATGTGACCTTGTGTAACTGGTGCTCATGTAAAGCGCTCCAATACTACTCAAGTTAGCTCTACATAAAATTGCCAAAAAAAAAAGAAAATAAAGAGTCAAGAGGCAGGGGATGCGGGGGTGCGACGAAACAAAGGGCAGTGGGGAAGAAGGGGGCTTGGCAAGACATCTAAGTAAGCAGAGAGGAGGAGGGCACTGTGCATTTCCAAGGGACTGGCAGGCAACAGAGAAATGTAACACCTCTGCTGTCCGGTAGCTTGTGCAGAGCAGTGCAGATCCAATAAAAGGAGAATCAGCCACAAAATGTATTAAATGGCAGTTTTCATTGTCGGTTTCGTAAAAATCACATGATTTTTACAAACGTTTTGATTTTGAAGATTTGTTTGCTAATTGCAAAGTGGCAATATCCTTGAGGGAATTTTTTTTTTTTTTTTTTAAATGACCACGTTCAATTTAGGGAAACTTTACTACATTTAAAAAAAAAAAAGTTTACTACAGCAGGCTACTATTCCTGTGACAGCTGCAAATCTCAGTCAGACTGCATTTAAGACCTACTTCATGAAAATTAATGAGGCAGGTCTGATTGCAACCCACCCCGAATCTGAATTTTTCAAACTGACCTATTTGTACATTGTTCCGTTCCTGGAAAATTACTAACTTTGCGACCAGTATTTTACAAGCAGTAAATAGTACACCTGGCACTAGACATTGTGCCCCAAGTATCCCCCTACCTATTTTTCTTTTTCACTTCTCAATAACCAAAAAAGAAAGCTGATGGAATCAGGAAATGAGGAGAGATTCACATTTCAGTTTAGAAAATGCGCATACTATTCAAGATAGGAAAATAGTGCTTTTTGAAGTAAAAGTGGAAAACATCTTTGCCTTCCATGTATTAACACAGGATCAGAATTATTTCTTTACTGGGGCAGTGGTGTAGATGGAGGGAGGGGTGGCACTGTTTTTGGGGGCGACGGAGGTGAGCAAGTTGTGTCTGTCCACTACCACCATCCCTCCGCCACCGAGAACAAGTCGTCCGTCGGCTGCCCCCCCCCCGGAACAAGTCGTCCCACATTACCCCCACCCAGCCCACCCGCTCTTACCTGCACCGGGTGGCAAACTTAGGGTTCACCCCGGGTGGCAGTAGGTCTAGCTACGGGATGAGAAAAAAATCAAATTTGCACTGGCCACAGCTAAAGAAATGGTACACATGAACAGTGCATATGGACAGCAAAATGGCGCTTGGGACTTTGCCCACCTCAATACTGCAGCAGTTCCACTTATCTTAGAGTTCATGTAGTGAAGAATGAAATCTATGATTTTTGTGAAGACCTTTTCTGCTGTCCATGATGCACTGTTTTTCAAAGATCTTGTTGCTCTTATAGTGCATATAGAGCAGGCACAGACCAGACCGTCACAACATAAAATGTGACCAGTGAACTATGTTCGGGTGGGTGTATCCAGTAGATGTTTTGTCTCATGCATATCAACCAGTCCGGTTGAAGTCAATACTTGGTATATCAAAGTGGAGCAGCTCCAAGTTGTACTCTTTATTTCATCACAACTAACAGGTTCTCGAACTGGAGGTATTCCTACAGTCTGTCTGTCTCCATGGTCCAGAGGAATCAAAGAAATAAGAAAACACTCGATACTTACACTTGGGGATGGTGTGTACACTGAACAAATGTACCGCTAGTTGTCATTTTCTTGTTTTACTTTTGATTGGCCGTTGGTTGTCATTTTCTTGTTTTACTTTTGATTGGTTGTGCTGCCATTGTAACATGCAGATTTGATACTCTGTGTAGCCCTGGCAAAGGGCTTGCTCTCAACAAATAACCAGTAAACAGAATTCCCCCCAAAAAAACAAAATGAAGAAAAACCATGGAAACTGCTCACTAACGTCTGTAAAACTAGGTCAAAAGCGGTTGGAATAGTTGCTGGTGGGAGGAAGTGCTTTAATATTTAGCCAAGTGTGTTCCCTTTTAAAAGACTGGGGTCTCAATATCGTTAATCTGTGTATCTGCTTACCCTCTACAATGTTGCCCTTTCAAAGTTGTGGACATGGATGATAAATCGCCAGGCATGATGAGTGGGAACTGTCTCTCACCCTGTCTCTTACTATCCCATTTGGACAACAATCTGTTTTTAAAGGAAGAGGGGCCGCCTGGAGAATTCCAGTCAGCACGATTCTGCAGTACTAGAATGAACAGAAGGGCATGTCTTGCAACCGAGCCTACTTTAGAAGGTATAGAAGAAGAATACTTTAATAAAGGAGGATTTGGTTTAGTGAGAGGAGGGTTTTTGATAAAGAGTTAAGCTGACTTTTTTTTTTTTTTTAAAGTACTCAAATGCAATTCTCAACCTTCTAATAAGTATTTGCATTATGCTTTCATTTCTATAGTTTATATTTTTATTTGATACGTCCAATACTAATATACAGAAATTATGTATTCCTTATTTTATTTTCGTAATGAATGTATGAAACACGGGATCCCCTAATCCCCATATAAAAGCCCATATCTAATTTCCTTATTACCGGCAACTTCTGATAGATCTAGTTGTCTGTAATAAAGAAATGACGGAGCCACTCAAATGTAATAAGTTATTGCAGTTGAGTTCTGACATCACAATACCTGCTGCCAGAACCAGCAGCAATAGTGAAAGGCAGGTCACAGAGCTTAACTGCAGCCACATTTTCAACAAGGAAAAGCGAATTGGTTGGTCTATCTTCAGATAGGTTTTTCTAAAATAAAAAGCATTCAGCAGAAACGAGATATTATGGCAACATATTTTTTTTTCTCCACACTATAGGGCATTACACGAAAGATAGACTATCTCCGTGTTCCAATCTGACTTACATGAAATTAATCCTAATATTTTTTGACAATACCACTAAAGTGCGTTAAATTTCGCAGTACATGTTCTGCTTTTGAACTTCATGGCTGAAATGACCATGAAGAACAATACCCCAATGCTTTAAGCAGTCTGCGGGAATGGGGACAGTATGACTATGTGTTATAAGGAGTAAAATTCCCTCTGCTGCACATTAAAAGGATATTGTAAATCCCCCTAGGAATTCCACTTCCTTATAAACGAACTTGGCCTCCAGCCTCATTTCTCTATATGGTCTTGGAACTCCTCACGACCTGCAATACCTTTATTAGGTTTATTTAATATATTATGTGAATTTAATTTCATGTTTAAATCCTTTGACCTTGACAATTGTGACCCATTTTATAAAGCAGCGTTTTTGTTTCTTTGTACATATTGAATTTGTAGTTTCTGACCACAATTACTGTACACAGAATAGTCACAAGGGTAAGTAATCATTTAAAAGGATGGCGACAACAACCCACGACTTCTTCTGTGTGATTTACCCATTGATATATTCCAGTCTATACAATCTGAATACATCATACTGTGTTTATGAAAAATACATCATGTTCCCAACAAAAATGCATGTATATTCGCTGGCTTCCAAAAGGCGGGTCATAGTGAACTTAAAACAGGAGGAAGAGAAGTCTGTAAGCCCAGACTCAGACAAGGATTCGAAATACGTCTGAGCAGGGAAAGAGAGAAACACAGCCAGAAAACAAAGCCAACAAGCATTGGCATAGCCAATAGGTCTCGCCTTGGGGACCTTATAAGTGTTTAGCCATGCAACTGTTGATGTTGTTGCACCAAGGATATTGTGCTGCCTAACTAAATACTTATAAGGTCCCAAAAGCGAGACCTATTGGCTATGCCAATGCTTGTTTACATATTAACTGTTGAGTATCAGCTACGTCCTACTCCCAAATAGACAGCTAGCATGTCAACCGACCAGAGTGAGAGAGATAGAGATAGAGAGATTTAGAGAGAGAGACCTGAAGGTTTGCTACATTTTTGAAAGACAATAATGTGACAAGAGTACATTGACAACGGTTAAATATTGTTTTCATTCTCTTCATTCCACATTGCTTTGAAAAATGGAAACTTTAGAACTTCAAAGCAGGTGGTGGTTTGACATGTGTTTACGTCAATGAAAGCAGTACTATCGTGGAAAGAGTAAGGACTTTGTTGCTTCCCTACATGAAGAACAGACCAGTAGCAGTGGTAGGCATTTAAGCCGTGTGTGTGACATACACTGAATAGAAGACCATCTCACTTTAGATCTGGAAAGCAGCAACTACATTCGGATTGAGAACAATCCTCCTTTTCGCCCAAACAATAACTGTTTTGTGCTAACTGATAGATGTTGGAAGGATCTTTAGTAAGATGTTTATAGCGCATGTCTGGAAGACATGCATTACATAGATGTTAAAGGCATCAGAGCTTCAGACAGGTTTTTATACAATGTATACAGCCATTGCCTAGACCAAAAATATTATGCATGAGAGGAGTGAAGATATTTCAACCAGACCCACACTTGGAGGAAAGAAATATATGGAAAGAGAGACGGGGAGATACAGAGGGAAAGAGAAAGTAGAAGACAGCCGCAAGAAAGGACAAGCCCGGCAGGGAGTGGTGCGCGCGCGTACTAGGGTAGAGGGGAGACAAATGAAGAGCAAAAGAAGGGACCTGGCCATGGGAGAGGGACAATGAGGGAGAATAAGGATAGGAGAAAAATAGTTTGGGCGGACAGAAAGTAGATGCAAAGAGCTCCAGGGGAAAGAGAATATGGAGGGGGAAATACTGAAATCGGACTATGGTGATGGATAGTAGTGGAGAGAATAAAAAAAAAAACTAGATATATGACGAGAAGAAGGGCTGAAGACCAGGGGGCAGAGAAGGTGTGAGAGAGGGTGACAGTACTGCCAGTAACAGTAGGGGAGAGAAAGTAGATTACAAGAGACAAAGATAGAGACACCGAGGGTGGCAAAAGACAGAGACAACAGAGGAAAGAGGGGAGAAAGGGCGAGAAAAGAGTGGGGCGTGAGGACAGTAGAAGGCACACGAGTGAGTGTCAATAGTTTACGAAACAGTAAAGGAGATACAGTTGGTGAGAAGAGAGAAACGGACTGATGACAAAGAAGATTATGAAATATCTAGAGACAGCAGAAGAAGGGGGCAGCTGAAGAGACACTGGGTGAAATCAGACCTGAGAAAGTAGCGGAGGCAGAGGATTAAAAGAGACATCAGAACAGCATAATGGAAAGAAGAGGTGCCAGGCTGGGGGAGAGGAGACCTGAAGACAGCAGAGTGGTGACCACAGACGTGGTCTGACAGCAGACAAGGGGGGGGGAGGGAGAAGAAATGAAATTGCCCTTAAAGGTGAATGCAGACATGCACAGCCGATGGGACCGACAGAGGAGCACGCGTTACAGACAGGGCTGGTGGAGGGGGTAGAAGAGAGGCGGGGTGAGAAGATCCCTAGGGTCAGGAGAAGAGACAGAAAGGAGAGGGAGTTGAAAAGAGATCGAAAGGGCGAATACAACAGAGGAGAGAAGGGCACGAGAGGATGGGAAGAGCATAGGGGCCGATGGAAGGAGACAGAGAAGGCAACAAGGTGTCCACGGTCACTAGAAGAACCAGAAATGGAGAGAATAGTGAAAACAGTTCTAGGGACCGCAGGGGAGATGCAGAGTGACAAGTGAAATAGAATCAGTGGAGGAGACGGGGGTTGACCAAATACATGGAAAAAAAAATCAAATGACGAAGCTGACGAAGAAAATAAGAGACAGGAAAAGACATTGGGTGAATAGATGAGGAACCTGGAGACGGAAGAGACCACTGGGAGGGAGGAGGGGGCAAGGAGGGGGTAGAGAGGAGGAGGAAAATACGTGAATGAGAACGAGTCCTGAGAGAAAACGGAGGAAATAAGATGCAGTTTTCAGAGAATGAGATTTGAGAGGAACAGGAGGCGTTCGGCGTCGAGGAACGAGATCAGAACGCTGTGCAAAAGTGCCACGTGCAAGGATTAGGCTATGCTATGTAATATGTAACTTCGGGCACTAGAGGGTTGCTGCAACTGAAAGAGAAAGAAGTGACGGGAGAGGAACAGAGTAGCAAGCGACGAACAAAAGGGGTGACAGATCATAGGGGAAAGGTAAAAGAATAGAGACTAGAAGGGATGAGGCAATCGACAGGAAACGGTACAGAAGACACTACACAGGAGAGTGTGAAAGCGTAGACAGTAGGACACCGGGGGAGGAGAAATAGCAGGAAAGGGAGGAGAGAAGGACTAAAGGACATACAAGAGGGAGAGCGAGCAGGAAAGGGAGGAGAGAATGGCTAGAGGACATACGGGGGGTGGGAGAAATGCAGTGGGAGGAGACGGAGACTCGATTCCGGCGGTTGTGTAAACACGGAAGTAATCCGCGCATTAATGTCCGTATGTTTAACGCACATCAAAGAACTCGGCTGGTAGAGAGCCCGGTGCTGACAGACCCGTTACCGCCTTTACATAACACCAAATTAGAACATTTCCTGCGAGTGAAGTAAACTAAAGTAATAAAAAACAAGAATTAAAGCCCTGTTTTAAAGTCAGAGGAAGCTGCCACGTGCCTTTCTTTTAGCAACACGGCACCCGCTTCATGGCCTCTGCACTTCATGAAACATGACAAGCCCGGCAGGGAGTGATGCACGCGCTCGTGCTCGTGTTGCTGGTCTGCATGGAAGGAACAAGCCCGGGAGTGGTGCGTGCGTGCGCAGTCTGCTCTTTTTGGAAGCACACACTCGTGCTTGTGGCGCGCGCCCCTGCTCGCACCCGCAAGGTGGATGCCGCCACAAGCACGAGTGTGTGCTTCCAAAAAGAGCAGAGCGACGGCTAAAGGTCCTCCTAAGCAGCGCATGCGCGCTGCGTAGGCGAGACCTAAAAACAGAGAGCAGGGTCAGTATAACACAAAAAAGATCAAAGAGTCATACAGGTAAATCCCCAGTAAAACACCTGCAGATATCAGAATCGGAAGAGTAAGATCAGAGTAAACAAGCAAAAAAGGTCAAAGAGTCGTGATGAAAAAAGCCACAGTAGTCTGCCAGAATCCAAAGAGCATGGTCAGGCAGAACAGTAAGGAGGTCAAGGAACCGTAACAAGAGACAACAAAGGTGAGGGATGGGAAACATGCACACGCTTGAGGCAGTGAAGAGCCAGTGCAACGCAGTTGCCAGGCAGCTTCCTAGGTTCTTCCTGGAGATTAAACACTGACGCTGCTTGTCATGTCCCAGACGTCCCGCTGTTGACCCCGGCCAGCCAGCTACTCATGGCGCCCCAGCTGCCACAGGCCAGTACGCAACAGCCCTGAAGGGACACCCTCATCAGTGTTCACATAGTCCGTGGACACCCTGCTGATTCCTGACACCAAGTTGCAGGAAAGAATGAAATGGCAGCAGATGGGTTTCCCTCCCTTGCAGAACATTTTCAAGGCTTACATCGTATCCTATATTAAGCAGAAAACTTTATTCGTAATAATTGTACCATATTAGGACTTCACAGAAAGAAAAGGTAGGTAAGATTGTGTTTTAATTTGTAAGTATTTCTGGTCTGGAAATTAGGTAAGCCCAATGTAAGGGCTTAGAATGTTCTCAAATGTTAGTGAAAAACAGGCATGAGTAATGACAGCCGGTACTGGCCAAATTGTCTGACCTCTCCATATGTTCTTTTCGGACTGTTTGTGTCTATTTACTCCTTTTAGGACTCTCAGCATGTCAAGAATCTCAGACACCAAAGATTTAACATCACAACATACACTGCCACTCTCAAAAGCCACAAGGAATAAATAGGTTGAGGCTTAAAAACGTACATCCGTTAGGTCTCCCGGAAGGTATAGAAAACTATCCAAAAGAATAATTTCTGAATGAACTCATGCCTACTATGTGCCTAGGTGCACAACCAGTTCAGGGCCTGTACAAAGACAGAGAACATCGCGCGAGGCAATCACCCAGAATGCTATCCTGATAACCTCCTAAATACAAAAGGTCACACATTCCTAGAACTGTTACATGCACCATGCTAGTGTGGCAGAAACACTATTGATGTTACCACACATACTATTTACAGGAACAGTCGCTGTCAGTGGCATGAACTGCGGACACACAGGAGTGGAACTGCTGTCTCGCTCTCTGCCTTACTTGCAGCCTCACCCTTGAATCACTTCTTCTCACAGAATAGAGGGGCTGTATTGGGATGCAGGGCCCTTGTTTGACGATTTCCCACTCATATGATATTGTTTTTTTGCTGTTTTTTTATAAATTAGAGGACATGGGATGGAGCCAGTAAACTTATGAAAATGGCTTACTTTGTTGCAGCACCAGTTACAGACTAGAATGCTGCACAGGAGAAGGGTTAATTGGAGGGGTTTAACAGTACGACCAGGAGGGTGGACACACTTATGATCAAATGAAAACATGAGCACTGTAAGACACATGAGAGAGCACACAATGAGAGACAGTCAATGCCTTCTGCAAACTGGGTTTCACTCACTTAATCCCGCTGGATTTTTCGCTTTGACTACTAATTTTTTTACATTTTACTGTAAGTGAGCCTCACTACCTGAGCCTCACTCACAGAAAATTAACAGAAAATGGATTGAGGGATCTAGCCGCGCAGCTACCGTAATAGACTCTAGGCTGGTTACACAGGAGCACACACGTGCAGACTGCACATGTGACACTAAGAGCTCACGCAGCCTGGTATCTGCACAAAGATAGCCTGGCGCAGAAGTGACTCTTCAAGGATTGGTACTGACCTGGGTCAGGCTTCATAATGTGAGTGGGCATTCATAGTGTAGGTCTGTAGTATTTAAACTGTATCACACATTATAGGCAAATTCTGCAATAATGTACAGTTTCATTCTATTTAGGCCTACAAAGTCCAGAGAAGCATCAAACTGGGGTAAAACATGCTTGCCAAGCTTGAATTTGCAGTTCCCAATAAAACACATCCACATCTTGGGGGACTTCAGGCCTTTGTCTCTCGCTACCAGACCAATAATTACTCTGCTCTCCAGCAGGAAGATCAAAGGCTTCCCCACATAACAGAACCCTTTACAGTGATTGGCCCAGTTCCTCTGAAAGGAAGGGGTGGGCGGAAATGTGCATCTGTTAATTAGTTTGTCAAACCTACATGGCATGGGACAACTCAGGCCCACAGCAACAACGAAGAGGGTCAGATCTCTGGAGCCAACTCAAGAGGGGCTTGACTTTGAAGTTTTGGTTGGAAGGAATTAAGCAGCTGTGTCAGCTATGGGCAGAGCTGAAGCTCTTTGGGGGGTTATTTCCACAGACAACTTGAAGTCGCCATAATGGAATGTCTCAGCATGCTGTGCAAGGGGTCCTGAGATTGACGACAGCGAAAGGATGCCCAGCTGAAAGGAGAAGCCACTTCATGCCACTCCAAGTATTGACTGAAAGACTTTTACTCCAGCTGACCCCCATGACTAGGATCGATCTCTCCAGGACTAGTGGCACGGACCCCCTTATGCCCCAAGGTACAATTGGGGAAATGAACCAGCTGGGGGACACTGGGTGGTTCTCATGGAAGCTCTGTGGACAGGCACTTGACTCCGCTGTCACACAGGTGCCCTGTAAGTAGCCAGGAGGCCCTGGTTAGTGTGGCCAGGAGATGTGCTGCTGATGGGCTGATTGAGATGCCATCACAGGCAGGAGAAGAGCACCAGGAGCAAGGAAGAGGTCAGGTCTGGTGCAGGGAGCTAGAAAACCTTGCTTCCCAAGAAAAGCACCCTTTTAGAGGCCAGGAGGCTTGAGGAAAAGGCCCCTAGTGGCTAGGGCTGGCCAACAGGAGCCCAAAGAGTCTAGAACAATCAGAAACTGCCCTAAGTGCCTGGAGTTCTCTACCTCTAAAGCTTGGTTCACAGGGGAGACTGTGCAGAGAACAAAGTGCATAGCACTCCACAATTTGTTTTCCAATCCTCCCAGGGTGGGCCAGGGCCTGGGGGTCAGTGTAGCTTCCATTTACAAATTGCCTTCGGGCAGGGTCCATGCATGTGCCCCTTCACCAGATTCAGTGTGTACCCGAGGGCCCCCATCTCCTCAGGGGCAGGCACATGCAAGGTCCCGGGGACCCCATTCCATGAGACCGAAGACTTGACTGGTGCACTGCCATCCCCATGCTAATGTCTCAGGGGGCTAATGGAATGCTGCTCTTTGATCTCCTAATGTGCACCATCACACATGTGAGCGGGAGCAGAAGAGAAACTGCGCCCATTGGGCAGGAACAGAACCGGTGATATGCTGGCTCCTATGTGCCACGATGGAGGTGGGGCCTTGGCGCTTCCTTCCATAGCCTCCTACAAAACATGAGTCTGTAGGTGCCCCGGTGGGACCAGGGTGCCCAGAAATAACAATAATAAATTGTGGCATGAGGCTTAACAAGGAGTCTGGCGAAATGGCAAAGCCGCTCATTCCTTATTTAAGTCCTGGGACAAGAAACATCCCATAATCACCTACAAAGGGGTTACAAATTTTCATATTTTCCATGTGATGCCCCCAGGAAGGGCAGGGTTACCTGCAACGGATGTGAAATGGTTTAGACTACACAAAGCATAATTTGTAGTTTGTCCGATCTTTGAAGCAAGCTAAATTCATCTGGATTCTTACAGGGAATTAATATAGTGGGAACTCCTCTCCTCTCAATTCCATCTCCTTCAAATAAAATCAAAAGGATTGCTCATGCCCGAGCTATCCTTTGTCGTCAGCATTCCGGATGTCACTACTCTCCTATTGTGCGGCTACCGGAAGAGGAATTCCTTACATAATCTCAATAGGATATTACTTATCTTTACAACGTCTCTACTAAGCAATCTCATTAATCTTTTCAAGATGTACTGAGCAACCGCTATTAATGAAACGCTAATCTACTTGCATCTTAAAGTCATAACTGAGCTGAATATACTTAAGCGAAAAGCAGAACTAAATCACTGGGCAACATGTTGCCTAGTGATTTAGTTCTGCTATTTGCATTTTCCCTGTCCTAGGAACGTCTATTAGTTACAGGGGGTCCCTAATTTTGCATTATATACCCAAGCGAAAACCACCACTGTACTTTATTACACAATAGTTTCAAGTTGTTCAGTAAATCTATCCTATCCATTCTATGGATGCCCAACTAAACAAATTACAAGGAAGGGCTTTATTAAAATTTCATTATACGACTCCAGAGAGTGATGTCAAACCAAAGAGCTTTACAAAACCTTCTCCGCATAACTGCCTCCAAAGTATTATTGAAAACTACTAAATTGAAAAACATGCAACACATTTAACATCCACTATTGTGTCTATAGGGCACCTTCTTGATTGATCACTGTGCCTCACGTTTAATCTGTGATTGGGAGGGTGTGGGATATGTGCATTTCCTGGAATATACTCGCATAGCAGCAAATTCCACTAATCCTGAACAGAATTTCCTGGGAAAGTTCTGAGAGACATTCTTGGAAATGTATGTCAGACTACCATCTACTACAATGATTCAGGTGGTTGGATGTGAGCTTGGGCTAACATCATGATTTCACATGAAGGGAGTTCGCCAAAGATATATTGTTATTTCTCTTGTGGAGATCAAACTAAAATCTCTCAATTGTGTTGGAACGAGTTTAAAAAACAGTGAAAAAATATATACTAGATCAGTTTTACAACAGATAAAAAAATATAAAGGTCTGCATGTAAATTGTGGCAATTTACAGCAACGGGCTCTTTTCCCATCTAAGTGAGTACTAAGACCGGTAGCCATGCAGATCTCCAAAAGAAGAAACTGGATATATCTAACGAGGAAATCTATTGCTCTTAGATTAAACTCCTATGAGGTGATGATGAAGTTCACTGTTTATACACCGACTCCTTCACTGACAGCCAATGTCAAGGGTGTTTAAATTACAGCTTGGTTTAAACCCTTTGTACTCTGTTCTTGGTGTGGTGGCACAGATTATGGCCAATGAAAGAAAATGGTTGTGTACTTTAAACTATAAATATACATGCAGCCATATCTTGATGGGTTGTCTTATGTACTTCTCTTGTCAGCAGATTAAAAAACCGTTCTATGTAAAATTGATCAATCTCACTCAACTGCAATAAATCTTTTAAATTATAACTGCTATCTGGGTGTTGCAGCCAATCTTGGTCTTTTCTTTGTTCATGCGACCTAGTGTTGTCCCATTTTATGATCTATGTCTGTATTTATCGTGATTTGCTATTGTTTAATCGATTTTTGTGTAAATAAACGTATTTACTGACAAAGCTCTGTTGACAACCCTAAGCCACTTTGTAAAATCTGACTGAAAAAAAAAAAAAAAAAAGATTGCACAGCGAAGCATTTTGTTGTGTCAATTATTTGCCATTGTAAAATAATTGCTTTCAGCATTTCAATTATCTAGATACATTGATATCATTCAAGCAAGAAATGCTCAAATCTTCAGATTCTCCAACACCACCAGGGAGACCGACTGGTTTCTGCTGTTCCTGCTTCCATTCAGTTTACTAACTAAAGATTTGATTTCACCTCACTCAATCGCCATGAAGCTTCATGGTGAACCAGTAACCATGAAAACCCACGAGCACAACGCTTTTCTGAAAATTAGAAAAAAAACTAAAAATATATCTAAGCAGGAGTCATTTTGGTAATTCACTCTATGGCTTCCTGATCCAGAAGTGCTGCACCACACTGTGAAATTCCCCTGTTTACAACGTTACACTGCTTAACCAGGCCTTGAAAAATCTTAGTAAAATTTTATCAGGTCTTGCTATTTTTAGCACCTACTGGTTCCGACAGGAACAGGTGTTCTGTTCATTCAGAAAGTGAATGAGCAATAAAGATGCCATTAAATCTTGTTTTTATCTTGACACATTTGCTGTCTGTTCAAGGAAAGAGGTCAAATGTCAGTTTGTCTTTTAACTAATTGCTGTGTGGAAAATGAAGTTTATTTTTCTCTCTTTTACTAGAGTTGGAGGTTTTTGTCAAGTGAGCTGTCTGAAGATGTCAGTTATTTTTCTCTAACACATAACATTTAAATAAATAGCCTGTAATTTAATATTACAAATATTTCAAAATATATCAGGAATTACAAAATCACATTTTTTGTAATTAAGAAGTGTGATGCGACCAAAGAGTTAAATAGGAGCAAAACAGACCAGAACACTTTACTTGGTGAAATGCAAATGAAACATATTTGCAGAAACTCTATTTCCAAACGTTATTGTTTGTGCACTATATAGTTTTATCAGTAAAGCAGCATGTCAGTGGGAAAGTTTGTGGCCATTTCAATGTAACATCTGCTGATTTCAAATGACAGTGTGCTAGCACTTCTTGCTTTAGTTATGTATTTATTAAAATTGATAGTTTTTAAACATTCCTGCTCCGCCCTGATGAAAATGCTGTTAATTAACTAATAGGCAAGTCAGGGGTCATGTGTATCTTATATGTGGCTAGATTTGTATTATATATGGAAAGTTTAGTCTATTAAATCAAACAGTTTTTTGTACAGCAGACATGCTGAACTCGCACATTTGAAGGTGAATAATATGTGATAATAAAGAAAATGGAGGCTCAATGAATCAAATTATTTGCCCACGATCACATCATTTCAAACCAGTTTATGGGTCAAGATCATTACAAATAGGTCGAGTAGAATATTTAAGTCACTGGACCTGCCGGTCAAGTAAAATTTTTATGATATTTCGGGGCCTGTTATCCACTCCTGTCCCCTCACACCGAGAGGGGCCTACTTAAGGCACATCAAAAAGTAACCTGTCTCCACCGGGGGAGTGAAAAGTCATTGAAAATGGCAGGGTGTCGTTGATTCGATGCAAATATCTTTATTCGCACAAAGCCATAAAAGCAGTACATCATTGAAAAAATAAATAAAATTGACATGTCAACAAATCATGCTGTCCTACAGTAAAAAAAAGGGTCTTCATAGGCAAATCGCAAAAACATATATGTCACAGGTATTTAAAATTCATAACATTTCCTAATGATAAAGGCCACTGTAATTAAATTTAAAATTGCATGACTGATGTCTAGTGAGCTCAGGCACTGGTAAAACACAAGCCCATCCTCGTGCTGTCTCAAATTTGAATTACGTAAAATAGGGACCAGAAAAGAAGCCAGAGGAACTGAATACAGAGTGCAAAACAGTGAAAAGTGACTTGTGCTTTGTTTAGAGACATTATCACAGCAAAATGGCGGTAAATCATGTTGCCAAACACCTTGCAGGGGAAGGCAAATTTAAAGTGCAATGTGCATAATCAATAAAGTGTAAGATAAAAGCGATGCATGGGATTCACAATCCATTCTAAACAGGGTTCCAGGCTCCTTGTTGATATTAACAAGTATCTAACAATCGACTCCTTAAACTGGGCCATGTCCAAACATAAGGTCAAACTATGAATTAAATAACGCTGTTTTACTAGTTCTTTGTGTTTAAGCGTAGACTTAAGAGGGTTTTGGTCAATTCTGAGAGACCAAAGGTCTCAAAGGATTTTCTCAAATAAGAGAGCCACGGAATCTTATCTACCCTGTCAAGAGACAAACAGTCAGTGACACAAGTTCTGGCGAGGTCCACCTCAGGAGTGCCCCAACACTTAATGCAGAGTAATAAGGGTACAAAGCCCAATCAAGTCCTCCAAGTATGGTATTCCAAGTTCCTCGTGACATATGAAAGTGGCGATGCATCCAGACACTGGCTATCTGCACGTAAATTGGTTTTCAGCGCGCTGAAGGGCCCCCGCATTGCAGTAGCCCCATACCCCTGCGGGGTGTAGTCATTCTCTACACTGGGGGTGGTTATTTCACCCATATCCCTCTTGTCAAGTGGGGACGTTGCCTGCCTTGGGATCGTGGTCCCTGTCACCACAAAGGAGAAATCCTGCTGAAAATGTCTACCTTGGAAAGTGGCAAGTCTGTCCATTCCCACTGTGGCATTCCCGAAGAGACTCCTGCTCGAGGGTTGGATGAGGAGGTTAGGGGTGCTGACTGCTACATGCCTATGATCCCTGAGCAGAAATCTTTTCCGCTTGGGTTCAATGACTTATAATGCAGGTCCCCCTACATCCTAGATACAGTAGATGAAACCCCTGCCCCAGCACAAATTTTATTTCACAGACCACATGGCATACATATTTTGACATCCTTTTGCACAAAAGAGCTCAAACTTGCAGCACCCCAAACACAAAAATAGAAGGGAAAATTAAAGATGGCAAGTCTGGACAGAAATCTTTTGCACTAGACAAGAGGGAAGCAGTCACTTCAAAACATGACCCAACTCCAACACAACCTATAGCCACAAAAACATCTTACCTCTCCCCTAGCGAGGACCGACTGGCAGAAAGGGCATCAGTGGAAAGGGAACAGTCTCATCTTTCTAATGGTGTCCCTCCAAAGGAATTGCTCCCCCAAGAGTTCACTCAATTCACCTCTGTGCCTAGAAAGACTCTAGCTCCATTCTAAAGCACTGGAGTATAACTGACTTTACACTTCCGGTGGATGGGCAAGTCCACGGTATACAACACCAATTACTTTGTAACCCTGGTGCCTCATGGGCATTTCCAACCTCGGACGAGGAAGCAGATCAGAAAAGCACCAAGGAAAGTGTTGAATAATAGAGGTTCAGGGGTGCAGTCTTACGGAATGCTAGTGTCAGATGCAGAATCTACAGCAGAAAAGTTTTTTTATTAGGTTTGTTTTTAGCAAGATGAAAGATCTCTAGCAATTACTTTTTAAAACTCTCTGTATTCTTAACAGTGGCTTTACATATTTTGGAGTGCCACTGGGAGGGAAGCTTTTCCTTGAAGTGGATATATTACATAAACATTCAAGATTTGTTTGCGGCTTTTATTACCTTTATGGTTCTGGAGAACCAGCGAGTTGGGCATAGGTTTAAGGGGAGAGTGGGACTTTTGAGAGGAAGCAATGTGCCAAAGAAAACAGACAGCTAGAGGTAGAACTTCTGTACCCTTATCGCAAGTTCGCTTGGCACTAGATCTGCGAGCACTGATTGAAGAGTGCGTAGGTTGATTTTCACTCGTTTTGAGAACGGTTATGGTGATTGATGAGAGTGGAGCAGAGGGAAGGCGCCAGCTTATCAGGTAGTTCCTTTTTAATAATGGATGCTGAAGAGGCAAACATTGCATCAAGTGTGTGCTTAGATGAGTGCTCCGGGCCAGAGAGCAGTCAGTAGAGGTTCACAGCTTCTACATTAGATCAGAGGGACCTGGTTTGCAGCAGGTCGAGTTGATCAAACTAAGTATGGATTACACACGATACAGAGCTTGGCAAGGAGGATGTCCACAATGAACTCATGAACGAGCAGGAGGGGGATTGGAGATCTTTTCAACTGCAAGGTGACATTGTGCACCAGGCTACTCCTGTGCAGGATGTGACGTCAATTGACATAGATAAGACAACCCTGTAGAGGTTGTAGTTTCCAAAACCAGCTTTAATTGATCAACCTTGATGCAGAGAAGAAATTACAAAATTGCACCTTCAAGGCCAGAACATGTTTAAGTCTATGGGTTCATCCAGGAGCTGTGCAGCATCTTAATCATCAGACAATAATAACTGTGTCCACCCAAGAAACGGATGTGCACACCGTGGAAGGTGCAGCTTCCCAACACCACCAGATGTTAGGAGTCTATAGGACTACAAAGGAGTGGCAAAGGTGCGTTAGGAAGTCACTGCTTCTAAAAACAACCAGATACTCTGAGTCTATGGGTCCACCCAGAAATCTTGATGGTGCAACCCTCTGAAGACGCACTTCTTGCAGCAACAACGATATTAAAAGGTAACCATTGATAAGTCAGAAATCTATGGAGTCCACAGAGGAGCGACAGAGATGCAACCCTATAGAAGATGCATATTAAAGGTAAACCTTAAAATACTATTGGTCTATGGGTCCACCTAGGAGCAACCATATGGAATATGAGGCTTCCTAAACAAAACCACTTGATGTTAAAGTTAGCACTTGAGAAGTCCCAAGCCATTGGAGTACACAGAGTAGGGGCAAAGTCACTGAGTAGGGGCAAAGTCACTGAGTAGCGGCAGAGTCACTGAGTAGTGGCAAAGTTGCAATGCTATGAAAGGTGCAGTTTCTTAATGACATGGGTATTAGTAGACAGCATAGAGAAGTTACTAGTCCATAGGGTCACCCAGGAGCATTGTGGGGTGTAAAGGGTTACCCGACTGCCAACGTGCTTGCAAAGTAGTGGTAAGCCACCAGTGATATGGGAGGAATGGTAGGGTTGGAAGCATATTTGGGGGCAACTGGAGGGAACATGATCGGGGGAAAAGAAAAGCTGTTTTGCAGACAAATTATTCGGTCATAGACTAAAGAAAAGCTTAAAAGCATGTGCCACCTTGCAAATGGTATAAGTGGAAGAGGAGCTTGATGAATATGAAACAGTTGTACGTCTACTTGATTGGTGGTTTTAGAGTCATGCTGGGGGCTTTGAGGTCATGATGAGATGATAAAGAAACAGTCTGTGCCTTAATCGGATGGAAAAATGCAGAAGCAAGTATCAGTCAGGAAAGATGCAGAGGAAAAGTGATTGATGTACTTTGATATTTTCCTTACATGTGTAAGTTTAAAGGTAAGGAAGAGAGTATTTTAAAAAAAAAAAAAAAAAGCACATGGATAGGATTGGCTCATGCATTTTGGCCCGGGACAGCAAACCGATGTATAGATTTAGCTGGGACTTAATCATCCTGAACATGTAATGTGAACAGGTGTGAGAAATGAAGGAGGTTGTTACCAGACACATTTCAAGAGAAGTTGGGAAAACCTATTGGTTTTGTGCATAAAGGAGCCCAAAAAGGGTGCGCAGGGTTAACAGGAATTAATTGAAACGTAATCTGGCACAGTTGTGTAGTACAGATATGATTGAGAAATAGCAGGATTAGAATTGTTGGCTCCTATGGTTTTTTTTCTCTAAAAAGTAAATAAATAAGAGGTTTCAATGAGAACGTGTGTGACTAAGGACCTTAGTTTGCCTTTGGGTTGATCACCACCCTTTACAAAATGCTGACGAGGGGCTGTCGGGTGGTAGACTAGTATTCACAATGCAATCATAAGACAAGAGCATTTGAGGGCATTAACCACTTTTATTACACCGGACAGTTAAAGTCGATTCAAACAATGACACTTGGTCTTGCATCTGACTCAGTCACTTTTCAACTGGCTAAGCATCAAATATTCAAAAGTGCCTCCAATGTTTATGACTTCCTTGATGACACTGGTTAATGGGAAGGATAATACAAAGAATGGTGAGGAGCGGCAGAAAGATATTAAAAGGCTGTGTGAGTGACTTACATATTAAGCAGGGCCACTGGAATTAAGGTATTGTGCTGCAATTTTCGCATAGTTATAGATTTGCTGCATCTGCCGCATAATCCGCAGATATTAACAGCAACAAAAAATGTTCTACCTCATACGGTTAAACAGTTACAAAAAATGCAGCAACATGTATTGCAGCGGAGCGAAACGCCCTTTGCAAAGCTGGACTGGTCGCCTTTCTGTTGCTTATTGCTATATTTGGGTATTAAACTGGTACTAATGAGGTGCAACCAACACCCAGACAGTGTTACCAAGTTTAAAAATGACGAAATATCGAAGTAATACTATTACAAAATGTGCTGCATTATACTGCATAATTAGCCTTTTGTGCCGCATAATTTACTCAACTTTGCCGCATAATTTGGCCCTCTCTAGCTGCATGATTCCAGTGGCCCTAATCAAAGCAAAAAAAGGCAAAATTTGTATGACCAGTGTGAACTAATCAAGACACCATACGAATGATCAGAAAATTAGCATACGTAGGGAAGAAGCGGTCCGCTACGTGCTAAACAAGAGCTATCTTGCAGCTTCACTCTTTTCTACTTCTGTTAGACCACTATGGTAAATTTAAATCTCAGTTTCCTGATGTGAGACAGCCATTGTGTGGATTGTTGAAGAAGCATGTAAATAAATGCAAAGTGCCAAGTCACTTTAGGAATGTAAATAAAAAAAAAAGAAGAAAATGGTCGAAGCACCATGCTGAAGTCCTTTGATGCAAGTTATAGCAGTGCAAGCAAAAAGATAGACACGTGCTGGTTAAGAGCTGCATTAATGCAGACGAAGGACCATTGGAATATGTGCTAATGCAACCAGAACATTGCAAGGAATGAAGGGAAAGTATTCTCTTGTGTATAGGTATCAAAGCTTTTGGCAGAGATACACAAACAGTGGAGCAAAAACACACACCCAAGCCCACATAGCCAAATGTGTTTGAAAAACTAAATATGTTTGCAATAATATAGTGGTTTGTTAAAATGATCTATAAAAATTAAGGTTCAGAAACTTGAAAGATAGTTAACCATGTTAAGCATATAATGGTTGGGGGTTTGCCAAAAGAAGAGGAGCTGCATGGAAAGGAGCGTATGAAGAGATGAAAACAGTCAAGTATATGATGGTACGGGCTGGCCTGTGAAGAACAAGTTACATAAAGATGAACTAACAATGAACAATACGGGAGACACTTTGTATTGGGAAGATGAGGTGTACCAGAAGGCATTTCTATTTGCCTCTTGATGATGGAACCAGCACAATAAAAATAAGGGCTACATAAAAATTGGTGGCTTGGGGGATTTACAAATGTGGAGAGGATGGGCATGGTTTGGCCTGTAGGCAGGAAATTTGTGCCTAGAAATAATGGATCAAATGGCAACTGGAAAGTCTAACTTTTAGAAGTGTAATAAGCCCACCATACGAAGTTCCAGGATTATGTTTTGATTAAAGTCACTCATTTTGTCTTTTGTTCAGAGGAGACAAAAGTCATGTGTGCTGTACTATTTGTGTTCATATTAAAACATGAGCAAAACACACACTTCAGAGTATGGAAATGCTCGAATTACATAACAGTCGATGTGTACAGCAATCCAGTGGGAAAGTGGTAGGTGAATAGTAGCGGATTGAAGCCAAGATACAGAGGTGGGAGGAGGCAAACAAAAAAAACAAAAAGGTTTGCGAACTGACAGAAGCATGAGAATCCTGGACAACGTCGCTTTAACCTTTGGTTTTTGCACTACATATCTGGTGGGTTTTGATCATATTCACATGCAACCCCTTCTGACGGCCATGAGCAGTGGTTGTTGGGTGCATGCCCTAGCCTCTGGTGCAGGCCCTGACCAAACCCTCTGCAAGCACCGAACCCGAGCCCCCCTTCTGCACACAACGTCTACTTGTGTGCAGATGAGATTGGATTCTGGGCTTTGCCCCAGGCCAATTTGATTTTTGTTTTTTAACCGGCATTTTAGAGTGAAACAGTTCTTTAAAAACATTTAAAAAATGTGAACCATTTTAAGTGTTGAACTTCTGATTTTTTTTTTTATTGTTCAATTTTTGTGCTCTTTTTTTCGAATGCGATACAAAAGGGGATGATGGACGGAACGTTTGAGCCAATCAAACACTCACCCCCAGTCAACTGATCTGGGTTTAATCCATCATCATTCTTTAGCTCACTCCACCACCCCAGTTCAGACATGGCCATATGCAAATCAGTCTGACCCTGTGCCTCATGGGAACAGTCCAGCCCGAAATGCCAAGCCATGTCTTCCCTGGACCGGAAACAAGCATCCTAGGACCGGTTTCTGGCATTTCAGCCGTCATCAGCCAGGCTTGCTTGAATCCAGTGGCAAAGTGAGCAAGGGACCCACGTCTGTATCGCTTTTTTTCGAATGGGCCTGCATTGCTTTCGAGAGGATTGTTTCAACTCGACAGAAGCTACAACCTTACAGACAGCATTTGCAGTATGTAGCAAAATGCTGCATATTGCAGTCGTCCTCTTCCTCTTGTTGACGCAATACTTCCAGTGGTACAGTTTCATCTCCTACTGCTCCATGACAAGTTCTTTCCATCTCTGCACGAGCTATGTGGTTGAGGTGCTTAGTCAGCAGGTGCTTCAACATCCCACTTGTACGCATAGAATACTGGCCATGTTGGCAGCTATGGAGCACCGGATTGTACAAGGTGCATGTAACCATTTAGGCATTCATTTTGTTTTGCCCAGCCAGAAATGAAAAGCAGTTGCACACCACCGATTCCCTTTCAGGCCTAGTTGGTTGTGCTGCTGAAAATGTGGATGTATCATGTGGTGTTCCACCTCTGGAAGGGCTGGTGATTCGTGTGGTAGGTGGTTGCTGCTCCAGAATTTCCTGCGAGGCCACAATGTGTTCTGATTCTATACACAGCAGTCTCCCGCTGCAAAAGAGCATTGTGTTAATGCCGTTCAGGAAATTGCCTTGTTTTTTTTTCTGTTTTTGTTTTAAAGCCTGTGGGTTTATTTTTAGGGCGAGCCTGGGCAGCGCATGCGCTACTCTGCGAGCCATACGGTTTTGGAGTATGTACTTGAAGCCCCGCCCACATTTGTCATTGTCCTTCGTAAATGCTGGCTTCTGAATAGCTATTAGGTTTGTTAGTCCCTCCTTAGTACCGCCTTGTCTTCATTTGTAACCTCCCATGAGGACTGGCCCTTTTACTTCGGTTGTTACAAGGTATGTCTTCTTTAGTCAGTAAGCACTATTTTCTTTAATGAGTTTCTCTTACTGTAAGAGGGTCTCTCATGCGCAGTTGTGACCACCGGCTTGTTTATTTAACTCGTAGCAAACGGGGAGCTCTTCAGGGGCCATGGGAGACAGAAGGGGCAACTCAGCGATGCCTTCAAGCATTTGGAATGCAATAGGTCTCACATTTGCGAGAATTTAAGCTATTAGCATTGTAAATGACAATGCCTTTTATTTATGTTTTAAAAATCAAAGCATAAATAAAAGGCATTGTCATTTACAATGCCAATAGCTCACACTCACGTAAATGAGATACCTATTGCATTGCAGATGCTTGTTGAGTAATGGTCAATCAGATGGCACTTTCGTTTTTATTGGTTTCGCATGAGTATCACCGTGCTCCCGCAGGACCCAAAGGGCCAATAAAAGAGTACAGTGTGACTCCAGCAAGGGCTTTAATTCCTTTTCCGGGCCCTGCGGTATATAAAGTACTGCAGGATGCTGAAGTTTTTTTTGTTTTTTTTAGTCAAGTTACTACGAAGGTTTTTTTTTCTCCAAATTTGAGGATAGAGGTTTCCTGACAGACCCAAATAAGAGATTGTCGCTTTTATTAAAAGTTTTGTTCTCATGTGTCGCAGTACCGAAAGAAAAGGTACAGTAAAAGTACATCTCAAATGGTTCCAGTCATTGCCTTTGTGATTTTGACCTAGGTCCTACCGTCTGAGTATGACTAGAGATCTACATTTGTCTGTGTACAGGGCCTGTGCATTATATGTTTTTACCTGGAAGGTTTTGAGGAAAATTACAACAGAAGACCAACAAGAACCTGTACAGCCTCAGGATGTGGAAGAAAAATGCATGACCAATACAGAGTTCATCATCTGGCAGTTCTTATTTATACCAGAGGGGAATTGGGATAAAAAGGTCTCTTCAAATTGTGCCACAAAAACTCAGCCATGACACAGGTAAAAATATATTAAGATATAGTTCTCTTTTCTCTCCCACCTCTGGTGCACTTTTGACTCCCATGTATCAATGCAAAAACACTTGAGCCACAGTGCAACGGGGTTTGTTTCTGTGAAGAACAAGTTACTTACCTTTAGTAACGCCTTTTCTGGTACTGACTAACTGCAGATTTCTCAACTTGTGAATTTTTCCAGGAGCCAGACTGGATCCAGAAACATTTGCTAGCAATTTCCCCTCACATGTCGGGGGCCCTATATATGCACCAACTCCATGCTCAGATGTCAGTTTATTTCTGATCTATGTCCATGCCGTCCAATGCAAATGTCTTAAAATTAGAGTATAGCAGTGTGCAGACCTTCATATTTGGGATCCTATTAATGGACTGTAGGAGACCAGAACAAGGGTGGGCCGGTGCGGAATCTTTGCTTTATATGGAGTCTCTATCCCCCAAAAAAAAAAAGAGATACCAAATGTAAGTAGTTTGTTTTTCTGAAAGATTTCTATCCACAGACTCCTCACCTAGTGAACAGATACCAAAGCAGTACCTCCCCAGTTGATCGGTCTGTGGAATCATTCAGACCAAGAAATCCTGCAGGACAGATCTGGCAAAGTGCCCACCCCACCGGGCGAAGCTGTCCAGGCAGTAGTGCTTCGCAAACCTGTGAAGGTAAGCCCACATCACAGCCTGGCAGATGCCCAGGACTGGCACACCACACACTAGTGCATTGATAGCAGCCTTGGTTCTGGTGGCATGAGCGCGTAATCCTTCAGGGAGATGCTTTTGAGGCAGTCCATAGCAGATCTTAATACATAACACAATCTATAGGAGGATGGTTCTCTTTTGCACCGGTTTTCCCATTTTTGCTCCAGATAAACTGACAAAAGAGTTGGTCATCTTTTCTTTAATCTCTGGTCCACACTATGTAGAAGTTAAACTTTCTTTTACAGCCCAGATGGTGGAACAATTCTTCTTCCTTGGCAGGATAGGGCAGTCCAGAAAAAGCCACACGGGTGATGGATATCCCTTTAGGAAGGCCATGACTACCTTTGGCAGGAGGATCAGCTAGTCCTGGAAGAATGAGATATATGCTGTGCTACAAACACACCTTGCAGGTGTTATCGCAATGAGGAATACTGCCTTGCTGGTCAGCAGGCAGAGAGGCCAACTGTGCAGTGGTTCGAAAGAAGTGCAAATTAGGAGGATGTGGACCAAATTAGGGTCACACTGCAGCATGACAAAAGGTGTTGGCGGGAACATATGAACCATTCCTAAAAAAAACAAAAAAACATCAGTACTGGTGACTTTAAGAGGGATGGCTGGTCTGCCAAACATAAGAAGGTCGAAAGGTAACCCTGAACTGACACCACATCAAAGCCTTGCCGGACTAAAGAAAGACATAATATCATGGTTTAAATATTATGGGCGAACCACCAGACAACAAACTTCTCCCAGCATCCTACATAAACAGTTTTAGTAGATGCCTGCCAAGATGACCCTAATCACTTCACAGGCAGATCGAAAGTTAATAACTGTCGTCGTTCAATCTCCATGCATGGAGGTGTACATTGTGCAGGCTCGGGAGAAGGACCCGTGCCTGCTGCTTTGACGGGAGGTCCTCCAAACAAGGAAGCTGGATGGGAGGGCAGGAGCTCATGGCCAGAAGTTCCTAGTACCACACTTTCCTCGTCCAGCTTGGAGTCACTAAATGACTTGGACCTGGTCTTTCCTGATTTTTTTCAACACTCTGGCCAGGAGAGGCTGGAGCAGAAAGGCATACATGAATCCTGGACCCCAGTTCAGACACAATGGGTAGATAAGGGAGAACTGCCTATGGAACTCTAACACACAAAATGTTTGACACTGCACATTGTCTGCGACAGCAAACATATCGAGCCAGGGTTCTCACCATTGCTGGAAGATGCCCTGTGTCACTTGAGTGCAACTACCAATCATGATCCACTAACCAACAAGTGAGTTTGGCCACCCTGACGTTTAAGATGCCACCAGGTGCTGCGCAATCGGGGAGATCCCCTGAAGATTCAGTCAGAAGCGCAAGAACTCTGGCACAGGACCCAAAAACCCACACCACCCTGAAGGTTGCAGTACCACATGGCAGTTGCGTTCTCTGTGGGGACCTGTGCCCTTTCCCCCTGATGGTCAGGAGAAACGCCTTCAGTGCCAAGCGGGTCATTCGCATCTCCAGCAAGCTGATGTGGAGGTGGTCTCCGCTAGAGACCAGAGTTCTCTGATCTCTTCCTCTCCTAGATGACGACTCCTCCCTTAATCAGCAATGATGCATCATGATCACTAGCTCTGCGTGGGGTAGGGAGAGGTGTCTGCCGCTGGTCTAATTGCAATTGAGTAGCCACATCTGCAAGTTTTATGCAGCCCCTTCAACACCTGGGTAGATTCTGATAGGTCCACTTAATGCTGAACCCACTGAAATCAGGTGTACGTGCCACCTGGCATGGTCCACAGGTGGCATGCAGGGGCCCAAGAAGCCTCAGAGCCAATCTTACTATGACCCAGGTTAAAGGTTGAAACATTGGAATCACTGCATGAATGTCCTGGACTCACTGAGGCTCAGGGAAGCCTCGAGAGAGCACCAGATCAAGGATGGCTACGATGAAGGGTCATTGTGAAGGA
Source organism: Calotriton arnoldi (assembly GCA_963921515.1). Taxonomy (NCBI): domain Eukaryota; kingdom Metazoa; phylum Chordata; class Amphibia; order Caudata; family Salamandridae; genus Calotriton; species Calotriton arnoldi. The sequence goes on along the minus strand of CAWUFW010008428.1, from coordinate 209,040 downwards.
GCCCGATATGACTTTGGCACATTGATAGAAATGCCCAACAATGTCAACAGGTCTGCTATTGTCTGGAGGTAGCTTTATACTATTTGAGGCGAGCCAACTTTCAGTAGCCAGTAGTTGAGGTTTGGGAAGACTGGTACTCCCAACCGCAGCAGATGGGCTGCGACCACCACCATCACTTTCGTGAACACCAGAGGTGCGCTGATCAAGCCAAACGGAGCACTGAGACCCGAAAGTGCTCTTGACCTACCTGAAACCATAAGTAGCGTCTGTTGGACTGCAGGATGGGGATATGTTCATAGGAGTCCCGCAGGTTAAGCACAGCCATCCAGTATCCTGGATCCAGGGCAGACAGGACATAGGAAGAAGCTCAGAGGCCACAGATTAAGAATGGGGCAAGGCCTCTGTCCTTTTTCTGCACCAGGAAATAACAGGAGTAACAGACAGTCCCAATCGATGATGCCGGTTCCCTTTCTATAGATCCCTTGGCCAAGAGTCCCTGAACACCACAGAGCATGGATAAGTGGTCCTCCGGGAGGTATTGCAATGTAGGTGGCACATCCAGGGGGCGAGACAGAAAAAATAAGGAATAACCGTATTCCTGGGGAGTCTTCCACAGGCAATCATTAGCAGTAGAGGATAAGCTAAAGCAGTTTTGGTGCAGCTGTAAAAGGGGTAAGGGGTCTGAGTAGAACGTTGCCCCTGGGAGCCTGGACACTATTGGTTTGATCCCGGTCATCTACCACAAAAAGATGCTGCTGTTGAGTTACATATTGATGTTCACTGCTGGTATCACCAACTAAAGCCTCCGAGGGGGGGGAGAATTATCTAAAAGACGGAGCTGGGCCCAGAGAGAGAGAGCAGTGTTTTTGAACTCCTTAAATCTCTCCAAAGCCAAGTCTGCCTTTGCTCCAAACAGTCTTGAGCCATCGAAGGGCAAAATCATTGGGGACTGCTGTACATCCAGAGAAAAGCCTGTTAAGCGAATCCAGGCGTGGCAGCAAAGCACCACACTGATCCCGACCGCCCTCCCCAGACAGTCGGCCATGTCCAAGCTTGAGCAGGTGGAGTACTTATCTGAGCCTTGGTCGTCTGTAATTAGGTGTAGCAGGGTTGGCAGTATATGATCTGGGACAGCTGTCAAGATGTCCGCCCATGTTCCACAATGCATGCAAATATTTCCCCAGTAGTAAAGAAGTGTTGATGGACCGGAGGTCAAAACTGGTAGCAAATGTCTCCATTCGTTTTGATTCTGTCAGGAGTAGCGGGGAATGCATTGAGGTTCTGGCAACGTTTGGATGCCTGCATACCGGATTCTCAAGAGTGAGGTGATGAAGCACAAAATCAGGATTCCCAGGAAGGGATATATGCTGTCTTGTCACTTGCCTACTAACCGGGAAACAAGATTCTGGCTTAGCACAGGTGCCCACAAGTACACCGGTCAGGGCCTCATTGAAAGGCAATAGAGGTTCTTGGTTGGTTTGTTCAGGGTTGAGGACCTCAGTGAGGATGCTGGTTTTACCTCTGTAGAAGGTAAAGTGAAGTCTAGCACCTCCAACACGCTCCTAATTACTGTAGAGTAGGTAGACTCCTCATTGCCATGACCAAGTTTGGAGAGGAAAGGCCAATGTCTGGGGTGGTATCCAGGTCACTGGCATCATGTAGGTTGTCAAAGAGGTTCCCTTTGTTGTAAGGATCAATGTCATTATTGTCATCAACATTATCACCTTCATTATGATGAGGGGCATGTGCTTCTGGGTGTAAATGGGCATACTGGTGTGGTCTCGGTGGATGTGTTTTGGAGTTCGAGAAAACTATTGGCTCCATTTCTGGCGTCAGTGACATAACTGCCAAGACAGGGCTCGGACTTGTGGTGTCACTCACAGCGCAGAGGGCAGCATCATATTGCGCTGAGGACGGAGTGGGCGACGCCAGCTCCGAGTGCCGGCCTTGAACTGAGAGTGGTGTAGCAGGTGTTGGGGACGGATCTGTCAGCGGTAACTCGCCTGGGGGCCATCGTAGATCCTTGGGGCCCAAGGGTTCCCCAGACGGACCTGGTGAGGGACTAAAAGGTGTCTAAGGCCCGTTTCAGCTCACAGAGTTGTTGTGGCGTTACTGATGGCTCAGGTGCATTGTGATTATCGCCGGATTCAGTTCCAGAGTGGAGGAAACCACTCCTTGGCCTCAAAGTGCCCCGTCATCAAATGACTCCGTGATGGGAGTGGCGGGATGACTGAGATCTGTGCTTGGACTTTCTGTGCTTCTGAGACTTTTGTGTCCTACCTGAACTCAATGACTTTGACAACTATGGCTCACGGTAGCGGCCTCGGTAGCGAGAACACGTCCTCCCATTAATCAGGTCCATTTCCTGGACTTCTTGTGACCCAAGGTGATGAACAAACTTTGCTTCACAGTCGCAGATGACTTAGAGATTCTTCTTCACCCAGCACTCACACAAAGCCGCGTCGTTTTTGGATCCAAGGCAGACATCATGGGTGTCAGTCACCGATATCGGTTGATGACAGTCGTCACACAGCTTAAACTCTGCAGTTTTTGGGTGGGGGGAAGGAGTGCACGAGGGAAAACTTTGTGACAATGACAGACTCGAGAAGCTCTGGCTCTGCATCAGAAAGGGTGGAAAGGAACTGATGTATGGGCATGGAGGTGGCGCAAATAAGAGGACCCCAACGGCAAAACCAGGTCGGATGGATCCCCATGCGGCGCCACACAATGCCACTTGCCAACACATGATGGAACTGCTAGCAAAAGTTTGCAAATCCAGCCAGGGGGAAATCAGAAGGTGAGGAATCTATGGTTAGAAGTCTCTATCAGAAGCATATATATTGCCCTAGAAGGCTGTGCGCAGCCTTCAGACAGGACCAGCCAACTACCGCTGTGCATGGCCAAAGGGGGTTGGCCCCTGGTCCTGCTATGCAGCCAGGTCCTGCCTCCAATTCCCCCTGGTGAGGGGGGGTATATTGGGCCAACCTGGTCTTTGGAGACACCTGGAGGGGGAGAGGTGTCCCTATGCCACCGCCAATATGGGTCCGAGTTGTAGAATGTGTTCACACTGTCACCCGACCCCCCCCCCCTCCATGTGCTGATTCTTTTTTATTCCAAGACTCGCATTACTGAATTCGCTGACAGAAGAAAAATCTCCCAAGGCCGGTCAGATTCACATATTATTCAAATTATTTTGGTGCCACCAGATATTTATTTTTTCCTGAGAGTTACCCCTTCATGCCCATACTGAGCACCTCCTTAAATGCTAAATTCTCTGAAACAGCTGAACTAATTTACACCAAATCAAAAATAGCATACTTTCCAAGTAAACTTCTTTGTGCTAAATTTGGTGCAAGTCCATCCAGCCATTTCTTTCTGTATAGAAGGGTAATTATAATAGGAAATCGCACTTTTGAGACCCAGCCCTTTTTCTTGGCCCTTGCTAGACGGTTCAATGCAGTGGATGAACTTTTTATTAGGAACGTTTAATGCAAATTTGTCAAATATGTTAGGCCCCAACAGTTGCTGCCAATGTGCTCGAGATGGTTTGGATGTAATACTATGCTGAACTGCCTGCTTTTTAGATCTCGCCAACAAAACTAAGCATGAGCTCTCTGTAGTGACATGGTTAGCTTACAGTGGGCTCATAACCCACTCATTTCTTACTATTGGTTGGCTTCACTGCCACTTATTTGCTTGCTTCTTATTTGGTGGATGGTGTGGGCTTTCCTTCCTCTTCATGCATTTGCCCCTCCCATAGATGCATTACTGATGTCTTTCCACTGCTTGGTTTACAAGCACCACTTATTTTTTTTGTTTAAGCACTCCATAAACTGCCTTAGTTTTTCAGGTGTCTTCTTCGTGTACTTCACTCCTTTCCCTCAGCCACAGTCTGTATTCTTCTCTCTCGCCCATGTGCTTCTCCTCTAATACCCTCATGTTGCTTTCTCATGCATGTCAATCAATATTTGTAGAGAGCACTAATCACCCATAGGGGTATCCAGGTGCTGCTTCCCCCTGACTGCTCCACAATGCTCTTTCGCCTGTGTGCTTCCCCCCCCCCAAACACACCCTTCCTGGTTTCTTCCCCACCCACATCCGAGTTTTGTTTCCGCCCGCACCTGCACCCATCCCATGTTACTTTCGTCCCCGTGCTGCTTTTACACCCATTATTGTAGCCCCGCCCATGTGTTGCTTCCCCCACTTAAACACTTGTTTTATTTTCCTTTTTAGTTACCCATCCAACATAGACAAGCAACAAAAATAGGAGCCATGTAGTTTTGTTTTTTAATTCTTTAGCCATGCTGCACAGCATCCGAAATGCTCTGCAGTATGACTAAAGACCATTGGCAAAGAAAGTGTGTCCCAAAGGCAAGACTTACTGGTTTTGCCAATGCTTGTTTTAAAAGGTGGGGGAAGGTTTGCACCAGTCATTATCTACCCCCTCTGTAGGCTGTCATTGTGACTGAGCAGTAGCCCCTTTGTCACAGTTCCTCTTAACCTTTATCATCCCACCTGGCAGCTGCGCTGTGGCTAGCACTAAATGCTCTCCCTCAAATCAGTGGTCACGTTTCCAGGTCCCTGCCAACCTCATCACTGCCACCCTGGAATCAAAATCCAAGTGAATTCAACACTAATGTTTTGATCAGCTAGTTTCAGGGAGCATAATCCATTGTTTTAATACATATCTACTTTCCATTAACTTTAAAGAGATGATTCCTCAAAATTGTTTATCTTGCACAGCTCCCTATTAATTAAACAGCACTTGGTCTACATACAGTCTTATCTTTGTATGCAATGGGATTCATAAGAGATTAATAAACCTCAGCAACATGAGCACTGGTACACTGGTTCGATTAATATCTGTGGGAGATCATAATCTCGGGTGATAAAGCGCTTAGCTGTTAATGGTCACCCATACCCGCTGCATTATACTGACACTTCGCTGCCCCCATTTTACCAATGTTGGCAGTCGCCCTTTCAACTTATGCACACTAGGTCTCTACTGCCCAGCTGACATTCCTAGATACTGCCAAACACTGAATTCTGGATAATGCTTCTTAATAGACATGTACTGCCTTGATAGATCAATCGTCACACCGCTCATAATGTACACACGCTCTACTTCAGGATATTGAATGTTAAAAGGAATCTATTGCCTTGATGGATCACTCCACAAGAGTTCATAATATACATACCTACCACTTCTGTACACTGAAGGTCAATGTTCACTCCTAATACTCGAATACTGCATCAACATATCTGGGTAAGTAGAGGGCTCTAATGTCCATACAGCTCATGTTAGGGCTACAGAAAACATTGAAATAAACAGCCAGACCACAAAAAAAGTGCCCTCCTGTAAAAAGCGCCCTGGAGTTGGTAGCAATAGTAATAAACGTTCATAAATCCGTACTTTGGGGTTATTCCTTTGCGAACTGAGTTGAATAGTACTACTAAGTGCAAGTAGAAAAACATTATACAATGTGTAACTAATGTGTAACTCTTAAGACATGACTCGTTTTTTAAGCCTCTTTCTGCCCCAAGATGGATTCTACGATTTGTAAAAGCAACCTTGTACTGTGAACTCAATTTATTTTAAAACGACTCGTAATAAAATAGCAGAGTCTGACTTTAGAACAACATTTTATACTAGTTCTGCGCTAAAAATATAAGAGGGAGGAGAGATGCTCAGTACTGTCAATGGCATAGCAAGTGTGCCATGGGTGTTAACGCAAGCACAGAAAATGCACCCCTTGCTTCTTGGATGACAATAAAAGATAGCCATAATTCGGGTAACGGGCACCCCACTACTTTAGTAATGACAGGGGCACCTGTTTATGGGTCCCAGAGTTCCTTGTGCGGTCTTAGATTTCTCTTCTTAATATCTATCCCTCTCTCAACTCCTTCCTCACATCCCTACCCGCTTCCACTCTTTTCCATCACTCATTCGTACTTAGGCCCTCCTTCCCATTTTCTTCTCTTCTATCTGCTCCCATTGGCCCTCGCCATGTTAATCCTTTTCCTCAGACTGCTGCCTCCATACTCTAATTTCTACATCTTTCCCTCAATATCCCTTTAATCTCTCTCCTTTCCGTCTTTTTTCCTTTCTTTCACATTTACATCAAGACTTCACTTTTCTCTCAAATTTCCTAATTTCTGCAAGCTTTTTCGTCTTCTTCTCTTTTTTTAGCTGATGTTTCTCTCGTTCTTATCTTCTTTGCCCTTTGTCTCACTTTTTCACTTGACTTTCTACATTTCAGCCTCTCATTACTCCCCCTTTCGTTCTTCTTGGTTTTACTTTTACCCTGTCCATTTGTTACTATCCAATCTCTCACCTCCATAGCTCATTGTCTTTTGGGTCCACTCCCTTTCTGCCATCTTTTTCTTTCTGCACTCAAATCTCCCCTCTGTCCCCTCCAGATCTGCTTCACGCTTTCTCCCTTCCCATCTCTCATTTATTTCTAACTTTTCTCCTTCCCTCGTTATGCCATCTTTTTCATTGTCCTTATTTTTATTTTCATTCCTTCATCACACTTTTCTCCTTCCATCTATGCTCCTCTGCCCTCCCATCTTTCACCGTATTTTTAACCTTATTTCTGTTCTTCTCTTTTGTTCTCCATCCATCTCTCTCTTTTCCGTGTCCCTATGGTTTTTACTTTTCTCTTGTTGTCAATCTGTTTTCTCACTACCTGCTTAATTGTTGACTTCCATTTCCCTCTACCTAGTCAAATTTTCCTTTCTCCTCCATATCTCCTTCCTCCCTCTTCCCATCTTGTCTATTTTTCCTGTCCTTCCGGTCTTTCTTCCTGTTTTCAGTCAGCACTGTCCCTTCTCTAGCTTTCTATTCCCTTGCTCCTGCTAATCTGTTTTTCTCCTTTTCCCTCTCCCCTGTATCTATATTTCTATATTTCCTACTTCCCTTGTCCTATTTTTCTCCCAGTCTCTGCTCTTCCATTATAGCCATTCCTTGGTATTCTCCTGGTCCATTTTCACTCCCTCCATATCACCTCCCTTCTTTTCTCTCTCTCTCTCCTTTAGTCTCGCCCCTCGCTTCTCTATCACTGGCCTAGCAGCACTCCTCTTTATACTGCCTCCTGACCTCTTTTCTTTTGTATCTGTTGATGTCTTCCTGTGTGTTATACTAGTTTGGACTACCTACAATGGCCTTACTTTTCTTTTTCCTCTTCTAATGTGTTTGTCACATTTTCGACACTTCTTCATTGCTTTTTCTTTCTCCTCAAATGACTTTCTCGTGATTAGCCATCTGCTGCTCTCTTATAGCCTCTTTTCTGGGTTTGGACCGGTCTCGTTCTCTGTGAAAGTCTTCGTCCAGCCTCCAGAGAAGTATCAGGAAGATATACCGGAGTAAATACAATGCAGCTGGTTCAGAGCATGCTGGGGGCCACTTACCTCTGGCCCCAGTGCCACCGCACCAGTTGCATCACAGATAGCTACTACACCCCTGAGGATTGTGCAGCTAACGCTAATATGCAGTCCCCCTGTTCTCTAAGAAGGTAGACATAAACGCACCAAATAGGTGCACGAGTGGAAAGACCAGTCAGTCAACTATGAAACTCTGGTGAAGCACCAACAATGGCAGCAATGTGAGACGCAGACCACTAATCGTATAGCTCAACTGTTACTAAAAGAAAATACATGAAAAAAGAGACTTAAAAAAACTAGATGAACCCTCAAGCGAAGGTGTCAGTTTTAGGAGAGGCATAGATCTAACACTAACACAGCAGATTCTACTTTACCCATTTAATGTTAATCACCAAACTCGCCTATTAAAGTTTTCACGCAAGTCGTACAAAGTAAACTACTAGTATTATGTACAGACTGCTAGGGCACTCACTTCCTTGGTAGAAGCCAAGCTCCATACGAGACCAGTGCTGCAGCCAAGGGCTGTATATCTTGTTCCACTTGATCAAAGATCCTCCAGTGCGGACATGGTGTTCTTCACGAGCCAGAATGGTCTCCTTTTTGGAACAGGTAAAAGAGTCCTAACCCACATCACGTGTCATAGGACACCTGGGCATTAAAGAACCAGATGGAGCAGCACCGAGAACAGGGAGGTGGCCGAAAGATGGATTTGTTTCATATTTTTAATAATGCCAAATGTATGAAGGGAATATAAGAAAAAATATAAACAAAGTTCACGCTGTTTACTAAACAATCATCTCTAACTGCCTTGCATACTCAATAACTTGTTTGGCGAGCTCTGTGGATGGGATAGTGGCATCTTCCGGTTTCTGCTGTTGGGTAGTGAAGCTGTAGTAACCGTTTGCGTCCAAAATCCAACCACGCTGGAAAAGAAATAGAATTGGATGAAAAAAGAGAAAAGTTCAGAAACACTATATGAGCATTTTAGATAGTTAGATAATACTTGGGTGCATTTATTTGCAATTGGTTTTTACATAAACTGATCGTGAAAAACTATACCGTCATCACTAGAGTGTGAGGAGATATAATTGGTGGACAAACAGTACTACACTTTCCCCACTTAGTTTCATTTAAAGGAACATATGTTATGAAATCAAACCCACAAGAAGGGGATAGTGAATACAGAAAAAAGACCAGAAAACCATATCAGCAAGTGGTATACTTCTCAAATGGCACCAAGAGGTAGATTGTGTGGTCAACAAGCTCTTCAAATGCCAAATTTGTAATTCTGATGCATGCCTCTAACCGCAGATTCCTCACCTTCCTTTAGAATATCCACAGGTGCCAGGCTAGATCTGGAAGAACAACAACATTGCTCCAGCGCCCCTGTAGGTGGAACCATGCAGCTCTACAGTGTCTTAGTTCAACCCCGAAGTGACAAAGGGACCGCACATAAGCACCATCCATGTGCATCACTATAATTTCCTTTAGCAAGGTGACTCCTCTTTTCACAAAATTCTTTTTTTTTTTCCAGTGTGCAAGGGAACATGTTCCCTCCTAAAACTACAGGGTTTAAACCATGTAGAGCCTAATGCAAACAAATGTCTGTGAAAGATCCCCATGAGGTATGCCTCTAGTGGTTGGGTTTGGGGCACAACTCAAGACCTGCAAGCAGTGTGCCCTTATGAATCTGAAAGCGATCCAGGAACATGAAGTACAGCCATGCATTGCTGAACACCAAAGAAAGTCACAAAAGTCCTGCTCGAAGTCGAGGACTCAGACCTAGTACCGCTCTTGGGTCCGACTGTTCCAGAGACAGGTCCCCATCACGGATCAAGTCATCCGGTAAGTCAAACTGAAATCACAAGAAGACCAAGCGGTTTTCATTCCAACCCTGCCACTCTCAGCCTGGGAAGTCCCATGCACATCCGGACGCCTCTCGAGCTCGCCCCCGGGCTGCCACCAAGACGCAAATCCCACAACAGGTCCTGATGTACCCAAAGATTCCGAGGTGATCAGCGACATCACAGCAGATGGAGGAATTTATAGAGGCTACGTTGCAAATCTTTGGCATGCTTCCAGCTCCCTTTTGCGCGCCTTCGGGCCTCAAGGATCCACAGAGGCCTCCACTCGGGTTACAGCTGGCGGGTCTGCCATCAGCACAGTCTATGCCTCTCCAACCAGTCTTGGGTTTCACTCGGACATCAGATCAGACTTCCAATCCAGCACCAAAATCCACACCCGTCTCTTGGAATCACCACTGGCACTAGAGTAAGACTATGTCCCAATAGTTCTATTCGGCTGTGAGATGAATTTATCCTGACCATAACCGCAGTTCCATTCCGAAGCTGCCCCAACAAAAAGCTGTGCAAATTTAATCGTACTCAGACAGAGTCATGCTTTCACCTCATAGCTCCATCATTTCAAATTTTCGGTCAAGACTCTGATCAGAGTCAATCAGCTTTTGAAGAGGATAATGGAGATTATGGGGATTACTTTACCCCACACTATGATGATGACAATCTATACATTGATTTGCAAGAGGCCAGTAGGTTGGCTGCTTCACTGGACCCTGGGTTGTGTTCTTCACCTGGACCATCAATTTTTCTTTGCTGAGGTAATAAGGCGAGCAGCTGGGGTATTAGACTTACAGCTGTCATTTGTGAAAATTAAGAGTAACGTGTTAACAAATGTTATACAACCTGAGCAGACTTTCTCTGAGCCTTTACTACCTTTCATTAAAGCCCTGCCTGACGTCTTAGTGCGCACCTGGTCAAAGCTTTATTTCTGTCCACCAGTGAACAGGCAGGTAGCCAGTCACCACAGGCCTTAACCGGGAAACTCTTTACTTCGTGATGCAGCACATCACACCAGTAAAGTCTGGTGGTTCAGGCTTCCACCAGCAGGGTGAACACCATTTCATACCATACGGCCCCCCTAGACGGAGAGTCAAAGAGAACGGAAGCATCAGGGACATGGATGTTTTCACCGGCATGTCAATGCCAGCTGTTTCCTGAGGAGATAGCCCTACACTTTATTAGTGAGATTTGTTCCCGCAGTCCCTTAGGAATTTCCGGTGAACCTGGCTCAATCAATTAAGGATAGTCCGGATGTAGCCAAATATATTAACTATTCTAGACTGGATACGACGGACTGCTTGGTGAAAGCAGTCGCCACTAGGGTAGTGCTTTCGCGTCACTCTTGGATCTGATCCACAGCCCCTACTGGTGACATGCAAGCCACATTGATGGATGTGCCATTCTGTGGATCTCACCTGTTTGGCGAAAAGGCAGATTCCATGCTGGAACACTTCAAGGAGAGCAGGGCAATAGCGTGTTCCTTAAGCCATTCTGCTCTGGCTAGACACTGCATTTAGCTATTTTGCCCCTTTTGAGGCTACTCCCAATGTTTGGCATACCGGCAACGCCAAGGTTCACCACCACCACAACAGGTAACCCAGCCTTGTTGGAGTAGTTAATCAAGCAGATAAGTTCAGTTCACAAGGGACAGCTAAGTTCCCTGTCCTCTGCCCCTTTGGCACCAGCTTCCAAGCCACTTCAGTTTATCCTTCGTGGCACAGGACCACCCCGTGGGAGGCAGGATCAGGCATTTTCTCCAAGGGTGGTAACATATCAGGAAGGTAGCTTCTTCAGATCAGTCATCTGGGCTATGCTCTGCCATTCCATCTCGACCCACTGCATCTTCCACCCACATCAGAGCTGCTTTCAGAGGAGTACCCCTCTCTCTTGCTCCAAGAGGAGCAGCTTCTTTTGGCCAAAGATGCCACTGAGAGGGTTCCTGCCCAGGAAATAGGGACTGGCTGTTACTCCCACTATTTCGTTAAGCCAAAGAAGGGAGGGAGGCCGTCGTCCTATTTTAGATGTCCACGCCGTGAACGCCTTTTTGAGGAAGGACAACTTCAAGATGCTCAAGTTCTACCAGGTTCTGTCTGCCCTGGATCCTGGCAACTGAATGGTGTCTTTGGAAATGCAAGATGCTGACTATCACGTTCCTGTCCTGCAGTCCCACAGACACTACTTGAGGTAGGCCAGGAGTGTTTTCAATTTGTGGTGCTCCACTTTGGTTCTCCCAGTGCCCCTCGCGTGTCCATGAAAGTGATGAGTGATTGCAGCACACCTTTAGAGGTTGGGGATTCCAGTTTTCTCCTGCCTCGATGACTGACTGATGAAGGCGGACTCGCCACAGTCAGTTGTGGACTACCTACAGATGGCGAAGCTCCTGACTTCATTAGGGTTCACAATCAATGTGCTGAAGTCACACCTTTACAAAGGCTCGCTTACAATGGGGCCACTCTTGCTACAGTGCTGGTTTGGACATTCTCTCTACCACAATGAGCCCAGGACATTCGGGCTATGATCATGATGTTTCAGCCTTGGTCCTAGGCCTTAGTGAGAGTGGCCCTTTTACTTCTTGGCCTACAGGCCTCTGCATTCTGCCCATCGGCAATGTCGGGTGACGGATGAGCCATTGCTGGGATGCAGAAGTCATCTCGGGGTGGTGGAGATCAGAGGACTCTGGTCTCCAGTAGAGACGAGTCTCAATAGCCACTTGCTTGAGTTGTAGGCCATTTGCCTGCACTGAAAGCCTTTCTTCCACCCAAAGGGAGGTCTTGTTCAGGTTCTTATGGACAACACCACCGCCATGTGGAAATGCAACAAGCAGGATAGGGTGGGTTCTTGTACCAAGAGGAACTTCGTCTCTGGAGACCGCTGGAGCATCAAGTGTGTTTTCCTGGTCGTGAACCACTTGGTGGGATCTTTGTATGCCACGTTGGATTAACTCAGCCAACAGTGTCTGGCAGATCACAAATGGCACTTATATCTTGAGTAATGCACAGGGCATCTTCCAACAATGAGGACTACCCTGGCTAGAACTTTTCACCACAGTCAAGAATGTGCAGTGTCAAAATGTTTGCATGCTGCAGAGTCCAAGAAGCCTCTGTATCAGGGACACACTCCAAAGAGAGTGAAGCAATGGACTCATGTCCACTTTCCCACCACTACCACTCTTGCCCAGAGTCCTGAAGAAAATAAGGAACAACTGGGTCAGGGTCATCCTAGTGGCCATGGACTGGGTAAGGCGAGTGTGGTACCTGGAACTTCTGAGCATGCTACCATGTCGGGAGGTTCTCTTGTCGCAGCAGCTGGAAAGGGTCGTGCACCCAAACCTGCACAATCTGCCCCTCCAGGCATAAAGACAGAATGGTGGCAGTTGACAGAGTTCAATCTTCCTTCCAAAGTTGTGGATGTCATCCTCGCCGAGATGCGTCCCTCTGCAATGTCAGTCTACGCCTGGCTCTGGGACAAGTTTGAGGCCTAGTACGACACCTGCCATATGAGCCAGTTACAAACCAAACTGTCAGATATCTTATTTGTTTGATCTCTGGCCCAGCAAGGTCTTGCAGTTGGCACCATTATAGGTTTTATGTTGGCCTTTTTGCGTTTGCTGGATCAGCCACCCATGTTCAAATCACCTGTTGTTAAGAGGTCTATTAAGGGTTTGACACATGCATTTCCTCCAAAACCTTTTGTGATGCCACAGTGGGATCTCAATTTGGTTCTCACTTTTCCCCATGCACACCATTCAAACCAATACACAGTTGCCGACTATGTCTCCCGATTCTCAAAACTGTATTCCTGGTGACGATAACTTCAGCTAGTTGAGTGAGTGAACTTCAAACTCTCATGGTGCAGCCGCCTTTTATCCACAAAGTGGTGATGAGGACCATGGAGGCCTTTTTGCCAAAGGTCGTGACTTCTTTTCACATTGGGCAATCCAGCACTCTCGCACCACTCTTAACACTGCTGAACTCTTCAAAAGAGAAGAGGTTCCATTGCCTGGACTCAAAGAGACTTAAGCTTTGGAATTGATTGCACTAAAGACCATGAGGTGGACGATCAGCTTTATGTGAGGGTTTCTGGGGTAAAGAAAGGCAAAGCAGTGCAGAAATTTAATCTGTCAAGGTGGATAGGCTGCTGCATTAAGTTCTACTAAGCACTGGCCAAGAAGCAGCCTCCAGAAGGACCGAAGGCCCATTCCACTAGAACCAAGGCTGCTACCACTGTATTGGCATAAGGAGTGCCTAATCTTGATTATCTGTCAGGTCGCGAAATGGGCATCAGTGCACACGTTTACAAAGCCCTACTGTCTTGACAGTCAAGTCAAAAGGGTAGGGCACTACATCCGCTCAGACTTGCAGGGCAATTTGATCTGAGCAGTTACACAGGCCCACCTCCTTTAAAGGTACTTCTTGGGTATCTATTCTAAAGGTGAGGAATCTGTGGTTAGAAGAATTCATCGGAAGAACAAGTTACTTACCTTTGGTAATGCTCTTTCTGGTAGAGACTATCTAGCCAGAGATCCCTCGCCTTTTGAATATTCCCCAGGTGTCAGACTGGATCCAGAAAGTTTTCAGTAGTACCTCTGCGCACCGGAAGGTGGCGCCATGCGGCTCCACAATGTGGCCGTTCCGCTCCAGAAATGACATGAGGCGCCTTTATAGGCGTCACTCCTGTGCGCTTTCAGTTGCTTTTGAGATTGTCTGCGCCCTCAAAGGCAGAGCGCCAGAAGAAAATTGGTAGACAGTGTGCAGATTGTGCAACTTGGAATCTTATTAATGGCTAGAGTTCAATTACAGATCAGGGAGGAGGGAAGGTTCGGTGAGAAATCTGCGGCTACATAGAGTCTCTACAAGAACCGCGTTACCAAGGTAAGTAACTTGTTCTTCTGACAAAAACTTCCAGCTGCTTATTACCCACTTTTTGAACAGATACCAAAGCAGTACCTATTTGGAGGTTGGCCTATGAATGGACTCAAACCAGAAGGTCCTGCAGGACAAGCAAGCAAAATGCCCCTCTCAGCGTACCAGACTGTTCAGGCAATAGTGCTTCGTGAACTTATGGAAGGACGCCATGTAGTCACCTGACAGATATCCAGGACACAGACTAGGCTTGCCGATGCAGTTGTAGCAACTTTGGCCCTGGTGGAATGAGCATGCAGTCCTTACGGAGACTACTTTATGCCTAGTGCATAGCAGATCTTAATGCAGAGCAAAGTCCAGCGGCAAATGTTCTCTTCTGCACCGCATTGCCTTTTTTCCCTTCAGAGAACCCCACAGAGAACTGTTCGTCCACCCAGTGGTCTTAGGTACGAACTATGTAGAAGCTCCGAGCTCTCTTGGGGTCCAAACGATGAAGTATCTCCTCCTCATTAGAGGGGTGAGGCTGGGCATAAAACACAGGCATGTTGATGGTTTGACTGACATGGAACAGCATCACAACTTTTTGTAGGAAGGATACCCAAGTATGCAGAACCAGTTTGTCTGGGAATAAGGAAGTGTATGGACACAACGCCGGAGGTGCACTCACATGCCAAATTGAGATGATGGTAGTGAGGAACAGTCTTCATAGTAAGGAGCCGTAAAGGACAGCTGTGAAGCAGCTCGAATGGAGTGTAAATCAGAAAAATCAGGACCATTGGGATATAACAAAGGGAGAAGGGGGACACCTATGTTAAAGCCCTTTTTAAAACTTGCATCATAACTGGTGACTTAGAAATTAGGGCTGATCTGACAATTGTAGGAAGCCCATAAGGGCTGAAAGATAACCCTCAACTGTCTCCAAAGCAAAGCCTTGCTGTGCAAGAGACAGGAGAAATAACAGAAAATCAGATAACTTGGCCTGGAGGGGGTCACAAGATAATATCAACCATCTCCGGAGGAAGGTCAAAGGTGTTCAGCCGTCACCACGCAATCTCCAAGCATGAAGGTGGAGATTGCGAAGGCCCGGATACAGAAACCTGCCCTACTGTTACAACAGCAAGTCCTCCTGTGGGGTGGTGGTGGTGATGGTGGGGGTGAGGAAATTGGGAACCTGATTGGAGGACATGTGTTCAAGCGAAGAAATTCTGGGTACCATAGTCTCCATTCCCAATCTGGAGCGACTAGGATCATTTGGACCCTGTCGTCCCCGATTTTCTTGAGAACTCTGGGCTGGAGTGGTATCAGCAGAAAGGCATAAAGGATTCCAAAGCTCCACTCAATGCAGAACGTGATTGCAAGCGAGAGACACCATGGATACTCCAAAGTGCAGAAGTGCTGAAATTGAGAGACCTGAGCGGTGACCAATAGATCAAGCCAAGGTTCTCCCCTTTCGTAGAGGAGACCTTGCGCCACCTCTAGGTGTAACTGACATTTGTGGTCTGCTAGGCACCAACAGCTGATCTTGTCCACCCTGGTATTCAAGGACCCTGCCAAGTGGATAACCACCAGGAAAATCCCTCGACAGTCCAGCCATTTCCAGAAGGGCAAGGTCTCCTAACAAACAGCCCATGACCACACCCCGCCCTGTGTGTTGCGGTACCAAATGGTTGTGGAGTTGTCCATGAGCACCTTTACCAGCCTTCCCTTGATGGACAGAAGGAAGGCTTTCAACAACAAGTGGACGGCCCTCAGCTCCAGAAGGTTGATGTGGAGCTGGGACACTGCCAGAGACCAATGGCCTTTGATCACCACCTATGCCAGATGGCCGCCCCAACCCAGAAGTCATGCGTCAGTCAGGGAAAGGGGTCAGTCGTTAATCCGATCGCGGTCCAGCAACCTCCACTGCAGATCTTTTGCTGCCTTCTCTGAAATCTGAATGTGGTCAGAGAGTCCCCTTGATATTAGGTCCAATGGGACTTCAGATTCCACTACAGGGCCTGCACATGCCACCTGGCGTGCTCGACCAGCAGCATTCAGGAGGCCATCTGTCCCAGCCTCAAAGTGACTCTCACTAAAATCAACTGAGGCTGAAGGATCAGGATCATAGCCTGTATGTCCTGGACTCTCCTCCCCGGGTGAAGGCACAAAACCGAAATATGTCTATAATGGCTCAGATGAAGGGGAGCATCTGAGAAGGAGTCAGGTGTGAATTCGGCACATTCATAGTGAACACCAAAGATGAGGAGGTACATCGTGTCTGGAGGTGGTTGACAACTGTCTGGGACGAACTCGCCTTCAACAGCCAGTCGTCGGAAGACTGGCACCCCTGACCTTCAAAGGTGTGCTGCCATCCCTTTGATGAACATCTGAGGGGCTCTATTGAGACCAAAGGTGGGCATTTTGAAGTGAAAATGCTCCTGTCCCATCCCATGATGAACCGCAGGTAGCACAGATGGGCCGGCAGGGACATGGAAATGGAAATTGGTGTCCTACAGGTCCAACGCCACCATTCAGTCTCAAGGGTCGAGGGTAGACAACACCTGGGCTAGAGTTAGCATTTTGAATGTCTCCTTCTAGAGAAAGGCATTGAGAGGGTGCAGGTCTAGAATAGGTATGTTTAGATGGAGGGGCTTGGTGGGCTGGGCGGCACGCTGATGTTGGCCACTGGGACAGTGGGTGCCACGCCTCCAACGCAAAACTGTCGAGTTCCCTGTGGGGGCTGGACCGATTAGCGGTAAAGGACGCATCAGTCAAAGTCGCAAAAGGACTGATGAAACTGATGCAGTTGCTGAGGAGAGGCCGAAAGGCCCAGAGAACGAGAGGTAGCCCTGCTCTCCTTAAAACTCTTGAGGGAGGAATCCGCTTAGTCCCCAAACAGGCAAGTCTCACCAAATGGCATGTCCATCAGGAAGGACTGACATCTCCGAGAAACCAGTCAATAATGGTGGCGAACGCCAATGCTGGTGCCTATGGCCTGCCCAATGGTATCAGTGGTGTACAAGCCACAACGAATTGTGAACTTGCCAGAGATAGCACAGGGTGAATGTCTTTGGGCACACCAAGGAGACTTGTGCCACCAAATCCCAAAGGGCAAGTAAGTAGCACCCCACAAACAGTTGCTGTTAAGAAATCAGAGGGCCAAGCTGGTAAAAGAAAATACATTTGCTGAATTAGATTCCCTATCAGGGGGAGTGGTGGGAATTATGTTAGGATTAGAGTGACTGGTAGAAACCTGCACCACTAAGCTTTCCGGTGAGGGATGGTGCAAAAGAAAAGCAGGGTCATCAGGAGCAGGGTGATGCCACCTGGCAATTTATCGATTGACCGGGGGGGCCAGAACAGGGTTTGGCCCAAGCCCCCAATAAGGTATCTGCTAGTGCCTCGTTAAATGTGAGAAGGGGTTCAGAAGATGTTTGACCCAGTCGGAGGACTTCAGTTAAGACATTGTATGGATAGACAGACATTTCAGTGTGGAACACATTCAGGAATGCCTCCTCACTACCAATCTAGACCCTTTAGAGCAAGCCACACGAGCTGTCTCAAAGCCAGTTTCCATACTTTGTTGAGTAGTTTTCCTACTGTCTCCCTAAAGCTCCCTGAAGGGACCACAAAGGCTCAAGCAGATTTGTCACAGTCATTAAAGCCAGTTTCCAAAATGCATGAGAATACCTAGACAGAAGACAGACTGCATTACAGTGCAAAACTAGGGCAAAATCTTCCTTTCAAAATACCTTTCTTGACTCTAGGTCAGGAGGGAAAACGGGAAACATACTGTGTAACTTTGTCGAGGATGGTTATGAAACAAAAACTCAGTTGACGAGGTTTTGAAAGAAAAAAGGGTAAGATGCTCTGCTGCAGCATCATAAACGGTGCTGCACCAGACTAAGCCTTAGACCCGGTCTCCTAGCCTCTCATAGACATTGAATCCACTGGAGCAGAAAGATTCTGAATGGGAAGGTCCTTGAGGTCATGGCCAAGCTGGAGACTCTGCTTCAAATCTGACTAACTTCATAGTATTCACATTGGCAGGTCCAAGGGATGTACCAGATGAATAATGCTTAGCAATATTTGCTAGCACTTCCTGCTAGAAAACTTGCATCTGACTTGCACCTGCCCTAAAAATCATTTTGACTTTGCTAATTTCTCCCAAACCAGAAATGTTTCTGCTTAAGACAGGTTGCTGTCTTCCCCGACAGTCTCCCTTCTCTATTATTTTCACAGCGGTTCGGGAGAGTAACATTACCTCTTGTGATTCCTGTGCTTTCTTTCCAGAGACCTCCAACCAGAAGACAAGCTGCAGATTGCTTTGGCAACACCAACAGAAATCTCACCTCATGCTCTACAATGCTTTTAGGATGCAATGAAGCACATATTCTATAAGCAGCTACGTTATTGTCAGGGCCCCAGGCACTCACTGACAGGATTCATCAACGACATATGCTGATGACTTTATAAACAAGGTTTAAACCATGACGAATCAGGTGGAGAAATTTGGTCAAAAAAATAAGATATTTCACCAAAATTGGACATGAATAAAGGATAGCTTCACATCTGCCTCAGTTAGGTAAATGGAAAATAATGATGTGCCATCACCAGTACATGTGACGCCATCACATAAGATATACGATGTCAGCATCTATGGAGCCTTGCAGCCCTGACAGCGGGGACGAAAGTGGCTGCAGGTGCACATGAAGAAGTACTGTTTCAACAAAAAAAGGGGATCCAGCCTGATGGCTGAGAATGGTAATATAAAGAGTATGTGGAAAGGAGCGCCCATTATAAATAAAATGTAAAAATAAAAAAGTAAGAGGCTTTTAGTACAGAAGGATAACCCTCTTCTTTAGGGTAATAAATCTGTATTACATAAAAAGGTTCCTCTCAGAGAAATAAACAAATGACCAAGTAATACAATATTCAGAGAATTTATCCATCTGTTATGAACCAGGAGTGAGACGAACGTACTACTCAACAAGGTTAGGAAACAATGTATTGCCCAGGAAGCGCAGACGGGTTTGCGACAGAAAAGGAAATTAAAATATGTGGCAGAACAGAGACCTTATTTTGGGCACTTAAGAGTCAAATGGAATCTGTAAGCAGGGAATGGGAGGAAATCAAAAGCCTTCTTATAGCAGAGAAATTTCATGATCAGAATGAAAGTGATCTATCACTCCATTGGGAAATGGTTAAAAGACCATGTCTCCACCAATGTACATTTTGTATATAAAAATATTACTAAGGCTAAATTCAAAGAAGTGTAGTGCACAAGGGAAAATTATTCAATACTCAGATTGAGTACCTTAAAGAATATGCAGCACTAACACGCAACACAGAGTAATTAACAAATACACAAAACACCTATGATGTTCCTTTAAAAGACGCAACTTGTCTAACAGTGGAGATTTGGTGCATATGTGAAGCAGCTTCTAAGATTAATATTCAAATATGGTGCTTTTTGGGGGGCACTTGTAATGCAATAAAACAAACCTTTTCAAGAATATTTTCACACAATCTTGGATCTCTCTTGGACAAATAAACGTGACTTCCATCACAATCAGTATAATAAAAACAGCCACGTACCTTTTTAGCATATTCAGTCATCTTCTTGGGAGTATCGAAGAACAATACTCTGGTAGCTTCATTGAAGAGGATTTTCTCATAGGCCTTCTCAATGCAGCCAGCAATTTCATCCCTGAATTAAAAAAGAAACAAACATGGTAGAAAACAAATGTAATGTCAACAAACCTAGGCAGGTTTGGAATTAAATAATAATCGAGAGATCGATTCAAGGGGCTGACTGGTAGGTTAAAAGAAGCAATATCATTTAAGCCAGGCTTCTCCAACCAGTAGCTTGTGATCTACTGGTAACTCTCCAGCTACCCGTACGTACCTCTCCTATGTTTATCCCAGCCTACTAATTTAGAACCTTTCTATTTTCTTGGTTGAATTAATGCATTTATGCCAAAACTGTATTTAAGAAATGAGTGTATTTTCAGACCGCATAAGTGGATGCCTGGAGAAAAATGGCTGAATTTCCAAAATTGATTTAAAGTTGAGTTTTGAGTGAGAAATAATGTGGGGAGACTTATTATTAATATTCTTATTTTTGTGCCAATGGCATTGCAGCGATCGCCGTTTTATATTACCCATGTAGAGGCATTACGAATTAACATTTTGTTTTTTACATCACTGCTAGCTACCCTACCTGATGCACTGAGGTGATCACTGCTAGAAATCTTACATATGGTGGCCAATAATACTCTGATGTGGTCACTCGTACAACACTAATAATATTAGGAGCTCTGGATGATTATCATTGAACATAATACTTATTACACAAAAGGTTGGAGACCCTTGCTTTAAGCGCTCATTATCAATGTGTCACATACACACTCTTGCAGATTTTGTATTCTTACACAGATCAAAGTTGTTTAAAGCCAGCTATTAAGGGTCCAATACACAAGCTGTCAGGCTGTGTTCTTTAAAGAAATGCAGAATTGTGAGGTCACCACAAAATCTCTAGCATCCCAAATATAAGGTGTGCCTGTTTTTTCAGTAACCTCTACACCCACACCAGAACTTGTACCTGCTATTTGAGTTGAATTTAGCCATCTGCCTTTCATTAGCCAAATCACTTTACTCACTCCAAATCTTTCACACTGGCTCCTTGTCGTACCAAAGGGAACTGTGCGTCACGTGTTCCATGTACAAAGAAATCAATAGCAAAGAGTGCACAAGTCTACTGAGAAGCTTGGGAACTCACCTAATGGTGTCTAAAAGAATATCAATAAAGAATGTATAGCTTTCAGCCGGGATGTTTCCTTTTGCCAAGAAGACTTTGTTGTAACTGCCCTCCATCAAATACTGAAAGAAAGAAAATATACAAAGCCTTATCAAGGTGCTAAATGAATTACTTTCAAGCACAAAAGACCAGCTGGTGGTTTATACGTGGTTATTGTAGTAACAGAGGATTCTAATATTGCTTTGATTATTCAGTGCAAAATATTTAACTACTGTATGCACAACAATGTGTATGCCATCTCTGAACTTATGTTAATAAAATAAAAATAATATATATATATATATATATATATATATATATATATATATATATATATATATATATATATTTCTGTAATTCCTTCGCGTCTTCTCCCCAGCGAAAGTCACGACACCACAGCAGGGTATTTGTTCAAAATTATTTTATTTTCCACACCATCGTGAAAAGTGAGCAACACAGGAAGGTCTACGCGTTTCGGCTCCAATAGCCTTCTACCGGACCATAGAGTCCCTAGCGTCTAGACTGTATTTATAAAGTGCTTAGTGCTTAACCCCTCATTCATGTTTACTAATTTTAACAACTAGACTGTCGATTCTCTTTTACAAAGGATATGTTAATCTGTCCACCATTTTCATAATTTTTGTAAAGTACATTCAATGGTGTAAGAAAGTGCAAGTGCAGAGCGCAATTGTTCCTGTAAAGTACCAAGGTCAGAAAAAGTGCAAGTGCATGACAAGATAATAAAATTACATGTTTAAAACCCAGAGTTCACAGTTTTTCTTTTTCACTAAGAAGACTTTTTTCTCCCCCCTTCTTTCTTCCAATCGATTTGTTCACAATGCTTCCCATATCATTAGCCTCATATCTATATGTTCATTATTATAGAGGTTCTACCTCTGGAGACACGCATTGCAGATAATGTTACATTTTATGTATGGCTAACCTCTATATTACATCCCCATATGTATTCCTATAGTAGTTTAAAGGTCAGGTTCATAACAATCCATTAAAGTAATCCATGATTATTTATGAATAGTTTTTTCTACCGGTCTATTTGAAATCCTTTTTAGAGTCCTTTCCAAATCTCCTAAAAGTTCCTTAGAGATTTTTTTCGTGTAAAGTACACTTTTATAATTAAAAACAAGTTCTGACAAGTACCTCAAGATCTAAAATACCGGTTAGGATTATACTTCAAAACATAATTATACGAACAATGCGTGGCACCAATTTAAGAAACCTATCAATAAAATGTTGTTAAAATCCATGATACATAACTTACTATATCAATATACTCTTTGCAGATACATTCATTATTTAAGCATTTTTTGGTTTCTTTTAAGTAACGGGCAATTTATGCTAGATGAGGACATTATGTGTTATTCATTTTCCAGATTGTAAGCTTTCACTTCATGAGGCAACTCTGTTATCAACATGTAAAAATACGTAAAAATACAAAAAATTATTATATATATAAAAGTGAATGTTTAAGACAACAGTATGCAAAGGGAAATTCTGTGTGTAAAATTCATTCAAGATAGATGTCTGTAGAAAAATCACGATGGTTCTACAACAAAGTTCATTCTTTTCGGGATTTCCTGTTTATAAGTGTACATGTAGTTCTGCATCTTGATTATGTCCATATGGGTCTTCAGTACCAATTGCAAGTATAATGCGGGACTCTGTTCTTCGTAATTTTAGTGTTCTGTCTCCGCCTCTTTCTGTGGGTTTTACGATCTTGATTCCTGAGTATTTCAGTTGCCTACAATCACTTGAGTGGAATTCGTGGAAATGTTTTGCAATAGGGTAACTGAAGTCCTTATTTTTATGGCACGTAAATGTTGTAGGATCCTCAGTTTGAGCTTGTTAATTGTGCTTCCTACATAATGTTTCTTACATGGACAGGTTAATCTGTAGACTACATATTTGGACTCACACGTAATGTGGTCATTGATCAGCTCTGTTCTCCCATTCTGTAGTTCATATGTCAAATTCAAACCATGCTCACATGCTCGACACTTCGCACATTTCCAGAAACCTGGAGTCTTTAACCATATATATATATATAATCTACTGGCGGTCGCCAGTAGATAGTTAGGACCTATTTTCCATAGGAAATCCGCAACATTCTATTTGAAATAACTCTTAAGTCGGATGACGAATCTTCGTGAAATTTTCAAACTTTATGGCCCGCTCCGGTCCGCTCCTACCCTGAAAGTTTCGGGGTGATTGGTAAAGCGGGGGCCGAGAAAAAGGGGGGTCCCAAAACGTGTTTTCCCCATTCATTTTCCCATAGGAAACTTTAGCCACGGCTACAGCCCGAACTGCTGAACGGAATTACACAAAATTTGGCAAAGAGGTAGTTCTTGGTTCAGAAAGAACCCTTTTTGTTAAATGGTGTAAATCCGTTCAGTAGTTGCTGAGAAAATCAAAAGTAAAAACACATATATCTGGGCGGAACCGAACCACACATGTCATCGTGAGATCTGATTGGCTGTCAGCACTTCATCCTGGAATTGCTGGCAGCCATCTTGGGACCAATATAAATGATAGTACCCCATTGAAATGCATTGTAGTGAATCGAAGATTTTGAGGGTTACCAAAAGGAGAACTATAAAGGGTGATAACAGACTTTAGTTACATTAGAATTCATTTGTTGACGGTACCATACTAATTTCAGGAATTGTGGTGTGTTCTAAGGTGATTTTACCCTGTGAAAAACCTTCTGCTGGGATATCATGAATCATGTTTGAGAGAAAACTATTTTCACATGCTTGTCCCATACAGTTTTGGAAGGTGCTCCAGAAGCTAAAATGAGAGCATATTTTCTGTAAATTCACATTATCTTTCTCAGTCATGTGAGAATGAAGTCTGACATTCTCAGTAAAACATGTACATCCAACAAGGGCAGAGACTGTCAGTTGATTCCTTTGTGTTCTACTGCAGCTTCCCAGAGTGTTCTAAAGAACAACTAGAGTGCTAACAGCCTTACTTATGACAAAAGTATGGCACACCTGAAGCCATCTTGATTGGAATAAACTGGTAACACTTAAAACATTTAATTTAAAAAGGAACAAAATGATGGGGTTCATTTTGTCATAGAAATTATGGTTAGTGCTGTAGAAAGAAAAATTAGGACATGTTTCAAGTGTGATCTCAAATATCTTCCTGTTATATTTCAACAGGAGCAGCCTGTCAGTTGATGCCTTTGTGTTCTACTGCAGCTTCCCAGAGTGTTCTAAAGAACAACTAGAGCACTAACAGTCTTACTTATGACAAAAGTATGGCACACCTGAAGACATCTTGATTGGAATAAACTGGTAACACTTAAAACATTTAATTTAAAAAGGAACAAAATGAGGGGGTTCATTTTGCCATAGAAATTATGGTTAGTGCTGCAAAAAGAAAATTTAGTGCATGTTTTAAGTGAGATCTCAAATCCTCGTCTATTTCATTAGAAAATTCTGACATGCAGACTGAAACCATCACTTTCAATACCAGCAGTAGACTTCCAGTTAACTCCTTGGTGAGCAGTAGCTTTACTACAGTGATCTAATGAACAACTAGAGTGCTAACATTCTGAATTTATGGCAAATGTGTGACACATCTGAATGCCTTCTTGATGGAATCAAAGTAAAAAACTGAAAGCATTTCCTACTGAGGAGACTGCAGTAAATGAGGCAATTAGGAAACTTCATAACAAAGAAGTCTTCCAAGATGGCCACCAGTGAAAAAAGAGCCCAAATGTAGCACAAATATTACCCAGATGTAGCCCACATATAGCCCAATGATAAAAGTGTGCAAAACACTTTTATTTTTAGTTTTTGCAGTTTTATGTAGTGCAGACTGGTCAGGTATTGGAGCGTTGCATCTTAAAACATGACCCCCTACACTACAAAAACACCACTGCACTACCCTAAACCCTAAAACACTACCTCCAGCACGACCCCCTACACTACACAAGCACCACTGCACTATCCTAAACCCTAAAACACTACCCCCAGCATGACCACCTACACTACACAAACACCACTGCACTACCCTAAACCCTAAAACACTACCCCAACACCACTGCACTAACCTAAATCCTAAAACACTACCCCCAGCACGACTCCCTACACTACCCAAACACCACTGCACTACCCTAAAACATGACCCCCTACACTACACAAACACCACTGCACTACCCTAAACCCTAAAACACTACCCCCAGCACGACCCCCTACACTACACAAGCACCACTGCACTACCCTAAACCCTAAAACAATACCCCAGCACGACCCCCTACACTACACAAACACCACTGCACTACCTTAAACCCTAAAACACTACCCCCAGCACGACCCCCTACACTACCCAAACACCACTGCACTAGCCTAAATCCTAAAACACTACCCCCAGCACGACCCCTACACTACCCAAACACCACTGCACTACCCTAAAACATGACCCCCTACACTACACAAACACCACTGCACTACCCTAAACCCTAAAACACTACCCCCAGCACGACCCCCTACGCAAGCACCACTGCACTACCCTAAACCCTAAAACACTACCCCAGCAGGACCCCTACACTGCCCGAACACCACTGCACTGCCCTAAACCCTGAAACACCAGCCCCTGCACGACCCCCTACACTGCCCCAACACCACTACACTGCCCTAAACCCTGAAACACCAACCCTAGCACGACCCCCTACACTGCCCGAACACCACTGCACTGCCCTAAACCCTGAAACACTACCCCCAACAAGACCTCCTACACTGCCCGAACACCACTGCACTGCCCTAAACCCTGAAACACCACCCCAGCACGACCCCCTACACTGCCCGAACACCACTGCACTGCCCTAAACCCTGTAACACCACCCCCAGCACGACCCCTACACTGCCCGAACACCACTGCACTGCGCTAAACCCTGAAACACCACCCCCTGCACGACCCCCTACACTGCCCGAACACTACTCCACTGCCCTAAACCCTGAAACACCATCCCCAGCACGACCCCCTACACTGCCCGAACACTACTCCACTGCCCTAAACCCTGAAACACCACCCCCAGCACGACCCCTACACTGCCCGAACACCACTGCACTGCCCTAAACCCTGAAACACCACCCCTGCACGATCCCCTACACTGCCCGAACACTACTGCACTGCCCTAAACCCTGAAACACCACCCCCAGCATGACCCCTCACACTGCACGAACACCACTGCACTGCCCTAAACCCCGAAACACTACCCCCAGCAAGACCCCCTACACTGCCCGAACACCACTGCACTGCCCTAAACCCCGAAACACTACCCCCAGCAAGACCCCCTACACTGCCCGAACACCACTGCCCTAAACCCTGAAACATCACCCCCAGCAAGACCCCCTACACTGCCCGAACACCACTGCACTGCCCTAAACCATGAAACACCAGCCCCAGCACGACCCCCTACACTGCCAAAACACCACTGCACTGCCCTAAACCCTGAAACACCACCCCCAGCACGACCCCCTACACTGCCCGAACACCACTGCACTGCCCTAAATCCTGAAACACCAGCCCCAGCACGACCGCCTACACTGCCCGAAAATCACTGCACTGCCCTAAACCCTGAAACACCAGCCACAGCACGACCCTCTACACTGCCCGAACACCACTGCACTACCCTAAACCCTGAAACACCAGCCCCAGCAAGACCCCCTACACTGCCCGAACACCACTGCACTGCCCTAAACCCTGAAACACCAGCCCCAGCAAGACCCCTACACTGCCCGAACACCACTGCACTGCCTAAACCCTGAAACACCACCCCCAGCAAGACCCCTACACTGCCCGAACACCACTGCACTAAAGCCTGAAACACCACCCCCAGCAAGACCACCTACACTGGCCGAACACCACTGCACTGCCCTAAACCCTGAAACACCACCCCCTGCACGACCCCCTACACTGCCCAAACACCACTGCACTGCCCTAAACCCTGAAACACCACCCCTGCACGACCCCCTACACTGCCCAAACACCACTGCCCTAAACCCTGAAACACCATCCCTCAGCACGACACCCTACACTGTCCGAACACCACTGCACTGCCCTAAACCCTGAAACACCATCCCTCAGCACGACACCCTACACTGTCCGAACACCACTGCACTGCCCTAAACCCTGAAACACCACCCCCAGCACCACCCCCTACACTGCCCGAACACCACTGCACTGCCCTAAACCCTGAAACATCAACCCCAGCAAGACCCCTACACTGCCTGAACACCACTGCCCTAAACCCTGAAACACCACCCCCTACACTGCACGAACACCACTGCACTGCCCTAAACCCTGAAACACCACCTCCAGCAAAACCCCTACACTGCCTGAACACCATTGCTCTGCCCTAAATCCTGAAACACTAGCCCCAGCACGACCCCCTACACTGCCCGAACACCACTGCACTGCCCTAAACCCTGAAACACCAGCCCCAGCATGACCCCCTACACTGCCCGAACACCACTGCACTGCCCTAAACCCTGAAACACCAGCCCCAGCACGACCACCTACACGGCCCGAACACAACTGCACTGCCCTAAACCCTGAAACACCAGCCCCAGCACAACCCCCTACACTGCCCGAACACCACTGCACTGCCCTAAACCCTGAAACACCAGCCCCAGCACGACCCCCTACACTGCCCGAACACCACTGTACTGCCCTAAACCCTGAAACACCAGCCCCAGCACGACCCCCTACACTGCCCGAACACCACTGCACTGCCCTAAACACTGAAACACCACCCCCTGCACCGCCCCCTACACTGCCGGAACACCACTGCACTGCCCTAAACCCTGAAACACCACCCCCTGCACCGCCCCCTACACTGCCCGAACACCACTGCACTGCCCTAAACCCTGAAACACCACCCCCAGCACGACCCCTTTACTACTCGAACACCGCTGCACTGCCCCAAACCCTGAAACACCACCCCCAGCACGACCCCCTACACTGCCCGAACACCACTGCCCTAAACCCTGAAACTCCACCCCCTGCACGACCCCCTACACTGCCCAAACACCACTGCACTGCCCTAAACCCTGAAACACCACCCCCTACACTGCCCGAACACCACTGCACTGCCCTAAACACTGAAACACCACCCCTGCATGACCCCTACACTGCCCGAACACCACTGCACTACCCTAAAATACTACCCCCAGCACAACCCCCTACACTACCCGAACATGACTGCACTGCCCTAAACCCTCAAACACTCCCCCAGCACGACCCCCTACACTACCCTAACACCACTGCACTGCCCTAAACCCTAAAACACTCCCCCAGCACGACCCCCTACACTACCCGAACACCACTGCACTGCCCTAAACCCTAAAACACTACCCCCGCATGACCCCTACACTACCCAAACACCAATGCACTACCCTAATCCCTAAAACACTACCCCCGCATGACCCCCTACACTACCCTAAACCCTAAAACAATACCCCCGCACGACTCCCTACACTACCCAAAGACCACTGCACTACCCTAAACCCTAAAACACGACCTCCTACACTACACAAACACCACTGCACTACCCTAAACCCTAAAACACTACCCCTACACTACACAAACACCACTGCACTACCCCTAAACCCTAAAAACTACCCCAGCACGAACCACTACACTACCCAAACACCACTGCACTACCCTAAACCCTAAAAACTACCCCAGCAGTACCCCTACACTACCCAAACACCACTGCACTACCCTAAACCCTAAAACACTACCCCCAGCAGTACCCACTTCACTACCCAAACACCACTGCACTACCCTAAAACACTACCCCCAGCACGACCCCCTACACTACCCAAACACCACTGCACTACCCTAAAACACTCGCCCCAGCACGACTCCCTACACTACCCAAACACCACTGCACTACCCCAAACCCTAAATCTACCCCCAGCATGACCCCCTACACTACACAAACACCACTGCACTACCCTAAACCCTAAAACACTACCCCCAGCCCGACCCTCTTCACTACCTAAACACAACTGCACAATTTGTTACAGGCGTTGCAACGCAGGCCTGTGGTGCTTACTGGAAGTACCTAGTGGGCTAGTTGGGCCCCAGGGACCCTCAGGATTCAAGGTGACCTAATCCCCCAACTTAAAACGCACCACGGGGCGCGTTTGCACAGTGGTGAAGGGAGGGGCGGGGCCTCAGGTGACATGTACGCAAACACGCCCTGTGGTGCGCTTTAAGTTGGGAATTAATTCCCTTTGAATCCTGAGGGACCCTGGGGCCAACTAGCCCACCAGGTACCTTCAGTAAGCACAACAGAGTTGCATTGCAGAGAGGTGAAAAAAGGTGCGTGGCCTCGGAACGCCTCTCTGCAACTCAGCTCTGTGGTCCTAACTGTAGGTACCTGGGGGGCTAGTTGGGCCCCAGGGACCCTCAGAATTCAAGGGACTTAATCCCGCAACTTAAAACGCGCCACGGGGTGCGTTTGCACAGATGTCACCTCAGGCCCCCTCCCTTCACCACTGTGCAAACGCGCCCTGTAGCGCGTTTTAAGAGGTAGTTTTAATCCCCCCGCCCTATTATGTACTAGGGACTTGCAGAGGAGGTCATGCTAATCACAGGGGTACCCCAACGCATAGTGTTCCCTAGTGTATGTAGGTGTATTCACTGTATTCCAAGTGTCTTTTAGCATAGCACTGGCTCTGGTTAGTCAGAGTCAGTTACCACCAGTACCCGTCTGAAAAAGTTGTGGGCACAGGATGATTTTCAACAAGGCCTCTTTCTGCTCCTCTGTTGGTTCTTTCTGCACATCTTTTGCTTCTTTCTGTGTATTTTTTCTTCTATCTTCACATGTCCTACCTCTGTAGGCATAGTTAGAAACTAGCATTTAAAAAACCTTTGAAATTCACTGAAAAAACCATAGGTTTTAGGGACAGTTATAGTTAGTTGGAAAATTCCCTCGTACAAAACCATAGAAATTCCCCCGTTATAGTTAGTTCAGCTAACTATAACTCGCGCCCGCAATGCACTGCTGATGACGTCACATATTACATCACTCATGACATGGTCAGTGACATCACTGATGACATAACTGATGACATCTCAAATGACATCACTGATGACATCACTGATGACATCATCCAGTGACTTGTGTTTCTGTAAAGTTTAAATATGTTTAATATATATAGGGAAAGGCGTATTGAAGAATGAGTGGGTGTATAAGTGTCTGAATGGATGATTTAGTACGTGAGTGACTGACTCTACAAGTGAGTGATTAAACGTATCTTACTGAATGCATGGGTTAGTGACTAAACTGTGTGAATGTCTGTATCCGTCTGTCTGTTGGTTTGTAAGCGGCTGCATGGCTTTCTGAATAGCTACATGAGTGTCTACATGGGTTATTGATTGGTTGTCTGAGTATCTGTATGGGTGCCTGAGTGTTTGTGTGGGTGGGGTGTGTGTGATCTGTGCATAGATGTGTGAGTTGGTGATTCACTGGGTGCATGGTTTCAAGAGTGCATCTGTGATGGACTGTATGGGTGGGTGAGTGTGTGTATGGGTGTGTTAGTGATTGAATGTATATCTCAGTGGTACATGTGTGAGTAACTACATATGTGAAAGGCAGTATATATGTGTGTTGGAGTATATAAATGGCTATAAGTGAGAGTGTGTGATTGTGAGAGTGGCTGTATGGATGAGTGTGTACTTGTATCAGTGATTGTATAAGAGCGTAAGAATGTGCTGGTATTTGTATGAGTAAGTGAGCTGGTGTGTGTATAACTGTATAGGTGAGTAAATGGGTGTGTGATTAAGTTTTTGCATGACTGACTAGGTGTGTGAGTACCTCTATGGATGAGTGGCGGTGTGCGAGTGTTTATATAGGTGTATGAGTGCATATGATAGTCCTGTACTGAGTGACTAAGTATGAGTGACTGTACGGGTGAGTGAGTGGATGTGTGTGTAGACCTAAGAATCAGTGAGTGGGTATGTAGTTTTTGGTGTTGGAGTGTCTATGGTTTTGAGAATGGCAGTCTGTAATTTAGAGTGGGTGTATCAAAAGTTATATTAGGGTGTGAGAAGATGCATGAAATTATCACATGGATGATGACATCTCAAATGACATCACTGATGTCATCAGTGATGTCATCAGTGATGTCACTGACCATGTCATGAGTGATGTAATATGTGACGTCATCAGCAGTGCATTGCGGGGCGTGAGTTATAGTTAGCTGAACTAACTATAACGGGGGAATTTCTATGGTTTTGTACGAGGGAATTTTCCAACTAACTATAACTGTCCCTAAAACCTATGGTTTTTTCAGTGAATTTCAAAGGTTTTTAAATGCTAATTTCTAACTATAACGTAGTCTGAAACCTATGGTTTTTTCAGTGAATATATATATATATATATATATATATATATTCACTGAAAAACCATAGGTTTCAGGGACGTTATAGTTACAAATTAGCATTTAAAAACCTTTGAAATTCACTGAAAACCATAGGTTTTAGGGACAGTTATAGTTAGTTGGACATTGCACTCGTACAAAACCCGTGAAATTCCCCGTTATAGTTAGTCCAGCTAACTATAACTCGCGCCCGCAATGCACTGCTGATGACGTCACATATTACATCACTCATGACATGGTCAGTGACATCACTGATGACATCACTGATGACATCATCCAGTGACTGTTTCTGTAAAGTTTAAATATTTTTAATATATATAGGAAAAGACGTATTGAAGAATGAGTGGGTGTGTAAGTGTCTGAATGGATGATTTAGTACGTGAGTGACTGACTCTACAAGTGAGTGATTTAACGTATCTTACTGAATGTATGGGTTAGTGACTAAACTGGGTGAATGTCTGTATCCGTCTGTCTGTTGCTGTGTAAGTGGCTGCATGTGTTTGTGAATAGCTACATGAGTGTCTATATGAGTTATTGAATGCTTGTCTGAGTATCTGTATGGGTGCCTGAGTGTTTGTGTGGGAGGGTGTGTGCAACTCTGTGCATAGATGTGTGAGTGGGTGATTCACTGGGTGGATGGTTTCAAGAGTGCAACTGTGATAGACTGTATGGGTGGGTAAGTGTGTGTAAGAGTGCGTTAGTGAGTGAATGTATGTCCCAGTGGTACATGTGTGAGTAACTACATATGTGAAAGGCAGTATATATGTGTTGGAGTATATAAATAGCTATAAGCGAGAGTGAGTGATTGTGATAGTGGCTGTATGGATGAGTGTGTGCTTGTATCAGTGATTGTATAAGAGCGTAAGATTGTGCTACTATTTGTATGAGTAAGTGAGCTGGTGTGTGTATAACTGTATAGGTGAGTAAATGGTAGTGTGTTTAATTATTTGCATGACTGACTAGGTGTGTGAGTACCTCTATGGATGAGTGGCAGTGTTGGAGTGTCTATATAGGAGTATGAGTGCATATGATAGTCCTGTACTGAGTGACCGTAAGTATGAGTGACTGTACGGGTGAGTGAGTGGATGTGTGCGTAGACCTAAGACTCAGTGAGTGGGTATGTAGTTATTGGTGTTGGAGTGTCTATGGTTTTGCGAATGGCAGTCTGTAATTTAGAGTGGGTGTATCAAAGGTTATATTAGGGTGTGAGGAGGTGCATCAGATTATCACGTGGATGATGTCATCAGTGATGTCATTTGAGATGTCATCAGTGATGTCATCAGTGATGTCACTGACCATGTCATGAGTGATGTAATATGTGACGTCATCAGCAGTGCATTGCGAGGGCGCGAGTTATAGTTAGCTGGACTAACTATAACGGGGAATTTCACGGGTTTTGTACGAGTGCAATGTCCAACTAACTATAACTGTCCCTAAAACCTATGGTTTTTTCAGTGAATTTCAAAGGTTTTTTAAATGCTAATTTGTAACTATAACGTCCCTGAAACCTATGGTTTTTCAGTGAATTTCAAAGGTTTTTTAAATGCTAATTTGTAACTATAACATGTCTGAAACCTACAGTTTTTTCAGTGAATTTCAAAGGTTTTGTAAATGACAACTTTTAAATGTATTAATTGTTATATAAATTTTTTTCATACTGATTTCCAAATTTTTAGAAACAATTTTTTTTACATATTTTATTTTTAAATTACATTGTAATTACATTATACATTACATTACAAAAATACTTTCTCAGAATGAATTACTTTAGTTTAATTACTTTGCACATAGGCAATAGACTTTTAAGTACAGTAGTTACAGTTGTTGCAATGGGCAACACATTTTCAAACACAATGCAACATTCAGCTCAATGTGAATTTCTAGTTAAATGCAATTAGTTACTTTATGGATTACTTTTCTAACCACATTACTGGATCCTAGATTCAGTCCTGGGACATCTCCTGTAAACAGTTGAGTAAAAGCGTTTTGGTTACAGTCGTGATTTTTAAGGAATATTATTGTACTTTAAAAGTTCACACTTAGAAACTTTTTCTCATAGAATCACCAATGTTATCCTATGGAAGGAAATTCACTTAGAAGTTAAAAACTGTTATCGTTACTTTTTCTTACTCAGTGTTGGATCCTGGATCCAGCACTGGTGCATCTCCTGTAAACAGTTGAAAGAATGCGTTTAAGTCATACAGGCGATTTTTTAGGAATATTTGTAGTTTGTGAAAATCAACACTTTGAAACTTTTCTGCTGAAAACCAGTCAATGTTAGCCTATGAAGGAAATTCAAGTTACTGGTAAGTACGGTTAAAATTACTTTTGAGGATCAGTACTGGGCTGGAAAGATGCAGCACTGAGGTCTCTCCTGATAACAGGTGAGTAAATCAGAATTCGGATTTCGGCTGATTTTAGAGGAATATTTGTATGTTTCAAAAATCAACACTTAGAAACTTTTTCAGCAAAAAGCAGGCAATGATATCCTATGGAAGGAAATTCAAGTTACTGGTAAGTACGGTTAAAATTACTTTTGAGGATCAGTACTGGGCTGAAAGATGCAGCACTGAGGTCTCTCCTGATAACAGGTGAGTAAATCAGAATTGGATTTCGGCTGATTTTAGAGGAATATTTGCACAATGGTGAAGGAGAGGGCGGGGCCTGAGGTGACATCTGTGCAAACGCGCCCCGTGGCGCGTTTTAAGTTGGGGGATTAAGTCCCTTGAATCATGAGGGTCCCTACGGGCCAACTAGCCCACCAGGAACCTCCAGTATGCGCCAGGGGCTGCGTTGCAGAGACATGTACAGAGGCCACACCCCTTTTACACCTCTCTGCAACGCAGCTCTGTGGCGCTTTCTGGACGTACCTGTTGGGCTAGTTGGCCCCTAGGGACCCTCAGGATTGAAGAGGATTTAATTCCCCATCTTAAAACGCGCCACGGTGCCTGTTTGCACACATGTCACCTGAAGCCCCGCCCCCTCCCTTCACCACTGTGCAAACGCGCCCCGTGGCGCGTTTTAAGTCGAGGGGATTAACTCCCTTGAATCCTGAGGGTCCCTGGGGTGCATCTAGCCCACCATATAACTCCAAAAGCGCCAAAGAGCTGCGTTGCAGAGAGGTGTAAAAGGGCGTGGCCTCTGTACACTCTCTCTGCAAGGCAGCCCTGGCGCATACTGGAGGTTCCTGGTGGGCTAGTTGGCCCCAGGGACCCCCAGTATTTCGTTCCCCCCTCTGCAAACGCGCCCAGGGCGCGTTTGCAGAGTGGTGAAGGAAGGGGCAAGGCCTACGGGCCCGATCGTTTTTTTTTTCCCCTGAAGGGGGGCTGTGTGGCCCCCTTCCTTTTTCCTATTTTTAGGCCCTGGGGACCCCATCCACCAGGGCCTTACCCCTGGCACGTTTGCAGAGGGGAGCGAATTCCCCTTGAATACTGGGGTCCCTGAGGCCAACTAGCCCACCAGGAACCTCCAGTATGCGCCAGGGCTGCGTTGCAGAGAGGTGTACAGAGGCCACGCCCCTTTACACCTCTCTGCAACGCAGCTCTGTGGCGCTTTGGATATACCTGTTGGGCTAGTTGGCCCCCAGGGACCCTCAGGATTCAAGGGGAGTTAATCCCCGACTTAAAACGCGCCATCGGGCGCGTTTGCACAGTGGTGAAGGGAGGGGCGGGGCTTCAGGTGACATCTGTGCAACGCGCCCCGTGGCGCGTTTAAGTTGGGGATTAGATCCCCTTCAATCCTGAGGTCCCTGGGGCCAACTAGCCCAACAGGTACATCCAGAAAGCGCCACAGAGCTGCGTTGCAGAGAGGTGTAAAGGGGTGTGGCCTCTCTACACGTCTCTGCAACGCGGCCCCTGGCGCATATTGGAGGTTCCTGGTGGGCTAGTTGGCCCCTAGGGACCCTCAGGATTCAAGGGACTTAATCCCCAACTTAAAACGCGCCACGGGGCGCGTTTGCACAGATGTCACCTCAGGCCCCGCCCCTCCCTTCACCATTGTGCAAATATTCTTCTAAAATCATCCGAAATACGAATTCGATTTACTCACCTGTTATCAGGAGAGACCTCAGTGCTGCATCTTTCAGCCCAGTACTAATCCTGAAAAGTAATTTTAACCGTACTTACCAGTAACTTGAATTTCCTTCCATAGGATATCATTGCCTGCTTTTTGCTGAAAAAGTTTCTAAGTGTTGATTTTTGAAACATACAAATATTCCTCTAAAATCAGCCGAAATCCGAAATCTGATTTACTCAGCTGTTATCAGGAGAGACCTCAGTGCTGCATCTTTCAGCCCAGTACTGGTCCTGAAAAGTAATTTTAACCGTATTTACCGGTAACTTGAATTTCCTTCATAGGCTAACATTGACTGGTTTCACTTGGAAATTCTTCTAAGTGTGGAGTTTTGGAACTTTATAATATTCCTCTAAAATCAACCAAAGTACGAATTCCAATTTACTCACCTGTTATCAGGAGAAGAACCCAGTGCTGCATCTTTTAGCCCAGGACTGACCCTGAAAAGTAATTTTACCCGTACTTACCAGTAACTTATATTTTCTTCCATAGGAATCCATTGTCTGGTTTTTAGCAGAAAAGTTTCAAAGTGTCGATTTTCACAAACTACAAATATTCCTAAAAAATCGCCTGTATGACTTAAACGCATTCTTTCAACTGTTTACAGGAGATGCACCAGTGCTGGATCCAGGATCCAACACTGAGTAAGAAAAAGTAACGATAACAGTTTTTACCTTCTAAGTGAATTTCCTTCCATAGGATAACATTGGTGATTCTATGAGAAAAAGTTTCTAAGTGTCAACTTTTAAAGTACAATAATATTCCTTAAAAATCACGACTGTAACCAAAACGCTTTTACTCAACTGTTTACAGGAGATGTCCCAGGACTGAATCTAGGATCCAGTCCTGTGGTTAGAAAAGTAATCCATAAAGTAACTAATTGCATTTAACTAGAAATTCACATTGAGCTGAATGTTGCATTGTGTTTGAAAATGTGTTGCCCATTGCAACAACTGTAACTACTGTACTTAAAAGTCTATTGCCTATGTGCAAAGTATTTAAACTAAAGTAATTCATTCTGAGAAAGTATTTTTTGTAATGTAATGTATAATGTAATTACAATGTAATTTAAAAAATAAAATATGTAAAAAAATTGTTTCTAAAAATGTAGTAAATCAGTATGAAAAAAATTTATATAACAATTAATACATTTAAAAATTGTCATTTACAAAACCTTTGAAATTCACTGAAAAAACCGTAGGTTTCAGACATGTTATAGTTACAAATTAGCATTTAAAAAACCTTTGAAATTCACTGAAAAAACCATAGGTTTCAGGGACGTTATAGTTACAAATTAGCATTTAAAAAACCTTTGAAATTCACTGAAAAACCATAGGTTTTAGGGACAGTTATAGTTAGTTGGACATTGCACTCGTACAAAACCCGTGAAATTCCCCCGTTATAGTTAGTCCAGCT
The DNA here is from genome assembly GCA_963921515.1 of Calotriton arnoldi. Lineage (NCBI taxonomy): Eukaryota > Metazoa > Chordata > Amphibia > Caudata > Salamandridae > Calotriton > Calotriton arnoldi. Next base: position 172,250 of record CAWUFW010008428.1, on the reverse strand, counting down.
AACTATAACTCACCCCCCCGCAATGCACTGCTGATGACGTCACATATTACATCACTCATGACATGGTTAGTGACATCACTGATGACATCACTGATGACATCTCAATTGACATCACTGATGACATCACTGATGACATCATCCATGTGATAATTTCATGCATCTTCTCACACCCTAATATAACCTTTGATACACCCACTCTAAATTACAGACTGCCATTCGCAAAACCATAGACACTCCAACACCAATAACTACATACCCACTCACTGATTCTTAGGTCTACACACACACATCCACTCACTTACCCGTACAGTCACTCATACTTATGGTCACTCAGTACAGGACTATCATATGCACTCATACTCCTATATAGACACTCAAACACCGCCACTCATCCATAGAGGTACTCACACACCTAGTCAGTCATGCAAATAATTAAACACTACCATTTACTCACCTATACAGTTATACACACACCAGCTCACTTACTCATACAAATACTAGCACATTCTTACGCTCTTATACAATCACTGATACAAGCACACACTCATCCATACAGCCACTATCACAATCACTCACTCTCGCTTATAGCTATTTATATACTCCAACACACATATATACTGCCTTTCACATATGTAGTTACTCACACATGTACCACTGGGACATACATTCACTCACTAACACACTCTTACACACACTTACCCACCCATACAGTCTATCACAGATGCACTCTTGAAACCATCCACCCAGTGAATCACCCACTCACACATCTATGCACAGAGTCGCACACACCCCTCCCACACAAACACTCAGGCACCCATACAGATACTCACACAAGCATTCAATAACTCATATAGACACTCATGTAGCTATTCACAAACACATGCAGCCACTTACACAGCAACAGACAGACGGATACAGACATTCACCCAGTTTAGTCACTAACCCATGCATTCAGTAAGATACGTTAAATCACTCACTTATACAGTCAGTCATGCACCTACTAAATCATCCATACAGACACTTACACACCCACTCATTCTTCAATACGTCTTTTCCTATATATATTAAAAATATTTAAACTTTACAGAAACACAGTCACTGGATGATGTCATCAGTGATGTCATTTGAGATGTCATCAGTGATGTCATCAGTGATGTCACTGACCATGTCATGAGTGATGTAATATGTGACGTCATCAGCAGTGCATTGCGGGCGCGAGTTATAGTTAGCTGGACTAACTATAACGGGGAATTTCACGGGTTTTGTACGAGTGCAATGTCCAACTAACTATAACTGTCCCTAAAACCTATGGTTTTTTAAGTGAATTTCAAAGGTTTTTTAAATGCAAATTTGTAACTATAACGTCCCTGAAACCTATGGTTTTTTCAGTGAATTTCAAAGGTTTTTTAAATGCTAATTTGTAATTATAACATGTCTGAAACCTACGGTTTTTTCAGTGATATATATATATATATATATATATATATATATATATATATATATATATATATATATATATATATATATATATATATATATATATCTACTGGCGGTCGCCAGTAGATAGTTATAGTTAAAACCTATTATCCATAGGAAATCCGCGACATTCTATTTGAAATAACGTTGGCGCCGGTTGACGAATCTTCGCGAAAGTTTCCAACTTGTTGGGGCGCTCCGGTCCGCTCCTATCCTGAAAGTCTCGGGGTGATACGTCAAGCGGGGGCCGAGAAAAAGGGGGTCCCAAAACGCGTTTTCCCCATTCATTTTTCCATAGGAACCTTTAGTCGCAGCTACAGCCCGAACTGCTGAACGGAATTACACCAAATTTGGCAAAGAGGTAGCCCTTGGTTCAGTGTCGTGCCTTTTGCTTAAATGGTGTAAATCCGTTCAGTAGTTCCTGAGAAAATCAAAAGTAAAGTCACATATATATCTGGGCGGAGCCTAACCACACATGTCATTGTGAGATCTGATTGGCTGTCAGCACTTCATCCTGGAATTGCTGGCAGCCATCTTGGGACCAATATAAATGATAGTACCTCATTGAAATGCATTGTAGTGAATAGAAGATTTTGAGGGTCACCAAAAGGAGAACTATAAAGGGTGATAACAGGCTTTAGTTACATTAGAATTTATTTGTTGATGGTACCATACTAATTTTAGGAATTGTGGTGTATTCTAAGGTGATTTTACCATGTGAAAAACCTTCTGCTGGGATATCATGAATCATGTTTGAGAGAACACTATTTTCTCATGCTTGTCCCATGGAGGTTTGGAAGGTGCTCCAGAAGCTAAAATGAGAGCATATTTTCTGTAAATTCACATTATCTTTCTCACTCATGTGAGAATGAAGTCTGACATTCTCAGTAAAACATGTACATCCAACAAGGGCAGAGACTGTCAGTTGATTCCTTTGTGTTCTACTGCAGCTTCCCAGAGTGTTCTAAAGAACAACTAGAGTGCTAACAGCCTTACTTATGACAAAAGTATGGCACACCTGAAGCCATCTTGATTGGAATAAACTGGTAACACTTAAAACATTTAATTTAAAAAGGAACAAAATGATGGGGTTCATTTTGTCATAGAAATTATGGTTAGTGCTGTAGAAAGAAAAATTAGGACATATTTCAAGTGTGATCTCAAATATCTTCCTGTTATATTTCAACAGGAGCAGCCTGCCAGTTGATGCCTTTGTGTTCTACTGCAGCTTCCCAGAGTGTTCTAAAGAACAACTAGAGCGCTAACAGCCTTACTTATGACAAAAGTATGGCACACCTGAAGCCATCTTGATTGGAATAAACCGGTAACACTTAAAACATTTAATTTAAAAAGGAACAAAATGAGGGGTTCTTTTTGAAATAGAAATTATGGTTAGTGCTGCAGAAAGAAAAATTAGGGCATGTTTTAAGTGAGATCTCAAATCCTCTTCTATTTCATTAGAAAATTCTGACATGCAGACTGAAACAATCACTTTCAATACCAGCAGCAGACTACCAGTTAACTCCCTGGTGAGCAGTAGCTTTACTCCAGTGATCTAATGAGCAACTAGAGTGCTAACATTCTGAATTTATGGCAGATGTGAGACACATCTGAATGCCTTCTTGATGGAATCAAAGTAAAAAACTGAAAGCATTTCCTACTGAGGAGACTGCAGTAAATGAAGAAATTAGGAAACTTCATAACAAAGAAGTCTTCCAAGATGGCCACCAGTGAAAAAAGAGCCCAAATGTAGCACAAATATTACCCAGATGTAGCCCACATATAGCCCAATGACAAAAGTGTGCAAAACACTTTTTATTTTTAGTTTTTTTGCAGTTTTATGTAGTGCAGACTGGTCAGGTATTGGAGCATTGCATCTTAAAACATGACCCCCCTACACTACAAAAACACCACTGCACTACCTTAAACCCTAAAACACTACCCCCAGCACGACCCCCTACACTACACAAGCACCACTGCACTATCCTAAACCCTCAAACACTACCCCCAGCACGACCCCCTACACTACCCAAACACCACTGCACTAACCTAAATCCTAAAACACTACCACCAGCACGACCCCCTACACTACCCAAACACCACTGCACTACCCTAAAACATGACCCCCTACACTACACAAACACCACTGCACTACCCTAAACCCTAAAACACTACCCCCAGCACGACCCCCTATACAACACAAGCACCACTGCACTACCCTAAACCCTAAAACACTACCCCCAGCACGACCCCTAAACTACACAAACACCACTGCACTACCCTAAACCCTAAAACACTACCCCCAGCACGACCCCCTACACTACACAAGCACCACTGCACTACCCTAAACCCTAAAACACCACCCCCAGCATGACCCCCTACACTGCCCGAACACCACTGCACTGCCCTAAACCCTGAAACACCACCCCTAGCACGACCCCCTACACTGCCCGAACACCACTGCACTGCCCTAAACCCTGAAACACCACCCCCTTCACGACCCCCTACACTGCCCGAACACCACTGCACTGCCCTAAACCCTGAAACACCACCCACAGCATGACCCCCTACACTGCCCGAACACCACTGCACTGCCCTAAACCCTGAAACATTACCCCCAGCAAGACCCCTACACTGCCCGAACACCACTGACCTAAACCCTGAAACACCACCCCCAGCACGACCCCCTACACTGCCCGAACACCACTGCACTGCCCTAAACCCTGAAACACTACCCCCAGCATGACCCCCTACACTGCCCGAACACCACTGCTCTGCCCAAAACCCTGAAACACCAGCCCCAACACGACCCCCTACACTGCCCGAACACCACTGCACTGCCCTAAACCTTGAAACACCAGCCCCTGCACGACCCCCTACACTGCCCGAACACCACTGCACTACCCTAAACCCTGAAACATCACCCCCAGCACGACCCCCTACACTGCCCGAGCACCACTGCACTGCCCTAAACCCTGAAACACTACCCCCAGCAAGACCCCCTACTCTCCCCGAACACCACTGCACTGCCCTAAACCCTGAAACACCACCCCCTTCACGACCCCCTACACTGCCCGAACACCACTGCACTGCCCTAAACCCTGAAACACCAGCCCCAGCACGACCCCCTACACTGCCCGAACACCACTGCACTGCCCTAAACCCTGAAACACCAGCCCCAGCACGACCGCCTACAGTGCCCGAACACCACTGCACTGCCCTAAACCCTGAAACACCAGCCCCAGCACGACCCCCTACACTGCCCGAACACCACTGCACTGCCCTAAACCGTGAAACACCAGCCTCAGCACGACCCCCTACACTGCCTGAACACCACTGCACTGCCCTGAACCCTGAAACACCAGCCCCAACACAACACCCTACACTGCCCGAACACCACTGCACTGCCCTAAACCCTGAAACACCAGCCCCAGCACGACCCCCTACACTGCCCAAACACCACTGCACTGCCCTAAACCCTGAAACACCAGCCCCAGCACGACCGCCTACACTGCCCGAACACCACTGCACTGCCCTAAACCCTGAAACACCAGCCCCAGCACCACCCCCTACAATGCCCGAACACCACTGTACTGCCCTAAACCCTGAAACACCACCCCCTGCACCGCCCCCTACACTGCCCGAACACCACTGCACTGCCCTAAACCCTGAAACACCACTCCCTGCATGACCCCCTACACTGCCCGAACACCACTGCACTGCCCTAAACCCTGAAACACCACCCCCTGCACCACCCCCTACACTGCCCGAACACCACTGCACTGCCCTAAACCCTGAAACACCACCCCCTGCACCGCCCCCTACACTGCCCGAACACCACTGCACTGCCCTAAACCCTGAAACACCACCCCCAGCATGACCCCCTTTACTGCTCGAACACCACTGCACTGCCCTAAACCCTGAAACACGACCCCCAGCATGACCCCCAACACTGCCCGAACACCACTGCACTGCTCTAAACCCTGAAACACCACCCCTAGCACGACCCCCTACACTGCCCGAACACCACTGCACTGCCCTAAACCCTGAAACACCACCCCTTCACGACCCCCTACACTGCCCGAACACCACTGCACTGCCCTAAACCCTAAAACACCACCCCCAGCACGACCCCCTATACTGCCCGAACACCACTGCACTGCCCTAAACCCTAGAACACTACCCCCAGCATGACCCCCTACACTACCCGAACACCACTGCACTACCCTAAACCCTAAAATACTCCCCCAGCACGACCCCCTACACTACCCGAACACCACTGCACTGCCCTAAACCCTAAAACACTCCCCCCAGCACGACCCCCTACACTACCCGAACACCACTGCACTGCCCTAAACCCTAAAACACTCCCCCAGCACGACCCCCTACACCTACCCAAATACCAATGCACTACCCTAATCCCTAAAACACTACCCCCGCACAACCCCCTACACTACCCAAAGACCACTGCACTACCCTAAACTCTAAAACAATACCCCCGCACGACTCCCTACACTACCCAAAGACCACTGCACTACCCTAAACCCTAAAACACGACCTCCTACACTACACAAACACCACTGCACTACCCTAAACCCTAAAAAACTACCCCCAGCACGAACCCCTACACTACCCAAACACCACTGCACTACCCTAAACCATAAAACACTACCCCCAGCAGTACCCCCTACGCTACCCAAACACCACTGCACTACCCTAAACCCTAAAACACTACCCCCAGCAGTACCCCCTACACTACCCAAACACCATTGCACTAACCTAAACCCTAAAACACTACCCCCAGCAGTATCCACTACACTACCCAAACACCACTGCACTACCCTAAACCCTAAAACCCTAAAACACTAACCCCAGCACGACCACCTACACTACCCAAACACCACTGTACTACCCTAAACCCTAAAACACTCCCCCCAGCACGACTCCCTACACTACCCAAACACCACCGCACTACCCTAAACCCTAAATCTACCCCCAGCATGACCCCCTACACTACACAAACACCACTGCACTACCCTAAACCCTAAAACACTACCCCCTGCACGACCCTCTTCACTACCTAAACACAACTGCACAATTTGTTACAGGCGTTGCAACGCAGGCCTGTGGTGCTTACTGGAAGTACCTGGTGGGCTAGTTGGGCCCCAGGGACTCTCAGGATTCAAGGTGACCTAATCCCCCAACTTAAAACGCGCCACGGGGCGCGTTTGCACAGTGGTGAAGGGAGGGGCGGGGCCTCAGGTGACATGTGCGCAAACACGCCCTATGGTGCGTTTTAAGTTGGGGAGTTAATTCCCTTTGAATCCTGGGGGCCAACTAGCCCACCAGGTACCTTCAGTAAGCACAACAGAGTTGCGTTGCAGAGAGGTGAAAAAAGTGCGTGGCCTCGGAACTCCTCTCTGCAACTCAGCTCTGTGGTCCTAACTGTAGGTACCTGGGGGCTAGTTGGGCCCCAGGGACCCTCAGGATTCAAGGGGACTTAATCCCGCAACTTAAAATGCGCCACGGGGCGCGTTTGCACACATGTCACCTCAGGCACCCCCTCCCTTCACCACTGTGCAAACGCGCACTGGCTCTGGTTAGTCAGAGTCAGTTACCACCAGTACCCGTCTGAAAAAGTTGTGGGCACAGGATGATTTTGCAACAAGGCCTCTTTCTGCTCCTCTGTTGGTTCTTTCTGCACATCTTTTGCTTCTTTCTGTGCGTTTTTTCTTCTTTCTTCACATGTCCTACCTCTGTTGGCATAGTTAGAAACTAGCATTTAAAAAACCTTTGAATTTCACTTAAAAAATCATAGGGTTCAGGCACGTTATAGTTAGAAATTAGCATTTAAAAACCTTTGAAATTCACTGAAAAAACCATAGGTTTCAGGCACGTTATAGTTAGAAATTAGCATTTAAAAATCCTTTGAAATTCACTGAAAAAACCATAGGTTTTAGGGACAGTTATAGTTAGTTGGACATTGCACTCTTACAAAACCCGTGAAATTCCCTGTTATAGTTAGTTCAGCTAACTATAACTCGCGCCCCGCAATGCACTGCTGATGACGTCACATATTACATCACTCATGACATGGTCAGTGACATCACTGATGACATCTCAAATGACATCACTGATGACATCATCCATGTGATAATTTCATGCATCTTCTCACACCCTAATATAACTTTTGATACACCCACTCTAAATTACAGACTGCCATTCTCAAAACCATAGACACTCCAACACCACTGCACTGCCCTAAACCCTGAAACACTACCCCCAGCAAGACCCCCTACTCTCCCCGAACACCACTGCACTGCCCTAAACCCTGAAACACCAGCCCCAGCACCACCCCCTACAATGCCCGAACACCACTGTACTGCCCTAAACCCTGAAACACCACCCCCTGCACCGCCCCCTACACTGCCCCAACACCACTGCACTGCCCTAAACCCCGAAACACCACCCCCTGCATGACCCCCTACACTGCCCGAACACCACTGCACTGCCCTAAACCCTGAAACACCACCCCCTGCACCACCCCCTACACTGCCCGAACACCACTGCACTGCCCTAAACCCTGAAACACCACCCCCTGCACCGCCCCCTACACTGCCCGAACACCACTGCACTGCCCCAAACCCTGAAACACCACCCCCAGCATGACCCCCTACACTGCCCGAACACCACTGCACTGCCCTAAACCCTGAAACACCACCCCTAGCACGACCCCTACACTGCCCGAACACCACTGCACTGCCCTAAACCCTGAAACACCACCCCCTTCACGACCCCCTACACTGCCCGAACACCACTGCACTGCCCTAAACCCTGAAACACCACCCCAAGCACGACCCCTACACTGCCCGAACACCACTGCACTGCCCTAAACCCTAAAACACCACCCCCAGCACGACCCCCTACACTGCCCGAACACCACTGCACTGCCCTAAACCCTAGAACACTACCCCCAGCATGACCCCCTATACTACCCGAACACCACTGCACTACCCTAAACCCTAAAATACTCCCCCAGCACGACCCCCTACACTACCCGAACACCACTGCACTGCCCTAAACCCTAAAACACTCCCCCAGCACGACCCCCTACACTACCCGAACACCACTGCACTGCCCTAAACCCTAAAACACTCCCCCCAGCACGACCCCCTACACTACCTAAACACCACTGCACTGCCCTAAACCCTAAAACACTACCCCCGCATGACCCCCTACACTACCCAAATACCAATGCACTACCCTAATCCCTAAAACACTACCCCCGCACAACCCCCTACACTACCCAAAGACCACTGCACTACCCTAAACTCTAAAACAATACCCCCGCACGACTCCCTACACTACCCAAAGACCACTGCACTACCCTAAACCCTAAAACACGACCTCCTACACTACACAAACACCACTGCACTACCCTAAACCCTAAAAAACTACCCCCAGCACGAACCCCTACACTACCCAAACACCACTGCACTACCCTAAACCATAAAACACTACCCCCAGCAGTACCCCCTACGCTACCCAAACACCACTGCACTACCCTAAACCCTAAAACACTACCCCCAGCAGTACCCCCTACACTACCCAAACACCATTGCACTACCCTAAACCCTAAAACACTACCCCCAGCAGTATCCCCTACACTACCCAAACACCACTGCACTACCCTAAACCCTAAAACCCTAAAACACTAACCCCAGCACGACCCCCTACACTACCCAAACACCACTGTACTACCCTAAACCCTAAAACACTCCCCCAGCACGACTCCCTACACTACCCAAACACCACTGCACTACCCTAAACCCTAAATCTACCCCCAGCATGACCCCCTACACTACACAAACACCACTGCACTACCCTAAACCCTAAAACACTACCCCCTGCACGACCCTCTTCACTACCTAAACACAACTGCACAATTTGTTACAGGCGTTGCAACGCAGGCCTGTGGTGCTTACTGGAAGTACCTGGTGGGCTAGTTGGGCCCCAGGGACTCTCAGGATTCAAGGTGACCTAATCCCCCAACTTAAAACGCGCCACGGGGCGCGTTTGCACAGTGGTGAAGGGAGGGGCGGGGCCTCAGGTGACATGTGCGCAAACACGCCCTGTGGTGCGTTTTAAGTTGGGGAATTAATTCCATTTGAATCCTGAGGGACCCTGGGCCAACTAGCCCACCAGGTACCTTCAGTAAGCACAACAGAGTTGCGTTGCAGAGAGGTGAAAAAAGTGCGTGGCCTCGGAACGCCTCTCTGCAACTCAGCTCTGTGGTCCTAACTGTAGGTACCTGGGGGCTAGTTGGGCCCCAGGGACCCTCAGGATTCAAGGGGACTTAATCCCGCAACTTAAAATGCGCCACGGGGCGCGTTTGCACACATGTCACCTCAGGCCCCCCTCCCTTCACCACTGTGCAAACGCGCACTGGCTCTGGTTAGTCAGAGTCAGTTACCACCAGTACCCGTCTGAAAAGTTGTGGGCACAGGATGATTTTGCAACAAGGCCTCTTTCTGCTCCTCTGTTGGTTCTTTCTGCACATCTTTTGCTTCTTTCTGTGCGTTTTTTCTTCTTTCTTCACATGTCCTACCTCTGTTGGCATAGTTAGAAACTAGCATTTAAAAAACCTTTGAATTTCACTTAAAAATCATAGGTTTCAGGCACGTTATGGTTAGAAATTAGCATTTAAAAAACCTTTGAAATTCACTGAAAAAACCATAGGTTTCAGGCACGTTATAGTTAGAAATTAGCATTTAAAAACCTTTGAAATTCACTGAAAAAACCATAGGTTTCAGGCACGTTATAGTTAGAAATTAGCATTTAAAAAACCTTTGAAATTCACTGAAAAACCATAGGTTTCAGACACGTTATAGTTAGAAATTAGCATTTAAAAAACCTTTGAAATTCACTGAAAAAACCATAGGTTTTAGGGACAGTTATAGTTAGTTGGACATTGCACTCGTCCAAAACCCGTGAAATTCCCCTGTTATAGTTAGTTCAGCTAACTATAACTCGCGCCCCGCAATGCACTGCTGATGACGTCACATATTACATCACTCATGACATGGTCAGTGACATCACTGATGACATCACTGATGACATCTCAAATGACATCACTGATGACATCATCCATGTGATAATTTCATGCATCTTCTCACACCCTAATATAACTTTTGATACACCCACTCTAAATTACAGACTGCCATTCTCAAAACCATAGACACTCCAACACCAAAAACTACATACCCACTCACTGATTCTTAGGTCTACACACACATCCACTCACTCACCTGTACAGTCACTCATACTTACAGTCACTCAGTACAGGACTATCATATGCACTCATACACCTATATAAACACTCACACACCGCCACTCATCCATAGAGGTACTCACACACCTAGTCAGTCATGCAAAAAATTAATCACACACCCATTTACTCACCTATACAGTTATACACACACCAGCTCACTTACTCATACAAATACTAGCACATTCTTACGCTCTTATACAATAACTGATACAAGCACACACGCATCCATACAGCCACTCTCACAATAACACACTCTCACTTATAGCCATTTAAATACTCTAACACACATATATACTACCTTTTACATATGTAGTTACTCGCACATGTACCACTGAGATATACATTCACTCACCAACACACCCATACACACACTCACCCACCCAAGCAGTCCATCACAGATGCACTCTTGAAATCATGCACCCAGTGAATCACCCACTCACACATCTATGTATAGAGTCACACACACCCCACTCACACAAACACTCAGGCAGCCATACAGATACTCAGAGAACCAATCAATAACCCATATAGACACTCATGTAGCTATTCGCAAATCCATGCATCCACTTACACACCAACAAACAGACGGATACAGACATTCACACAGTTTAGTCACTAACCCATGCATTCAGTAAGATACGTTTAATCACTCACTTGTAGAGTCAGTCACTCACGTACTAAATCATCCATTCAGACACTTATACACCCACTCATTCTTCAATACGCCTTTCCCTATATATATTAAACATATTTAAACTTTACAGAAACACACAGTCACTGGATGATATCATCAGTGATGTCATCAGTGATGTCATTTGAGATGTCATCAGTGATGTCACTGACCATGTCATGAGTGATGTAATATGTGACGTCATCAGCAGTGCATTATGGGGCGCGAGTTATAGTTAGCTGAACTAACTATAACAGGGGAATTTCACGGGTTTTGGACGAGTGCAATGTCCAACTAACTATAACTGTCCCTAAAACCTATGGTTTTTTCAGTGAATATATTATATATATATTATCTACTGGCGGTCGCCAGTAGATAGTTATAGTTAGGACCTATTTTCCATAGGAAATCCGCGACATTCTATTTGAAATAACTCTTGCGTCGGTTGACGAATCTTCGCGAAATTTTCAAACTTTATGGCCCGCTCCGGTCCGCTCCTACCCTGAAAGTCTCAGGGTGATTCGTCAAGCGGGGGCGAGAAAAAGGGGGTCCCTAAACGTGTTTTCCCCATTCATTTTCCCATAGGAAACTTTAGACACGGCTACAGCTCGAACTGCTGAACGGAATTACACCAAATTTGGCAAAGAGGTAGTTCTTGGTTCAGAAAGAACCCTTTTGTTAAATGGTGTAAATCCGCTCAGTACTTGCTGAGAAAATCAAAAGTAAAAACACATATATCTGGGCGGAGCCTAACCACACATGTCATCGTGAGATCTGATTGGCTGTCAGCACTTCATCCTGGAATTGCTGGCAGCCATCTTGGGACCAATATAAATGATAGTACCCCATTGAAATGCATTGTAGTGAATCTAAGATTTTGAGGGTTACCAAAAGGAGAACTATAAAGGGTGATAAATGAATTCTAATGTAACTAAAGTCTGTTGTTGATGGTACCATACTAATTTCAGGAATTGTGGTGTGTTCTAAGGTGATTTTACCCTGTGAAAAACCTTCTGCTGGGATATCATGAATCATGTTTGAGAGAAAACTATTTTCACATGCTTGTCCCATACAGTTTTGGAAGGTGCTCCAGAAGCTAAAATGAGAGCATATTTTCTGTAAATTCACATTATCTTTCTCAGTCATGTGAGAATGAAGTCTGACATTCTCAGTAAAACATGTACATCCAACAAGGGCAGAGACTGTCAGTTGATTCCTTTGTGTTCTACTGCAGCTTCCCAGAGTGTTCTAAAGAACAACTAGAGTGCTAACAGCCTTACTTATGACAAAAGTATGGCACACCTGAAGCCATCTTGATTGGAATAAACTGGTAACACTTAAAACATTTAATTTAAATAGGAACAAAATGATGTGGTTCATTTTGTCATAGAAATTATGGTTAGTGCTGTAGAAAGAAAAATTAGGACATGTTTCAAGTGTGATCTCAAATATCTTCCTGTTATATTTCAACAGGAGCAGCCTGTCAGTTGATGCCTTTGTGTTCTACTGCAGCTTCCCAGAGTGTTCTAAAGAACAACTAGAGCGCTAACAGTCTTACTTATGACAAAAGTATGGCACACCTGAAGCCATCTTGATTGGAATAAACTGGTAACACTTAAAACATTTAATTTAAAAAGGAACAAAATGAGGGGGTTCATTTTGCCATAGAAATTATGGTTAGTGCTGTAGAAAGAAAAATTAGGACATGTTTTAAGTGAGATCTCAAATATCTTCCTGTTATATTTGAACAGGAGCAGCCTGTCAGTGGATGCCTTTGTGTTCTACTGCAGCTTCCCAGAGTGTTCTAAAGAACAACTAGATTGCTAACAGCCTTACTTATGACAAAAGTATGGCACACCTGAAGCCATCTTGATTGGAATAAACTGGTAACACTTAAAACATTTAATTTAAAAAGGAACAAAATGAGGGGGTTCATTTTGCCATAGAAATTATGGTTAGTGCTGCAAAAAGAAAATTTAGTGCATGTTTTAAGTGAGATCTCAAATCCTCGTCTATTTCATTAGAAAATTCTGACATGCAGACTGAAACAATCACTTTCAATACCAGCAGTAGACTTCCAGTTAACTCCTTGGTGAGCAGTAGCTTTACTACAGTGATCTAATGAACAACTAGAGTGCTAACATTCTGAATTTATGGCAAATGTGTGACACATCTGAATGCCTTCTTGATGGAATCAAAGTAAAAAACTGAAAGCATTTCCTACTGAGGAGACTGCAGTAAATGAGGAAACTTCATAACAAAGAAGTCTTCCAAGATGGCAACCAGTGAAAAAAGAGCCCAAATGTAGCACAAATATTACCCAGATGTAGCCCACATATAGCCCAATGACAAAAGTGTGCAAAACACTTTTTATTTTTAGTTTTTTTGCAGTTTTATGTAGTGCAGACTGGTTAGGTATTGGAGCGTTGCATCTTAAAACATGACCCCCTACAGTACAAAAACACCACTGCACTACCCTAAACCCTAAAACACTACCCCCAGCACGACCCCCTACACTACACAAGCACCACTGCACTATCCTAAACCCTAAAACACTACCCCCAGCATGACCCCCTACACTACACAAACACCACTGCACTACCCTAAACCCTAAAACACTACCCCAACACCACTGCACTAACCTAAATCCTAAAACACTACCCCCAGCACGACCCCCTACACTACCCAAACACCACTGCACTACCCTAAAACATGACCCCTACACTACACAAACACCACTGCACTACCCTAAACCCTAAAACATTACCCCCAGCACGACCCCCTACACTACACAAGCACCACTGCACTACCCTAAATCCTAAAACACTACCCCCAGCACGACCCCCTACACTACACAAACACCACTGCAATAACCTACATCCTAAAACACTACCCCCAGCACGACCCCCTACACTACCCAAACACCACTGCACTACCCTAAAAAATGACCCCCTACACTACACAAACACCACTGCACTACCCTAAACCCTAATACACTACCCCCAGCACGACCCCCTACACTGCCCGAACACCACTGCACTGCCCTAAACCCTGAAACACCAGCCCCTGCACGACCCCCTACACTGCCCGAACACCACTGCACTGCCCTAAACCCTGAAACACCAACCCTAGCACGATCCCCTACACTGTCCGAACACCACTGCACTGCCCTAAACCCTGAAACACCACCCCCTTCACGACCCCCTACACTGCCCGAACACCACCGCACTGCCCTAAACCCTGAAACACCACCCCCAGCACGCCCCCTACACTGCCCGAACACCACTGCACTGCCCTAAACCCTGAAACACTACCCCCAGCAAGACCTCCTACACTGCCCGAACACCACTGCACTGCCCTAAACCCTGAAACATCACCCCAGCAAGACCCCCTACACTGCCCGAACACCACTGCCCTAAACCCTGAAACACCACCCCCAGCACGACCCCCTACACTGCCCGAACACCACTGCACTGCCCTAAACCCTGAAACACCACCCCCAGCACGACCCCCTACACTGCCCGAACACCACTGCACTGCCCTAAACCCTGAAACACTACCCCCAGCAAGACCCCTACACTGCCCAAACACCACTGCACTGCCCTAAACCCTGAAACATCACCCCCAGCAAGACCCCCTACACTGCCCGAACACCACTGCCCTAAACCCTGAAACACCACCCCCAGCAAGACCCCCTACACTGCCCGAACACCACTGCACTGCCCTAAACCCTGAAACACCAGCCCCAGCACGACCCCTACACTGCCCGAACACCACTGCACTGCCCTAAACCCTGAAACACCATCCCCTGCACGACCCCCTAAACTGCCCGAACACCACTGCACTGCCCTAAACCCTGAAACACCACCCCCAGCACAACCCCTACACTGCCCGAACACCACTGCACTAAACCCTGAAACACCACCACCTGCACGATCCCCTACACTGCCCGAACACTACTGCACTGCCCTAAACCCTGAAACACCACCCCCAGCACGACCCCCTACACTGCACGAACACCACTGCACTGCCCTAAACCCCGAAACACTACCCCCAGCAAGACCCCCTACACTGCCCGAACACCACTGCACTGCCCTAAACCCTGAAACACCACACCCTGCATGACCTCCTACACTGCCGGAACACCACTGCACTGCCCTAAACCCTGAAACACCACCCCCAGCACTACCCCCTACACTGCCCGAACACCACTGCACTGCCCTAAACCCTGAAACATCAACCCCAGCAAGACCCCTACACTGCCTGAACACCACTGCCCTAAACCCTGAAACACCACCCCCTACACTGCACGAACACCACTGCACTGCCCTAAACCCTGAAACACCACCTCCAGCAAAACCCCTACACTGCCTGAACACCATTGCTCTGCCCTAAATCCTGAAACACTAGCCCCAGCACGACCCCCTACACTGCCCGAACACCACTGCACTGCCCTAAACCTGGAAACACCCCCCCTAGCACGACCCCCTACAGTGCCCGAACACCACTGCACTGCCCTAAACCCTGAAACACCAGCCCCAGCAAGACCCCCTACACTGCCCGAACACAACTGCACTGCCCTAAAACCTGAAACACCAGCCTGACTCCCTACACTGCCCGAACACCACTGCACTGCCCTAAACCCTAAAAACTACCCCCAGCAGTACCCCTACACTACCCAAACACCACTGCACTACCCTAAACCCTAAAACACTACCCCCAGCAGTACCCCCTACACTACCCAAACACCACTGCACTACCCTAAATCACTACCTCCAGCACGACCCCCTACACTACCCAAACACCACTGCACTACCCTAAACCCTAAAACACTACCCCCAGCACGACCCCCTACACTACACAAGCACCACTGCACTACCCTAAAACCTAAAACACTACCCCCAGCACGACCCCCTACACTGCCCGAACACCACTGCACTGCCCTAAACCCTGAAACACCAGCCCCTGCACGACCCCCTACACTGCCCGAACACCACTGCACTGCCCTAAACCCTGAAACACCAACCCTAGCACGACCCCCTACACTGCCCGAACACCACTGCACTGCCCTAAACCCTGAAACACCACCCCTTCACGACCCACTACACTGCCCGAACACCACTGCACTGCCCTAAACCCTGAAACACTACCCCCAGTAAGACCCCTACACTGCCCAAACACCACTGCACTGCCCTAAACCCTGAAACACCACCCCTTCACGACCCACTACACTGCACCGAACACCACTGCACTGCCCTAAACCCTGAAACACTACCCCCAGTAAGACCCCTACACTGCCCAAACACCACTGCACTGCTCTAAACCCTGAATCATCACCCCCAGCAAGACCCCTACACTGCCCGAACACCACTGCCCTAAACCCTGAAACACCACCCCCTACGCTGCACGAACACCACTGCACTGCCCTAAACCCTGAAACACCACCTCCAGCAAAACCCCCTACACTGCCTGAACACCATTGCTCTGCCCTAAATCCTGAAACACTAGCCCCAGCACGACCCCCTACATTGCCCGAACACCACTGCACTGCCCTAAACCCTGAAACACCACCCCTGCATGACCCCCTACACTGCCCGAACACCACTGCACTGCCCTAAACCCTGAAACACCACCCCCAGCACGACTCCCTACACTGCCCGAACACCACTGCACTGCCCTAAACCCTGAAACACCACCCCTGCACCGCCCCTACACTGCCCGAACACCACTGCACTGCCCCAAACCCTGAAACACCACCCCCAGCACGACCCCTTTACTGCTCGAACACCACTGCACTGCCCCAAACCCTGAAACACCACCCCAGCACGACCCCCTACACTGCCCGAACACCACTGCCCTAAACCCTGAAACACCACCCCTGCACGACCCCCTACACTGCCCGAACACCACTTCACTGCCCTAAACCCTGAAACACCATCCCTACACTGCCCGAACACACCTGCACTGCCCTAAACCCTGAAAAACCACCCCAGCACGACCCCCTACACTGCCCGACCACTGCACTGCCCTAAACCCTAAAACACCACCCCCAGCATTACCCCCTACACTGCCCAAACACCACTGCACTGCCCTAAACCACTACCCCCAGCACGACCCCCTACACTACCCGAACACCACTGCACTACCCTAAACCCTAAAATACTACCCCCAGCACAACCCCCTACACTACCCGAACACGACTGCACTGCCCTAAACCCTCAAACACTCCCCCAGCATGACCCCCTACACTACCCAAACACCACTGCACTGCCCTAAACCCTCAAACACTCCCCCAGCACGACCCCCTACACTATCCGAATACCAATGCACTGCCCTAAACCCTAAAACACTCCCCCAGCACGACCCCCTACACTACCCGAACACCACTGCACTGCCCTAAACCCTAAAACACTCCCCCAGCACGACCCCTACACTACCCAAACACCACTGCACTGCCCTAAACCCTAAAACACTACCCCCGCATGACCCCCTACACTACCCAAACACCAATGCACTACCCTAATCCCTAAAACACTACCCCCCGCATGACCCCCTACACTACCCTAAACCCTAAAACACTACCCCCCGCACGACTCCCTACACTACCCAAAGACCACTGCACTACCCTAAAACACTACCCCCTACACTACACAACCACTGCACTACCCTAAACCCTAAAAAACTACCCCCAGCACGAACCACTACACTACCCAAACACCACTGCACTACCCTAAACCCTAAAACACTACCCCCAGCAGTACCCCCTACACTACCCAAACACCACTGCACTACCCTAAATCACTACCCCAGCACGACCCCCTACACTACCCAAACACCACTGCACTACCCTAAACCCTAAAACACTACCCCCAGCACGACTCCCTACACTACCCAAACACCACTGCACATACCCTAAATCTACCCCCAGCATGACCCCCTACACTACACAAACACCACTGCACTACCCTAAACCCTAAAACACTACCCCCAGCACGACCCTCTTCACTACCTAAACACAACTGCACAATTTGTTACAGGCGTTGCAACGCAGGCCTGTGGTGCTTACTGGAAGTACCTAGTGGGCTAGTTGAGCCCCAGGGACCCTCAGGATTCAAGGTGACCTAATCCCCCAACTTAAAACGCACCACGGGGCGCGTTTGCACAGTGGTGAAGGGAGGGGCGGGGCCTCAGGTGACATGTGCGCAAACACGCCCGGTGGTGCGTTTTAAGTTGGGGAATTAATTCCCTTTGAATCCTGAGGGACCCTGGGGCCAACTAGCCCACCAGGTACCTTCAGTAAGCACAACAGAGTTGCGTTGCAGAGAGGTGAAAAAGGTGCGTGGCCTCGGAACGCCTCTCTGCAACTCAGCTCTGTGGTCCTAACTGTAGGTACCTGGGGGCTAGTTGGGCCCCAGGGACCCTCAGAATTCAAGGGACTTAATCCCGCAACTTAAAACGCGCCACGGGGTGCGTTTGCACACATGTCACCTCAGGCCCCCCTCCCTTCACCACTGTGCAAACGCGCCTGTAGCGCGTTTTAAGAGGTAGTTTTAATCCCCCTGCCCTATTATGTACTAGGGACTTGCAGAGGAGGTCATGCTAATCACAGGGGTACCCCAACGCATAGTGTTCCCTAGTGTATGTAGGTGTTTTCACTGTATTCTAAGTGTCTTTTAGCATAGCACTGGCTCTGGTTAGTCAGAGTCAGTTACCACCAATACCAGTCTGAAAAAGTTGTGGGCACAGGATGATTTTGCAACAAGGCCTCTTTCTGCTCCTCTGTTGGTTCTTTCTGCACATCTTTTGCTTCTTTGTGCGTTTTTTCTTCTTTCTTCGCATGTCCTACCTCTGTAGGCATAGTTAGAAACTAGAATTTAAAAAAACCTTTGAAATTCACTTAAAAATCATAGGTTTCAGGCACGTTATAGTTAGAAATTAGCATTTAAAAACCTTTGAAATTCACTGAAAAAACCATAGGTTTCAGACACGTTATAGTTAGAAATTAGCATTTAAAAAAACCTTTGAAACTCACTGAAAAACCATAGGTTTTAGGACAGTTATAGTTAGTTGGACATTTCACTCGTACAAAACCATAGAAATTCCCCCGTTATAGTTAGTTCAGCTAACTATAACTCGCGCCTCGCAATGCACTGCTGATGACGTCACATATTACATCACTCATGACATGGTCAGTGACATCACTGATGACATCACTGATGACATCTCAAATGACATCACTGATGACATCATCCATGTGATAATTTCATGCATCTTCTCACACCCTAATATAACTTTTGATACACCCACTCTAAATTACAGACTGCCATTCTCAAAACCATAGACACTCCAACACCAAAAACTACATACCCACTCACTGATTCTTAGGTCTACACACACATCCACTCACTCACCCGTACAGTCACTCATACTTAGTCACTCAGTACAGGACTATCATATGCACTCATACACCTATATAAACACTCACACACCGCCACTCATCCATAGAGGTACTCACACACCTAGTCAGTCATGCAAAAACTTAATCACACACCCATTTACTCACCTATACAGTTATACACACATCAGCTCACTTACTCATACAAATACTAGCACATTCTTACGCTCTTATACAATCACTGATACAAGTACACACTCATCCATACAGCCACTCTCACAATCACACACTCTCACTTATAGCCATTTATATACTCCAACACACATATATACTGCCTTTCACATATGTAGTTACTCACACATGTACCACTGAGATATACATTCAATCACTAACACACCCATACACACACTCACCCACCCATACAGTCCATCACAGATGCACCCAGTGAATCACCAACTCACACATCTATGCACAGAGTCACACACACCCCACCCACACAAACACTCAGGCACCCATACAGATACTCAGACAATCAATCAATAACCCATGTAGACACTCATGAAGCTATTCAGAAAGCCATGCTGCCGCTTACAAACCAACAGACAGACGGATACAGACATTCACACAGTTTAGTCACTAACCCATGCATTCAGTAAGATACATTTAATCACTCACTTGTAGAGTCAGTCACTCACGTACTAAATCATCCATTCAGACACTTATACACCCACTCATTCTTCAATACGCCTTTCCCTGTATATATTTAAACATATTTAAACTTTACAGAAACACACAGTCACTGGATGATGTCATCAGTGATGTCATCAGTGATGTCATTTGAGATGTCATCAGTGATGTCATCAGTGATGTCACTGACCATGTCATGAGTGATGTAATATGTGACGTCATCAGCAGTGCATTGCGAGGCGCGAGTTATAGTTAGCTGAACTAACTATAACGGGGGAATTTCTATGGTTTTGTACGAGTGAAATGTCCAACTAACTATAACTGTCCCTAAAACCTATTGTTTTTTCAGTGAGTTTCAAAGGTTTTTTAAATGCTAATTTCTAACTATAACGTGTCTGAAACCTATGGTTTTTTCAGTGAATATATATATAGTTTGAATGCATAAAAAAGTAACCGGCACCTAGGACAAGCAAGCAGGGAAGAATCAAGCCTCTTCTGTCATTTACATAGAATGGAACTAATATGTTTTCAGTATTTCAATAATGGCCCAGTTTTCTAGAACCTTTGGCATTAAAGACTTAGTCTGTGTGCCAATATGAGTCTGAGAGCCTGCTGAACAACAATCTCCCACACTCCACTGAGCATTACTTGAGCAAGACCACTGACTCATTGTCAGTGAAATTGCTCTCCCACCCTCGCAGCTCCACCATTAAGTGAGGCCGGCCTGCCCCTGCACTCTCGAGTGTTGGTGATCGAGGCCCTCCTCCACCCACAGGTTTCCCTGCGCCGCATCCCTGGTGGTCCAGTGGACCTCTGTCTCCTTCCTCTCACTCTGCTCTTTCACTCGTTTTTCTACCCTTTTTTATCTTTCACCTTTCTGCACTTTTCTGCATCTCTGCTCTTTTGTGCCTTATTTCTGCCTATTTTCCCTTTTCTTTATCCCTTATTTCCTCCCTTTACCTTTCCCCGCCGCTGCTGCCCCCGCGGCCCCTGTCCCCCAGCGCGACCGGCCCAAACCAGCTCCCCTCCCAGCTGTCCAGCCCTACCCGACCACTACTTAATGGCGGCCACTGCGCGGCCGCGGGCGCGTCAAAGGCAAGCCCGTCTGCGACCCGACCGCGACCAGCGCCAGGAACCCTGGACCTCCGCCCCGCCAACGCTATAACCCAGCAGCACTCCACGCACTCAACCCAGGCCGCAACAACAACTGCAAGCTAGCATCACCATCCGACACCCACGGACCCTTCAGCTGTCACCGCTGCCGGCACACCTGCAGCACCGCCAAGAACATGGATCCAGCACAACCCGCCCACAAGAACACAACCGAACCGAAGACCCTGCAATGCATCCTCCTCAACGTCCGATCCCTCCACAAACACGCCACAGAAATCTGGGACCTCCTCGACAGCACCACCCCGGACGTAGCGTTCTTCACCGAAACCTGGACCAACACCACCTCGGGACCGGACATCGCCATCCCCCAAGGATACAAGATCTCCAGGAAGGACCGCCCACCCGCCCAGGAGGAGGAATCGCCATCGTCCACAAATCCAGCCTCCGCCTGAGCACACTCCCTGACGAGCCCACAGAACTGATGGAACACCTTCACTTCAAGATACTGGCCAGCCACACCGCCACCCTCCAAGGAACCCTCATCTACCGACCCCCTGGACCCCGCGGACCCTTCGCCAACTCCATCACGGACATTATCTCCCCACAGGCCATCGCATCCACCAACTACACCCTGCTGGGAGACCTCAACTTCCACCTCGACAACCAACTGGACCCCAACACCACATCCCTCCTGGACAACCTCCACAAAATTGGACTGCGCCAGATCGTGACCGAGCCCACGCACTCAGCAGGACACACCCTCGACCCTCTCTTCACTACAGGAAACTCCATCACCTTCAGCCACACCACTGAACTCCCATGGACCGACCATCGTTGCGTCCACTTCACCTTCAGAACACCCACCATTCCACAGACACCAGCACCTGCTTCCACCGAAGAAACTGGACCAAAATCACCGACGACCAGCTCACCTCCTCACTCAACAACTCCACCCCAACCATCGCGGAAAACGACGACCCCAACACTGCAGCCCGAACCCTGCATAGATGGATCTCGGACAGCACCAACACCATAGCCCCCCTCAAGAAAAACAACAATACCCGCGCCAAGAAAGCCAGATGGTTTACCACCGAACTCCGAGAGTCCAGAAGCACATGCCGCCGCCTCGAAAAGGCCTGGAGGAACACCAAATCCACAGAAGCCCACAACAACTTCAGAGCCGCCACCAACGCCCACCATCAACTCATCAGAGAAACGAGGAAAAAGCGATTGAAGACAGAATCTCCACCCACGCGCACAACAGCAAGGAACTCTTCAGCATCATCAAGGAGTTCGCCTAACCCACTAGCGAGTCTACCGACATCCCTCCCTCACAAGACCTCTGCGACAAACTCAGCACCTTTTTCCACCACAAAATCAAGAGCATCTACGACAACTTCGACGAAGACAACCAACACACTGAACCCTCACCAGCCACCCCCGACACCCGGAAACCAGCGATTGACGACTGGACAGCCCTCACCACTGAAGACACACTGAAGACAATGAAGTCAATCCACTCAGGGGCCCCCACGGACCCCTGCTCCCACCACATCTTCAACAGAGCCGCCGACACCATCGCACCCATGCTCCGCCACACCATCAATCGCTCCCTGGCGACCGCCTCGTTCCCAGACGACTGGAAACACGCCAAGGTCAAACCCCTCCTAAAGAAACCCTCAGCGGACCCCACCGACCTCAAAAACTACAGACCCATCTCCCTGCTCCCGTTCCCAGCGAAAGTCATCGAGAAAGCCATCAACAGCCAACTCGCCACATTCATTGAAGAACACAACATCCTCGACTCCTCCCAATCCGGCTTCAGAAAAACCACAGTACGGAAACCGCCCTCCTCGCCGCAACAGACGACATCCGCACCCTACTGGACAAAGGAGAAACAGTAGCCCTCATCCTCCTCGATTTATCAGCGGCGTTCGACACAGTCTCCCACCGCACCCTAATACGCAGACTCTACGACGCAGGAATCCAGGACAAGGCCCTCGACTGGATCCGCTCCTTCCTCTCCGGCAGGACGCAGCGGGTCAGACTCTCCCCCCTTTCCTCTCGGACCCCACACCTACCACCTGCGGAGTCCCCCAGGGCTCCTTCCTCAGCCCGAAGCTCTTCAACGTCGACATGGCTCCACTCGCACCCATCGTCAGAACCTACGGACTCAACATCGTGTCATACGCAGACGACACCCAGCTCATCCTCTCCCTATCCAATGAGCCCAACACCGCCAGACGCAACTTTCGAGAAGGCATGGAAGCCGTCGCCAAATGGATGAAAAACAGCTGCCTACAACTAAACACCAACAAAACAGAAGTACTCATCGTGGGCCCAAACCCCGACGCCTGGAGTGACACCTGGTGGCCCCCCGCCCTCGGAAACCCGACAACCCCCACGGACCACGCACGGAACCTGGGAATCATCCTTGACTCCGAGCTCAAAATGGACCGCCAGATCAACTCTGTCTCGTCTTCCTGCTTCCACACCCTCCGCCTCCTTCGTAAGACCTTCAAATGGATCCCCCTCGAACACCGAAAAACCGTCACTCACGCCCTGGTCACCAGCAGACTACTACGGCAACGCACTCTACGCCGGAATAAACAAAAACCTCACCCGCAAGCTACAGAACATCCAGAACGCCGCCGCAAGACTGGTCCTCAACCTGCCAAAACACTGCCACATCTCCCAGCACCTGCGCACACTCCACTGGCTCCCTGTCGAGGCGAGAATCACCTTCAAGATCCTCACCCACGCACCTAAGGCCCTCCACGGCACCAGACCAGCAAACCTCAACAGCCGACTCAAATTC
This sequence comes from Calotriton arnoldi, assembly GCA_963921515.1. Taxonomy (NCBI): domain Eukaryota; kingdom Metazoa; phylum Chordata; class Amphibia; order Caudata; family Salamandridae; genus Calotriton; species Calotriton arnoldi. The sequence goes on along the minus strand of CAWUFW010008428.1, from coordinate 147,760 downwards.
CACGCACCTCAAAGGACCCTACGATCAGCCCAGCTCTCCTACGCCGTGGTCCCCCGCACCAGAAAGACCAGATCGGGAGGCCGCTCCTTCTCCTTCCTCGCGGCCAAAGCATGGAACGCCCTTCTGCTCCACCTCAGACAGACAACATCGCTCCCCATCTTCGCAAGAAACCTCAAAACCTGGCTCTTCGACAGACCCCCTCCTTGATGGATGGAACCTGCAACCCCCCCACCCTAGCGCCTTGAGACCCTTACGGGTGAGTAGTCGCGCTTTAGCAAACCCCCGATTGATTAATTGATATTAGGTTAAGTCTTGTGAGATTTACGGGAATAGTTAGTAGAATTCAAACTGTCACCATTAATAGACACACTCAAAACCAATAGGAAAAAAAGGTTATATTTTCTAGATTTATTAAAATACTATGCTAGTGCACACAATTAGTTATTATGAAAATAAACAAAATATTGGCAATGATATTTGCCACTCGGCAGAACAACCGAAAATATTCTAACATTTTGACAGTGTTTTATACTTTCTCTACATTGATAACCCAAACTCCTCTTTTCCCTGAGCTAACTAAGCTGATCTTAACAACAAAAGAGAAGTACGAGTTTCACAGATGGCCTACACCAGCATACTTTTTCTGAATCACAGAAGCGGTGTTCAATAAGGAGACAGCTGCTGTTCTCGGAGATTATTCTGTCCTTGAGCAGACAGTTAACCTCACTGAGGGCTAAATGTGCATTTCCCGTAGCCTTCTACAAGGAAAGGTGTTTACAGCTTCTTCATGACCATCAGTCTGGAGTCCCTGGATCGAAGTTCCTCTTTATCTAACAATGCTTTGTTCCATTTTATATACTGTCTTAACATGGTTGAACATTTTCAGAATAAACAATAATGAAGTACCTCTAGCCTTTAACCTACTTATATTCTGTGAAACATGGCTTGCTATTAACAAAATAACGGAGAAATTAAGATATACATTTCTATAAAGACCTGTTCATTATTGAAAAGTATTAACTAGAAAACCAATTCAAGCAAATGTGAAAATAAACATGAATATATTCAAGCAAGGGTAACTTTAACATTGCAAGGAACCAATTACAGCAACTACATGGGCATTTTAAAACGTACACCTGAATAAATGATCATATATCATGGTTTCCCAAACTAGGTTGCGACCAACTGGTGGGTCGGAAGTCGATTTCTGGTGGGTCGCGAAAGAGCAATAAATAAAGATGCCTTTACATTTTGTATTTATCTTGTCTCTTTTGTTGTGCTTCAAATATAAAGGTTAAATGTCAGGCTATATCTTCTAAGACACTGCCGCTTACTCTTTTTAACATGGAGATTGGCGTTTACTTTTCTTTCTCGGTCTGCAAAATGAGAGGAGGTTTTAAAGTGAACTATGCAACAATCTTGTTAGAGTACAGATGGTGTGAAAGGAAAGGCTGAAGGATGTCATTTTTTGTAATACACGACATTCAAAAACTTGTACATTAACTGTACACATTTCAGAATAATGCCAGCAATTAGTAAAGTAAAAATGAAGCATTGTCTTTTTATAATTCTGAAGTGTGATGAAACAAAGATTTTAATAGGATCAAAACAAATCAAGACACTTTTATTTGGTGATGCACAGATGATAAATATTCACTGAAACCAGATTTCCCCACAATATCATCTGTGTGCTATATTATTTTTATCAGTAAAACTGTATGTCTGTTCAAATCTAGTGGCCATTTCAATGGAAAATGTGTTATCTCTAAAGGACAGTGCGATACAGCACAATGCTTTGGTAATGTGTATACAGGTGAGGGCCTTTTACAACAAGTATAGTCCTAAGCATTAGGCTATTATAGCATTCCAACCAAGGAGGGTAGAACATTCTAAATTAAAATGGTGGGTACAGGCAAACACTGCAATCTTGGAGCCACAGGCCTCTACCTGCCGATATTGGCCCTGAGCCACTCCACTGTTCAATGGAGCTCTCAACATTCCAATGTTCTAATGCAAGTTATCTTCAATGTCTCAAAGAAATGTTTCATAAATTATACACCATGGCACTATAAACCTTTCAGTAGCTTGCCTGACTGGCTAAAACGTCAGTTTTGAATGATTGGGTATGTGGCTTTACATTACTGGTTTAGTCTTACTCTCTTTCCTCCCTACACTCTTCACCAAACCCTTTTGTAGAAACATAGGGTAGTACGAGGTACACAGAGTTTTGTAATAGGAATTAAAGAAAAACAGATAACCGTAATCTTCTAAAGATGAGATATACCTCGAAAGACTTTTACAACATTAACAGGTTAGATTTTTCGTAACGTTTGTCCTATGGCTATGATCCTACTAGGCTTTGCATGTCCTTTACTGTGATGTTTATAAAGAGTCCCATCAAGCTTCGTTCAAAGGAACATAAATGGCTAACAAAATTAAACGATGTACCACATAGTAACCTTGCTTTCATATGTTCAGTCCTTTCAATGATGTTGGCTCTTGGTGCAAGACTAAACAACAAAGTGGGCGGAGGCCCCAGTTGCAGAGTTTCCAGTCACAAAGAGTAAAATGTCCCCCAATCTAAAAAACCCAAACAGGAGACCCCCATAATGCAGTCAATGGTGCCATTCTGGGATTTGGTTATCGGTTTCTTGACAGGACACACTTTAGGTCCAGGCTTAGTCTTTATATATGGCTAAATGTGATAGCTGTTCAGCTCCGTTAGACCACATCTTGAAAACCTCTGTTATTAGAGCAAACAGTGGGAGAAGAAGTATACTATTTCAAAACCAGAAAAGATAACAAAACCGGGTGAAAATATGGATAAATGAGATACAACAGAAATGCTCTAGCCACATGAAGCTACCTCCATGAAACAACATTCTCTATGCATGAAATTTACCAGATATTTTACCCATTTACTTGATTGACTAATGTAAGTCTCAGATATGTTGTCTGGCTGCCATGTACACACCATCCAGACTGAAATTAAGTTATATGGATATTATGTCACTACTTTGGACTGTCTTTTCTATGTTGGAAATAACCAGGTTTATTTCCTTATTTTAAGAAAAAACTAGAACTATGTTAACGGATGTAATTTTCTGGAGGTGGCTGTTCCCAAAAGACAAGAAGGCTCCACCAATTCCCACCAGAACATTGAGTTTAGGGTTCAACAGACTGCAAAAGGCATTAATGTATATTTAGCCCACTGAAATATAGGACAAAAGTTTTATATCTCCAGAGGCATGGGTGTGACTGGGCCTACAGTTTTTAACCATTACAGTGACACATGGCAATGTAAAGTGCTTTGCCCTACAGGAAAACATACTTTTTATATATTAGCATGGTGAAGCTAATTTAGCATTTTACACCCGCAGCTCTGGTTGCTTCATATTTACAAAGTGGGACACGGTAGGGTGAAAAAGTATTTTCCTGTAATGAACAGTTTTCAAAAGCAGTTTCCCACTGTATACATAAAGCTAAATTTTCTATGAGCAGGTCCTATTAATGAAACATGTATTTTCTGTAACTTTGCTTAAGAAAATCATAAAGCTTTCATTTAAAAATGTTTTCCACTTTGTATTAAAAAATCTAATTAAATGGTCAGAGCAGTTTTTAGTTTAGTGGAGTAGCTTTTAAAACTGTACTTTGCGCTGTCTGAGAGCAAACTGGTTGAGAACCAGTTAGCCCAAGTAGCCTGCCCCAGAGAATAAAATACTCTTCATGGGCTGGAATTTAAAGATTGGCCTCCTACTGACAATCAGCTTAAGTCTGGATGAAAGAAGGCGAAGTGGTGTTAGTAGTGACCAGGAATTTCGTTTTGGAGGGACACAGGAACAGACGGCAACACAAAAAGCTGCCTTAAATACTATTCTTTTTGACAAGGAGATCCCAAGTGGCATTCTACAAATAAAGGCTAGGGCCATCTTGGCCGAGGAAGTCTGGGAAGGTCTGAAATGTAGAAGGAAGTATAGAGAAAGGAGGTTGGGTTTTGGTGCGAAATCAGATCAGGTGTTGGAAATTCTACACTCACTGGCTAGTGCTTAACATGAGACAGCCACCTCACCACCACATCCCCAGAACTTTACTGACCTGGGAAGAAACAACACCAAAGAAGAACACTCTGCCTGGTTGCTGGAGAAAAGACACCACACGGACTCCAGACTCGTGCAGGCACACCCAAGAAGTGGAACTGCACTTCAAGGGTCAAAAAGTTGCCCTCCTGTTACTGCTATTGGAACTTAAAAGGCAAAATGGCTTGCTATTTTAAAGGAGGCCCAGTTGACTACGTTGGACTGGACCCTGAAAAATACCTGGCTGATATAGGCCAGGTGTTAGGACGTTTACCCTAAAGCCCTGATGGCTGCAGGAGAGACCAGGAGGCACTTTTCAAAGTTACAAAAACTTTCTGGGATTACACATCCAGCTTTGCCCCACTGGAGGATTTGAAGAACAAAAAATGTGACAAAGGTTGAAGATAAAACCTCAGACTGGAGCAAGGCTGCAAATCCACTCCAGTGGCGAAGTGACTTATGCAGCTCTGGAATCCTGCTTTGTCCCTCTCTCAGCTTTTGATGCAAAGACTGAAGGTTTCAGCTGGAGCTCTCAACAATGCATCAGACTTAGAGAGCTCCTTTCCAACCTCAGCATCCTGCCTTGCCCCACTGCAGGACTTTGAAAACAGCAAAAGAACAAATGATGGACGAAATGCTAAATAAATAAAACACTTGCCCTCAGTCACAGATCTTTGTTTGATTTATCGTTTTTTTGCTCACGACGCCACCTTTGTTTGGACCCAGCCATATGCAAATCAGCCGTGATCCTGCTCCCCATGGGAACAGTCCACCCGAACTGTCAGGCCAGGTCCTCCCTGGACCGTAAACAAGCATCATGAGACCAGTTTCGGGGTATCATCCCTAATCAGCCAGGCTAGCTTGAATCCAGTGGTAGAGTGAGCACGGGACCCACGTCTGGACATACCCTTCCCACTTAGGGTGACAAAAGCAAAAAGAACAAATGAAGTACGGGATGCTGAATAAATCAAACACTCACCCCCAGTCTGGGTTTAATCCATCGTTTTTTTGTTAACCACGTCACCCCAGGACTTGAGAACCAGCAAAACTTCTAAGTCACATGGCAGAAAATTTCAACTGCATGAATTGCTTGGCCTTCCTGATCTCCGCTCCATTACAATCAGTTTCAAGTTCAGCCTAGGCAGTGATCACTCGAGAACTTTGACTTCAATTGGGGCCTTGTTTTTTTCATGTGGCTTTTTGTTTTAAAAATTCTCTTATTTGCTTACGCTTATCCAATTTTGATCATTTTGTGTTTTTTGCTTAAAATTTTCTTGATTTTTCTAAATCGATTTGGGAATTTTACTGTGCTGTGTTCTTAACTTCACTGCTGTTCGGTACTGGTGAACTTAACATACATTTCTCTGGGGAACTGCCTCCTGCTTGTGCCATAGCTAACGCGGACTAAGTACAGATTCTCTTACAGCTGCATTGTGACCAAACCAGTGTGTGTTCAATAAGTTGGTAGATGCACTCTCCTGACAAATTGATAATCCGTTTTCTGACAGTTTAGGACCACCTTCAAAGGAAGTACAGCAGAATGTGGAAGCTGGTAGGGGACTGCCAGAAAGAGAGAAAGGGGTGGCGTTTCATCGCAGCAGGTAGAAGCTTACTCTGCACAATAGGGATGAGATGGAAAGTTCCCACCTCCCATCAGGTAGAATCAGTATCAAGAAACCCTTGACTTTTACTTCCTAAGAGCTTTTTTTGGAACCATATTTCTTGAGGGCCAGTATGTGCCATACAGTATATCCATAGACAGTTCATGTGTTTTTGGAAGGGGTCATTCCTTATGCTGCCTCCAACAGTGAGATTGGGTCAAGGACCTTGCATTCAGCTCTCAATGGTACTAGTATAATGAAACATGCGTGGAGAAATCAAATGAAAACACCACCATACTGCCCATTAGGATTTTCTCAGCTGCATTCCCAAATGATTATTCATTCCTCATTAGGCAGTGCTTTGACATGTCATCCTTCTACATCTGGTGACTTTCCAGAAAACTTAACAAGTTCACTTTTTACCTTTTAAAGGACCACTGCAATACGCGTGTGGTAGAATGTATAAATCTACAAAAGCCATGGCAATTAATACCGATATGGTAAATATGTAGAAACTGATAGGACAGGCTGTGCTCATACACACATAGTATACAATCACCACCGTCACTATACCTGTTCAAGGGAGACGGGGTGCTTAATGTAGACGTTAGTCTGGATGTCCTTGGCTGGAAGTCGCTCCAGTTCTGTGTGGAACTCAGCAACTCTGTTCTGGGAAAGCAGAAAGAGCAAGTTCAACCCCAGAAGCTGGTGCTTGTAGGCGGATTCTGGCAACTCTTCCCTGTGGGGAAAAAGAAATCACAAAAATTACAAAAACAACAATGCAACATGGTACTTCTCCGAGCTAAAGAGGTTCTCTTTCTACCACGTTCTGCAATCTAAAAGTCTTTCCCCAGACCAATTCACTCCTATCATATGTACATCTGCCCTACAAATGATTTATTAACCAAAATGGTCAGTCATACAGATTTCAGGCAAATTAAGGAAATTTACTTGTCGGTCAAAAATGAGGTTTGATTTAGTAGAAGGACAAATAAATGAAAGTTATTCACTGTTAATGTAAATGGATCGATACATTGGTGCAGATTTACTACTTTTTGGGATTCACAAACATTCCCAGAAGTAAGCTTACTAAGCTGTGAAAGGTGGGAATGTCAAGTGACTATTCCTATAGGGACCTTTATTCCCACTGTTAGGAGTTCTCTATAGCAAAAAAAGTCCACCCTGGGTGAATTGTAGCTCCCTGTGCAAAAGCACTCTTCCCCCTCACCCCCCACTGTGGGAAATTTTCCCCATGGATTAGGTCCTTCCCTTTCGCCACAGAAAATGTGGGGGTGATCAATTTCCTGCCCCAGCTAGGAAGGGGAGTTATGTCAGCCCTTGGCTGGACTAAATTTGAGCGCACTTCCAAGTTAGAAAAGGGGACAGAGAGGCATTTGGAAATGTCCATAAATGCACGTTTGTAACTGTTCCCAAATTTCCTTTGTAAACCACACCTTGGAACACCTTGAGAATTTCTCCACAATCATGGAGGAGAAATCAAAACTTGCAATTGGATTTACACCTGCCAAGAATCCATTTGTTTATTCCTAGCAGGTGTAAAAAGGTACATTTAATCGAAAATGTAGATTTTTAACCTCATATTTTTTTTTTTTTTTTTTTTAAATAGGGCCTATTGTGTTTGCAGTAAGGATGAAACGATGGGCAGTGAAAAGGTGCTATACAGCCAAGAGAATCAATGTACAGCCTAAACTTTTCAAAGAAAAAGCATATGTAAGTACCAAAGGATTCCACTGATCAAATATCCTGCCAGGCATAGAACACTCCATTACCCTGTTTAAAATAATACTTACAAATAGCAAGGGGCTTTAATAGAATCGTATCTTTACCCTTCTGTTTAGCTGAATAAAAGAGAATAATCTGAAATTTCTAGTGAAAACATAAGAAGCACCTTCAAATAGCTGTTAAGTGGCTCCATTTAATGTGCACAAACTTCACCCAGCTCTGGCTTTTAAGCCAACGCAGCTTTCCATTTTGAGACCCATAGTTTTGTTTTTAACACTGTTGGTACAGGCTCAAATATCACAGATAAGTCAACAGTGGCTGGTTGAAGGTGTCACAATGCCATGGAATTATCTATGCCTTTACCTCAAAGTCCAATTTCAAAATATACAGCTACCTTTAATCACAAAACTTGTACCCCTTTAGAAAGAAGATGGAGCAGTGAAACAGCAAAGGTAGGATCATGATCCCACCCCACTCTTTCATACATGAACAAAAAGGAGAACATGTGACAACGTGAAAGTTACAGCCAACAGTGAATAAATAGCAGCACAAAGGAGGGCACTCTTCTGTGTCTAGCAGAAAATTCAAAGGCAATTTAACTAGACTTAGCAGGACAGAATTCTGAACTAATGCTCCCACCAAAAGTGAGACTACCTACGTATTCGAGTAACTCGAGAGAAAGTTTTATTGTGCCTCTATAAAGCCAAAACTATGGGACCCGGATAGATGAAGTATCAGCCTGCAGAATTAGAGTACACAAAAGAAAGCAAAATAATATGTACATAAGAACCTGAAGAAATATTTTTGCCAACTGAGTGGAAAATACTAAAATGAGTATGCTGAAAAGGTGATTTGATTTATGTATAATGAAGTTTGTAAAACCTACAACTTCACATCCGGTTGATCATATCTCCTGTAGTCTTCACTGACACTCCAGCATTGACATTGTCCTAAATCTGTCCTTCCTGGCCCTGCTTTTAGCTAGACTTGGTATTTTATTGAAGTGTACATAATACTCAAATATCTCCTAAGCAAAATAGAATTTATTACTTAACATTATACTCCGTGCCCACAGTGTGCAATGCAGGAAAAGCGCACATAACAGCAAAGTAAAAAGGTTGAAACAGATGAGGATCAAATTAAGAAATAGAACAAAGCAACATCATCACTTACTTGTAGTCAAAATAATAGCACTTTAGTTGTGCCATATATCGCTCAAACGATGGAATGTCTTTCTTTAAGATACTCCATTGGGCACCAATCTCAAGAATATCTCCTAGGGAAAGTAAACAAATGTGGGTAATCCTCAGCAGTTATTAAAGGGTTCAACAAAAATCAGGACACAGACAATACAAATATTGCATGTACTTATCACTCTAGATCAGCACATGGAACAGGGAGGACAACTAATCATATGGCACCATGTGGTATCATGCCATTCATTGTTAGGTAGAGACAGAATGTAAAACTGTAGAACTTAGACTGTGTAGTTAGAATGTAGGGATGAGGTAGAATGATGCTAGTCAGTTCCATTCAAGCAGCTGTTGTGGATGAGACATTTCTTATGTACAGATGTACCTCAATAAACAGTCTATTTTACTATACACTTGAGTACCTGCTTCTTCACATTGGCGAAGGGTGGCATTCGAACCCACGCGAGCAAAGCACAATTATTTCAAGACCCCACCCAATCCCTTGGCACTGGCATCTGTGACAAGGATGGATTGCCTCCAAGTGGCGAAACTTTGCAAAGAGGGTGCATCGTGCAATGCGTTTGACGTTTTGAAATTCAGACTTGGCAACAAGCGTACCATGAGAACTTGGCATCCTTCTTCAAAAGTGTTCTCATGGTGCAAGTGCGACTAACAAACCTGGGTACGAACTTCTAATACTCAGCCATATCCAAAAAGGTGACCAAGTCATGCCTGCAATTTGGAGTGGGAAGTTCCTCAATAGTCTTCACTAATTTATTCTTGGGTTCAAGGCTGTCCTTGGTAAGATTGCGAGCTAGATACTCAATCTCGGAGAGATTAAACTTGCATGTATTCTCCCTCCGGGTAAAGCCCCTCTCTTTAAACCGTCCCTAAACCTGCTTGGCTTTGCCATCATGCTCCTCTTGAGTAGCGCAAAACACTAAAACATCGTCTTGGTAAATCTTAACCCCAGAAACACCACCTAAGACTTCTTCCGTGGCCCTCTGAAACACGGAAATAGCCGAGTTTAACCCAAAGGGTAACCTCATGAATTTGAACATACCAAAAGGAGTAATAAAGGAGGAGGTCAGATTCATAGAGGCATCATATAATTTAATGATACGCCGTCCTGAGATCTAGTGCTGAAAAAACTATGGCCCCATCAAGTAATGCTAGCATTTTCGCAATGTTGGGGAGCGGGTACTTATCTGCAACCACACTTATTAAGCCCCCTTTGATCCACACAGTCTTATTTCGCCAGAGGATTTGCATGTGAGGATGACACTTGCCTTTGTCTCAACAATGATGCCCTCACTCTTCAACTAGTTAAGCTCAGAAAGCATGGAGTCACGCAGAGAAAGCATGGAGTCACGCAGAGAAAGCATGGAGTCACGCAGAGAAAGCATGGAGTCACGCAGAGAAAGCATGGAGTCACGCAGAGTTAGAGGCACACTCCGTATTTTGCAGGACACTGGTAGAGCCCCATCTTTGAATATGATCTTATGAGTGTAGTCACTGAGGCAACCCAATTTGTCACTAAAAAAATCTTCAAACTCTCTGCGCAAACACGGATTAATGACATCATTGTCTCTCCCCACCATGTTAACACCCACATCAGGCTTCATCCTCTGCACTATCTTCCCACCGAGAGGCCTTTCCTTCAAAATAATACTGGGTTTACCACTTGGATCTAGCAAAACCTCCAGATCACCTTGGTGGACCCAACTTATGATACGATCTCTTTTACATGAGAGGTAAGCCTTCCCCGCAATAAAACGGCCTTTATACTCCAGATCGCCCCAAAATTATCCTAACAGTTTTATTGGCTGACCGCCATAAGCCAGGGGTTTAATATCAGGTCTCAATAACTGAACTCTCTCTCTCTCTCGCTCTCTCTAAGTTTCTCTAGATAAACTTTCTTCAGGACAAGCGAGATCTTGGCACTGGAATCAAATAACATCCTGACAGACTGGCCATTGACTAACACACTATCAATAGGGCCTTTTTTTATGATGGTCTATTTGAAGCACTACCTCACCACAGTGCAACTCATCATACTCACAGTCACAGTCACTACCCTCATCAAACCCCAACTCCTTTACACAAAGTGTCTCGTCTTGCCACAACTGCGGCACAGCAGGACAAGATTTATTATTTGCAAGGTGTTCACTGCTTCCACATCAAAAGCACTTTGCTCTAACCATTTTCCTGTTGTCGTCGGACGAGGAATTGCCTAATTTTTTTTGCACATGTCCCAGCTTTAGTTTGCACATTCTCAGAGCAATCAATGCCGTTATCCTTTTTTAGCACCTCGACACAGGAAAGAGTGTTCAATACGCTTGGCCACAAGCAGTGCCATCATCTAATTTGGGACTGTCCTACCACAGATTGTCTTTAATCTTTTCTATATTGCACCCAAACATAAACTGGTCACATATACGCTATTCCAACAAGCCATCAAACTTGCAAGTAGCACCCAACTTACGCATGTCTGTGACATAAGACTCAACCGATTCCTGTGCCCTTTGCATACATCTACCGAAATGGCAGATCTCCAAGATCGTACTTACTTTAGGTAGACAGTGCTTATCTAATTTAGCAAAGCATATCTCAAATTCATTAAGATTGTCAGTATCACTTCCACTTAAGTCAGGTAAATGTTTGAAGACCTCTTGGCCTTCAGGTCTTAAGCAATTCAGCAACAAGGAGATCTTCCTCTCGGCACTTAGTGTGACACTACACACACACACAAGCGTAATGCATGAAGACCTTTTTCCACTTAAGACCACCTAATGGTGGACTCTCCTCGATTAGACAAAAAGAAGGCCAGAGGTGTAACATTCTACATGTTTTGCAAGGAAAACAGTAATTAGATACCAGAAGTCCAGCCCAGGACCTAAATATCAGAACACCAGTGTGCAAATTTCACACCCAAGACTATAAACATACCATTGCCCCGGTGTGCGGTTCACACCCGAAATCCACCAGAAAAATTAAAGAACATTGTCCTCACACTAAAAGACAAAAATCCTTGCTTACGGAGTCCAGTGCCTTAGTGGGGCCTGAACACCACTACTCTGTGACTGAGAAGGAGGCCCTTAGTAAATACTGGGCTGTCAGGAAGCTCAAATAGTTCCTCTGGGGTGGAACCTTTGTGGTAAGGTCTGATCAAAAGCCCCTGAAGGAAGTCGTCTCTAAAAAGGGTTTTGATGCCATTTCCTCTCACATCTGTAAGTGGGTGGTCGCATTACAGGAGTACGACTTCAGGGTTTAGTATATTCCTGAGACTAAGAACAAGGTGGCTGACTGTTGGTCGCGACTTGTTTGACACAGGGTGATGGTGATTCAAAGGAAGTCTTGTGGGACTTGAAGGATTTTAGTGTTTGTGAAATCACTGAAGGGATGATTAGCGAAGAGGTTTGGAAGGATTATTAAGGAAGACATGGTGTTACAAGGAGTCATTGAACAGATTTCAAGTGGTTGGCACCGTAAGAATATTGTGAGTGATAAGGTCCAGAAACACTGGAATGCGAGTGATGAACCTTCTGTCAAGGATGATCTTCTCTGAAGGGGCACAAAATTGGTGCCTCCCAGACAGGTCAGGCATAAAATCGTCCAGTTCCGACACCAAGAAATTTCTAAACCGAAGGAGAGAATCAGGTAGTACTTCTGGTGGCCTGGGATCGACGTACAAGTTGAGAGAGCTGTGCGGGATTGTTTGGAGTGCGTCTCTAGTGACAAGGCGTGTAGGACCTGGGTTCAACCTATGCCTTTGAGAGAAATACCAGTAAAGGCCTGGCAGGAGCTGGCTCTGGATATTTAATGACCTGTAGGACTGGACAGTATTATGTTCTAGTCTTAACTGACATTTATTCAAGGTGGCCGGCGATTTGCATCACTCAAAGTATAGAAACACAAAAAGTCGTTGAATTCCTTAATGAACGGTTTAGTAGGGAAGGATTATCTCAATGTGTTTTGACACAAAAAATGGTGTTCAATTGGTTTCCAAGGAAATGGAAGAGTATTTGTCTGAAAGCAGCATCAGACATAAAAAGTGTTCTCTCTACCATCTTGCGACTAACGGGATGGTAGAAAGGTTTAATCGGGTTCTGAAGGAGTCTATACAAACAGCAAAATCTCAGAACAGGGACTGGAGTTAGAATTTGTTGAAAGAGTGAACCTGTACCGACTCACTCCCCATTCAAACACTAGCAAGATGCCTTTTGAATTGTTCAGGGGTCGGGAACCTATCACTATGATGTGTCACAAAGATGTAGGCAAACTTCTGACCTCAAATGAGTGGGTGGCGGTTCAAGATGAGAAGGTAGTAAAACAAACTCAATTTTGATGTGAGACATACTGTCTCTCCAACAAAGGTAAAGATAGGGCACATGGTGAGAGTGAGGCTTCCCCAAAAAGGGGGTTCTTCAAAATTTTCCACACCTTTCAAATGGCCAAATTATTTCACAATGCTGTCAAATTAAGTGATAATTGTATCTGGCATTTGGGCAGAGTGACGGTTGTCCTGAACGGTGCTAAAAGTCTTGATGGTATTGGAGGTGTGAAGCATGTCTCCTCTGAATTAAGAAGTGGGCGTGCGACGTTTCGTCCCAAACATTTAAAAGACTGTTTGAAGCATTCCTCTGTTGGTGTGCACTCAGACTTTGCTTGAAGCTTCGTTGGTGTGCACTCATTTTTCAATCTTACCTGTAATTACTCTTGACTACTGCTAAATGCCTTAAACGGTGTAAGCTTTCCCTTTGTCAACACAGAATTTAGCAATGTAAAATAAGTGTGTAATATGCTTTTATTTTATTACCAATTGTAACACTCTTATTTTATTATTGAGTTTAATGGGGGGGGAGGAGGCAAGATGGCGGCCGCTGCGGTAGCTGAGTGAGCTGGCTCCTAATTACCTCCCCGCTAAAATTCTCCCTCCTTGTTTTTGGACGTTTGTAATGACAGAGAACAACTAAAAACGGAACTTACCTTTCTGCATCTCCTCGGATGATCTGGCGTTCTTGGTCCTGGCTACTGGGGGTCCTGCTGCCTTGCAGATTGGTGGCGTGGAAAACCTCCAGCGTTTCCTCTCCGCTTGCTCGCTGCATTTACCCCGCTTTAAAAATGCCACCAAAGACCGGCACGAAAAGCACTAAAGGACGGGGGCTGCCGGTAGGCTCTGGAAGCTCTCAGCAACCTATTCCGGATCAAGATGGGGAAAACCTTGATCAGAGAGGACGACGCTCTGCTTCTGCAGTGATGGCTGGGCTGCCCGGCTCCGGGGACCAGCAAAAAAAAAAAAAAACGGTGCTGCACGGGGAAAGCAGACGGTCCCTGCTCTGTTTAAAGCACAAACCGATAAGAGCAAATCAACGCGGGACCTGGCAGCTAGCCTTAAACGGAGCAGTAAGACTGTTGCTCCACTATCTAAGCTGGCGGCGACTGCTCCAATATCGCAAGATGATGTCACTCAAGGTATGAAGCCGCAGCGGGGCGAGCCTTTCGATCAAGAAACGATCGGGGGACCACCGCTATGTGCAGTGGAATTTTCAACTATGTATACAGCTATTCTCCCTGGTGGCCATAGTGGATCCTCTGGTGGCTGTGGACGGTACGGGGGCTCGACCACAAGAGGGGTGCATTATGGGAGTTGAAGTCCTTTCTGGTGAAGACCAGGTTAAAGTGACAAATGAACCGCCTTACACAGCTAGGGACGCTAATCATGTGGAAGAGAGGCCATTAATTTCTAAGGAGGAGGATGTCGTAGATAAATTCTATTCATTATCAGACTATTCTAACTCCTCAGGCGATGATCATCCCGGTAATGATTGGGCTGCAGATGGAAGCGATAGTAGCAGTCTACACTGGGAAGAGGTGAGTGACAAAACGCTGTTAAAACATGGCACGGAGTGCAGACTGCAAGATCCAGTCACTCTCTCGGATCAGGCTAAGGGTGCGGCAGGATCTATGACATGGGACTACTCCTTCTCACCCAATCTGGAGGGGAAGGAGGTTTCGGAAGAGATCCTATTAGCAGGCACGATTAGTGGCAGTGATAAAGACCCAGAAGGGATTACGCTCTCCACAATATATCAAACCATTATGGCCCTTCGGGAGGAAACCAGAGCAGAGAGCTCCCATACTCAAGGGGCCTATCGGAAGCTTCAGAACTCTATCCGTAGGGTAGCTAAGTCATGTTCCGACTTTGCGACGAGAATGGGGGAAGCTGAGACCCGAATTTCTCAGCTAGAAGATGAATTGACTACGCAGAAAAATCTAACAGAATCTATGAAATCTTTGCAGGATGACACAGTATGGAAATTGACTGATATGGAAAATCGATCGAGGAGAAACAATCTTCGCATTCTTGGCGTTCCTGAGGGCAAAGAGGGCGCAGATGTCCGGCAGTTCGTGATCGAACTTTTTGAGGAGGCGTTCCCAGAACTCCAACACTGGGACTGGAAAATACAGCTCCAGAGGGCTCATCGATTTCCTTTTAAAGTACGCAAGAAGATTGGAGGACAGGCTGATAGTCGGCCACGCGCTATTCTTATCTGTCTTAATAACTTTTTGGCTAGAGAAGCCCCCCTTTCTGATCTGGCCAGACCAGATAGGAAAAGGATGGGCAAGGGCTGTGATTTCTTCGTGAGGCCTGACTTCTGTCAGGCGACAGTCGAAAAAAGATGGCTCCTGCGGCAATTAATGCCGGCATTTCAGGCAAAGGGAGTACAGGTCTTTTTACTTAACCCTGCTAAATTGAAGGTGATCTCCCAAGGGCAAACGCATTTCTTTCAATCTGAGATCCAAGCGAAGGAATTTTTGTCCTCATTATAGGCTTGCAAGGGGTAGCTGAAACAGATAAATTCTGTATTTTATCTACTAAGGGAGAATAAGCTGGATACTATAAGCTATGAGCTATGTGACTTTAATTTTTTCTCCCTGTCTCATGATTTTCTAATTTTTTTTCTCCTTTTCCGATCCTTGCTTGCTTAATATGTCTGTTTTGGCTCTTTTTTTAGAATAGAATGTATGTCACATGGAGGGGGAGGGTTAGCTTGGCGGAGGGGTATGGAGACCCGCTCAACATCACCAGGGACCGGTGGTCCCCATGCCTCGAGAGTTGGGGGGTGTGGGGAGGGGGGTTCTGGGGGCAGAGGGAGGGGATTCATGGGGGGCTGGGTTGGTGGGTGGTGGTGGGTAGCACAATTGATGGTTAACTTGTATACTCAGTGGATACATCCTCATTCAAATAGGAAAATACTGAAAACATTGAATTGCTTTGCTTCTATAGATAATTTGAAATGTGTTTACCATGCTATTAGTTTAGGGAAGGAACTGGTACCCTATAAGGATAATGGTTAGGGATAAATTACGTATCTGCTCTATAAATATTTGTGGACTTAACGATCGCAAAAAAGGAATCTATTTGCCAAAATGATTAGGCATATGCAACCAGAGGTTTTATGTGTACAGGAAACACATATAGCCTGGTGTAAACGAAATTGGCTTAGGGATACTGGTCTTGACTTATTGGCGTGTACACGTCAGGGTACTACTACACGGGGGGTAGCAATTTTATCAAAACATGGAGTTATAATCTGTAAACGCAAGAAGGAGGATCAATTGGGGCGATGGGTGATCTTGGAAGCAGATATCAATGGTGCTCTTTTTACAATCTGTTCCCTGTATGGTCCAAATTTAGATGACCCTGAAGTTTTGAACCATATCAGTATTGAACTAGCTGCGTGGCCATCTCCGCTGATCCTCTGCGGAGATTTTAATATTCATTTAAAGAGTAGCTTTAATCTTGCTGGCAATACTTTATACTCAGGCAGAAAGAGTAAGACCTTTAAAGCACTGCAGAGGTTAGTCAGGGAATACGGACTAGCGGATGTATGGCATAGATACAGACCCTGGGATTCGGGCTTCACTTTTTTCTCTGCACCACACAACAAACTAGTTCGGCTGGATTACTTCTTTGGTTCATATCAAATAGTTGAAAATGCCAGTATTGAATTGTATCCCAGAATATTGTCAGATCATAATCCGCTAATAATGGAACTACCATTAAGTGGGCTTTCCAGAACTCCACCGATATGGACATTTGACAGGAAACTTTTATTAGATGAAGCCTACTGTAAACACATGGCTAAATGGATTATTGATTTTTTTAATATTAATAAGGGTACTGCTCCTGAAATTACAGTGTGGGATGCGTTCAAAGCTGCTTTACGGGGGGAGACTCTCAGCTTTTCTCTGTATCGTCAAAAGATGGCTAAGGCAAAGATTAAGGGATGGATTGACGATTTAAGGCTTGCAGAGGTTGAGCTTGTAAGGAAAATTAGTGCTGCTCAAAATATAGATGTGTCAACATCTTATCGCAGCCATTAAATCTAAAATACACCTAAATTTTGCGGAAGAGCTCGCCGCTAAGTATATACAGCACATGTCTGATATTTACGAATTCTGGGAGAGCACCGGGAAATTACTGGCCAAACGTATTCAACAGAGGGCGGCTGCGAATGGAATAAATAGGATCTCAGATTCATTGGATCAGATACAAGACACTCCGTCTGGAATTCTAAGCGTATTTCAAAACTTTTACCACCAGTTATATACCGCAGATGGGGAAGCTACTACGGAAAGCATTAGGGAATTTTTAAGCGAACAAAATACGGTGAGAGTCACGCCCGTTCAAAATGAGGCTCTCAATGCCCCAATCACCAGGGAGGAAGTTGAGAAAGCAATAGTATCCCTAGCCACAGGCAAAGCAGTTGGGCCAGATGGGATTCCCCTAGAGTTTTTCAGGACATTTCGGCAATTGCTAAGTCCTATGCTGCTATCTTTATTCCAACTTGCTCAACGGGGTCAGACCCCTAAATCACGGCAGAAGACTACCATTGTAGTGTTCAAGAAAAAGGGTAAACCCGAACTTAATCCGGCATCTTACAGACCGATTACACTTATTACGGCGGATAGTAAGATCTATTCGAAAATAATTGCCTCTAGGCTGGGCACAGTTATAACTCCTTTGGTATCTAACCGACAACACGGGTTTATCCCGGGTCAGGATACAACAGACCATGTCAAGAGAGCAATAGCCCTCTTTGACTGGGCGCAGCCCACTGGATCACCGCTCGGGATGATCCTGTTAGACGCAGAGAAAGCGTTTGACAGGGTCTCCTGGCGATTCCTTTGGTCGGTCTTATACTGGAAGGGATTTACTACAGAATTTATCCAAGCCGTTCAGGCACTCTATGCAACACCGGAAGCTGCAATTCGTATATCAGGACAAGTTTCGGAAGCATTTAGTATCAGCAGAGGGACAAGGCAGGGGTGCCCCTGCTCCCCACTGCTATTTTCATTATATATTGATCCTTTTTTAAATAAGCTGGAAGCGGAAATTAACATTGAGCCGGTTAAGGTTAACAATATCAGCTATAAATCATTGGCATATGCCGACGATATTGCGATCTTCACAAGTAACCTAAGGCTAGCTTTTCCAGTAGTGGAAGATCTGGCGAAACAGTATGGTGCAGTATCCGGCTACAAACTAAACGTAGACAAGACTCAATGCTTACATTCAGACAGTTCCCCTCCGGCAGACATTCCAACGGTAACCGAGGCCATCTATTTGGGGGTCAGACTAACAGCAGCAGTGGAACGTATCCCGGAACTCAATATCTTACCGATGATTCATACAGTTAGTAAGTTTTTGGAAAGACTGGATCATTTACATTTAACACTACATGGTCGCTGCAATCTAATCAAAATGTCTATCTTCCCAAAATTCTTATATTTTTTCGAACAATTCCATTGGCATTCCCAACACTCTGTATTACAAAAATTGAAAGGGTTTGTTTCAGGTTTTTATGGGGTTATCGGCGGCCCAGAAGGGCTATCAAGTGGATGACTCTTCCCAGATTAAGGGGTGGATTGGGGGTGCCAAATTTTTTACTATATCATTGGGCTGCACTATTGCAGCACATGGGAATATTAGTGACTGGTAACACTGCTAGGTCAGAGGCTGTTAGCCCCACCATATATGAAATGCTTTTAGGAGACGAAGCAAGGCAAAGGTTAGTTAAAACTTTGGAACCAAGTTACTATAAGAAGACAAAATTCAAAATAGTACAATCGGCTTATTCAGTTTGGAGGAAAATTCGACGTAAATTTAGGACACCCAAAATTAATGCATATACCCCCTTTTCAGCGAGTGCTCTCCTACCAACTATATTCCAGGATAGAATCACATTCAGCTAGCTGGGGCAATGCAGGAATCACTGTCCTAGGGGATTTATGTCATGAAGGACAATTAGTCTCATTTTTGTTTTTACAAAAAAAGTTTGGCCTCTCTAAGGGGGACTTTTTCAAGTTCTTACAGATTCGGAGTTTTCTAGGCTCTAGCTTGCAAGGGGCAAATGGTAATCTGGGTTCCAATGGGCTAATAGAATTGCTGCGGAGACAATCACGGATTGGAGTAATTTATCAGGCGCTATTGGCAGAGTCCTCTGACGATCTAATATCTCAAAATGCTAGCTGGGAGAGGAAGCTAGGGGAAAAAGGGACCAATTTGGAGACATCGTTGGAATTAGCTAATAGCGTGCTTATATCTGGTAGTCTGAAAACTCAGCATTTCATGTCCGCTTTCGATTTATATTATTCTCCTGCCAAGATCTCTAAGTGGGCTAGCTCCCTGGGAAGCTCATGTAGTAGATTTGGGGTCTGGGGAGCAGATACCCTACACATGTTTTATACTTGTCCTGGGCTGGCACCTTTTTTGAAGGATATAAACTATTTTCTGAACTTGATTCTTGCTATTCCTATAATATTTACTTCCGAATTGATAATCCTGGGGGTAGAAAGTGACAAGGTCAGAGTACTTCGTGGTAGGGCTGAGACTAATTTCCTTTTTATTGCTATGGCAGTTCTAAGATTATGTATAACATCTCAGTGGATTAGTCCAGATGCTCCGACATTTATTTACTGGAGATCTAGGATACTAGCGTTATATAACATGGAATCCTCGGTTTATAAAATGCGGGGGTTCAGGAGACGAGCATGGGGGCTAAAAATTTGGTCTCCTATTACCAACTGGTTAGAGGTGACTAAGTAGTCTATAGGAATTTTTTATCATTTGTTTATAGCCTCCGCTCTCCCAGCGAAAGTGTCTTTGCTCTTTCTTTTATTTATTTTTCTCTTTTCTCTTCTCTTCTTTCTGTCTTTTTTTTCTTTTTGCTCATTGCCAAATAACTAACGGCAAACTTCTAATTTTTGTTTTACTAAAGTCTAACATATATTGTTGATATGTTAATGAAGCTGTATTCACTGTGACAAATTATTTTGAAAGAAAAAAAATAATATGGGGGGGGGGAGGTGTGTGGTATCCCGCCATTGTAAGGTAGAGACAGAATGTAGAGCTGCAGAACATAGATTGTGTAGTTAGAATATAGGGATAAGGTAGAATGATGCTAGTAAGTTACATTCAGGCAGCTGTTGCGGATGGGACGTTTCTTATGTACAAATGTGCCATGATAAATCATCTATTTTACGCTACGCTTGAGTAGCTGCTTCTTCACACACCACCTGCCAACTCTGAAAGAATTGAAGAGTTGTAATACTGTGCCAGAGATCTTTATTAAAACATGTGGATTAGGATACAAACTAGTACTAGGGGGTCCGCTGTTACTTTAAGACAGACTAAAGCAAAGAATGCATTCTTGCCCCTACCTGGTTTAATGCGTACTCCTCATGACAGCCCATTTAGATCATCCCCAAAACACAGTGGTGAATGGGAGTGCGGTACAAGGGTGTACATATTGTAATTTATACATACTATTGATTAATAATATTTTAGACCTTTGTGGGACTTCAGAGATTGTTGAATTCTATGGCACATGACAACAAATCATTTAATCATGAATGCCACCAAAATGGATATTGTATTTTTTTGGGAGAGAAAAAGCAAATCATACATGGTATGTTTAAAAAAAAAAAAATCAAACATGCTAAATCAATAAACCTATTGACGGATGTCTTGTCATCCTTAAGAAAACATTACTTATGTGAATGAGTACAATCCTCTAGGAAGGGTGTTTTCTAGTAAGGTGGTCATCTCTCTGCTTTATTGCTCACCGGCATTTAGAATGACCGGAAGCTGAAAATATGATAAGCTAGAATATAAACTGATAAAGCCATTGCTATTACTTACAACAGCCACCTCTCAGCATTTATTATATGTGGACGTTTCAAGATTTGAAAACTAGTAGAGCATGAGCTAATATTGCATTGTTCTCAAACTAAGGCATCTGAAGTGCATCATCGGGAATAGTTTGGAAGGAATCACAGCTGAGAATAAATATGCTGAGAGCTTTACAGAGAGGCGGGGGCCATATTCAGGTATGGTAAACAAGGGGAATGTACAGAAAGTTTTAAAATAGAAAAGGGGGTGCGCCAGGGGTGTGTCCTGGCCCCCTTTCTATTCTCCATGTATACCAATAATTGTAATGAAGTCCTAACCGCACAATGCATAGATGTTCCATCAGCAGGCGGCATATCGCTGCCCGCTCTCTTCTATGCAGATGATGCGGTTCTGATGGCCAGGACACCCCTGGCCTTACAACGCCTGATGGGCTCCTACTCAACCTTTATGGCCGAACTGGGATTGATGGTCAATAGATCAAAAACCTATATCATGATAGCAGGGATGGGAAAGAAGAAGTCTATACCATTTCACCTAGATGGGGGCTCGCTGGAATGAGTAGAGTCATTTATGTATTTAGGACTCTTTTTGGATTCGAAACTTAATTGGGGGGTCCATGATTGCAAAAAGAACTGACATGCTGCAAAGAAGTATAGCCGCCTTGTGGAAATTCGCCTCCAAACTGGGGGAAAAAATCAATTACTGAAATGCTTGAAATATATAAAGCGAAATCAATAGCTATAGCAACCTACGGAGCTGAAATATGGGGTATAGCAGAAGTGGGTGCCTTGCAGAAAGTCGAGGACAAGTTTGCCCAAAAATTGCTATTAGTCAAAGCGGCTTGTTTGAATCTGATTGCCCACAAAGAACTTGCCCTCCCCTTTATTTCTGACACTATTAAATTGGCCCCACTCCTTTTATGGTTGCGCATTTGGAAAAGGGATACGGTTGGATTAAATCAGACCATACTAAAAGATGTAATAAATTTAGATCAAGCCAACAATATCCCTTGGCTAGTATATGTTAGAAGGTCCCTTACAGACCTGGGCCTAGCCGATTTATATATAACACCAAACAAACGTTTGCCCTTTTCCAAGACTAAGCTGAAAGAGGCCTTCTTCAAAAAATGTGAGCTAGAAAGATGGCAACACAACCAAAGTAAAGCTACAGTTATTCATTACCATACCTTGCCTAGAATCCCCAAGGGTCATGACTCCTCTCTCTCCTTTGTTACTAACAATACGCATCAATATCTTTTAACAAGGATGAGGTTACATTTTTTCCCCTTGATGGTAGGATACCCTGCGCATGTATACTCACTAAATAACCGCTGCAATGTCCATGTGATGACTTGTCTTCCCAAACCATGTCTCATTTTATTTTTTTGTCCTTTTTACAAAATGGTAAGAAAAAAGTATATCCTCCCCCTGATAACAAAACTGAGTTTAGTTTCACATTCTACAGCTCTTACAGTTATTAACTCCTTGGAAACACCATATATTTGTTTCATGGTTGCAAATTTTTATATTCAGTTCTAAGTATAAGGAGAAGTTCAACAGACAGGTGTGTTGTTTTAATTGACCAAATAGATAAAAGCCTCATGCCTGGAAAATGATTTATTGTATGGTTTTAAAATGTGCTACTCTGATTTACTCTGGGGGAAGTTGTATTTTTTTTATTGCATGCCGCAACATATCCTTCTCACAATGAACTGAAGGTGATTTTTGCAACGAGGCTACTTGTAAATATTGATATTATAATGGACATATCTTAAAATCAATTATTTAATTTTAGATCTCTTGTCGATCAAATGTTTTTAGGAACATTTTATTCTGTACTTTTATGCATATATCAAATGCGAATAAAGTTATTTGAATTGAATACTTTTCTCATTCATCTAGTTTAAAATGTGAAGTGCTAGACA
The DNA here is from genome assembly GCA_963921515.1 of Calotriton arnoldi. NCBI lineage: Eukaryota > Metazoa > Chordata > Amphibia > Caudata > Salamandridae > Calotriton > Calotriton arnoldi. Next base: position 125,021 of record CAWUFW010008428.1, on the reverse strand, counting down.
GGTAGAATAGTTGCACAACCTCCTAGTCACATTTTAACTTGAACAACAGTATCACGATTACATTGACCACCATGACAATATTCACTCTTGTTGAAAAGACACCTGGAGAACCATTAACAGACCCTATTTCTGTCACAGTCCTCACAACATTACTAGATCTCAGGCATAATCCCAAGCCCTTTAACTTCCATTCAATCGACTGGAACTTCCAGATGTGGTTAAGAGATGGTCTAACATGGCAACCCAGGAACTGCTGTTGCTTTCACCACCTGGGCAATGAAAATGTCTCCCACATACTCGCCTTCTTCCCAGACCTAACCGAGCTAAGCCAGAGAAACCTGCTCTTCACTTTCCAGACACAAGGTTTGTACAAGTCAGGAAATCGTTCCGCTCTCTTTAGCAGGTTCTTGAAGAAAAATCTGAGATAATTTTGTAAAATTTATCACAGGGGATGTTAACATCTTAAAAGGAGTCATAATTTAGGACTGCGAGCTACTGACCTATGAGTGATTTGGTATAAAGAGCTGCTTTGTAAGTTGGCTCGACTAGAGGCATTCTGGTCATTAACTTTCATTTTTATTTTTTGTGGCAATGTCTTCTCAATCATTTCCCATAAAGTTTTCATAGTGGTTTTAACTATTCTAGATTTTAATAATTACTATTAAAAACTAAATACAGCCATGTTCTGATTTGGGTACATATAATGATCGTACCCTGCCTTAGGCTTATCCCCTATTTAATGTTAAATATTGTGTAGCTGCCTTCAAATGAGCAACGTTTTAACTGTTGCTTTTGTTTCTTTTAATATTGGTTTCACAACAAATTAATGAATGTTGATATGTACTAGACTGCTCTGCGTTTGCAGAAGGAGTTTTATTAAATGCAAATAAAATATGCCCACTCAAATATGAATGAGCAACATTAATCTAATCAAAACCTCTATTCCTGAATATCTTCCAAGCAAAATAAGGAAAACTGGACAATTATTCTATGCAGGGGTTTGTGTATAACAAAATACATACAAATGTTTCAACTTTTTTAGGTTGTAATTGACTTTGGGGAAAAGATTGATGAGGCCAATCCCTTAAAATAAAGTTCAGATTGTTTGCTCTTTTCCCCTCCAGTGCTACACTCCATATAGGCAAGAAACCGAGGAGGCCAAATGACTTCCGATTCTAACAAATGTAGACCTTTTAAAAGAACAGGGGCCATTTTAGGGAAGTTAGCATTTGTTTCCAGTGTTGCCTTTAACATTGGTTACATTTCGTAGGAAGCACGGTGGGCTTTAAATGAAAACAAACTGTGGGTTGAAGCTTATGTTCAGTAAGCAAAATGTGACATGTCTGCATCTAAACAGACCCACAGGGTTGCCTGTTTTGGATAAAGAATGAGAAGACATCTATATTTGAAATTTGGTCCACGTAGCAAAATATTATACTACAAGAAAATATAATACATTCTAAATTGTAACACATTAGCATGTACATTATGTAAATAGAAGCACACTGAAAACTGGATTAAAAAGAAAATTTAATAAATTAAATTGAAATGAAAATACAATTAAACAGATGGAGCAAATGAACGCATTTAATTAAGACAGTGAACTTGAAATAAAATATTAAAGATAATAGTAAGAAAGTGGGTTAAGTTTTATTACAATTGTAAGCAGCCAATAGCAACTCTTTTCATAGTTGAAAGTCAAAGGAATCAATGAAAAGAATGTGATTGGTAGGTAGCGTTACAAAAGAAACTCATTACCCAACCCTAACTTTAACAACTCCTTGTTCCTCAACTCCTTATTCCCAAAGGAATATGCTGATGTTCCTAACTGCTCTTTGCTAATCATATTAAGAGTAGAGCTAGGGAGCGCACATGCAGGGGCGTAGCTTGGTAAGTATGACTGCAGGGGGGTTGGGAGTGTAAGCTCCAGATTTGCCAATAAACATGCAGGCATATATTGCTAAAATACATTATGAGAAGCAGAACACGAAGGGGGCTTAAGAGCAAGTTGAAAGAGGAGTGCGGATTGTTAGGGGCACATAAAACACAATAGTTTTCATACTAACCAAATTTTGAGAGGAGAGTGCCTGTGTCTGAGATTTTTAGGGGTGTGTAACACCCCAAACACCACCCCCCCCCATGAAGCTGTGCCCCTGCACACACGAAGATTCGAACACATTCTTGACTTTTTCTTGGAGAGCTAGGAAGAGCTGCATTTAATATTATAACTAAAACGGAGCTCACAAATTCAGGCTTAGAAACACTTACTAGCCAAAATGAGCTGCTGTTTTGTCAACTTGGTCCCAGTGGTCGGTAGAAAGTTGAGCTCCAACAGGGCCAACTAAAAAAGCAAAACAAGAAAACAGGAATAACATTTTACTTTCAATATTTATTTACTACTTCAGAGGCAGGCATACTCAAAACATTACTGCACAATGTTAGATTATGTTCTGTAGTCATAAAACACAACATATGCATACTAGGTTGTTAAGCATACAAAGTCGTTTGGCTGTTCCAGAAAGACCAGGCAAAAAACCACAGCCATCGTTGCGCTGTTTACAGACAATGAGAAAATCAGAAGAAAAAAAAAAAAAAAAAAAAAGAAGAGGATTCTCAGATCCAATAGTGTTTGGCTTGTTGGATTCTGGATTAAGCTTTGTTCAGATAGCAAGCCAGTGAATGCTCGTCAACAGAGTTAAACTTTCAGCATCCATAGCCAGGAGTGTTGGAGAATTTTGCATTATATAAAAGGTAGCTATGTTGCAGTTAGGAAATGCTAACTGATTTAAAATATCATATATAACCCCACTAAAACAAGAACAGCTTCAGGATGAACAAAATGGGAGTAGTAGAAAAAGATTATTTTCAAGAAGGCTCAGTTGAAACCAGCAAGAAAAAGCTAGTGCAGAAAACGGAATATTGAACACAAAGTTTAATCAAACATTATTCCCAGGAGCTTAAGGGACTACAATAGCGGAGAGCTAGGTGGGCTGAAAGTGATGCTCAAGAACTCATTCCTTTACCTAACCGCAGTGACATCAGTTTTGTCTATGAGGAGTCTTGCTGCCCATCCAGCCAAGGGCCCATACTATACATAGTTGGAATACAGACTTGGTGAGATATTCTTCTCTAACCAAACTGGGGAGGGTACGGCCATCATCCATGCAAAGCAGTAGATGTGAAGGAGTCAGACAAAGCGTGCACAGGTCTAAGATCTCGTTCGTGGCAACTATTGTTGAAGCAAAGACATGGATTATTAAACTGAAACAGAAATAAACAATTTGAACTGCACTTTTATTCTGTTTCCTTGACTGTGTGATCACATTCCTTCTTAGCACAGTAAAGCAAACACTAAATAGGTTCAACCCAGCTCACCCGTAGCTGTTGTCCTATGGCCAACAGCTTCATAAGCCAAAGGTTTTAACAGATTTGGCACTGGGAAGTAGTCAAATTGTTTAAACGAGAAATAGTATCACAAATGGCACTGATTAAGGTAAACCTGAAAATGTAGTGTTTTACCCTTCAAATGCAGGAGCTCATCTTTCCGGACCCGATTCAGCACCCCCAAAACAGGGAAAATGGTGAGATTGTGAAAACAATATGGAATGAATTTAGCTAAACTAGTACAAAAAAATCAGTTGCAAGTCTGCATGAATTAATTGCTAAAATGTGAAAGTCCAGTGGAACAGAAATGCATGCCATATGACACCTTACTTTATCAGCTAAGCAAAGTCGATGCCATCATCAACTTCCTGACTCACTTAAACTATTATTTACATTTCATCACAGTTGTTCAGGGCCTCAAAAAAAGAATAACAATCACAGAGCTGGGTGAACATCAACTTTAATGCATGGAGTTACTTCTATTGCTAGTACAACCCTGGCACAACCTCATCAGCACCGAGTTAGCCAACGATTACATTGAACGCCCTCCATAACTGGTGCAGAAGGCTCTGCAAAATAAAGCTCCCCACATTCATACACGTTCTTCAAAATATCACACACATCTCATTCAGTAAAGTTAGAGAACTCTGCATAAATGGGTGACAGCTTCTCTCAGTAAATTGTCACTTATTTTAGAACGCACAGTTCTTGTAACTAAGAGCATCCCTAGACAATCTCGTTATTTGAAGAAAAAAAAAACAAGGAACCACGCGGATTGTAGGCTCCTTGGTTGAGAGGACTCACCCAGTCATACCTCAATCTAAAGCGGTGGGATCAAATACAGAGTGCAGTATGAGATTCAAAAACATATTCTCTCAGTTCCAGCCATTCTCGCTAGCACAGTCTTTTTGGACTGTGGCTCACCAACCATAACTGAAGCTAGAAGCAGGACATTTCGAACCTCCACTTGCGTATGTAACGTCCTGGGAAAAGGACAGGTTAAAAGGTTTTACCTATCGTCCTAAAAATTCACACCGACAGGTTTATATCAGAACAGAAATGAAGACCAGCAAAGACAGTGTTCCAACATCCTGCCAGGCGCACCAACAGTTCGATGAGTCACATCTGACTAAAGCAGACCACTAATAACAAAAGCAATAGCAAAATGAAAATGTGGTACTTTCAAAGCCTAATAGAAACCAGAGTGGACAGCTCATCTTACCATACTTTTACCGATGCGCAACTTGGATTGAAAAATCCTGGGGGAAATCTTGGCATCAAGACTGCAGGTGGTTTTGCCTAAGCAAGTACAACTGTACCAAAATGGGTTTGCACCGAGTAGGAACACCTTTTCATACATATGAAGGCTTTTCCACTTCCTCGATAATGCACTTGAGACATCCACGGAATGGTCAGTAGTCTCCATTGGCATGGAGAAAGCCTTCGACTACATCACCTGGGAGTACCTCTTATATGTTCTAGGGAAGATAGGATTCAAAGAGGATTACATTTCATAGATTAAGCTTGCTAAAATGGGAGGTCTGATCTAGAGCTCTTGGTCTGTGCGACACTAGATCAATCTTATTGCCCCTACTATTTGCAACAGCCAAGGAGCCACCAGACAGCCACATAGAACAACCATATGATTCCAGTCTTTTCAAGACTGTCCGTGAATTGTGGTGGGAGACATCACCATCCCCCCGGCAAACACAAATGCAGCGCTAAAACACATTATTAGATCCATCTGGGGTCCTTCCAAGGAGGATCCCGAGGAAGATCACACACTACAGACATTTCTGACCAGGGACTGTGACCGGCACATGGTGACTCATCTTTATTTCTCCGAGCCAATCACTCGGTGGGATTGTCTGTTCTTAGAGTTTGCTGGGGAAGCGATTCGGGAATAACCCTCACAGGTATGGAATTGATAAACACGCTTAAATATGTGGGAAAATCTGAAGAAATGCCTGCATGAAGTTTCTACAATTTAATTACCTTCCTCGCACGTACTTGTCCCAGGCCACAATGCACAAAATACTGCCTGCAGTTCCTAATATGTGTCCCAGATGCCACATTTACATATATGGTATGGTCATGTACGGTTATGGAGGATTACTGGGTTAAAATTACAGACCAACTTTCAACCTGGACGAGTAAACAGCAATTATTTGATGCTGAGCCCTGCCTTCTGGGTGTTATGCCATGGCCAGTGGGCAATAAAACAATAGCTCAATTTCTAGATTTAGCGCTGCCGATACAAACCAGGCTATAGCAATTAACTGGAAGTCATCTCAAGCACCTGAAATATATAAATGGATGTCAGAACATTTCAAGTGAGCACAGGCCGAGGATGCTACGATCGGTATATCACATTTCTGTCGAAGGAAACCAGTGGAGCTGATGGACTGGGACACTAACCTACTCCAGATCAACCAAAAAATTGGAAAACAAACCATCCTGATCTGGGATGGTCTTTTTTCCCCCTTATCTTCAACATTAGCATAATGATGCACATTGTACTTAAACCATTTGTCTCCGATTCAAAAATCATTACAATGTAATACACATCTCTCGCTCAACTTGCTCATGTGTTATTGATGGCATATGTAAAGTTACAGTGCTATATGTCACTCACACTTGTTTAATGGCATGGTGTTCTTTGGATCACTTGTCTATAGGCTAACCCATAAGTACTGTGTGATTTACGCGAGCCACACTTTTTGGCATTTTGGAAAAAAAAAACATTATAAAAAAGTATGTTCACAATGCATTAGGCTAATTACGGACATTTTGTTTGGAGACCAAAAGCTGGACTCATCTTACTACGTGCAGCTAAATACTGATGGGCTGGATACCGGATACAGACAGGATTTCAGTGTCCATGCTTGAAACAAGCATCTCTAATCGAAGTGGCTATATGGAGGTGAAAACGTGAATAAACCGAACCAAAGGACAATTAATTATTGCAAGCACAGCTGAACCCAGAGGCTCCCACAAGCTGGTAAGTCTTTTAGATAGACTCCTCAAACACACAACCACGACCTGTGACGCAGAGCAACTGAAGGAAAAGTGGGACAACGATCTAGGTGAGGAATTAACCAATCAGGTAACTTTCAGTAACCCCAATACGTGTTGTCAAGGTATCCAGAAGCAAGACTCAAGCCAATTAAATTCTATATATTGCACCTACCTATCAGGAGGGCTGCGTAAAATGTATCCCGGGACTTCTCATAACTGCCAAAGGTGTGGACATGTCCTCCAATCCAATGTTTTTGGGAGAAAAAAGTACCTAATCAAGCAGCCAAATAGATGAACACAGAGAATTTATGTAAACCTATTCATATAGTTGGCAATGTTGCTTGCTAAAAGAGCAATAGCAATGAATTGCAGGTAGCTACATGAACCCAGCACAGTGTACGTATGTATTACCTTCTCAAGTGTGCAAGAGCGGAGGATAAGGTAGAAAGATCATGTCACCGAAAAAAATGGCGAAAAGACAATAACCATGGTTTGGGACGCATGGTTATTCCAATTAGCACTCAAACCAGATGATAAACCACCATGCATACGCTAACACATGGTTGCTTTTATGACCACAGCATGCCTTAAAGAAGTCTTGCTATATCTTCAAAGACCCTGCTCCTATATTGAGGCACATATAAAAGTGAATTACTCTGATTTGTACCTGCGAGATGAAATAATAGGTACAGATGAACTTGAACCCAATGACTCACCAAGGTTATTATTTCACATTTTGCTGACACTACTTACATTAACACACTGTACAAACAGTGATGCAATCTTTTTTGTAGTTGCACTTAAAAAATGTTTTAAAAATAAATAAAAAGAAAAATCTGGCTAGTTTTGCTGTTAATGTATAAATATGTACAAATAGACAACAAATTTAAAGGTCTAAATATTGTGTAGCCAATGGCATCCCGATAGACCCACACTATGATACTGACGTTTTGATGACATAATTGTTTTCTTTCACAACAGAGTATAGTTCTATTTTTAGGGAATTATGAAAGGCACAACATATCACTAAAACAGTAAGGCACCTGATCAAGATGGGTGAGTAAGACACGCAACAGTGTAAACACGGATGAAACATTATAGTTATCTGAAAGTTTCAAGAAGAGCAAGGTCTTCAGATTCCTATGAAATGTAAGGAGAACTTTAATGAATCAGACTTTGAGGAAGAGAGTGCAAAGATAGGCCTGTTCAATTGAGAACCTTTTACCTTCCATGACTACAGAGCTGAAGGATGGAGGATCTAAAGATTTCCTGTTGGAAGAATAGAGTGGTCATGCAGTGATGTCATCCATATGAGATCTGAAACTTATTTGGAGGTATGTATTGCTTTGTGGCCAAGGAGTAGAATTTTAAATCAGCATATTTCTTCAACTGGTCAAGACTGGAGAGCTTTGAGGGTTGGTTGGATACAATTCTGATGGCCACTATTGGTGATGAGCCAAGTAGCTGCATTTACAGGACCTACAACATCTTAAGAAAAACAGACACTAATAGGTTCAAGGAGCGAGATGGAAAATAACGGATTGGCAAAATCAAGGCAAGAGTAAATGTTTCATGGCTGGGTTTATAGAAGATGTCAATCTCTAAATCAGACTAGGGGTAAAGTTGCCAAAGGCAACCATGCTATTGTGCTCTTCAGTGGAAGAGGTGTGGCGCAGCAGCCAGGGTGCCCGACTCCGCACCACGGGGTTCACGGTTCGATCCCCAGTGCCAGCGGCAGGTTAGCCCAGCACCATGTGACTCTGGGCAATAGGTCGCTTAATCTTCCCGAGGGCCCCCAGCACCGGGACACCTCTCCGGAGGTAGCTGTGCGCTTTACAAATGCTGGTATTTCAAGGCAGATCAGAACAGGAGAAAGAGGGGTGGTGGGGGCAGTGCAATCTCTAGACAATTGGCCTATTTTGTGGCAAAGGCTATTGTCAAAAACACAGGAATAAAGCGGGAAGTTTGTACAATTGAGAGCGAGAGCTAGGGCAGCCAAGTGTGCAGAACTTTGTATGTGCAATGTTAACACAAAGCAAGTTGTCATTCATAAAAGTCTGGATAACGTTGTGTTGGAGTAATGTGTTTTAGGTGCAAAAAGGCATTATCCGGACGACCAGCAATAAGCTGGGCACTGTCTATGGAGGTGTGAAAACCAGCCCACAAAATGAGGTCTCATAGGTTGTAGGTGAATTAAAAATACTACTGAGAACGGAACATTAAGGGACTCCAGATAGCTGCCACGATAAAAGCAGAAAACAGACTTTGAAACTATTGTTAGTACCGTCAATTTTAAGTTTATCAACCAGTTTAGGGACCGATCGGGGAGTCAGGACCAATTTAATGACTGATGGGGAGAGTCCGGCCACAGCCTTTAGTCAGGGAATTAAGTTGTCAAGATCCAAGAGTAGTGTCGTCAGCCTAGAGTTCAAGCAATATCCATAGGCCAGAGCATTTCGAATCTAATAATCTGAGAAGACTGCCAATCAGTGTAATCTTTGCTCTCTCTGTGCGTTGTCTTTCAGAAAAAATAATGAGCGGGATTCAGCGTAGAGTGACTGGAAAGATAACATTGAAATAGAAAGGAAATCAAACAATCCAATATTTTGGAGGATACAGGTTGGTAGCTTGCTCGGACCTTGGGATCCAACAGGATTGTTCAACAAGAGCTTCTTAACAAGAGAATCCTTAATCCAATAAGACTGCAAACATAGCAATACCTGCACTGATGCGGTGTGGGCATACTGCTTACATTAGTCACTTCACTCATGCTCAACAGAATTTAGGCTATAAGTAAATTTCAACTATCCATGTGGCTTGCTCCTCTATCACACCTTTCTTTGTCCCAATCTGGGCATTTCAAGACTCCACTCTCGAGTATTCCAAGCCACCATTACTATCACAAGGAAAGTTAGAAGAGTAGGGGCTTCCTCGACTTCCCTATCTTTATTAACTAAACAACAAGCGAGAGCCCGCTGTGTCCTAAATAACCCTTAATCAGTACACCAGTGACTTCTAATTAGTTTTCAGAAAAGCCCTCACCCACTAACATCTGTTAGTGGAATGCCTCATCATAGGGTTCCCACCCGAGACGCCTAGTGCATCTGGGTGTGCTACGGCACCTGTGTTACAGCGGAGCAAGTTGTTTTTCCAGGGATCAAGGTTACTAAAATTACTTCAAGGATAACCTACCAAAAATGAATATTTAATTATGGAAACCTTGAGTAAGGATAAAAAAAACTGTAGATGTGAACGGGAAACTTTTATGGTCTCTCATCTCGGTCACAAAATCAAAAAAAGGGGGGAGAAAGAGGGATATGCTAGGTCCACCCTCCAAAAATGGTCAAGAATTACAAAACACCGAAATCTCGGTTATGGAAACCTAGCCAGTTTTTTCAGAAAATTAAATTTGCTAATATGAGATTCAGAAAAAACAGTAAATAAAGGAAAAATGTCCTTTCTTGAGTCCCCTCACTCACCAGGGTTTCCCATGGTGACATGCTTCATCATAGGGGCCATCCCAACCCGCTGCGGGTTGAGGCGTGCTACGACTTGCGATACTACGTAGGAGCACTACTTGTGAGTGACTATGTGTGGTGCAGTGATGGAGGTGGAGTGGGTGAAAATAAAAATATCTAGCTAGTGGGCAAAAAGGATTTATTCAGGCTCCTAGCCGATATATTAAAAATGGGGTTGGTCACTAGGGTGTCTGTCTTTAATTAGTCAGGGGTCCCTAGTGAACGTCAACTAGTTCGAGCTACCCCAGTGCTCTTCTTCAGGACAAACAGGGTCCAGCCCTGTTTAGTACCACTCCAAAGTGACCTAAGGATAGGAAAATTGCTGCAAAGTATTAGCAGGCAAGAGTTGATACATACGGTACATTGATCATGTAGTATCTGTAATGGAGAAAGGATAAAAGCATTATCAAGTACAATCTATGCACTGTATAGGTAGTTATTGAAACCATGTTGATGCTGATCAGTATGAATCTAAATCAGAGATCGTCATACGAGACCTACTTCATGCTATGCAGGTAAGTAAAACGCCATGCTGCACATTTAACATATCTGATCATGCACTCACTGCTAGTGTGTATTGTTTAGAGTTCTCCCACAAAAAACTTTGTGTGGTTATGTGAGCTGTAGGCACCTCGATAGTCATGTTCTACTTTAGGGCCAGCTTAGTTTAAAAACAAAAAAGGTCACCACATGACATTACCCTTAGTGAATAGATTGTCAGTAATCTAAGACATGCCAGACAATTAGGTGAATGCTTATTCGCCAGGAAATAAAATGAAAGAGCATGAACCTAGAAAAAACATACTGATTCGTACAGACAAACAATACGACAAAGAAACTACAGTGACAGAGAAAAACACATACTAATTATGGAGCAACAATGTGCTTCAAGGTCTGTGAAGGGTTGGAGAGATCATTCTAGGTTGATGCTCTTTCATTTTATTTCCTGGCGAATAAGCATTCACCTAATTGTCTGGCATGTCTTAGATTACTGACAATCTATTCACTAAGGGTAATGTCATGTGGTGACCTTTTTTGTTTTTAAACTAAGCTGGCCCTAAAGTAGAACATGACTATCGAGGTGCCTACAGCTCACATAACCACACAAAGTTTTTGTGGGAGAACTCTAAACAATACACACCAGCAGTGAGTGCATGATCAGATATGTTAAATGTGCAGCATGGCGTTTTTACTTACCTGCATAGCATGAAGTAGGTCTCGTATGACGATCTCTGATTTAGATTCATACTGATCAGCATCAACATGGTTTCAATAACTACCTATACAGTGCATAGATTGTACTTGATAATGCTTTTTATCCTTTCTCCATTACAGATACTACATGATCAATGTACCGTATGTATCAACTCTTGCCTGCTAATACTTTGCAGCAATTTTCCTATCCTTAGGTCACTTTGGAGTGGTACTAAACAGGGCTGGACCCTGTTTGTCCTGAAGAAGAGCACTGGGGTAGCTCGAAACTAGTTGACGTTCACTAGGGACCCCTGACTAATTAAAGACAGACACCCTAGTGACCAACCCCATTTTTAATATATCGGCTAGGAGCCTGAATAAATCCTTTTTGCCCACTAGCTAGATATTTTTATTTTCACCCACTCCACCTCCATCACTGCACCACACATAGTCACTCACAAGTAGTGCTCCTACGTAGTATCGCAAGTCGTAGCACGCCTCAACCCGCAGCGGGTTGGGATGGCCTCTCATCTCGGTCTACATGTTTCAGCCATGATGATATATGCCAAAAAAAGGTCAAATGGCTTTCTTTGAGACCAAAAGATAATTTTATATTGTTCTTATCAAAATCTACTGTACGGTAATAACAGCACACACTTCATGCAGTCTTCTACCGTGTGATTCAAAGAAGGGGGAAATTACAGCATCCCTGTGACCTTAGTATTTATCATTAGCGGTGTAGTACATGCATTTTATGCAACCAAACTTACAAAAACCAGGCCAAAGAATTGGAAAATGCTTACTGAACAAAAATGTAACGGAATCAGCACAATACTCCATGGGGTCAAAATGACCGAGTACTTAAGATCTAACTCCGCCCACAGAGGACTACTTGTTACAAATGCTCCCAGAATCTTTCTGAAAGATGCTTCCTTAGGAAGGATTGGACACGAATAGCATGGCATTGTACCAGAGACAGGCTCATATTAATAATTAAGAACAGCAAAACGCCTATCAGAAGCAATGCTGATAGAGAGCCAGATTTCAGAAAAACAACTAAAGGCTACAATCACAACATAAGAAGAGGCTTGATGAAAATAAGGAGATGACGGAATGCAAAGTTTTTTTAACACAAAACATTCAAAAAGACCTAAAACATTTCTCCTTTGTGAAAACATATCTCTACTCAGCACCGATTATGTACCACCAGCTAGTGGACAATTACCAATTCAAATGGTGGCAGATCATCAGATTCAGATGGTGGACTAGTGGAGAGGAAAATAGGGGTAGACAGAGAGGCAGAAACAAACCCTGGGCACCTCAATGGCAGAGTTAAAATCCATATCAAAATCCAGTCCACCATTTGTTGTCACCCCTACAACCACCACCAGTTTTATGGATGGGGCAATCCATTCCACCATGGCCCAACATAACGCTACCCTTCACCCCATTCAGAGATTTCCTTTTTTAGACAGGGGAGGGAGAGCCAGTGGAAAGAAAAAAACTAGATACCCAAATCCAATGGGAAGACAGTCAAATAGGGGTACAGACAAGGAGCATTTCCAGGGAAGCACAAACAGGGATCAGCAGTAATGCAACTTAATGACTAATTTGACCACTATGGATTTGACGGACACACAACTACAGGTATTGAACAAGGGACTGGGATTTGTTCCAATGGCCGACTTGATAAATTTAATCTTAATTGTACATTGGATTAATTTTTCGGGAAACTGAAACTAAAAGCCTTTTTAGAGAAAACAAACTGTAGGTGACACAGAAAAAACCAGGAGATACAGGTCTAACGAAGAAATCCATCTTTGTCCCCAGGAACGGCTGTTCCAGTCGAGGTCTAGACATTTGAACAGGTTGTTTTCAATGAGGTAGAGACCTTAGAAGTAAAAAACACATAGGTGTGTCACATCAGGACTAGAGAGGAGACAAAAGCCTTAAATGAACTGAAATCCAATACTGATATGGTCATTAAACAAGCGGATAAAGGGGGAGGCATATTTGTACAGTGCACCATCGACTACAATAATGAGTGTAGACTACGTTTCCAAGATTGGAATAACTATGGGATCCTTGAAACTGACCCTACACCACGAATGAAGTTGGAGATAAAACAAATGATAGCGGGAGCTGAAAGTGATAAGATCATATTGAAAAAGGTGTCAGAATTCCTGTATACACGTAATCCCGTTACACCATATTTGTACACTCTTCCAAAAATACATAAGAACAGGACCCCCGCCACAATAGTCTCACCTTTATCCCGCTTCTGCAACTTTTTCCTTAAACCTTATGTACAAAAGAAATCCATGCATTTGATAGATACCAAAGATCTCCTCAACATATTGAAGGAGATGCCATTTGATCCAGACCAGAATTTACTAATGAGCTTAGAGACTAGAAGCCTATATACAAGTCTACCACAGAGCAAAAAGAAACCCTAGAACAGAGTGAATGGGTACTGGCGTTGTGTATATTTTTCATGCTAGAATGTGCTTGTCTAGCACTAACAAAAAATGCTTTTTGCGTATGAGGGTACCCTCTTTTTGCAGACATATGGAACTTCAATGGGGAGTACTTTTGCACCAGGTGTGGCTGGATTATATGTCCATAACTTTAAAAGCAGATTCATTTTGCATTCCAACAACCCTTTTCATAAGAACATAGTGTTATGGAAAAGGTACATAGATGATGTACTGGTCATCTGGACAGGAAATCTTTTGCCCACCTTGCCTTTTTTTCCCTTGGTTGAATGATTGTGATATGAACTTAAAGTTTATACACACGGTGGACAACAAATCATTGACGTTCCTGGACGTAGCTATATTCGCAAAGGAGGGCAAACTACACACAAAAACGTATCGAAAACCTACAGATAGGTATATACGCCTTAGGTTTGACAGTTTTCAGTCTCTCAAAGAAAATCTGCCCTATGGCCAATTCCTCTCAGGCTCTGGAGGAATTGCAGCAAGGTAGTAGATTTTAAACAACAAGCCAAGACCCTTTCAGACAAATTACGCACTTGTGATTATTCATAGACCATCATTAAAAAAAAAAAAAAAAACGTATAAAGAATCAGAAAACAGAACAGAAAAGCCCTCTCAGAACATAGCACACACAATACAGCAGAGATTCCTTCAACCTGTGTTACCACTTTTAATATAGTTTCCAACCAGGTAAAAAAAAATCATAAACAAATATCGGCAAACCCTTTACACAGGTTCACGTAAATGGAAAAGACTATGTGTTCGAGGCATATGAGCTGTAGATTGTATACTTGTGAATAGATCGCCATCTGGTGTTGGGCTCGGATGTTTGCACTTTGTTATTGTAGAAGTCTTTGTAGTCACGAGATAGGTGACTCCTCCTTTGGTTAGTAGTGTGCATGGGCATCGACTCCATCTCCAGATTGTTTTTTTCCGCCATTGGGTTCAGATTTGATTTGATGCGCTCCGGTGTCGTATTTGATCCCCCTTCGACGCGCAAAGCTCTCACCGTTCGACGGTATTGTTTCGATCGCGATCTCCCTCGACGCACATTTCAATAACCAACAAAATCTTCGAGTCCGGTCGTCGACGAGGGCCGTTGGGCCGATCGACGCCATCAAAACCAGCATATGGAAAGGATTCCATTCAAAAAATGCAAGTGTGGTGCTAAATTCCCCCACACAGATCTCCACGAGGTCTGCAACCTTTGCCTCTCTCCAGAACACGAGAGTCAACACTGCCAGGCCTGTGCTTCCTTCAGGTCCAAGAAAACCATACGTGATCGCCGGGCTCGACGTCACGAAATGTCTAGATCAACCGTTTCGGCGCCAGACAACATCTTCGATGCAGGCCCCGACGATCCAGAGACAGGAGATGAACAAGCCAACGTCTCCGAAGCCGATGATTCGGACTCAGAAGACCATACAATTACTCCAGGTCAACGGAGCGCGAGTACTGAGATCGACGCCCCTGCCCCGAAAAAACACAAGGCTCCGTTAACACCTTCACCTTCGGGTCTGGGTCTACACCGTGACAATACTTCAGAAGCCCCGCCTTCAGGCCCGGCTCCGAAGTCCACAAAGCCTTCAGGCAGCTCGGGATCGAGCCAGCCACACCACGGTACCGAGAAACCATCTTCGGAACCGAAACAGAAATCCAAGGTGCCGGCGACACCAGACTCTTCGGCACCGAAACATAGTCAACCCAAGGCTTCGAATCCGAAAAAACATTCGAAACCTCTGGAGCCGAAGAAAACTTCGGAGTCGAAAACTCCACCCAAGCAGAAGGAGACTAAGACCCCTCCTAAAGCTAAAGATGACAGACCAAAGCACCACTCGGAACCCAAGTCTCGGTGCCGAAAAAAGACAGTGGATCAAAAGAACTACTTCATCCAGATCCTAAACAAAAAACACTCCATATCGACCCAGTTACCGGTCAGGTCACTTCTATACCACCTAAAAAGAGGAAATTGGACACCTCAGACACCTGAGGTACCCTTCAAGACAAGCATTGGCCGCGCGGCCGCAAAAGTGACGCGGCCACGAAAGTGAAAGAAAACAAGCACGCGAGTGGTGCGTGCAGAGAAAGCCAGATGGCAGCTCTGGTGGGGGAGGGGCGAGCAAGACAGAGAGGCAGAGCGAGAGGAAAGCCCGATGGCGCTCGTGCCTGTGCGCATAATCGCGCGCAGAATGCCACACAAAAAGCCGTGGTCTCATTTCTGAAACCCCACTGACTAAATGTCTCGCCCAGACCAGCGCAAGCGCTGGCTCAGGGCGAGACCTAAAAAAAGACTCTGCCACTTCACCTATGAGACCTCTCTCTCCACCTCCAAAGCTTCCAAATATAATACTCTCTCCAGCACACTCTCCAGTGCCTCCTCTTTCACCTGCACCACAAGATGAGGATATAGGGGATGAGGACATAGACCCACCACATGATAATGATGATGACACCCACAGTATCCCACCTCATGACTCTTGGGATGATTATAATGTCCCAGATGTACCTGAGCCAGATGTATATCCCTCTAGGCCATCCCCTCCAGATGACAACATAGGGTTTGCGCAACTAATAAATAGAGCTGCACAATATCATGGGGTGCAACTCCACTCAGACCCTTTGGAGGAAGATTGTTTATTAGAGACCTTCTCACAGCCTCACAAATCAAAAAATACTCTCCCTATGCTAAAAGGGATGATTAAACATGCCCCTGAAATCTTTAAAAGATCCTATCAGGGCTAGAGTGCTCAATCCTAGAATTGAAAAGAAATATAAACCAGGTCCAAGAGATCCAGCTTACATTAAGGGTCAACCCCCTCTGGATTCACTAGTAGTGGCAAATGCCCGTAAACGGGCAAATTCCCAAACCACAGGCGATGCCCCTCTGCCAGGCAAAGAGTCTAAACTATTGGACGCATCCGGTAAAAGGGTTGCGTCACAGGCGGCAAATTTTTGGCGCATTGCTAATTCACAAGCTTTACTAGCAAGGTATGACAGGGCCCATTATGATGAGCTTGAAAAGCTCATGCAACACCTTCCAGACCAATATAAAACCAAGGCAAATGATCTCATACAAGAGGGAAAGTTAATCACAAATACCTCTATTAAATGTGCCCTGGATGCAGCGGATACAGCATTTCGCACAATTAATACAAGTGTATTACTACGTAGACATGCGTGGTTACGCATATCTGGTTTTAAGCAGGAGGTGCAGTCTACCATCCTCAATCAACCTTTGGATCAGGAACACTTGTTTCGACCTACTGTGGACACATCTTTAGAAAAGATGAAAAAGGACACAGAAACAGCCAAGTCTATGGGGGCTCTACAGGCAACAACTAGTAGAGGTTCCTTTAGTCGCTCCTCTTATAGGGCGCCTCCAAAACCATTGGCACAGAAAACACCTCCTCCACTTATAAAAGCCCCACTCAAACTTCCCCTAATAAAGGATACTTTAGAGCAGAGGTCTTAAAACTGTGGGGGGCGCCCCCCTGGGGGGGCGTGGACGTGTTGCCAGGGGGGCGCAAATAGGTCTGCAATTACATGTAAATGAAGATAGCCTGGAAGCGCAAAAGGCGCCGTTCTAGGCTGTCTTCATTTACATGCTGCAGTTAAACCCCACAAAACAAGCATTGGCATAGCCAATAGGTCTCGCTTTTGGGACCTTATAAGTATTTAGTTATGCAGCACAATATCATTGGTGCAACAACATAAACTAAATACTTATAAGGTCCCAAAGGCGAGACCTTATATTATTGCTGCTTTAATATAGTGTTTTATGCAGGATGTCTGCCTCTGTGCGCTACAGGTAAACGAAATAGGGGAAGGAAGTAGCCGAGGAGCACAATTCGGCATAACATTTAACCGACTGAGCTGGTTCTCTGTGCAACTTTTTTTGTTTTAAACACGTATGACACTCAAAATACTTCGCCGAACCCTGCTGGAAAAAAAAAACTGAAGGGCAGTTTCAGGGTCACTGCAGAAGACACCACCTCCACCCTCTTACTGCCCTCACATGTCCCAGAATTTTCCATACCCTTTATTTCTCACAGGTTTGATATCTGTAGGGGCCGCGCCTATGGCCGCTGTTGAACTTCAGTCACAGCCAATGAAAATGCAGATTCCATGGACTTGTACTATATGGTAAAGGGTGCAGCTGGAAACAAACGGGGTGGAGAGGCATTTAATGGCGTCATACCACGAACCTATGGCGGAGCTGGCAAAACCCGTACAGCGCCGAAAGCCGCAATCGTGGCACCATGCATTATGAAGTAAAGACGTTGCCAGGGACGTTCCAAATGACTGTACTCCATGAAGAGAACCTTAATTACCTAAAAGGGTAAAAACGCTTTTCATTAAGCACTGGACCAATAATTTATCTGAATATTGTCGATATCAGTTGCCACTCACGTCACCCGTCAATGCCTTCTAGCGCCTACTACAGGGGCGTAACGTTTCTAAAGCACTTCCAGTTTTAGTAGACACGGTAACCGATGCCGAGAGGCATTGATTTTTACATTAAAGTCAATTCCTATATGCTACCAAGACCACACAAGTAGAAAACAGCAGGTTTCAAACCCCCTCTACCGAGTCAACGTCATCACACGTTTGCCGCCGGTTGGCCTTATCTGCCATAGTTACCAATGGAAAGGAGGCGCTACTAAGCGGCCGCTGGGTACTTCCAACAGCATTTTTAAATACGTTTATGGATTAGGCTTCTTGGCGCTAGAGGGGTTCACAAACCTCGTCCGCAGAGGGGTTCACAAACCTCGTCCGCAGAGGGGTTCACATCACTGCAGGACCCAGTGAGCGCCTCTACTTCATTAACGCCATGCCTTTTTGTAGATGTTAAGCGCTATACCAATGAAGCTAGTTAGAACACCGGCGAGGCGCTAGCGGGATTTGAATGTTAGCTGTAAATTCACTTGCGTTTTAACTGGTCAGCCCAAAACTGTAGTGCACATCTTCACCATAATGTACATTTCATTGTTGCCAGTAGTGCATCAAATATTTCCCACAATTAAATAAACGCCGTTATATTAAAATACCGCTGACATCTATTCATGGGTTGCAGCACGTACAAGCGTGCCATGCTCGAACCACAATGTGGAAGACCATACCACACAAACTGGGGACACATTAAACCCGCAGACAAGTTACTTTCGCGAGATTTCAAAGCGCCTCGACCTTGCATCCCGCAGCTTGTCTGCCAACGAGCTTGGAAGCTGCAAGGGCCAAGTGCGCACGCGCCAATCTCAGTTGATCCCAAAAGCCATCAGGAACAAGCCCGCGAGTGGTGCGCGCGCACCACAGGGGGGCGAGCGAGCGCGGCAGCCTGCTCAGCTGACGAGACGCTCAGCTGACCAGACGCTCGTGCGTCGTGGCTGGCCTTTGGATGAGTACGCGCGGCAGACATGTGTTTCCACTTATCGCGCCCGCGTCTGGGCACGATAATTGGAAACACATGTTTGCCGCGCGTACCCATCTCAAAAAGGCCAGCCACGACGCACGAGCGTTTGTTGGACTGCTTTTGAAACCGCTTACATTAAGTCTTCGCCTCTAAGCAGCGCTTGCGCGCTACTCGAGGCTCGACCTAAAAAGGGACAGGACAGTACTACTAAGTGGCACTGGGGAGGCCAGCGAGTTTGAAGTTGGGGTCAAAGACCAGGCTAAAAAGAAGAAAAAAATTGCATTCCATTGTTTGCTGTTCACCTTGGAATAACTGCATATAAAAAGACGAACACCACTCGGGGACAAATCATCAATTAACTGTCAATTAGGCATAGAGGGCGTGGTGTAGTGCCCTGTTCAGCAGGCAACAGCGTAAATCTGTCAGGGAATGGCATGGAAATTCTGCAGAGAAACTAAAACCCAATCCAGTTTAAAATGTGGAAGTGTTTAGCAACTCGGAAAGGTGAGGTGGGTGATATAAACAGAGTTTCCGTCCAAACTACTGGTGGTCATTGAAAGGTATCAAAGAGAAAAGTATTTGCCTGTATTGGACAAAGGAAATTTCTTGTTCCCGAAGAGCTGACCATGACGAAATTTAAGACCATTGTTTGATGCCGATTAGCTTTATCCACAACACAGGCTTTTTTCTTTATGGTGAATAACAAGACCTTACCGTCCAAGTCTGTCACAATGTCAGAAGTGTATTGGGATCATAAGGATGAAGATGGCTTCTTATACATGACCCATGCATCACAGGAGATGTTTGGCTGCAATCTGACCAGTGACTAGCAGAAACAGACAGACTGCCACTCACTAATACAGACTGCTTAACATTAAAGCAGGTTTTATCCAGAGAAAATGCTTTTATAGCCATTGTACACCTTTGAGGATTGTGAACACTTGCTACCAAACTAAAATGAATGTATGCTTTTGAAGCTGTTACTTAAGAGGACTTTGAATCAAGTCTTTAAGAACTACTTGTTGGGAGGCACAACAAACAGGGATTTTTCTTTTTGTGAAAAATAAACTTTGCACGAGTAGAACCTCACAGGACATAATGCTGCATTTTTGTATTTTGGAGCTGGTGAGGATAAAGTGCTCTCAATGTTTCCGATATTGTTTTCAAGTGTGGAGATTGCAGGCAGGAGAGTGGTAAATGGATGGCATTTGTCATCTAGCATGCTCGTTGGGACATTGGCAGACATGATGGTCACTTGTCCTGCACACAATTACTGCACCACAGTGACCATTCTAAAAGGACTTTGAGGTTATGCAGTTAGAGACGTCTGGTTTGTCATAGAACTACATCTTACTATCTGCGAGACTACATTACATTTTGTAAAATACAATATCTAATTTATTTTCTATTTTTGAAGATGTAATTATATTTGTAATAAAGACGCACACACCTCAGTTGAAAAATAAATGCAAGTTAAACTAACCAAAAGGAAATATACTCTTTTACTTTATGAAACCTCAGTTAGCTAATGTGATCACAGCAGCTGTCTTTGCGTGTGACGACTGAGTCACAGAATTAAATCCTGATTGGTGCAGTGAGGAATAGTGGCTTGTTTATAGTGCTACAAGGTCCCAGTCAGTGACAGACAGCACTGTGAATGTCATTTTTTTTAAATTGTACTACACTGTATAAAACAGACTGCAGCAAAATACTGTTTAAGATAAAAACAAGTGCTTTAAAAATATACATTTTAGTGATAAGAATCCAGACTATATCTAATGTAAATATTTTTATATATGCCCATTAAAAGGGCGCACTCCTTTTAATGGACACATATTTCCTCTCAGAAAGAATAAATATTTGTCAGCATGAAACGGAGTGACTATTAATTAAAGTCTACACTGGCTCCAACCATTCCACACATTTGCATTTCTTTTAGGGAGCGGGCACCTTGGTGAGAAGGCATGTTACTTCTTTAGTTCTCAATCTGTTTTGCAGCACAGGAGCCCTCCCTCTCCACAGACACTCTGTGAGTGGGCACTAGATCTCAGTTATGGCAGTCTTGCTATGAAAAAGAACATGGGGTGCATTTTCCTTGCTAGCAATAGGGCCCAGGAAGCTATTCCGCACGAAACAGGGCCCAAGCAGCGGAAGGAGGGGGGGCTAAATGTGCTATTCGTGTGGTTATTTTTTGCTTTGGGCATCTGACCTATAAGTAATAGCCCAGCTGAGTGGGCAGAGTAGACAGCCTGCTTTGCAGAGCTGTAGGCATCTCTGATGCTGCAGCTGCATAAGAGGCCTATGGCACACTTCCTGTGCCAGTGTTACTTTGAGCCTTGGAGCAATGACCCAAGGGAGGTGGAAAATTAAACAGAGGCAACACCTTGATTTGAGCATCAGAGAGACGAGAGGGTGAGGAGGGATGGGAGGGAGAGGGTTGGTGTGAGATGGGATCCCATGTTGTTAAAGGTCAGAGGCAACAGCAAGGCAGCAGCTAATATTAATGAAGCAAGTACAGTGACATTTTTGTCAAGGGGCCCACTGCATCACAATTATGAATGTTTTACAATAGAATTTGGCCATTGGGGCTCATTTCCCTTGCTAGCATTAGGGAAGATGACGCCATTGGCTGGGGAAGCATGCAGTAGCTCATTTTCCTTCAGACAGAGACTGGACCTGTTTTGAGATTGAAGTGATGGTCAGACATGGTGGAGAAGGAATGAAATAAGAGGAAATAGCTTGTTTCTCAGGGCTACATCCATCATTAGTGCAGCAGGTGGAGTGAATTGGGGCCCACGGCACCCCAATTATGGGCAGTAGTGTTTGTGGTCAATTCTGTTCTTGTTTGATGCTGCACATTTAGTGTGGATTACAAGCTACAGAAAAGCACCACTGAAATGGTCTCATGATCCCTGCCCCCTGTGATCATCCCTCCCACTCCCCAAATCCTTGCCATATAGGTTTGGAGGGGGGCCCAACTTCAAAACATTTTGTTTAAGGGGGGCTCGGACCAAAATAGTTTGAAGACCTCTGCTTTAGAGGGACTTACAGAGGCAATAAGAACAGAGGGAGAGGACGTGGTTCTAACACCCGCAACTCCCCCACCACAAAACAGTGACTTCCCTCCACTCCCCCCAGACCATTCCACTCCAGTCGGGAGAAGACTATCACAGTTCCTACCTGTCTGGAATTCCATCACCACAGACAGGTGGGTCAGACAAATTATCCAGTATGGTTAGTGCCTGGAACTCACTTCTACCTCCCCCCCCCCAACATACCTCCCAGACAGCGTCCAATGTCCACAGAACATCTCACGCTTCTAAAGCAGGAGGTTCTCTCTCTCTTGCAAAAGCATGCAATAGAACCGGTTTCCCTACATCATCAAGGTACAGGGGTTTACTCCCTTTATTTCCTCATTCCAAAAAAGGACGGCACTCTCAGGCCAATATTGGACCTCAGACCGTTAAACCTGTACATACAATCCGACCACTTCCACATGGTCACTCTCCAACAGGTCCTCCCACTGCTCCAACAAGGGGACTTCCTTGCCACTCTAGATCTCAAGGACTCCTACTTCCACATTCCTATTCACCCTGCTCACAGGAAATACCTACGGTTCGTAGTGGACGGTCAACATTACCAGTTCAAAGTCCTACCATTCGAGGTCACAACAGCACCCAGAGTCTTCACAAAATGTCTCGCAGTGGTAGCAGCCCACTTAAGAAGACAACACATTCATGTGTTTCCTTACCTGGATGACTGGCTCATAAAAGCCAAGTCACGCAACAATTGTGAACAACAAACACACAACACAATACAGCTGCTGCACAACTTAGGTTTCACAATAAACCTCGCCAAGTCTCATCTCCAACCGTCCCACACCCAACAGTATCTAGGTGCAACAATAGATACTTCCAAAGCACTTGCATACCCCAATCCGGCCAGGATAGCCAGTATGCAAGCTCTCATAACAAAATTT
Organism: Calotriton arnoldi; assembly: GCA_963921515.1. Lineage (NCBI taxonomy): Eukaryota > Metazoa > Chordata > Amphibia > Caudata > Salamandridae > Calotriton > Calotriton arnoldi. Next base: position 102,020 of record CAWUFW010008428.1, on the reverse strand, counting down.
CAACCACAACACTCACTACCAGCTCGAGTGTTCATGCAGCTAATAGGGATGATGGCCTCTTGCATCTTAATTGTCCCTTACGCAAGACTCCAAATGCGTCCATTACAAGAATGTCTAGCACAACAGTGGAACCAAGCTCAAGGTCAACTTACGGATCTGGTGTTGGTGGACAGCCGCACATATCGCTCTCTGCAATGGTGGAACACACAAAATCTTTCCAAAGGGTGGCCGTTCTTGGACCCGGTTCCACAAATAGTGCTAACAGCGACGCATCGCTCACCGGTTGGGGAGCTCATCTCTTAAACCATACCATTCAGGGTATGTGGACCCCTCAACAGAAACTCCTCCACATCAATCATCTGGAGTTACTCGCCATATTTCTCGCTCTAAAATCATTTCAGATACACCTCGTAGGCAAAGCTGTCCTCGTCCGGACGGACAACATGACAGCAATGTACTATATACAAAAACAGGGGGGGGGGACGACACTCTGCAGCTTTCACGCCTAGCACAAAGCATATGGAGATGGGCCATTCCTCAAAAAATATACCTCTTATCAGAGCATCTACCTGGGATACACAATCAGATTGCGGATCTGCTCAGTCGTCAACAGCAGATTCACGAATGGGAACTTCATCCGCAAGTTCTTCATCCGTTTTTTCAGATGTGGGGCCACCCAGACATAGATCTGTTTGCCACACATTTAAACACAAAATGCCCAAGCTTCGCCTCCAGGTATCCACACCCATTGTCCAAAGGCAATGCAATATGGATGAACTGGTCAGGCAGATTTGCGTACGCTTTTCCGCCTCTCCCGCTCATTCCATTACTGGTGCGCAAGCTAAAACAACAGTCTCTCACAATGATCCTAGTTGCTCCAACGTGGGCCCGACAACCATGGTTCACAACACTGCTGGAACTCTCAGTAGTTCCATGCCAAAAGTTACACCTTTCCCCAAAGCTTCTCACACAGAACCATGGAGAGATAAGACATCCAGATCCAGTTCAACTGAACCTAGCGATCTGGCTCCTGAAGTCTTAGAGTTTGGTTACCTCAATCTCCCACCAGACTGCACGAACGTCATTAAAGAGGCTAGACGTCCTACCACTAGAGCATGCTATGCAGCTAAATGGAAAAGATTTGTAGTTTACTGCAATAACAACACAATCAATCCACTAGATGCTTCAATTCAAAACATTATTTGTTATCTTCTGCATCTACAAAGATGTAATCTGGCATACACATCCATACGATTACATCTTCCTGCTATAGCAGCTTACCTACAAAACAGACAACACTTGTCATTGTTTAGGGTACCTGCCATCAAAGCATTCATGGAAGGCCTTAAAAGGATAATTCCTCCCAGAGTTCCACCCTCTCCAGTATGGAATCTAAACATTGTCCTTACTAGGCTCATGGGTCCCCCATTTGAACCTTTACATAAATGTGAGTTACAGTTCCTCACATGGAAAGTAGCTTTCCTTGTGGCGATCACATCTCTCAGAAGAGTGAGTGAACTCCAGGCATTAACCATACAAGAACCATTTTTGCAAATACATCACAACAAAGTGGTTCTTAGGACAAACCCTAAATTCTTACCTAAAGTAGTTTCAGCTTTTCACCTTAACCAGTCTGTTGAGCTCTCTGTCTTTTTTCCTCAACCAGACTCAGTAGCAGAATGGGCTCTTCATACGCTTGACATCAAAAGAGCTATTCTTTACTACATTGAAAGGACAAAAACTTTCAGGAAAACTAAACAACTTTTTATAGCTTTCTCACCACCACATAAGGGCAATCCTATATCAAAAGCTGGAATTGCCAAGGTGGATCGTTAAATGCATCCAAATATGCTACCAAAAAGCAAAGCGTACATTATCCATTCCCCCTAGAGCGCATTCCACACGCAAGCTAGGGGCATCCATGGCATTCTTAGGAAACATCCCCATGGCTGACATTTGCAAAGCCGTAACATGGTCTACACCGCACACTTTCACAAAACACTACTGTGTAGATGTGCAGGCAAAACAGCAAGCTAGTGTGGGCCAGGCTGTACTAAGAACACTTTTTCAAACTACTGCAACACATACAGGTAGCCACCGCTAACGGGGTAACTGCTGTATAGTCTATGCACAAGTATACTATCTACAGCTCATATGCCTCGAACGGAAAATGCTACTTACCAGTATGCATCTGTTCTTGGCATGTAGAGCTGTAGATCCGTATACGCCTCCCCGGACACCTATATGTGTTGCAGTACTATCTTACTTAGATACATTACACATGGACATCTTTTTCTTTTTCTAACTAACTCCATCATCACCCTTTATGGCGAAAACAATCTGGAGATGGAGTCGATGCCCATGCGCACTACTAACCAAAGGAGGAGTCACCTATCTTGTGACTACAAAGACTTCTACAATAACAAAGTGCAAACATCCGAGCACAACACCAGATGGCAATCTATGCACAAGTATACAGATCTACAGCTCTACATGCCAAGAACAGATGCATACTGGTAAGTAGCATTTTCCTTTCTTATAAGCGTGCAAGAAGTCGGAAGGATATGTTGGTATCCACTAGACCAGAAAAAAAATACAGGGACACTAGAACCACTGCCCTAAACTGCTGGGGCTCCCAAGCATTGTAAGGCACTATCTCTGTGGGAATTGTGTCTGCCACCTAACAATCACAAGAAAAAGACTATGGATATATGACTGGAAACTATGTGGACTATTTGTAAACACACAAAATGCAATTCTATACAAGTAATTTATATGATAACATGCCACTGGGTTAAGGTACATTGTCATGACCAATAGAAACATAAAAATTCAAATCTGTGAGCATAGAAGCAACACCGATTGCAAGAGAAGCCTCACCAATATGACAGAACATTTCCTGTCCACAGTTCACAACACAAATAAGCTGACGTGGGTGATCACTGAATGACTTAAGAGTGGTGCACGGAATCCAGATAAGATATTATTAGAAAAAGAGCAGTGATTGATTTATCACCTATCCACTCACAAAACTAGACTAAATTATAATATCCCTTGGAACGTGGTTCCAATTTAAAATGAATATACAATGGCAGAGTGGGGTCTCTGATTTTAAAACCCCCAATGTTTACTGATTTTTCCCATGGATTAAAGATCCAATTAATTATATGGTCAAAGAATGGAGGTGTTACACCAGAGAATAGACACAATTTAAACACTGTTAGTCTGTACATCCTTTGCCAAATATCTACAACCCTGTTTTCTCTGTCCTTGAATGAGGAATTTTAACGTTCTTTTTTATGCTTGTTCTGTCTGTACGTTTTTGATCCACACATCATGGAGTGTGGATGAGAAGTATGTTTTTCCTTACAAAAGCAGTAGTGTGTTCCCTATCTTCATGTTTTGATATAATTTATACAGATACTCTGGACGCATCCCCGAACGCTTTGAATCCTGGGCCCTGCACCCCGCTTTAGTTTCAAGTTCGGCAGCCACGCCCACAACGCTAGGAGGTCCAAAATCATATGCACATTACGAGCACCAGAAATCTCGCACAACTATACTCCCGCTCTAGTTGCAGGCTCCAAAGGGATTGGCGTTGTGACGCACGTATTGCACGTCTGACTGACCCGCGTCGCACCAAAAAGACACTTAAGCCCTCACCTGCATGTAACAGTTAACATGCAGACCTTAGATGACACCAACCGGGTCTGTATCGGGTGAGATGACTTGACAAAAGTAAGTCTCTGGGGGTGGGATTTTTTTTTTCCAAATAGATTAAGGTCTCCGTGAGAGACATGTGATTTTAACACAGATTTTATTTCATATACCCCATCGCCAGTGTGTGACTACAGGCTCCGCCCGCCTCTAAGTGTCTATGGTGCTATCAGGCCTCAAAAAATCTACTCGCCCACTCGCAATGTCTAGTCGGATTTTAGCAGGTCAAGCTATTTTTAGAACGTACTAGTCCGTTCTGAACTTAAGCTGGAAAAGGAACAGGTGTTCTGTTCATTCAGAAAGTGAATGAGCAATAAAGATGCCATTAAATCTTGTTTTTATCTTGACACATTTGCAGTCTGTTCAAGGAAAGAGGTCAAATGTCAGTTTGTCTTTTTACTAATTGCTGCTTGGAAAATGGTGTGTATTTTTCTCTCTCACACTACAGTTAGGAGTTTTTGTCAAGTGAGCTGTCTGAAGATATGACTTTTTTTCTAACCCAACATTTAAAGTAAGCCTGTAAGTTGATAGTACACTTATTTTAAAATATATATACGGAATTATGATAGCACATTTTTTTGTAAATAAGAAGTGCGATGCAAACAGAGTGAAATAGGAGCAAAACAATTCAGAACACTTTACTTGGTGATGTGCAAATGAAACATATGCAGAAATTTGTTTGTACACTATATAATTTTAGCAGTAAAACCACGTCAGTAGGACATTTTGTGGCCACTTCAATGTAAAAGCTGCTGATTGCAAATGACAGTATGCTACTACTTCATGCTTTAGTTATGCATTTATTAAAAGTTATAGTTTTTAAACATGATTTGAGGAACATTCGAGCCCCTGCCCTGATGACAATGCTGTTAAAGAACTAAGAGGCAAGTTAGCGGTCATGTTTATCCTATATGTGGCTAGATTTATATTATATTTGAAGCAAAAGTTTGGTCTATTAAATCAAACAAAAACGTTTTTTTGTACAGCAGACATGCTGTGCTCCCATATTTGAAGGTACTCTCATATGTGATAATGAAGAAAATGGCAGCTCATTGAATTAAAATATTTGCCCAAGATCACATCATTTGAAACCAGTTTATGGGTCAAGAGCATTCCAACTTGGTCGAGTAGATTATTTAAGTCACTAGACCTGCAGGTCTAGTAACAATTTTATGATTTTTAGAGGCCTGGCTATGGACAATACCTTTTAATGTAGGTCAATTGGCCCCGTTTTTCTAAGTTTAGTTGAATGAAATGCATGTACTACACAGCTAATAATACATTTTAAGGTCACAGGGAAATTGTAATATCCCCCTTATTTGAATCACGTGGTAGTAGACTGCATGAATTATGTGCAGTTATTACCGATGAAACTTTACACCTCATGTGTATGTCTACCAATGAATACTTTTATTACATGTATAACTATGTCCTTTTACCTTGGTCATTACAGATGAACTCACAGGGCAAAATCCTGTGTTAAATGTAACCAAGATCTTAAGCTACAGCATAATTTAATAAGAGCACAATCAATAGTACGCATGTCAGGGATGTGGAATTCCTATAGCGAGACACCCAGGACATATTGTTTGCGTTCAAGAACAACAAGTTTTCATGTTTATTTTGTCCTTGGGGCAAGTAGGCCCAACCCCCTGCAGCACAGACCCTTTGGCTGCCAGATTACAGTACCGCCTTATGAATCAGGGAATGGATTGTCTGCAGTTAAGGCCATATTTATGTCTATAAGTTTGAACTTGTATTTATGGTTAGTTAATACAAAGACTTTATTATTAGGGTGACCACTCTAGGGAAATGTTCTAAGTTCAGAGTGCAGTACTGACAGTGGTTCCAATATATAAAGGTGTACACAAGCTTGCAAAGTTTAACAATTTGAGGCTACGTATAATGCTTCCAGGATGCTCTCTGATTAGATGCAAATATGTGCAAAAGCTTGAAATCAAGACTGATAATTCTCTGCTTTCAAAATAAAATGTTCATTAAAAAATGCAACTAGGAATTCTGGGCCAGATGTACGACTGTGGAAATAGCGCCTTGCAAATTGCGAGTTCTTTGCGACTCGCAATTTGCAAGGTGCTAATTCCAATGTACAACAGTGTTTCACACTGTTAGCGATTCCCAATGGGGTCGCAAATAGAGAGGCTCATGAATATTAATGAGCCTCTCGCAATTTGAGACCCCATTGGGAATGGCAGGCCCTCCCAGGTATGGTGGCCTGCTGGGCTCAGCAGACCACCATGTCTGGGACTGCTTTTAAATAAAGCAGTTTTATTTTTTTAAATGCAGCCCGTTTTCCTTAAAGGGAAACGGGATGCATTTAAAAAAGAAAAAAATTAAACGTTTTCGTTTCATTTTTTAAGGGCAGGTAGTGGTCCCTGGGACCACTGCCTGCCCTTAAAAAATATTTCCCCCTGCATTTGCAAAGGAGAAGGGGTCCCCTGGGGACCCCTTCCCTCTTGTGACCCCATTACCACCCTCTTGAAGAGGGTGGTAATTTGCAAGTGTTTTGCGCCCGCAATTGAGGACTCAAAACATTCTTACATAGGGTTGCGCTCGCTATTAGGAAGGGAACGCCCCTTCCTAATAGCGAGTCGCAAAACCTATTTTGCAAGTCGCAAAAAACAGCGACTCGCAAAATAGGATTTGCACATTCCCCATGCTGTTTTTGCATGGCCCAAAACGTTTTGCTAAACTACTGAGTAATTTTAGGTACCATTTCTTTGAAGCATCATTTAGTAAAATGTGTTGATGCAGGCTATTAGTTCCCCAAAATATTCACAATGGAAAATCAGTGTAACCAGTTTTAACAAAATTATATGAAACATAAAAATAACTAAGCATTGGCAAAGCCAATAGGTATGACATTGGTGGTTAGCCTTTTGTTTTTGTAAATGTGTGTCTTGTTTTGACATGGTTTTGGTAAAACTTTGTTGCTGTGGGAGTTGCCGAGCCCTCATCATTACAACAAACATTGGCAAAAGAAAAAATATTTTTGGTCTTAAAAAACCCACATTGCCACAGTAGTCAGTTCCTGGCACTGAACAAAACTACTTTGCGTTCAGATATGCTTCTTGTGAAACAGCAGAATGCGGACACTCACAGTGAAGCCAGCCGGTAGATAGAGAGAAAAAGAGATAGAATTTTAATAAAAACAAAAGGTCTTGGTTAACGCCAGACCTTTTTAGAGGGTCAATTCTTAAAGAAAGTCACAAAAGTGCACCCCTGGCATAATTCCTTGCATTAGTGCAGATGTACAGTTTTCATGAATCCACAAGAATTTACAGAAGTAGATCAGGAAATCGCACTCCTAGAAAATATTTGCGAACTGCATTTTAGCACGAGCAAATATCCATGTGTAGATTTGCTCATGCGGAAATCTGTTGAGCGGTAACAAGTTCACACTCCCACTAACCACTCTTCTCCCCAACTTTGGAAGAAGTTTTACTTCTGCCCTTGTAAGGAGTAAATTTCAGACCTTTCTCTGTATGGGGAAATATTAGAGACGAGTTGATGAAAACCCATAAAACATGCAAGTTAGTAGGTTTGCACAGACTCAAAAGGGCATTCCAACCATGGGGAACTATTGCTTACCGCTACCTCCATCCCCAGTATGTAGATCTGCATAAAGATGGCAAAATAAGGGAATTGCTAGTATTCAAACCCTACTATGGTCTGAGTTCAAGCATAATCAGAGAGGCTAGTATCAGAGCACGTATATAATGAGATTGCTGCCATAATTTGTCTTTGCATTACATGGCACCAAAAGGACAAGAGGATTTTGTTACAGGACAAGTAGCTTTATGAAGCAACATGTCCGATGGACAAGTAGATATTTTATTAAATTCCACACCCCTGGCATGCGTACACTAGTGTTTGATAAGCACAATATAAAAGTGATCTTTTGGTCCTCAAGAAAGCCATTTGACCCCTGGTGGCATATATCAACATTACTTAAACATATAGACCGAGATGTGAGAGACCATAAAAGTCTCAGCTCACATCTAATGTTTTTTAACCTTACCCAACATTCCCATAATTAAATATGCCTTTTTGGTGGCATTTCCTTGAGGTGATTGTAATAATCTTGATTCCTGAAAAAAAACCTACTCCACTGTAACACAGGCGTCGTAACACACCCAGATGAAGTAGGCGTCTCTAGTGAAGACCCCATGATGAAGCATGCCACTAATAGATGTTAGTGAGTGAGGGTTCTTTAAAAACTAATTAGGATTTACCATTGTACTGATTAGGGGTTATTTAGGACACAGGTAGAAGGCTCTCTCTTGTTGTTTGGTTATTCCAAGCCTAACTTTCCTCAAGCTTGCTTTGCCCCCAAGCTTTTGATACCGCACCTGCATTAGCTCACTCAGTTAATCCATTCCTTAGTTTCGGAGTTCCCAAATCCTGTGAACTCCCACACTCTCTCTCCTTCTCTATTCTGGACCTCACTTCGCTTTGAAGTCAATTGAGCTTCCTCTCATTCCATGTTACACAACGATCATAACAACAAGAAAAGCCTGACAGCTATATCCCTGTCCCTTAGGGGGCTAAAGTTTCCTTCTCAGGTACCTCATACCTAAACTTTCTTCCCACACCTGACCCCAAGCACAATAGGCTTGATTAATAACATGTGTCCAACACCTAATCTTGCCTCCTGTCCTACCTTTGTAAATACTCAAACCTGTCAAGTCACCCACAATAAACAGGTGTCATCTGCATTCCGGGTTAATCACCTGCGAAATTAGGCTCTTATCCGCAGGTGCCTAATGAGGTCTTGCTTTCTAGAGGATTTTGGAAGCACTAATAACCCCAGTCAAATTCAATGACTTGAGAAGATCAATTATTCTAAAGAGGCAGAACAGTGTGTGGGGGAGGGGGGGGGCGCAAGGGTGATTAATGCCTCATCAGTTACTATCCAATTTGCAGGCTTCTTCTGTACTCTTTCAGGTCAACCCGGTGGGCTGTGCTCACATCACCAGTGATAGCAAGAAGCACCTGTGACATGATCATGTTGTGTCAGCTGAAGGTGGGCAAGACACTGAAAGCTCGAGCCTGAAGCCTAGCTCCGCGCGAGGTCCTCATGTAAACTCGAAACCAGAACAAGCCAAGCTTTCAAGTAGCTTTTGCCTGCCAAGATATCTTTATCCAGTATTGCCTTACAGCCAGTGCGGACGACTTTGGAACTGGAGAATCAGGTTCGAGTCTCAGCACTGGCTAAACATCCTGTGATTCTGATCAAATATACTAATTTCCCATACCTACAATGACCGTGATTTTGTATAATGTAACTGGTGCTCTTGTACGTTTTGTTTGTTGTATTATTTACATAACAAACATTTTCAGGGCTCGGCTCATGCGCAGGCTCCAAGTACTGAGATAGACCCTTGGCTCGGCTCTCCCAGCTAATTTGTTGGCTTGACCACTTCTAGTGTCAGCTATCGCTGTACGGTACAGAGAAGAAAGAATTACCTCGGTGCCCACTCCTTCAGGCTCCTGTCTACTGCGCAGGAGAGCAGCAGTGCCGGTTTACAATCCACTAGGCTGAAGAAGTGGCTCCTGAGAAAGTACTCGTCAGGTAGCTTTAGACGGAAAATAGGCCGATATTAAACACCCGCTTTAAAATTGAGTTCTCTTAAGTTACAAATGAACTCAGTTGGTACCTGACGCACAAGGTGAAAGGGCAAGTGGTCCAGGAACACATAATTTGGTTGAATAGACATCAGGAATTTAAACCAGGTGTCCTGACATAGAGGTCTGCAATACAGCTACTTGGCTTCTCATGTTCTTCCAGGGACCTATCATTAGTGCACCAGATGCATTGCCACCGGTGCCCAAATGTCAGTGCCCCATAGTACCCAAGTATCTCTATATTTTACTAACCAAGCAGAAGGCTGGGGTGCTTGTCCTTGCTTGAAATAGGGCCCATGACATCTACAAGGCCATTTCTCTCTCCACTTTCCTTTCCCTGTAAAATACACACCTCAAGGCGTGGTGTATTGGTAGTAAAGAAGTAATCAGTCACTCTATGGGCATTGGCACCCTTATGTAGCGAACACTACCGTGTACATTTCTGACTAATGTTTTTAGTTGATCATACTCTTAAATGAACCGAATTCCGGAGTTTCCCCACAAGAAACAACTCCTTTGTACCACTACCCGCTGGGCTACCGAAAGCGTCTCCAGCACCGCTCACCTTAATGTGCTGAAAAGTTTAAATGTATGGATTATGCCATCTTCATGCCTTTTCCACCAGTCCCCTTCCCTTGTCCCTTAAGCTCTTAACCACAGACAATGCATGGACGAGGAACTTCTACTATCCGATCTAACAAATCTCCTAAACCTCCATCCAAAAGCTTCTTCTTAGTGACACCTCAAGCCACCCTCGCGGTCTCATAACATACCTTCAGCTTCCCCAAACTCTCCCCGCATTCCCGCAGGTCGGGGCTCTGGCGGCTCCACTCAGCCCGCAACCGCTCATACATGAGCCCAGCCTGCTGCAGACCAACATTGCCTTCCCCGCCGTTAACAGCCATGGAGCCGGCATACAATGAATCGGCAAAGCACTGACGGCGACTGGGGCGCGACACTTTGCGACTGTGGTCGTTTTACGGCTACACGGAAGACAAGAGCAAACAGCCAACGCCGTGACGTCACAGTCACCCGGGTGGCATGCGAAGCGCTGCGCACGGAAATCAACTAGTCTGTGGTCGTGAAATATACGAGTCGCGAAGTGGAGCTGTTTCTACGTGTTGTCAACAATTCCTTGTGAGGGCCGTAGCCGAGGATTGTGCAGATCTTTCCTTATTTCACTTAGAATGGCGAAGGTTTTATTTTAGCTGTTCTCTGTCTGAAATTGCCTGTGGTTACATAGAAGATGCCAGAGCTGCCGACTTTGACGTTATGGAACCAGGTTCGAGCCTAGCGGTTTTTTTTAATGCAAATTTATATAGCGCGAACTCGACCCGAAGGTATTAGAGCGCTTTACATGAGCACCGGTTACGTTACACAAGGACACATTCATTTTTTAGGTCGAGCCTAGCGCAGGGGAGGCTTCTTGTGAGCACTCCAAAACTTCCCATGTGGGTCTAGCAACTCCCACACATTTTATTAGCCTTTGCGTGTGGCTTTCAATAATGAAAGCACGCAAATGGCCAAAGGCGGGCGCATGTCCCACCTCTTTGTTTACTGGTCACTCCCACAGCGTTTTGCTTCCGGGAGCGAGCAGCGGCGCGCAGGGTGGTATCTGCATTCCTTGCAGTGCGCGCGCATCACTCGCAGTCTTCTTGTCTTTCCCGCGGGAGCAGGGGCGCGCAGGGCAGCAGATGCATTCCTGTGCCCGCCCCCACCACTCCTGTTGAGCTGCTTGCTTTATTAACTTGCCTCCCAAAGCGACTTAAGATACTTAACATACCGCGCTCCTTCATGTGAGACTGCACTGAGAGCGTGTCCGGCTGACGGCACTTTCATTTTTAACTTGTGCTTCCTTGTTGTTCCACATGGCAGGAACAAACCTGTGCTACATGGGGAGGGTAGTGGCAGGAACGAAAGCATTAAAATGCACTGTTTCAAACCTCAGCGGTTCAGTGGAGGTTTGTGCCCTCCTTGCTGCAAGCTGCAACCGAAAATCCGCCACTCAATACTTTACAACCAAATTCTCTTTAATTTGCTGGGCAACGGCATCAAATGTATCTGCCTATGTCGCGCACAGTTCGAAAGGTGATCTGGCGGGGGCTTAGCAGTGCAAATACCCAACCTAACATACATCTAACCTCCCCCTGCACTTTTCCTCCCAACGTGAATTACCTCGGTGAGGCATGTTAGCGCACAGGCTCCTTGGACTTCTGAGGTCACTTCCGGGGTGTGGTGGGCAGCGGCAGGGCGAGTCTATCTATAATTGAGCTGACCGGGCTTCCTCTTCTTTGGTATGTTGGCTGGTTTGTTTCGTTCTCTGAAATCTGCTGGGCAACGGAGTCAAATGAGGTGCTCACGCCCCAAGCAGTTCCGACTTCGACAGCAGCAAATGTGATTTAGGACAGAGGGGACACACAAGCAGCCAGCTCATTGTTTTAGCTCTTGCTGTTTTACCACTGTTTAACGAAAACAGCTTTACTCTTTATGAGACTCCGCGCAGCAAATAAAATATTGGTTTATATGACATTTCTCAGGTTCAGTAATTTTTTTTCTTCTCATAACTGCCAGCTTAGGTTACTTTATCCCCGCAACGAACAACATATTCAAATTTCCGCTGAGTATAACAGAGCTGTTAATTTAATTTTTCTCCTCTAACACGGGGAAGATGCGTGTCTGGTTGCGTTTAGCCTTATTAACTGTGAGTTGAAGGATCACTGAGTCAGTACATTAAATGGCTGCTATGGAATCGCATGCAGGCATATGCAACCATACAGATGAAAGCTACTGAAAGGAAATAAATAACTCGATCCTCGTCTTTGCTGGGTTCGTTAAGCGCAACCGTACTGTAATGTTGAATTTGCCTAGCGTAGTACATTGATTTAGCCCACTCAAGAAAGCTAACTGCGCAGCTTAAAGCATATAGCATTCATGACTCATGAGCTCAGAATAGTATATTACCTAGTTCTAAAAAACAGCTGTTGAGACGTGTACCTATCGGGCTCTGCATATTTGTCCTCCCCATCAGGGTGAAAAAAATTCTTAACTCTGCAGCAGTGCCACCCTTCACTGTCTTTGATGTATCTTCAAAGAGAATCGTTTTAGTTCTTTCACAGTCTCATCATTTCAGAACTGAAGCATTTTCATTATTATATCCAACAAAGCCATAGTTGTTGCTTATTTATCTTATGCAACTAACAACCATTGACAAAGCCAATAGTGCTGGCTTGTTGTAGGTGTAATCTTACTTGTTGCAGTATATATCTGGATGCAACGACAGTAGCAGCAAAAAAACAGTCAGGCGGCACACTATGCTAAGCACAGGTTTTTAGCTTACATGTTCTCAAGCCACGACCTTAATTACATCGGCCACGCCCCTTTTAGAGACCCCCCCCAGTTTTTTCATCCCACTTAAAGCCCTGGTTAAAACATCAACAGTATGGCAGAATTTTAAGCACCAATATTCCTGCTCATGTAGGATTGAGTTTCTTGGCCACTCCAGAAACACATCCCTGGTATCCCACTCTGTAAGCAGTGAGAGATTTACCCCATTGTGGTCAGGAGCAACTATGACATATGAGAGATAAAGGGGAGGGAACACCCTCAATGTTGATGGGGTGTAGCAAAATGGGCTTCTCCAAGATAAAAAGTATTTTCACTTGGCAGAAACAAACGAAAATGTAAATTGGTGGTAACGTGCTTGAGCCTGACACTCCTATGTGCAGCAGTAGAATTGCTACATTTGCACATGTAGAAATTGTTAGGGATTTGAGTATTCCTGGAAATACATAATGGTTGCTGATTTTCTAGACCCATGCACAAATTATTTTAGACATCTAAACAAGTCGGAAATGTGTTCCAAACGCAGGAATAATCCGACAGGAGCAAAATTCGACATTTTCAGTTGCTTCTTTGTGTGTAACTCCACCCCCTCCCGTTGTCTGCATTTCCTTTCCTCTATCAGCCGTCCCACACCGTGTCTCTGATCGCTATTTCTGCAGAGCGGCAGAGCACCCAGGATAATGTGCAGCATGACTAACCACTTATACGGTCCCAAAGGCGAGACCTATTGGCTATGCCAATGCTTGTTTTGGTAGGCACTGGGAGATTAAGTGATTTGCCCAGAATCACTGGATGTGGACGCGACCCCGAGGCTCGAACCTTGGTTTCCCAACTCCAAAGTCGGCAATCTAGCCGTCAGACAACATCCTCTCCCGGGATTGCGTTGGCTCCACAGCCCGTGATTCAGGCCAAAATCACTCCCCGTGCCTACCCCCCCCCCCCCACAAAAAAAATCAATGTGTCCTTGTGTTACATAGTTTGTGCTCATGTAAAGCGCTCCAATACCTTCGGGTCAAGTTCATGCTATGTAAAACCGCAAAAAAAGTCAACAGAAAAAACATATTACCCCAATGTTTTTCCCAAATCTCCCACTTTCCTGCTCTAAAATTTTGACATGTATGCTTTTGTACAGCACTTAACATGTTGTAAGTAATGCATTTTATTTCCTAATTTATGGTACACAATTTGCAATGTTCAGAAGTACGGAATGCCAAATGGGCAGTGCCAGTATTTAAAACCAATACTCTGCCATTTAACGCATTCTTCAATAATTGCTGAACTAGCATGCTCAAGTTCGCATTTGCTCGCATTGTTCCGCTGGTGAAAGCAAATTTGTTCACTTCCCGATTCTATTTCAGAACCGGAGGCTCCGCTTATGCTTCTCTTTCTTTTACTGTAAAACACAGCACCCAATGAATTTTTTTTTAACGTTAATATAAACGACATTTCCCGTGATACCCTGCTCACAACCACCAATCATGCTCCAGCAGTCCATGTAAGAGTAGCTGCCACCATCTCAAGAGCCTTCTTTCTTTGCTTCTTGCAGCCGAGATAAGTGACTCTCTACTATTGTTCTTATGGCTTAATGTGTATTCATTATTGTTGTCATTTAGGATATAATGTATAGTTTGTGATTGTTACTTCTTAGAGGCATATTGTTACGCTCCTTCGCTGCCCCATCTGCATCGCGAGAAAACACGCTACTATTAATTGCCCCGTCCTGTATTCTGGGACCGGGTAATAATTATCCCTGGTCGCGCTCTTCGAGTGGGCCGTCCCACGGACTGTCACCCTTGTTTCATTATTACTGTATCAGCGCCTTCCCTAATCGGGCCCGACTACGTCTCGCTGAGCCGTGGGACGCGCGTAGCCCATTTGGGCTGCATGTTCAGGCTTGTTTGGAGTATGTGTCGTCCCTTTTCTATTTTTAGCCCTCCTTGCTGTAGCATTCTTTTAACGCTCGGCTTCCCGCCACTCTGCTAATGAATCCTCGCAGCATGGAGGTGACGCCGGCTCCAGCTGAAACAACTCGATCTGTCCTCGTGGGTGGTGTGCACGCTCAAAGAACCATTAGGATCTGGTCGCCCTGCATACCCTGGGGCAGTGATAATACTGATTACAGCTTTGCTGAGGAGCCGTGACTTTTTTCTTGTTGGCGCACATGGGGTTGGCCTCCCCTTGAATGATCCCTTGGGATAGACTTGACACAGTGTGAAGTACTCAGTATTATTTTATTTAATAACGGAAAATTTGAGGAGGAAGAATACGAGTCCTACTATTAGGATCATCCACAGGGTTCCTATTTGCAAGCCAATTTGTTTGACGCTCTGGATGCCTCTGTCCAGCAGTCCGTCAGTAGCTCATTTGAGACTGCTGTTCCTATCACAGTTAACCCGGCTCTAGCAGCTGCTTTTAAGCCCATTACCGCTCAACTAGAGAGCTTTGCTAAACAACATGGTTTTCATAATCCTGTGGCTCCAGATCCTAAGGTCGGTTCTTCAGATGTGCCCCTTTAAAGCAAAAGTCAAGTCATCTGAGTGGCCTCATGCTGATGCTTTGGCCAGTCTTCCACAGGGTCCCCTGAGTGATCTGGCTAGTTGGCCCCCTCGCCCTCCACAAGTGCACAATCTAAGCGCATGGATGATAAACAGACTCTACGCATACAGATGCCACCCAATCAGATCACAATAATCTCCCAAACGCAAAAAGGCAAAAAAGTCTGCCTCAGCCAAGCCACGTACCTCTGCTGTAACTCCCTCAAATCCCTTTACTTTTAACCCCAAGATATTGTTCACCCAAGATCGTCTGATTGGGCTCCCGCTCCGGCGGTATCTTATTATCTCCATAAAAATTTGCGGAAGGGGTTTGGCAAGGAAGTTCATAACCGTCTTCGGGCAGAATGCTTCAGGCCTGATATCCCGACAAGGTTGCTGAGACCCCTGAGATCAATCCTAGCATGTTGACTTTTCTGAGAAATTTGCCAAAGACCCAAAAAAAGGGCATTGACCGCACCTGGTGCAGATGTCAAGACAAGATGCTGGACCTTGCAGGACCCCTAGCGAAGATTCTAGAAGTGGCCTTCGTGGCCAAAGAAACTGGCTCTCCTGTTGATCCCAATATATTGGCTGGCTGAACCCAGCGAGCTATATGCTTGTTGGGGAACGCAAAATGTGCTGTGTCACCTGAAAGACGCAAGTCCCTCCTCATGCGCACGGATTCAAATCTGACTGAGCTTGCTTCGGCTGAAGCAGGCCCCTTGGCTGAGGGTCACCTCTTTGGTGATACATTTGTAAAAGAAGTTTCCAAATACATCAGTACCTTCACATCACTGGATAAAGCACAATCAAATATCAAGAGGGTATTTCAAGCTGGCCTTTTTAATAGGGCTGGGCGAGGCAGGGGCCACTCGCCAGGCTGTTACTATTAGCAAGGCCCTCCCAGAGGTGCCTACGGTCGTGGTACAGGAGACTGGTAAGACTCCACTAGGGGAGGCACATTCTTTCCAACCAGACTACGGTTCTCCTGACAACGCTTCAACAGAGGCGGCCCCAGAGCTGGATTCCAAACCCAAAATTCTACAGGTAAGAATTCTCGGTGCCTCCTTAATACCATTGAGGGGTCATGTTCAATTCTCTCTTCACAACTGAAGGGATGCATGGGTGTTGCAAACCGTTCAGCGTTTTCACCTAGAGTTTTATCAAGCTCGTCGACAAATGTCCCTCCCTCAACAGTTACATTTTTCCCTACAAGAGTCTGCTTTTAACGACGCTGAAATAGGAGACCTGCTGCAGAAGAATGTCGTGGTTTATTGCGACAACAGCACCTCAGGCTTCTGCAACAATGTCTTTTTGGTACAGAAGTGAGGAGGTGGACACAGGTTGGTTGGGTGGTTCTGAATTTGCAAGATTTCAACTATTACATCACTTACAGACACTTCAATATGGAGGGCATCCATCTTTTAGCAGATCTGTTGCAAAAGGGAGATTGGATGGTTCGTCTGGACCTCAAGGATGCATATCTGGCCATTCGCATCTTCCCTCCTCACCGGCGATTTCTTAAATTGCGGTGGAGGGACAGGTGGCTGGAATATTTGGTCCTTCCTTTTGGGCTTTCTTCTGCGCCATGGTGTTTCACCAAGGTGATGAAGCCAGTGATGGCCCATCTCAGAGAACAAGGAATCTGCATGATAGTTTACTTGGACGACATTCTCCTCATGGCTTAGTCCCAAACATTGGCCACCCTTCACTTGCAGATGACAACTTCTCTTTTGCAGGATTTGGGGTTTGTCATAAATGGAACCAAGTCAGTTCCCTGCCCCTCTCAGACGATAGACTTTCTGGGGTTTGTGATCGATTCTCAGTTGGCACAGCTGAAGCTCCCCAAAACCAAATTGCGAGACATGAAAAAGGAACTGAAATCCGTCCTTTCCCGCCAGGTAGTTTCTCTGCAAGCGATCGCTCGCCTGGTCAGTCTGCTGGCTTCCTCAATCCAGGCCATTTTCCCGGGTCCCCTTCATTACAGGGCACTTCAGAGATTGGAAATTCAACACCTACAGAAGGGCTTGTCTTACACGACCCAGATTCGCCTGACAGAGGAAGTGAGAGAAGAACTCCATTGGTGGTTGGGACACGTGGATGCCTGGAACGGCAGAACCATCTTCGGGTCCCAACAGAGGTAATAATAGAGTCGGATGCCAGCCATTGGGGCTGGGGAGCACATTGTGGAGACATCACTGGCGGCAGGTGGTCCCTCCAAGAATTATTCCTTCTTACCAACTGCTTGGAACTGTTGGCAGGGTCCTTTGCAATCAGAACTCTCTCCCCCAAGAAACTATCTTGTTGCATCCTTCTCAGGATGGACAATGTATCTGCAGTGAGGGGCATCAACGAATTGGGGGTACGAGGTTGTCCCTGTTAGTGGGTATAGCCAAGGACTTTTGGCATTATTGCCTGAGTCACCAAATATCGGTGAGGCGGATTGGAAGTAGGCGGAGCGGTACCATAATAAAGAGGTAAGCGCGCTGAGCGCTAATACTGTCCCGCGATCGGGAAAAACACCTGTTCCCCCCCTGCCAGGCACACTGCGGCGTGAGCGAGCACCTCCCGATAGGAATGTTGCGGCTCAGCGGGGAACAGCGCGCGCGACTCGCGCTATCAAGGGGATACAATCAACCCGCAATGCAGGCAAACCCAAAACCACATATATCAAGCGCGATAATGCGCGTTAACAACCTTAAGCGGCGCGAGCCTGTAAATTTGCATCTTATTGTAACAAGCGTATAGTGCACTTATCTGACTGCGTGAGCAGCAAAGAAAGAGGACGAGTTCCGGTGATGGTGGCTCTTATGGGGCTTTACAGGATGTGATGTGTACCATGGGCATCATGGGAAATGTAGTTTTTTACATGCATACAAGTTTTTCATTGGCTGCTGTGAGTGGCAATAAATAGAAAGAGAAGCATAATACGAAGCCTCCGGTCCTGTAATAGAATTCCAGGTATCTGACAGATTACAGCGATTGGCAGCTCCATCCACGTCTGTTTCAGTGGATACAATCGATTTGGAGTCCTTGCATGATAGATCTTTTCGCCTTCAGGCTGAACTGTCAGTTACAGACCTTCTTCAGCTGGAGGCTGGACCCATTCGCGAAGGCGACGGATGCCTTTTCTCAGGGTTGGTCAGTGCTGCTGAATTATGCCTTTCCCCCATTTGCACTGATACCCAGGGTGGCGACTCAGATGACCGGCCAAATCACAGAAGTTTTACTTGTCACCCCTCTTTGGAAGGCACAGCCTTGGTTTCCGATTCTTTTGGAGATGACGTGCAATTGCCCTCTCCTTCTGCCTTGGTCTCAGACGATGCTCCAGGGCCCTCTCAGTGAACTGCACCGTTGGTAACATCAGGGCAGTTTTCCCCGATGGTCTGGAGGCTTTCTGGCAACAGTGGAATCTGACAGGTATTTCGGAGGCAGCTTCAGAGTTCATCAAACGAGCCTGGGCCCCCTCCACTAGGAAGAGATACTCTTCAACATGGCGATGCTGGTTGGGTTGGTGCCTGGAAGGGCACATAGATCCCATTGTAGCAGAATTACTCCACATTGTAAACTTTCTGTCTCAGAAAGCTTCAGGTGGTTTGTCTTACAGATCTGTGAATAATTTTAACTCTGCTATTTCAGCAGGGCATACACAGGTTGATGGTAAGCCGGTAGCAATGCTCCCTGTCATTTGTAAACTTCTTAAAGGTATCAGGGTGGCTAACCCTCGTAAAACTAAGTATTCTTTCCTTTGGGATGTATCTTTGGTTCTGGCTCTTCTTGATGGATGGCCACATAATGCTCATCTATCTAGAAAGCAGTTGTTAGCTAAATTGGCTATGCTCTTATGCTTGTCCGCTTGTAGAAGAGCTTCAGATGTGCGGGTTCTGGATTTAACAGGTAGAGTATTTACTCTGGAAGGGGTTTCCTTTACCATTACTGGCAGAGCAAAAACGTTTTCACACTGTATTGAGTATAATGCATTTCCTAATAATGACGTGTGTGGTTCGCTGCTTGAAAGCTTTTGAAGAATGTACTCGTGCTTTACGACCTGATGGTTTTACACAATTGCTGATGGCTTTGCAGAAGCCGTTTTAACCGGTATCATCTGGCAGGATTGCTAGATGGCACTAAAGTCTTTGGGGCTCATTCTGTTCAGGAGGCTATAGCCTCTAAATCTTTTATGCTGGGTTCCACCATTCAGGATATCATGAGATCAGCTGACTGGTCATCTGAGACTACTTTTAAATAGTTTTATTATAAACCAGTGGGCGATATTAATTCTAGGTTTTCGATGAGCGCTAAACTAGCATAATCGGAGCCTCCAGACCTGAAATAGAATAAAAAATGTGCTAGCATTCACACCAAGAATTTTCAATTCTATTAAGGATACAGATGCGAGGATTATCCCGCCCAGTATTATCAGTCATTAATTGATTGTCATGATTTCATTGTTCTTCTTTTGATGTTTACCCACCTGTATCTAGTTTGTGTTATATGGATATTACAGGTCTTTTTTTTTTTCCAGGTTTGGATCAGAAATCAGAGTGATCCTGTGTAGGAAGCTGGCTTTGTATATACTATACCAAAGTAAGGTATAATGTGCACAGAGTCCAGTGGATCCCCAGAGGTTTATAGAGGCTCAAGTAGATGATACTAAAAGCTCTATTTGTGGTAGTGTGGTCGAGCAGTTAGGCTTATCAAGGGCTGTGTTAAGTATTTGTTGTACACACAGGCAAAAAACGGTTACACACACTCAAAGACTGAATCCAAGACCAATTGTTTTTGTATAAAAAGTTATTACTTTATTTTATTTTAGAACCAAGAGGAACTCAGTTGCAGGTAAGTAACATTTTAAGAATAGCAATAATACTTTTCAAGATGCAGTAGGAATTGTTTTGCAAGGCAGTAAGAATGCTTTACAGTAGTAGGAACACTTTAGTATTGTCAATTAGAAACATTAGAACTTAGCAATTGTAAAAGTTAGACTTTTGAATGTAATAGGAGAAATGCAATGCCATAATATGGGAGGAAAACAGTCATATGCATTAGCAGGTAAGTACTAAACTTACTCTTCCAGTCTTGAGGGGATAGACCAACACTGGGCAAGGTTCAGTTTAAGGTGGGTGCTGCACCACCAGTGGCAATAAGGCAGCTGGGTGCATAGTTCACTGGGCCCAGTGTTAGTCAATAGAGACCGGGGGCACCCACAATAGGTGTTGTTTGCAGATAGGTACTCGTGGTTTCAGGGCACAGGCCCCTGGGGTTAAGGTGAGCACAGGGAGGGCCACAAGGCAGCACCAAAGCTACAACACCAGTGGCCAGGGGCGGCAGGGTGCAAATCAGCGCTGGGCCCCCAATGCCCTTCAATGGGGAATCTCGGTCGCACAAAGAGGCTACAGGCTCGGACCAGGAGGCTGGATGAAGGTGTCCACTGGCTGGACTGGTAAGTTGGGATGTCGAGGGAGGTCTGGGCACCGTTGGTTGGGCTCCCCAAGGCCAGGGGGCTGAGAATGCAGGGGTACCTTTTGGTGTCAGATTTTCTTTGCCGGAGCCGGTCGCGATCAGGGGGACCCTTCTTGTAGAGGCTGCAGGTGACTTAGTGGGGTCCAGGAGAGGTCAGCCACCAATGGAGTTGAGGTCAGGATCGCTGAGGAGATGGCACTGGACAGGTAAGCCACTCAGACTTGGGCTGTGGGCATCGGGTGCAGAGTGGGCAGGGGTCGCGGATCCACCTGGATCCGGAGTCCTTGACGTTAGAGTTTTCTGGACAGGGCCACTGTCCTCAGGAGATCTGGTCTTAGTTGAAAGGTGGAAGTCTTCCTGGGGTTCTTGGAAGTCACTGGCCACAGGACAGGCGTTGTCTTTGAGCAGGAGAAAGGCCTGTAGGGCTGGGGCCAAATCAGTAGTCGTCTTCCAGGCTGCTGCACAGCATCTTCTTCTTTCGTCCTTTTCTTCTTAGGTCACAGGAATCTGAGGATTAAGGTTCAGGGGTGCCCCTAAATACTGAATTTATGGCTGTTACAGGTAGTGGCAGCTGCTTTAGGGTGACTGCGCCCTTTGTATGTTCCCCTCCCTTTGGGGAGGGGGCACCCCCTATCTTGATTGGGTAGAATCCTTCCATTCAAGATGGAGGATTTCCTAAGGAGGGGTGCATCTCGGTCTAGGGCACCTTAGGGGTGGTCCTGGCAGAGAGGGAACACACCTCTCCTGACTACTAATTTTCCCACCAACCTTACCACCAAAAGTGGGGCTTGGTCAGGGGGGCAGGCATCTCCTTTAGCTGGAGAGGCCCTGGCCAGCTTAACAAAAGGCAGGAAGCCTTTGAGACTCACCGCCCTGAAGGCTTTTCCTGCTTGCGGGTAGGTGAGAAGCACCTCCACTGCAAGCAGTCTTTGTTCCTGTCCCACAAGAGCACAAGGGCTCCCACCTCAGGGGGTCAGAAACATGTCTGTGTGTGGCCGTCTGGTGCAGACCAGTCAGGTGCACACTAGAGTGTTGGTCATTTTTCAGGGGGCATCTCTAAGATGCCCTCTGAGTGCATTTTGTAATAAATCCAACACCGGCATCAGTGTGGCTTTATTATGCTGAGGAGGTTGATACCAAACAATGAGAACTCCCAGCTCATGTACTCAATATGGCTCCAATGCACTTACTATGTCTCTGAATGGGCACAGACACTGTAGGGGCATATTGCTCATGCAGCTACGACCTCACCGGTGGCATAAGGCACCCTGCCTTAGGGCTGTGAGGCCTGCTAGAGGAATGACTTACCTATGCCACAGGCAGTGGTTTGTGGGCATTGCACACAGGGATGTGTGCCATTTGTGTGCCATGTCAACTCTTAAGTTTTGTCTGCACCAAAACATACAGTCTGCAATAGCAGTAGGCATGTGTTTGGTGAGGGGTCTCTGATAGTGGCACAATACATTCTGCAGCCCTTAGAGACCCTCCCTGGTCACAGGACCCTTGGTACCGGTGGTACCTTTTGCGAGGGACTTACATGTGGGCCAGAGGTGTGCCAAGCGTAAGAACAAAGGTAGAGTTTTGGGGAAAAACACAGGCACTGGGAACCTGATTGACAGGGACACAGTGCACACTCAGTCAGAGTGCATCAGATATCAGGCAAAAAGTTGGGGGTAACCATGCAAAAAGGGGCACTTTCCTACACAGCCCCTCACCCCCCAAAACAAAAGAGGATGAGACTAACCATTCCCAAGAGAGTTTTCATTGTCTAAGTGGAAGAACCTGGGAAGTCCTTTTACATTGCCATGAGCAGTCCCAGGTCTGTGTTCCACTGTAAAGCCCATTCCTTGTAGGGAGACGGACCACCTCAAAAGTTGTGGTTTCTCACCTTTCATCTGTATTACCCATCTGAGAGGTCTGTGATCAGTTTGAATAAGGAAGTGAGTACCAAACAGGTAGGGTCTCAACGTCTTCAGGGACCAAACCACATCAAAGGCCTCCCTCTCAATGTCATTCCAATGCTGTTCCCTGGGGAGTAACCTTCTGGTAATAAAAGCAACAGGCTAGTCTTGGCCTTCATCGTTGGTATGGGATCGGACTGCTCTTATCCCCAGCTCATAGGCATCTGTCTGCACAATGAACTGCTTAGAGTAGGCTGGAGCTTTGACAATTTGTGCTGAGCATATTGCCTCTTTCATGGTGTCAAAAGCCTTTTGAAAACTAACTGTCCAGTTAACTTTCTTGGGCATCATCTTGGAGGAGAGTTCTGTTCGGGGTGTCACAATGGGCCCATACCCCTTCACAAACCTCCTGTAGCACCTAGGGAGCAGCAGGCACCACATGTAATCAGCACGCTGTTAGATGCTTATTTGTTTTAAATAATCGCCGCGTTTGTAAAAGTTTTTAAATCTATTATCTGTTTACTGAATAACTGGGGGCATCATTATTTTATATTTTGTGTGCTATAACTCACGTAAACAGGCAGAGGCACCTCTCCGGTCCACCACGGTCCATGCACATGACCGCTTGAGTGGAGAGAGGAAACCTAAACCGAGAGGGACATTCACGGGCGCCATTTTGGGCGGTTATCGCTCTAGTGCTCCGAGGTCTTCTGGACATAAATTGACCGCGTTCGCGGTCGCGCAACGGAGCAGCAGGCACCACATGTAATCAGCACGCTGTTAGATGCTTATTTATTTTAAATAATCGCTGCGTTTGTAAAAGTTTTTAAATCTATTATCTGTTTACTGAATAACCGGAGCAAGGCACGGATAATCGTGGACAGACACTGACTGGCCCAGTCCTGACCAGCCCTAAAGAGCTGCCCACTCAGTGGAAGCAGAGCGCAGGGGGAGTGTTGGCCACCAACAGATAAAGCACCATAAAGCACACGCACTGTGAACTGTGCCACCTCACTCTCACCTCCAACCCCGCCCAGCTCGCCCAGGCATCCGCGGCACGACATGAGGTCGGGTCGAGTACGGGAGACTAGCCGTCCTAAGATCTCAGGGCGCAGAAGAAAGGTCAAGGCTGGTCCCTCCACAGATCAGATCAGCGACGATCTTGCTCCAATCTCGACAGAAGGTGACCCAATTGCTGGCGGGTCGTTGAGAGAGAAACCTATAGCCCCCCTAATTCAACCTAAAATTTATACAAAATTCAGTTTCATAAAAGACATTGGCGCTGCCCTCTACTCAAGCAATGCCACTGTGAAAGGTCTTCAGTCTCCTTTACAACCAGACCAAGTATCAGTCCAGACACCTGCACCAGGGCAGAGAATACAGCCAACTCACCAAAGCCTGCGGAAACAGCAAATAACAGCACAAGTCCATACTCAAGCTACAGCCCAATTCACTGAGATATCTACAACATCTTCATCATTATCTTCAATTATACCTATAATCACATCTTTGACAGTGGAATATATTAATGAAGTTCCTCATAATAAAACAACACAGAGTAATGCTCAGAATAATTCAGCAGTTGATTCCCCTTCAACGAGTCCCTCAGACAGCCCCACGGCGCAGCACAAGGAGCAGAATAAGCTGTTCACAGGAGACTCGCTATCCCCTGGAGGAATTCAATCATATTCTGCCTCACCAATAGGTGCTCTAGGACCTCATAAATCTCTGCAAGCAGAAGCCCAGCATCGAATAACTGCAGCCAACTCAATAACTGAATCAACACCAATTATAACATCAGGATCACTTCAGACTGTGCAAGCACTGCCGACCTCAACAGGAGTAGGCCATACATTGGCAAAGGGAAAGGAACACAAGACCAACTGGAGCAAGCTGGCCGGGATAGACTTATCTAGCCTAGACAATAAGCCGACTAAACACCACTCCCTACAGACAGCCGAAGGATTCACCATTGGACCTCAGGATCTAAACTCACCTAGTGGGGTCATGGCTAATGTAGCTAAGAGCGAACTCTGCCCCATTAGCCAAGTCAGCCCTATGACGACTTCCCCGCCAGCTAATCTAAAATCTCCAAAGCAGAACGAAGGAAGGGCCGTCCTATCCTATTTAGGAACACAAGAATGGGAGGACATGCTGGCAGCATATTCCCCAGACCAACAGGCGGGACCTCTCACGGAGGAGTTGAAGCACCCGCACCCGTCTTTAGCGGACAATCAGCCCTTGTGGGGCAAGAAGGAAGTGGGCCCCAAGGTGCGGGGAGACTCAAATCCGCATGACGGGAGCACTTGGGCCTCCCTCCTAAAAACCATGCAATTGACTGTGGAGGCGCTACAATATCAATCAGACAAGATGGATATACAGGTCTCTTTACTAAACACTCTGGCAGTATTTACAACAGGGATTGACGAAAAACTGGGGGTCCTCAATGCACTAATAAGAAGGGCACAAACAGAGACATACCTTCATTGCGGGTGCAGCCCAATTGTGGACAAGCTGGCAACCCTTCCGGCTATGCTTTCCACCGTGCTCAACGAGATGAAGAACAAATCAACTTGCTCCGCCAGCGTTAGTAGCTCCACTGACTGCTCTACTGCACCCCCGACAGCTGACAGCAATTCAAAGCAGTTCTGTAAAGGCACTAAAACCGATACACAACAAAGAGTGGGTCTCATCGACAGCGGCGATCTATCTAAGACAGCTTTAGTCACTCCAACTGAGACAAAACCAACGCCAAACAACGTCGCCAGCAGAAAAGAAAAGTCGCAATCATAAACTACTCCTTCTCAACCAAGCAGCCACCTATTCAATCTTCAACAAACAATGCCCTAATTCAATAACCGCATTAAAAGAGGGGGACAAGCAAGATAACGATCCGGCTCAAATTAACAACCGTCAAGACACAGCAGTACCCTCCTGTTCCCACAACCTTGGAGGGCCTCCAGCAGGAACAGGGGATAGGATTTTAAAGCAAGCTGAGGTGGCCCCAGTGTCTGAAAGGGACAAAGCCGCCTCCAGCTCAGCTCTCGAACCTCTGCTACAAATCACCAGCTCCAACTCAAACTGGCCCACTGGGCTCGTTGATTATCAAAAAATTACGACCCTAGCAAAGGATAGCAACTGGGAGCCCACCCCGCAGGAAACGGGGCAAGTCTCTACTGTCCCTCCAGCTGGAAACGACCAAGCACCATCGAGAATAAACTGTACAATCCAGACAGTGGCAACCTCAAGGGAAGTGATGCAAATGAGGACAGCCCCGGACCAACTGCCTCAGGCTTCTCAACCCTGGCTACAACAGAGCCAACCCGGATCTTCAACTTCAATAATAAATATGGAAAGAGATCCTAATTCCAGTAGAGCAGTTGTGCAATTTGATCAGAACGAGCCTCACTGGCTAATACAACAAAACCCCGCAGCCAAATGGACGGGCCCACTCGAAATCACCACTTATCCCTCAAATGACCTGCCATCCGCCCCGCGGTACACATTGCTCAAACCAGAGTATATCTCAAAAGGACGCTACGATCTGTTGAACAGGGGCAACGTTCTAAAATTACTTCGGGCCATACCTACCCTAGCAGACCTGAACACAACAGACTTATTTGCAATAGAGTTTCTTACACCAGATAACCCAGCCAAGCCAGAAATAACAAGGGCACTGTGGAAAACAGATGCAATAGCCCAGAGAGTATTAAATCATCACCTCACCTTCAAAGACTGGGGCATCCAAGTCACCCCCTACCATCCTCCAGCCTACCCAGCTCCGCTATTAAACTTGAGCCCAAGGACAGATACCAAGGACTGTCCAAGGCCCTCAACTTCTGCGTTAAGAGGGGCACTTGGCTATTCTGCGCCACGAAGGGTTTTCAATCAAGGCGCACAACATGGATCTCCTAGGGCTGAAATGCATCGTGGTTGCAACTCCTGGCATGCTGATCCAATTATAAGAACTATACACCTTGCCACAGCAACTCAATGACCGCATGACTATCCAGACCCCGGTAATAACAGACAAAAAGAACCTGTGATACGTCTCTGCTCTTGGAATGTTAACGGCTTGGCTTCGAAAATTCAAGACCCAGAATTTCTGCAATATCTTAATAACTTTGATATTATTATGTTACAGGAAACATGGCTCATGGAACCACTACACATACACGGGTTTCTCTGCTTTGATTGTCCAGCCGTTAGAAGTAGCAAAACTGGACATTCTTCAGGGGGGGCTGGCAACCTACATCTCAACAAAATCCATACCAATAGTGGTGGTAACCGGCCCGGAGACAGATGTAGCTTTAGCAGTCAAACTTACTCTCTCCTTGGCAGGGGTACAAAACGAAGTAACTCTTTTTAATGCATATATCCACCCAAAACGGACAGCAAGTGACTCAGCAAAGTTAACCGATCAGATAACTTCTCATCTAGGCAGTGCCGAAATTCCAAACCTTATATTATCGGGAGACTTGAATCAATACCTAATGGGAACATCCAAAGCAAAGGAAGTTTGCCTCCAATCCTCAAACTATAATATACCAACACAAGGAATCTTTACGCATGGGAGGCCTAACAGGGAAAACAGATTCCTTTTGGAAGAATTAGAACATCTAAATCTTAGGGCCCTTAACGGAAGAACAGCCGGCGATATTCCTCCGGTGGCAAGCTACTACACTGAACTAACAAGCTCACTTTTAGACTACACGTTTGTCAGTCTCTCGCTGTTTACACATGTAACAGGTTTTAGAATGGGCGATAAGGGGGACAGCGATCACCGTCCACAAGAGACTATTCTAGCGGCAACTGCTCCGTCTAGCATTCATCCTGCTCCACACTTAGGCTCAAGCTTTACGATAAATTATAAGAGGATCAAGTACACGGCAGAAAGCATAGAGTCCTTAACAGATACAGCAATCAATCTTTTACTCGCTAAACCGTTAGAAAAGAACCTGATATATACCTGGGAATGCTTCACCATCAACCTCAGCAATTTAAAAGCTACGGACCTAAAAATGAGGAGTTCTCCGGTGCCTGCACAAGAGAAAAAAGATAACCAAGGCCGAAAAGCGCAAATAAAAGCCCTTAAGAGAATGATAAATGGCTCCATAAGATCTTTGCGTCACGATCCAGGGAATATACTACTCCTTTCTTCCCTGCGGCAACAAAGAATTCAACTAAAGAAGCTGAAATGGAACACCAACAATAACCACGAACAGGACTTCTGGGCAAAACTCTTGTACAACTTAAAGCACAACGCCAGTGATCGCTTTTGGAAATCAGTAAACACAATTATCCACCCACCTCATGGGGGACTTAATTCCCACATTTTGGAGGATACCTGGGCAAGCTACTTAAATTCCCACTTTAACAGTCAAAGCAGTAGCCTGCCCAAACTGGAGCAGGGCGGAGCAGACTCGGACGGTTATGATACTAACACCGGAAGTAGGGAAAGAGGCATCAACAAGCTCACTGACTGCTCCGCTGCTACCCGATCAATGTCAAGTGACACATCCAAACCTCCTGTGTTAATCCATCATCAGGAGGAAAGGTCAAACGACACTGAGCATCTAACAATCAAGAAACAGATCAGGAAGGAAAGAAAGGATGGAGCGCCGGGCCCGAATGGAATCCCGCCTACAGTCTTCAAACAAAGGCCGGAAGAATGGGCAAAAATACTCCTTCCATTATTTCTGGATGTAAGACGACTGGGCACCATTCCAGACTCGTGGAAAGGCTCAACGATCATACCGATCCACAAAAACGGCAGTAAAGCCTTGCCAGACAATTATCGGTTAGTCGCACTGATCGATAATGAGGCCAAATATTTTGCGGGAACACTGCTAGACGAATTAACCTGGGCAGAAAATAATGATATAATCCCGCTAAATCAGACAGGATTCCGAAAAAACTCTGGCACGATTTCTAACATCCTGGCACTCTCTCTGATAATGGATACAACAAAATTGAGGAAAACACAGCTGCATGTCTGTTTTATCGACTTCAGTGCCGCATTTGACAACGTGGAGAGGCCAAAACTGTGGAATAAGCTAGCTAGATGGGGCATTCCAAACACCCTTTTATCAATGATAATGCTTTTACATACCGACACCTGGGTACAGGTAAAATTAGGATCAGGGTCTCATCTGTCAAGAAAAATTAAAACAACGGAAGGACTTAAACAGGGCTGCGTGTTGGCACCTATTTTATTTAACTTATTCATGGCAGACTTACCACAGACACTTAACACATGTAACTCCCACGCGCCCAGACTGGGGGACACCACCTTGTCCAACTTACTATACGCGGACGACGTAGTCCTGCTTAGCCAAATGGTAGTTGGCTTGCAATATCTTCTTAACGGACTGCAGGTCTACGCAGAAGAAAACAGCCTGACAATAAACTTAAACAAAACCAGGACGATGACAATTAACAGCAAACGAAAAAGAGGTACCTATGGCACCTGGGCGGCACACATATTGAATCAGCGGAGTCTTATAAGTACCTGGGTGTCTACTTCGATAAAGAAGGATCATTTACCCGCCAACAAGAAGAGATCAAAAGGAAAGGGATGATCCTTGCCATAACCATGAAAAGTTTATCTGCCAAACTAATGGGCCCCACGCTGAGCCCTCTCCCTAACGGTAGCACGGGCTAAAATTCTACCTACAATCACCTATGGTAGCGAAGCTCTGCGAGGAAGAGATATCAATCTTTTGGATAAAACACTTGTAAAAGCATACAGAACTATGTTTAGCCTCCCGAACTACACCTCCCGGCGCAACTTAGACTGGAGTTTGGCCTGTTAAAGCAAACCTGGGCCAGATATGGAGCATACATCAACTGTTGGAACAAAATCAGAACATCAACCCCTAATTCACTAAACCACCTCCTGTGGCAAGATCTCCAACAGAGGGAGAATTCACCCGCAAGATTGTATCTTCAGGAGGCACTGGCAAGCACAGGTCTATCGCCCCTATGGAATACACAGTGCCATCACTTAACTATGAAGAAACTAGTCTGGAAGTCGCTGAAAAAACAGTCATTGGTGGAGGATAAAGCTGCTTTTTCATCCAGAACACATGCCTGGATGATGCTGAATTCTTATAAGACTCTAGCCCCGCAACCATATTTTAACCTGGGCTATCCAAAAGCACAGAAATTAAAATTCCTAAAGCTACGACTCGGAGTGATACCATGCACGCAGCATCTTCCACCATGGAAAAGGGTGCAGACTTTCACAGCTTGCAGTTTGTGTAAAAACGGCCAGGGCGAAATCATCCATACCATTTGCTCTTGCACAGAGATGCTTCAAGAAAGGAGGCAACTGCTAAAAATCCCCTTTAATCAAAGGGGAATTCGGACAAGGAGGCAAGCAGTTTTGGCTTGCTTCGACCCATCATCACCTCAATTGAACTCCAGACTAGTCCGATTTCTTGAAGCGGCCAGAGCAAAAATGCCAAACTGTCACTAAAGCTGTTTTGGGGTAAAGGAGATTTTGGATTATTTATTTTTACAGGGGTAGTAACAATCGCTGCAATGACCGGTCAACTCATATTGGCTGCTCTCGCATGTTTAAATCTGCATTTTTTAACTTGTAAGCAACAGAAGCGTTTTTTATTTTAACTATGCTGAAATGTTGTTATTGCGAATTAATATTTTACACATGGTTTTATTTTTCGCATGTATTGCATTGGTTTTAAGTAACTCTGCAAAATAAACTGAAACTGAATAACTGGGGGCATCATTATTTTATATTTTGTGTGCTATAACTCACGTAAA
Organism: Calotriton arnoldi; assembly: GCA_963921515.1. Lineage (NCBI taxonomy): Eukaryota > Metazoa > Chordata > Amphibia > Caudata > Salamandridae > Calotriton > Calotriton arnoldi. The sequence goes on along the minus strand of CAWUFW010008428.1, from coordinate 71,629 downwards.
CAGGCAGAGGCACCTCTCCGGTCCACCACGGTCCATGCACATGACCGCTTGAGTGGAGAGAGGAAACCTAAACCGAGAGGGACATTCACGGGCGCCATTTTGGGCGGTTAGCGCTCTAGTGCTCCGAGGCCTTCTGGACATAAATTGACCGCGGTCGCGCAGCGGAGCAGCAGGCACCACATGTAATCAGCACGCTGTTAGATGCTTATTTGTTTTAAATAATTGCCGCGTTTGTAAAAGTTTTTAAATCTATTATCTGTTTACTGAATAACTGGGGGCATCATTATTTTATATTTTGTGTGCTATAACTCGCGTAAACAGGCAGAGGCACCTCTCCGGTCCACCACGGTCCATGCACATGACCGCTTGAGTGGAGAGAGGAAACCTAAACCGAGAGGGACATTCACGGGCGCCATTTCGGGCGGTTAGCGCTCTAGTGCTCCGAGGCCTTCTGGACATAAATTGACCACGGTCGTGCAGCGGACGCGCGCAGCGGGCGCGCCTAAGGCAAGCCCGTCTGCGCCCGTCCGCGCCTGGACGCTGGCAGTAAACTCTGCCCTTTTTATTCAGCTATATCAATGCCTCCCCTAACCTATTCAAGAGAGGAGCTGCTGGAGGTAGGGATTAATATCAGTCTTGAATGCGAAGGCAGACTCTGCCTGGATAACGGAGGCTATACAAGCATCTGCCCCCATTGCAACTGGGCTATAGTTCAGCCCCAGAGAAGATTAGCTCCTCTTGGCCCTCTTCTAGCAGGACGGTGAACTACTATTGAACAGACTCTTAGGGAAGGAAAGCAAAACGAAAGGGGGCAAGGCGCTATCTTTCAAGGCCTGTATATCAACGCAAGGTCTATCTCTAAACATGCTACATAAGTCTGGGATCTCCTAGATGATCGGAAACCAGACATCTGCTTTTTCACAGAGACATGGTTACACACGCATTCATCTCCCTCTCTAGCTATCGCCTTCCCGGCGGAATATACGGTAGTAAGATTGGACAGAACAGGCAAGAGGGGAGGAGGGCTGGCTATAGCCACCCGCCCAACCCTGTACATAAAAATCTTGGACACCATCTCATCCCCCAGCATGGAACTGATGATATTTTCAATGGAACCCTCCCAAGGCTTCAAGGTGATGTGTGCTGTAGTCTATCACCCCCCGGGTGAAAGTAAGAAATCTTTCTGTGCATCATTATTGGAATTCCTCGCCCCATATGTTATGCAAACAGAACATTTTTTTCTCTTAGGGGATTTTAATCATCACCTAGACATGGTCTCCAACACTGACACAGCAGACTTGTTAGCAGCGATGGAAGCGCTAGATCTCTCTCCAAGAATTTGCAGTCCGACACATATAGCGGGTCATACACTTGACAATATCTTCACTAATATGCATAATCTTATAACAGAATCACCGCAAGCACCAAGTTGGTCTGACCACCTGGCCTTGGGTTTTTCTTTCACCACCCCGAAACGCCCACTCCAGCCTCAAGGGCGTAGGAGTGCCCGCAGACTATGGAGGAAAGTAACACCAAAAATATTTGGTGCAGTATTTTCTCCTCCGTCACTCAGTGACTGCAATGACAGCAATACAGCCCTGAATAAGTTGGAGACAGCGATAACAGCAGCCTTTGACATCATCGCCCCGATCAAGGTAGCTACAGTCCGCGACATGGTACTCAGAAAGTTTGAAGGCGGAGAAATCCTCTTGTAGAGCCAGAGAACGTAAATGAAGGAAATCAAAATCAGAGGAAGATAGGCGGTCCTATAACGTAGCACATAGGACGTACCTAAAGAATTGTAACACGGCCAGGAGAACATATTTAGCCACTCTAATAGATGAGGCAAAGTGCTCCTCCAAAGAGCTCTTTAGGATCCTCAAAGAGTTTACTGCTCCCAGAGCTAACAACTCTTCCTGTCCTCCCACGCAGGAGCTATGTGATGAGCTAGCCACGCACTTTAGACAGAAGATTGACAAAATCTACGACTCCTTTGACCAGGAAATGGAGATTAGGGAAGTAACATCGGTCCCGGGCAATCTTCTCTCACCTAGACTAGAGACCCTTGCAACTATTACCACTGAGCAAGTCCTACCACTGCTGGTACATACTAAGTCAGGATCCCCGTTAGATGTGGCCCCTCCCCCCCACATCATCTCTGATCTGGCTGCGGAGTTGGTAAATCCAATCATGGAAATTTGCAATCTGTCATTAGAGACCTCCTCCTTTCCATCGAAATGGAAGAAGGCCTATATTAAACCACTGCCCAAGAAAGCATCAGCGGACCCTGCTGACTTACAAAACTATAGACCCATCTCTCTTCTCCCTTGTTGCTCAAAAATAATGGAAACCTTGGTCAACCGACCACTTTCAGACTACTTGGAACATCACAATCTACTCGACCCCTCGCAGTCAGGCTTCCGTGCTGGTTATAGCACCGAGTCTGCCTTAACGGAGGTAACAGACTCGATTAGGCTACTGTTAGACGAGGGAACGCCTACAATGCTAGTCCTCTTAGATCTGTCGGCAGCCTTTGACACCATCTCTCACAGAATCCTTTTGGATAAGCTGCGAGAGACTGGTGTCAGAGGGATGGCACTAGAGTGGTTGCATAGTTTTCTATCAGACAGATCTCAATGTGTACAATTGGACACTTTTGTGTCCCAGGCTACAATTGTGGACAAGGGGGTACCACAGGGCTCCATCCTAAGCCCCACTCTGTTCAATATCTATGTGTCCTCCCTGGCCACCATTATTAGATCTTGCGGGTTCCAAACCATCTCTTATGCGGACGACACTCAGGTGATAGTCCCCATAGAGAAGGACCCCGGGGTGACCAGAGAAAGATTTAAGATCTGCATGCTAAAAATAGCCACATGGATGAGAAAGAACTTCCTACAGCTTAACTCCAACAAAACCGAGATCTTACTGTTTGGGAAAGCTGTGGATTTATGGACTGAGGAGTGGTGGCCAGCGGAATTAGAAGAAGCTCCTACCCCAAAAAAATGGGCGAAGAACCTGGGCATTGCAATTGATAACAACCTCTCTATGGAGGAGCATGTTAAGGCCTTATCAGGCAAGTGCTTTGGATTGATGCGCATGCTAAGAAAGATCTTCCCTTGGATCCCTCTTTCCACCAGAAGGGTCCTGATACAGGCGCTTCTAGTCGGTAGACTAGATTACGGAAACGCTCTACTGGTAGGGATTAGGGAAGATTTGCTTTCAAGGCTGCAAGTCGTCCAAAATACTGCTGCACGTTTAGCACTGAATAAGTGTTAGACTTGGCATCTTTTGGCGTGTTTCCCCTGACTTTTTGCTTTCTGACCTCCCGGTTTTGACTCTGTTTTTGCTGGTGTAATGATTCTGCGCACTTTCCTCACTGCTGTCCAGTGGGAAAGTGCAAGTGCTCCTGTATAAAATGTGTTATGGATTGGTGTTTCCATGATTGGCCTATTTGGTTTATGTGTCAGTCCCTTGTAAAGTGCACTGCGAGTGCCAGGGCCTATAGACCAAATGCTGTTGGTGGGCTGCAGCACTGGATTGTGCCACCCACGCAAACAGCCCGTAAAGTGTAACTCGGGCCTGCCATTGCAGAGCCTGTGCGCAGCCTGGGGCTGCCATGTCGACTTGGCAAGTGCACACACTTGCAAGTCCCTAAACCTTCCCTTTGCTACATGTTAGTCACCCTAAGGTAGGCCCAAGGTACCCCTGTGGGCAGGGTGCGTTGTATGCGAAAGGTAGGACATGCCCTGGTGTGTGTGGCATGTCCTGATAGTGAATTACAGCCTAGTTCGTTTTTCACTATTGCAAGGCTACCTGTTCCCCCTAGGCCAGAACGGGCAGTTTTGATTATTACAGCTTATAATCCTAACTGACCCGGGAACATGGTAGAAATTCGAGTTTAGTATGCCTGGACTCAGAATGATAAAATGCATCTTTTAGTGAAGTTGGTTTTAACATTCTGTGTTTGAAAATACCACTTTTAGTAAGTAGGTATTTTCTTGTCTAACCATCCAAGCCTGCCTCTGCGGGTTGTGTATTCCTTGTCTGGAGTGTGAGTGACAGGGGCTGGGGGATGCCAGGAGACAGGGTGAGTCAGCACAGGGCTGAATAGCAAGATCTACATGTAGATGGGTGGGAGGGGTCGCACCTGGGCCCTGAATAGGACAGTGCCTTCCCTCCACAATGCTGGCTCCACCTCCTGTGGTGCGTCTGATGTCCCTGGCCTACTCACTGAAAGAAGGGACGGAGACTTGTCAACAAAGTGCTCCAGAACTGGTTTGGACTAGGCAAAGGCCTCTCTGCCTTCAGAGAACAAAGGAATTTGGGATATAAATATTGGGGCCCTGACCCCATGAATTTAGATCTCGCTGGAATCAAGGAACCTGCCAAGACGAAGAGCTGGAAGAGCTGCCAGGAGGAGTACTGCCCCTTTGCTGTGTTGTTGCTTTGTTGGGTTGGCCTGCAGCTGCTGCTTCTGCCTTGGGCAGTGAAAGGAAGGAACTTTCTACAAACTTGTGCTGAGTATCTCCAAGGGCCTGGAACCGAGCTGGCCTCCTGTTAAGAAGTCTCAGGGACTGCAAAGACTTCACAAGCCTCTGGGTACCGCTTCTGGAACGCTGTTTCAGTTGCCACAGAGGAAGGGAACTGCAACCGACTCCGTCAACCGAATCCATCCCTGGCCGGTGACCTGTTTGCACCGCAGACCGCATCGCCCCGCTTCGCATCGCAACCCTGGTCTCACCGTGGGCGACGTCCGACGCCGCCAACACCGAGCCGCTGCTTGCACCGTGACCTGTGGGCACCGCAGTTCGCATCGCATCGCTTCACTGAACCAGCCGGACCCGACCGACGCGGTCGCTGCAACTGACTCAAGAGTCGTGACCGCACCGCATTTGGGGCACCGCTCGCACGTCTGCGACGCGCCGCTCCGACTCGCACCGCTGTCCGACGCCAGCTCCCGCACTCCGGCTTGGTCGCCTGCATCGCAACCTGTCAGCACCGCATCGAGCATCGTCTCACCCTGAATCGCACGCCTTGGACTCACCGACTCCGTCTGCACGACGCTCATCGAGCCGCTGCCTGCACCGCGGGACACCGCACCTTGCATCGCTCCGTCTTGCACCGCAACCGCGACGAACGCCGACCGGCTCGTACACTCCGTACCAGCCACAACGAGAAAGGTACTGTAACCGAGTCTGTTCACGACTCTGCTGGCCCGTATCGACGCGGTCGGCTGGAACTGTTAGACTCTGTGGTTTTCAGCATCGCGGTAGGCTCGGACGGAGCTACCGACTCGTACGAACTTTGCTTTTGTGCTATTCCTGCAAAGAAGAAGTTACCGTATCAAGCATTCATTTTTAAAGTATAGTATTGTGGATTTTTGTCGTAATTGGTCTTGTCTTGAGTATATAAAATATTGGTTATTTTTCTAAACTGGTGTGGTGTCCGTTTGTAGTGCTTACACTGTATTACTGTTGGTTATGTGCAAATGCTTTACACACTGCCTCTGAATTAAGCCCGACTGCTCGTGCCAAGCTACCACGAGGGTGAGCAGGGGTTACTTCACGAGTGTAACACCCTTACCCTGACTAGGAAGAAGGGTCCCTACTTGGACAAAGGTGCAAGCCCTTGCCAACTAGAGATCCCATTTCTAACAATAAGCCAGCACGAACTGCATCTCTACCTCTGCTGAGAGAGTTACACTGGCTTCCCATCCGGAAAAGAGCAGTTTTCAAACTCTTATGCCTGGTTTTTAAATCTCTCCATGGGCTAGGGCCAATATACCTAACTAAGAAACTAGAATGGTATATTCCGGCCCGCCAGTTAAGATCTAGTGGCCATAAGCTCCTCCGCACTCGGAGAATCAAGAAAGTTAAAATGGGAGGCCGTGCCTATTCCTACCTAGCCCCCAAGTACTGGAACAATCTGCCAGAGGACCTATGGGCATGTCCCAGTCTGGTTCTTTTCAAGAAACTTCTTAAAACCTGGCTATTTTAATGAGCATTTCTCACACTAGGTTGCCTGCTACCCGGGCGCCGAGAGATCCCCTTGGGGATGATTCGTGCGCCATACAAATAATAATAATAATAAATAATAATAGTCAAGCCAAGGAATGACCTGACTTGGGCCTAGGTAGTTGGAGCTTCCCAGTCCCGAATTGTTTGGATTTTGGGTTGTAAGGGTTGCACTTGGCCTCCACCTGCAAGGTGGCCCAAGTATACAACAGTATCCTGCCTTATCTGGCACTTGGATGCTTTGATAGTTAGGCCTGCAGATTGCAGGGCCTGTAAAACCTTCCCCCAGGTGGACTAGGCGATTCTGCCAGAATGAGTTGAAGACAACAATATCATCAATATATGCTGCACTAAAGGCATCCAACCCAGCAAGGACTTGATTCACCAACCTTTGGAAGGTGGCAGAGGCATTCCTTAAGCCAAAGGGCATAACAGTTAACTGATAATGCCCATGAGGTATGGAGAATTCGGTCTTTTCTTTGGCTCGTGGGGCCATGCCAATCTGCCATTACCCTGCAGTTAAGTCAAAGGTACTGAGAAATTTGGCTGCATCCAATTTGTCTATCAGCTCATCAGCTCTGGGTATAGAGTGAACATCTGTCCTAGTGACAGCATTGAGGCCTCTGCAGTCCACACAGAATCTCATTTCTCTCTTTCCACCTTGTCAGTGAGGTTTTGGGACTAAGACCACTGGGCTGGCCCAGGGACTCTCAGATGGTTCAATGCATCTTGCTTGGTTCAGCTTTGATGCTGTCTATAACTTGGTCAGACTACCGATAGATCATAGGCAAGCTGTCCCCAGTGTCCACATCATGGGTACACCAGTGTGTCTGTCCAGGGGTTAAGGAGAAGAGCTCAGCATACTGTTGCAGGACTTGCCTGCAGTCAGCCTGCTGTTGGGCAGAGAGGATGTCTGAGAAGACAACTCTATCAACTGACCCATCTTTTGGACTGTAGGAGAGGAGGTCTGGGAAAGGTTCACTCTCTGTCTCCTGATCTTCATTTTTAACCATCAGCATGGTCACATCAGCCCTGTCATTGAAAAGTTTGAGGCGGTTCACATGTATTACCCTTTTGGGTGTCCTACTAGTACCCAGGTCTACCAGGTAGGTGACCTCACTTTTCTTTTCTAGGATAGGGTAAGGAGCACTCCATTTGTCTTGGAGAACCCTTGGTGCCATAGGCTCCAAAACCCACACATTCTGCCCTGGTTGGAACTCCACCAGTGCAGTCTTTTGGTCATACCAGAGCTTCTGGAGCTCTTGGCTGGCCTCAAGGGTTTTGGATGCTCTTTCCATGTACTCTGCCATTCTGGATTGAGGCCTAGTACATAGTCCACAGTATCCTGTTTAGGTTCTTGAAGAGGCTTCTCCCAACCTTCCTTCACAAGACAATGTGGTCCTCTAACAGGATGGCCAAACAGAAGTTCAGACCAACCAGGTTTCCTCTCCGGAAAGAAATGCGGAATCAACATAAAGAAAATACTACATCGAATTACAGCATCAAAAGCAAATGGAAGAATGCACTGTCCCTAGACAGGGAGAAAGCATTGGACCATGTTTATTGGCAATTTCAGGGCACAACGCTTGCGAAGTTTGGGACTGGGTCCAGATTCCAAAAGGGAATCCCAAGTAGATGCAGTACCTGTGTTGCATCTGTTAAAGGGGGAGCGTAAGCTTCCCTGGCTATCCAAAGGGGTACAAAACGTGGAGTCGCAGTTTTCCCCAGGCCTATTTGCATTAATATGGCCACCTGGCTGAGAAAACCGGTAGAAATGGAGTCATACATTGAATTCAAGTAGGAAGGATTGTAGTAGAGTAGGATCTGCCTCTTATGGTTACCCCCACCTTTTGCTGATGTATCACTGTTTTTGACTTAGACTGACTGGGATCCCTCTATTCAGGACCCCAGTCTATCTGCTTTCTCCTGTAAATTGATAGCATGTACTTTAGGTACACTCCAGATTGGATTCTGGGGTACCCTTATCAGTCCCTAGTATATGGTACACCATGTACCCAGGGCATCGGTACCCCAGAGGCCTCCCAGGGGCTGAAGCATGTATTGTGCCACCCCTGAGAGGCCATTCAAAATGACACCACAGGCCTGATACTGCAGCCTGTGTAAGGAGGTGCATGCACCCCTTACTTAGATATAGGTTACCTATATCTATTCTAAATCACTGCACATATAAACCTATCAGTCACCCCTATGGCAGGCTGTAGAGATGTCTACTTGCCTATGTCATAGCTTTGGTTACTTAGCTACGTGTAGAATGAAAGTGGAGGAGAATTCCATGATGAACAGTTAGAGGAGAGCTATTGATGTGGAAGAAGCTGTTCTCCGCTGGGATGCTGTTTAATCAATAAACTACAAGAAACTACAAAGAAACCTGTGAAGGCTCTTCTTTTCATGGCGACGAGGATGGGACTACTGATGCTAGTGGTGTTGGTGTTGGGGCAGTATTGTCACAGGTGGTTGGTGGGGAGGAACGAATCATTGGTTTTGCCTCGAGAAGACTGCAAGGTGCAGAAAGATCTTATTCGGTAATTGAAAGGGAAGCTTTAGCTTGCTGTTGGGGAATGTGTCACTTTAAGTTTTATTTATGGGGTCTTCCTTTCAGAATCCGTACTGACCATAAACCATTATTGTACATTTTCAAAGGTGGAAGGGGGTTAGAAGGTAGCATAACTCCAAGAATTTCTAGATGGTTACTATCTGTTATGGAATTCAATTATGAAATTGAATACGTTAAAGGGAAGAAAAACGTGATTGCCGATTTTTTATCGAGGATGCCTCTAGATATAGATTGTAATGAAGTTTGTGGCGATATAAATGGCGACATGGATGTTAACAAAGGAGTCATTGCTTTGTCATCTGAGGAATGGAGAAGGGCCATGGAAGATGATTCTGTATTGAAAAAAGTGGAATCTAAAATCGTTGAAGGTTGGAATTTTAATGATAGCAAAGATTTGGAACTGATGGAATTTTTAAGGTGAAAGAAGAATTGAGTTTAAGTAATGGAAATATTATGAGGAGATGGCAAATTGTACCTCCTGGAGGAGTAAGAAAACATATTCTTGAAATTATTCATGAGGGTCATCCAGGTCAGGGAATGTCTAAACGGAGAGTTAGAGAATCATTTTGGTGGCCTGGGGTTGATAGTGAAGTTGAGGCCCTGGTGAAGGACTGTCAATTTTGCTTGAACAGTGATAAATCCAAAGTTGTGCGTCAACCTCCTTTGGAATGCTCAAAATTTCCATCAAGACCTTGGGAAAAATTATCTATGGATTTTATTGGACCAGTTAGTAAGTTAGGAATGAGAGATAGGTTTATTCTTGTGTTAGTTGACTATCATTCCAAATGGTTTGTGGTAGAAACCATGGGAGAAATCAATACGAATAACGTTATAAAGTTTCTTGAAAGGGTTTTCCTTGAGGAAGGAATACCAGCTAGTATTGTAACTGATAATGGAGTACAATTTGTTTCAAAGGAGATGGTGGATTATCTTAGAAGGATGGGTATTAATCATGAAAGAGTAGCTCTCTTTCGACCTCAAGCAAATGGTCTGGTAGAAAGAGTTAATCGAATTATAATGGAAAATATACAGTTATCTCTTGCAAACGGTTTGTCTTGGAGACAAGAATTAAGGAAAATGGTGTGGATGCATAGAATTACTCCCCATTCTACTACTGGTGTAGCTCCTTTTGTGTCTCTTAAGGGAAGAGAACCAGGAAAAAAGAATGTCCTGTTTGGTTGTGTAAAAAAGAGAAAATATGGATTGATCGGGACCAGGTGTCAAGGAAAGTTGAAGAAGGTCAAGAAAGGATGAAAAGTGTGTACAATTTCAGAAAAGGAGTAAAACAGTTGTCTATTCAAGTGGGTGATTGGGTAGTAGTGCGGAAAAATGAATGGGTTCGTAAGGGTGAAAGCAAATACATAGGACCTTTTCAAGTTAAAAATGTAAAATCCAATGTTGTAATTTTGGAAGATGATACAATCTGGAGTTTAGGAAATGTTTGTAAAGTATGTAGGCCATAGAATATTATTTAGGAAATATCTGCAGAATATTAGTTATAGATTCTTATTATTTACTTTCTATGTTTTTTATATTTATTGAACAATTTAGTTATTAGTTGTTATTGTTCAATACTTGGTTAATTATTATTTTATATGTTACATATATAATTTCTTTGTGTTTGTATAGAAGGGAGATATGTAGAGATGTCTACTTGCCTATGTCATAGCTTTGGTTACTTAGCTACGTGTAGAATGAAAGTGGAGGAGAATTCCATGATGAACAGTTAGAGGAGAGCTATTGATGTGGAAGAAGCTGTTCTCCGCTGGGATGCTGTTTAATCAATAAACTACAAGAAACTACAAAGAAACCTGTGAAGGCTCTTCTTTTCACAGGCCTTATCAATCCTGAAGGCAGGGTGCTGGGTTTTGTGTGAGAGGGTGCCCCTGCATGAGCAGAGCCCCTCTGCAGCCTTCGGAACCTATTCTCCGGGGTTGTCTGTGATGCAGCCAACCATATTTATTTAAGTGCATTATAACCTCGCGGTAAATGGTAACTTTAAAACGGCTGCTTAGAAACATGTCGTGTTTGGCGTCAAACACCTTGGAATCATACCTCCCCGCTAGTAACTGGCGGGGGAGGTATGATTCCACCCTCCTAGAGGGACTTATGTGAAACACCGGTATACCCGTTACCAGCTTTCTCGACCTGGGCATCACAAAATGGATGCTGCCAGCCACAGACACGAGTCTGCCCTCCTGCTGCTGAGCCAAGCTCGAGCAGGGGAAGGCCTGACAATAGGTTTCCTGTCACAGGGAGGTGTGACCACCTCCCAGACAGGCTTTAGTGTATTGGGACTGGGTGGGTGCACTCTTAGAGTGCCAGAAAGTCTGCACTGGGGGCACATTTGGTGTCCCTGTGCATAGTCCAGCTCAAACCAGTTCCAGGAGCCATTTGCTCCTGCTCTGGCGCGAAACTGGACAAAGGACATGGATGTAGCCACCCCTCTGTCCTGCCCCTCCCCTAGGAGGGACCCCAGAGTCAGTCCAACTCCTTCCCTGGGTATAAAGGGGGAAACCTGATTACAGGACTTTGGATTTTACCTGGACTAAACTCTGCAACAGAAACCAAGTACTTCGACGGTCTACACTTCGCTGGACGACAGAAGAATCTCCCTTGGAGTAAAGGGGTTACTCCCCTGCAGCAGCAGGCACCTAAATGCAACTAACCGGTTTGCATCTCCCGAGCTCCTGAGGACTCCGAAGATTTCTGCAACACAGGAGGTGGGTTCCCGAGCGTCCCTGAGGTCGATCTACTCTCTCAGCAATCCTGAAACCAGTATCCCTCGTGGGGACCGTGCAACCAGAACCCCTGTGCACCGTGTACTTTTGCAGCAGCATATGCTTTTTGGCGATCCCTGAGGCTGTGCTTTGGACTACGTGTAGTCCCGACCCCGAGCAGCATTTCCACCGAAGATCTCCGACCTCCACTCCACGAGTGCTCTGTGGGCTGGTGCTTCGTGAATTCGCTCGAGGTCCCCTCGCGATCCCTGGTCCGTTGGCCGGGGGGTCCTGGTGAGGGTCACTTTGATTTTCCTTGGGCTTCCCTGGTTGCTCCAGACGTGCCCTGACTCCCCCTAGCTTGGAGAGTCTCCTGGACCTTGCTGGTCCACACCGTAACCTGTTTCCTCTGCCCGCGTGGGTTGCCTTTGCCAAGGCTTGTTGGTGTTCAATCCGGACACTGACCCCTCAGCACTCGACATCCTTCGTGGGACAGCTCACCTCCGGACTTTGGTCGTCGTCGTCGTCTCCTGGTCCCCGTGGCTGCAGAGTCAAGCATCCTATCTTCACACCTGAAGCACCCAACATCGGTGGGCATTCGTCTATCGAGCCCCTGGTCACCCTGAAGTGACCCAGACTCTGTCCCCTCTGCTTTCAGGTTCTTCTTACCTCGGATCCAGGCTTGGATTCCACCGGACACTTTTCATCTTCATGGCAGCAGCACTTCTTCGCATCACGCCATTGAAAACTATGAGGGTTTCCTACACCACTTGACCCCCATGCACCCGGCTCGTCTGGGATAGGTAACACGGGTACCTCAGTACTCACAAGGGTGCTGGCCTTAGAACCTTCTATGTTCCAAAGGGTTTGCTTGAAGTCCTCTCCGAAGTGTCCTTAAACTGTAATTTTCCAACCGCGACTTTCCCATAGAGTTGTACGGAGCACGCGTCTTGGTTCCCACACTGCACCCGTCCTCCGTGGGCTCCCTGTGTCACTCCTTTGGGTGGTTCCTTGGGGTCCCAGCGATTCTACGTGCTCTAGGCACTGTGTCTAGTGAAGTCGTTGTTATTATACCATTTTTTTAGTATATGGTTCGGTCTCCCCCTGGAGCTCGCTGTGTATTGTGCTATTTACTGCCGTTCTATTGATTAAGTATTGTGTGCTTTATGTTCTAATCTCACATAGAGATTAGTAGAGAGTGTTTAGTAATAAATACATATTTTTTATATAACACTTGTGTGGTTCTCCTTTCATTTGATCACTCAGGAGGTTCTGTTCTGGTAAAACAAGCTGCTTTACATTCCTTCAAGACTTAGCCTGAAGGCTGCTCTCCATAGCTACCACTAGGATAGCTTTCTATAAAGGTTATCTTTGACCTAATCACCATAAGGGTCGTTTGGACTGGTGCAAGGTGCCCACTTTAATTCGTGGACAGCATATACCAGGCCAACTTCTCACAAGGATATCTACACTCTGTTTGCAGACCATATGCTGGTGTCTGTGACTCATCCCACTCATTGCATACCAGGATTTCTGTGAGAGATGGACGAGTACGGCAGGATTTGGGGATTCAAGATTAATGTATGGAAATCGCAGATAATGAACATCAGGCCAAGCAACTGTAATCTCTATTCCCTTTTGAATGGTCCACTCACACAATATGATACTTAGGCATTCATGTCGCTTGCGCTCTGGACCAGATTGTGCAAATAAATTACAACCTTGTTTTGTGAGGGATAGAACAAGATTTACAGTCCTGTCAGGCTCTCATGATTGAGCCGGAAAGCAACTGTCAAAATGTCTGTTTAGCCCAAAATTCCTTTTGTTTTCCAAGCGATCCTGTTTTAGTTTCTAAGTGCAGTTCTCTAGAAACTGAAGAAGGTGATAGACAACTTCGCATGGGCTGGGAGAAGCCAGAGGATGGTCCAACTCCCTCCCAGGGACGGGTCTGGGCATCACGGACATTACAAATTACTACCAGCAGCACATTTATGGTCTTTGGGGAAGAGGAATGGGATCAAGAAACAATTAGACTTTGTAGACAAAACAGTGGCCTAGATACTTATATGAACGGTCCCATGGGTAGTAAAGAAATACAGAGCATATGCACTCTGTTCATCCCTTATAACCCAGGTGAAACTGACAGCTTGGATGAAGTGGAAGCAAGGCCTTGCCTCTCCTCATTCAATTCCTGCTTAACCAATTATTAGTATCTCTGACTTGTCTGCAACTGCTGACGTGGGAGCATTCCAAATCTGGAAGGCTAATTAATTAATTAATGCACTAGGGTCAGAAACCTCTTTGAGACAAGGATCAAACTATTCCAACACCTTAAAAAGGAATACAAGACTGATTCCATTGCATACTGATTAGACACTCGATTCTGCACAGCTCTATCAAACTTTTTGCCAGCGGATCCCTGACAGGCTTTAAGAAATGGCTAATTACAATAAAAGGAACAAACACATAGGGCTTAATTCACAAACGTAAATTTACAGTTATAGATGACCTCGCATCTGAATCTACTACTGTGCCTAGGCATAATTCTGTACCCCAGTGAACTATCACCATTTCCAAGTGCAGATTTACATCTATGTGTAGAGTTGCATGTCTCTACCACCTGATCGAGCCTCCTAGTGTCACAATTTCAGATATACCTTTCTTTTCGGGAAATCCCAACCTTTGGAGTACTTTCCAACTTGCTATTTCAGAATCCATTTCCCAAAAGGAATTCACTGTTGGCACAAATAAGTCCCGGGGGGAAAGGGGATTTGGGAAAAGAAAAAAAAATGGCTGATTCAGATGTATGTCTCACTGTTACTGCTGAATTTCTAGTCTTTCTTCAGTGGAAATTTAAAACTGACAAATAATATTTTACTAAACATATTGAATTGAATTGAATTGAAATTAAATTTATAAAGCGCAGCTAATGCCCGAAGGCGTCTTGGCGCTATGGACAGACTGAGATCAGGAGAAACATTAGTACAGATAGTGATCAGATGAATTCCTTCATGTGGTCTGTGTGAAAAGCCACGTTTTCAGACCTTTCCTGAAGTTCATCAATGAGGGTGCTGTTTTTAGGGTAGTAGGTAACGTATTCCACAGCATTGCTGCTGATCTGAAAAGGCTCCTACCTCCCCAAGTAGCCTTCTTGAAGGGAATGATTGCCATGTTCCTGGCCGTTCCTGACCGTAGGGTTCTATTGGGGACATACCATTTTATTCCTAAATTGTGTTGGTCCTTGATTGTGTAGTGATTTAAATGCCAGGCAGAGAACTTTAAATTTACATCTCTGCCTGACTGGAAGCCAATGTAATTTTTTTATGGCTTCTCTCGCCGAAACATTTTTGGGAATTTTTAAAATTAGCCGTGCTGCCGCGTTTTGTACTATCTGCAGCCTATTGATTAGGCCTGAATTAATGGTAAGGTAGAGACTGTTACAATAATCCAGACGAGAAAGGACCAACGCCAGAGTCACTGTTTTTAGAAGTTCTTCTGGTATATATTTCTTAATCTTGTTGATTAGTCTTATTGCACAAAAGGAGATAGATGTGACTTTACTGACTTGGTCCTTGAATTTGAGTTCCTTATCAATGATAATGCCCAAATCTTTAGTTTTTTTGGAGGGTACGGGTAGCACATCCAGTACTGGGGGCCACCAGTCAGGTGTCCAGAGGGATGGTTTATTACCAAAATGATAACCTCCGTCTTGGACGCGTTCAACTTCAAACAGTTGCTGTCCATCCAGTCACTCACATTCTTCATACAGATCTTAAAAGCCTCACCTGGGTACTTTCCTCCATTTGTTAAAGACACCACAATCTGCGTGTCATCGGCATAGGAAGCTAGGACGAATCCTGCTTCCTTTATTATCGAGGCTAGCGGTGCAACATATAAATTAAAAGCGTGGGGCTCAGGGCGGAGCCCTGAGGAACTCCACAAGGTAAAGAGAACTGTTTGGATGTTGCTGACCCCATTGCTACATTTAATTGACGATTTATTAGGAATGATTTTAGGAGTTTAAGTGCGGTGCCTTTTATGCCCGCTTCCTGTAAACGGTCAGCCAGAATCTCATGGCTGACCGTATCAAAGGCCGCCGAGAGGTCCAGTAGTACCAGTGCGGCTGTTCCTCCTCCGTCTAGGATTACACGGATATCCTCTGTGGCTGTGATTAAGGCCGACTCAGTGCTGTGATGCTTCCTGAAGCCGTGTTGTGTTTCATCCAGTAATGAATTAGACTCGATATGTTCGGTGATTTGCTTATTCATTGCTTTTTCAGTGCATTTAGCAGCAAAAGGAAGCCTTGCAATAGGGCGATAGTTACCAGGTTCTGAGCTATCGAGATTATCTTTTTTTAAAAGGGGGAGAATGGAAGTGCGTTTCCATTGAGTGGGAAAAATACCGCTGGCAAATACTGACTTAATGATGAGGCCCAGATATGCTGCCAGTTGTGAGGATATCTGGTGCATTATGTTAGGTGGGCAGGGGTCGTAGGGAGAGCCTGACTTAATAGATAAAATGAGGTCGATTAATTGGTCATCAGAAGGATTCCTGAAATCGAGGAAGTTGATTAAATCTTTCTTAAGACTAGGTGTATGCTTACTCTGAGAGTTAGTGCTAGCAAATTTATCATAGATGTTAGTCACCTTCTTTTGAAAGGAGATTGCTAGTAAGTTACAAAAATCCTGGTTTGATTCCATATGATTGACCTTGTTAGGTTTGACCAGCTTATTAATAGCCGAGAATAAAGTTTTATTAGTATCGCATGCATTTTTTATGTGTTTAGTAAAATAATCTGTCTTAGCTTTTATAATGTCTTTCTTATGTTGAGCAAGTTTAATTTTATAAGTGATTTTCTCCTCTGCCACATAATTTCTTCTCCATCTTTGTTCCTGTCTACGACATTCCTGTCTGGACAATCTCAAGTTCTCATTGTACCAAGGTTGGGACAATTTTCTTTTTATTGCTATGTTGGAGATGGGAGTTATTGTATCCAAAACCGTATTTAGCCAGTGAGAGAGAGTTTCGATGTTGTGTTCTGCCGCTGCATCCTGCTCCAATTGGCAAGGAGTGGCGGCCATCGCCTTATCAAGTGCATCTGGCTTGATTTTATGCCAGGCTCTACTGGTAGTAAATTGTACAGTTGGTCTGTATTGTACTGATGTCATGGCCATCATTGACCAATTGATCACCCAATGGTCGGACCAGGTCAATGGAAGGGATGGAGATAACACAAGATTCTCCCAGTTGGAAAATATACCGTCTAGCAGGTGGCCGGCTTTATGTGTCTGACCTTTATTAACTAGAGGCAGTCTGAATGAATCCATTAAATCAATAAGTTTCAATGAATTTGGATCTTCTACATTCTCCAAGTGGAAGTTAAAATCTCCCAACACCATACATTTTTCATTAGTAACTAAGGCTTCCATAACGGAGCTGATATTGTCTATGAAGCTATTCCTATCTCCAGGAGGACGATATACCAAAATTCCTTTAAGGGCAAGTGAGTCAAATGGTTCAATGGAGAAGGTCATGGCTTCGAAATCTACTGTGTGTAGTGGTTCAAATCTGGCCTTATAGTTATCTCGATATAAAATCGCCAGGCCCCCACCCCTTTTAAGTTGTCTGTCTAATCTGAAGATGGTGTAACCAGGAGGTGTTGCTGCGACTATGTCCGGGCCCGAACTGTTGTCTGCCCACGTCTCTGTTAGGAAAGCCACATCTATGTTTAATGTCAAGGCAAGATCATGGAATTCTAGTTGATGTTTTACCAGAGATCTGGTATTTAGGAGAAAACAGTTGATTATTTTATTGCTTTTTGGGAGGGGCTGGATTAAGTCTGTAGGCATCAGTGTTGTAGTTCCTGAGAATGTCATACTTTCGGGTAGCCGGCTGACTACGTCGGTGGTATCACAATGTCTTAAGGCCAATAGTTCTTCACGGGAATAGCTGATGGTGTGGTTGAGTTCTGAAATACCAGAGCCAGGGGTTCTGGCGCTAGGCGCGGTCGAGGCGCGGACGGGCGCAGACGGGCTTGCCTTTGGCGCGCCGGCGGCGCGCTCGCTGCGTGCGCCCGCTACGCGCTCGCGCCATTCCCTCCCCTTATAGTGCCCGGCCTGGTAGGTAGCGGAAAACTAGACCGCTAACCTGACCAAGATGGCGGTTCTACGTGGCCCTGTCAGGAAGTGAGTCACCTCGGGAGAATGCAGCATTGGAAATACTCCCATTTGAAAAATTGCTACAGCGCCTGATTTACATCTATTTTCTCAGCTATCTTTTCTCTATTGAATTCATGTATTGTGGCAATCTGCAAAATAACCATACCCTTGTGTGTGGATAAAATATAATATATTTACAACCACCTCAATGCAAATGGTTCTTAAGAGAACAGAAAGGTTCATAACTTAAAATCTGTTAAATAAGTCTCTCCTCATGCTGAAACTGCTAAGAGCCAGCAATGAACATCTGTAAATAAGCCTCAGAAGATTTTCAGTTCATTCAGTTTCTTTCCAAATGCCATGATTTATGGCTTGCAATCCTTTGAAAACTAACCTCAAATTAAACAAAGTTAATCTGCAAGTTCATACAGTTGTTCCATATATGCTATGATTTATAGCCTTCAGTACCTTTAAAACTAAACTCAAACAAACAAATGTTTGCTCACAAAACAAATGTGCACTTGCAGTTCCTTATCATTATTATACAGAAAATTGAATTTTAAGAGTGCCATGAATGTAGTGTCTAGCATCTTCAATTTTAGAACAGCTTAGTTCAAACCATTTGTTTTTTAAACAAGTGGTTCAGGAAATCGGAAAACACCTGTGCTTTAAAATCTTGATCCAATTGCTAAAGGTTCACACACTCAACTTGTCTACAAAAGAATTCAAAACAATCCTACCATGCATCTCCCGGTTCAAGGTTACAAACCAAGATAAAACAAATAGTATTTCTTCCATGTTAAAGTTCTTTGAAGTACATAAGCAGTGACATCAGTTGAAGGCAAGAACTGGGTTAGGAAGCCAAATTGTTCCCTTAAAAAATATTTAACTTTCAAAATGATAGCTCCATCCAACATCTTGTGAGACAAATCTGACACCCTTGAAACCTTATCTGTCTCTTGCCTCACCGATTTGTCAACTTTTGAGCGCCATGTTGGAAATATTCTCCTGCCACATGTTATTAAGGAAATCAACTTTAATTTTATCAAACATCATAAAACCTCTATTATTCTTACACAGACAGCGAATTAACCATTTGGTGAAACAAAAAAAAGATGTATCTTCAAGGAGTCTGGTGGAGCTAGTTTTCAGCAGCTGGGCTTATGATTTGAATTATGGAGAATGGTCTAATAAATCTTGGATGACAGTTACGTTTCCCATGCAGTTGTATATTCTTATTACACAGCCAAACAGTATCACCCACATGATATTCAGAAGTAGAAAGTCTTCTTTCATCGGCTTATGTCTTGAATGTTTCTTTGGCCACATGTAAATGTTCTGTAACTAAAATGCTCTTTAAATATCTTTTCCCTACTGAAGGCTTACAAGAATTTGTTTCCATTTGTTCAGCAGTGAAGCAAGGATGATAACCATGAGAGGTAAAGAAAGGTGTATAACCAGTGGAAGAACGTATGGCGTTGTTATGAGAGAAATACTGCCAGCCATAAGTGTTCATCCCAACCTCCTTGAATTGAATACACCAACACAAATATGTCTCCAGTTCTTGATTTACTCTCTGATTGGCCATCTGTCCGAGGATGATATGTGGATCATAATTGAGCTTACATTTTTAGTCTTTTTCAAAACTCATTCCAAAATTTAGAAACAAATTGACCCCCATGATCAGAGACAATTATGTTTGGCAAACCATGCAATGGGAGTATATTCTGTAGAGCTATTTTGCAGAAATGGAATTACTTTTACAGGAATAAAATGAGAGATTTTTGTGAAAGAATCTGTCCACAAAATAGCGGTAGACCCCTGATGTGATGATTAATCCACAATAAAATCCCTGGTAATGATATCTCATGGTCTTGGTGGAACTTCTAAAGGCTGAAGTAACTCTGTTGGAGTGGTTCTTTCATTTCTTTGCTCGAACACAAACATCACAAGTTGAAATAAATTCTTTGTTGTCTTCTTCCATCTTTCCCAGTAATAATAATGACACTACATCAATTCTAATGTCATAGCTGCCCTGGGATGACTTGAGAGATGAGATTTGTGTATTAATTTCAAGGCTTAAGTTCTTGTCTCCTTTTTGGAAAGATCTAATGTTTCCATTACCCAGGGTAAACCTTGTTCTACAGTCCTGTTAGATCCTTTTTAGAAGTCGTACTTCAGACCATATGCTCCTAATCTGTTCAGTAGTTGATTGTGTTATAATTAAAAATTGACTTTCCTCAATTATGGACTCAGATATTGATTTGAGAGGATTCTTCAAGATTGTAAGCTTGTTATAGAGCATCTGATTTTATTTTTTATTTTAGAGCACATAGTTACTTCAAATGAAGTGTCCCAGCACTAGGATTCCGTTCCTGTGAGATGAATGAGCACAGAGTACTAGCCCATTAAAGGCCAGACATGAAGAACCAGGGTTGTAGCCTTTTTCTGAAAGAGGATTTGGATGCGACCTGTCGAATTGATAGAGGAAGAGAGTTCCACAGCTTTGGCACCGAGTGGCTGAAGGAACTGCTGCCAATTCTGACTATTTTGCAGTTAGGGATAATTGCTAACTTGGCTTCAGCTGATCTCAAATTACTGGCTGGAACATATGGTTTGACCAGAGACTGAAGATAGTGCGTCCCAGCATTAGATAATGCCTTGTAGCAAAAACAGAGAGCTTTAAATGTAATTCTCTGCCTCATTGCGAGAAAAATGTGTGAGAAGTTGGCCTGGCATATGCTGTCCACTAATTATAGTGGGCACCTTGCACCAGTCCAAATCGACTCTTATGGTAGGTAGGTTAAAGACAACCTTATTGAAAGCTATCCTAGTGGTAGCTGTGGAGAGCAGCCTTCAGGCTAAGTCTTGAAGGAATGTAAAGCAGCTTGTTTTACCAGTCTATAATCTCTTGAGTGACCAAATGAAAGAGCACCACACCAGGTATATATTCAAAATATATGTATTTATTACTAAACACACCCCTCTAGTCTCTTTATGAGGCTAGAGTTCGAAGTACATAGGTTATAAGATCTTAAATCATATTAATAGCACAAATACACGTTTGGGCCCTAGGGGCGTGCCAAACCATATACCAATAAAATGGTATGCGAACCACGACTGAACTAGACACTAGGCCTAGAGCCTCTAGAAGTGCTTGGACCACAAGGAACCACCCAAGGTAGTGACACAGGGGACCCACGGGAGACGCGTGCAGTGTAAATACACAACCGCGATACGCCGTTAACTTCTATGGAGAAAGTCGGGATCGGGAAAATAGAGGAAAGGGACACTTTAAAGAGGACTAGGACAAAACCCTTTGAGATCTAGGACTTTGAAGAGTCTCTACCCACGGGAGCACCGGAGTACTCGTGTTACCTCACCCAGGGAAGCCGGGTGCATAGGTGCCTTTCGGGGTCGGGTTTCGTCGTCGTTTCTTATGGCGATCTGCTGCAAAGTGCTGCTGGCGACCAGGAGAAAAGTGTCCGGGTGGATCCAAGAGTGGATCGGAGTTCTGAAGAACCTGAAAGCAGAGGGGACAGAGTCTGGGTCACTAGCCAGTGACCAGGAGGCGATGGACAAATGCCCACCGATGTCGAGTGCTTCAGGTGCGTTGACGGTCGTCTCGTTTCTGCAGCCACGAGGTCCAGGAGGCGTTGTCGGCGACCAGGAGCAGGATTCGGGCTGGTACACGATGTCTGTCGAGTGCTGCGGTGTCGGCGACCAGATTGGACCCAACAAGCCTTGGCAACGGCAAGTCTCGATGTAGCTGAAGATCGTCGATGGTGCAGACCAGCAAGGTCTGGGGAACTCACCCAGCAAGGGTAAGTGAGGGCAGGCCTGGAGCAACCAGACTGCCAAGTAAAGAAAAGATTGGCCTTCGGTAAGGGCTACTAGCCAACGGGCTAGCGACCGCGAAGGAGCCTCGTGACGCCGCACGTGGAGCTGGCTTACAGGACACTCGTGGAGTGGGGGCCAGTGATCTTCGGTGCAGGTGGTGCTGGAGGCTAGGGCTACTCGGAGCCCAAAGCACGACTTCTTGGGAGACCCAGAAGATGGTGCACTTGCAAATGTGCTCGGTGTCCAGGGGTCACGGTCTCACGTTACCCACGATAGCCACGGGCCTCAGCTTTGCTGGGGACTCAGGGTAGCCTCGGGAAGTCTGAGAATCCACCTCTGGTGATGCGATGACTTCGGCGTCCGACGGGAGCTTCAGTGATGCGAACCGGACAGATGCTTCTTTGGTGCCTGCCAAGCAGGGGAGTCACTCCTTGACCCCAAGGGAGATTCTTCAGTCCTCTAATCGTGAGTAGAGCGTCGAAGGTCCAGGATTCTGTTTCAGAGTTTCGTCCAGGTATAATCTAAAGTCCTAAGGACTGGGTTCCTACCTTTATTCCAAAAATAGGGGATGGACTACTCTGTGGCCCCACCTATGGGTGGGTCAGGGCAGAGGGGTGGCTACACCCCTTTCCCTTTGTCCAGTTCGCGCCAACGCAGGGCTGCAAGCCCCTGATCCGGTTTGAACTGGGGTATGCACTAGGGACACCAAATGTGCCCCCAGTGCAGGACTTCAAAGCACCCGAAAGTGCTCCCGCCCAGCCCCAATACACATTGTCCTGTCTGGGGAGGTGGTCACACCTCCCTGGGACAGGAAACCTATTGTCCAGGCCTCCCCTGCCGGAGTTTCGTCCAGCAGCAGGAGGCCAGACTCGTGTCTGTGGCAGCAGCATCCATTTTGTGATGCCAGGGCTCTGGAAAGAAGTTACCGGACTCGTCAGAGTTAACATGCCTTTCCCTCTAGAAGGGTGGAATGCTACCCCCGCCGCCAGGATTGGCGGGGGTAGTATTCCAAGATGTTTGACACCAAACACGACATGTTTTGGTGCAGCCATTCCATAGTTAGCATTTTACCGCGAGGATATAATGCGTTTAAGAGTATATGGTCAGGCTGCACTACAAACAGCATCAGAGATGGTCTCCGAACGCTGCAGAGGGGCCCTGCTCATGCAGGGGCACCCTCTCACATAAGAACCATGCACTCTGCCTTTAGGATTGATAAGGCCTGCCTTAGGAGTGACTTATAGGTTTATATGTGTGTATGCTTTTAGTGATATAGGTAACCTATACCACAGCAAGGGTTGCATGCACCACCTTACCCAGGCTGCAGTAGCAGACCTGTGGTGTCCGTTTGGATGGCCTACCAGGGGTGGCATAATACATGCTGCAGCCCCTGGCAGGCCTCTGAGGTACCTATGCCCTTGGTACATAGTATACCATATACTAGGGACTTACAAGGGCACTCCAGATCCCAATCAGTGATGTGCCTAAGGCACATGGAGACCCTTTTAAAGAGGAAACAGCTAGGCTGGGGTTCTGAATAGCAGGGCCCCAGCCAGACTAATGTCGAAAACCAGTGAAGTATCAGCAAAAAGTGGGGGTACCCCTGTGAAGCAGATCCTACTCTCCTACACAATGCATCTTATTGAGGCCTGAACTGATGGAGGCGCATTTGGGAAGATTCTGCAATAAGCATGCCGCAGAATTTTGGACACGTTGAAGTCTTTTCAGTCACGATTGAGACAGGCCAAGATAAAGGATGTTACAATAGTCTAGCCTAGATATAATCATTGCTTGGACTATGGATTTCTGAGCTGACACTAGCAGAAAGCCTAAGATTTTCCTAAGGATTTCAACAGCCAAAAGCATTTCCCGGCTAATGCGGTAATTTGGTTATTAAAAGATAATTTGTAATCAAGCCAAATGCTAAGATTTTTTTACTTTAGGTAGGGATGAAGGTATCAGGCCTAAGCTGTTAGGCTACAAAGCAGTGGACCAGATATTGGGCTGATTACCCACAACCAGGACCTCAGTCTTACCCGCATTCAATTTTAAGCAATTATCGTCCATCCAGGTGGCAACGTCCGAATGACACGAGAACAGATGGGAGGTAGTGTTGTTGCTGTTTTGAAAAAAAGTAATGATGTGCTGAGTGTCATTGCATATGAAATTCTGGTAAAACAAAAGCTCGATGATATCAGCCAAGGAGTCGGACATAAATGTTAAAAAGAGTTGGACTCAGGGAAGATCCCTGAGGCACTCCTTGATGCAAAGGAAACACCTTAGAGTGGAAAGGTTTTTGGAAAGGTTCGTACTTGCAGGAAAGAGGCAAGCCAAAGCAAAGCTTTATTGCCAATGCCGCATTTCCACAATTTTTCTAACATGATATTGTGTAACACAGTGTCGAAAGCGGCCCTAAGGTGTAACATCATGTTTGGCACAGAGTCCCCAGAATCCAAGATCAGATGCACTGACTCGGTAGCTAAAAACAGGGCATATTCAGTGCTGTAAGATGGGCGAAAGCCCAACTGAGTCCTATGTAGCAAACCATTGCCCTCAGTAAAGTTAGAGAGCTGTTTATTCACATGCTTGTCAATGATCTTGGAGAAGAAAGTAGAAGAGTAATTGGGCGGTAATTCTCAAGTTTTGACCAGTAAAGCAGAGGCACTTTCAAGAGTGGGACAACCATTGCATGTTTCCGACTCTGAGAGACGCAACCAGAAGCTAAGGAGCAGTTTAACAAGTCACACAGGACAGGCTGAGCTACTGCAAAACCATGCTCAAAAATCGAGCGAGATACTGGATCTAGAGGGGATCCTGATTTCACCAAAGAGCATAGCAAAGCCATATCATCTAGTTAACTAGTATTATATTCTGGGAGCCTAGAGCTGTCATCAGATGTATCAAACCATGCACTCAAGAGTGGGAAATCTCTAGCTTTAGCAGGGAAGGAGAAATAGATGTTCACCACCTTCTCAGAAATAAAGGAAGCTAAGGGATTGCAACTCTGCTGATGGAGAGATGAAAGATGAAGCTTGGGAGAGTGAGGTGAGCGATTTAACAATAAAGATATTTTTTTTGCATCATATAAGATGGGGGCTGAATTTTTGTTGCATAATAATCACGACGAGATTGATTTATGCAGCAATGGTAAATCTTTTGTGCCGCTAAGTAGTCCACTCTGCACCATAGACTTTATGCCAAAGGTGCTCAAACTGCTTACAATTATTCTTCATAGACAGTAGTTCCTCATTAAACCAGCAGACCGAAGGCCTTTGCCTATGGGAGACCTGCTTCACAAGAAAAGCAATCTGATCTAGAGCTCCTCTGATCCAATCATCCGTTTCTTTGCTGGCCTTATCCATGCACTTGTCTAAGATAGGACAACTAATTTCAAGTGCTCGGTGGAACCTCGCAGGGGTCGCTTTTGCCCACTGACGTGACCAAGTTGTTGTGGGGTCATGGCTCGCCAATACCCTGTAGTGTGATATATAAATTGTCTGACCAACCCAAAGGAAAAGGTGCCTTGATCTCAAGATGGTTGAGATTGGAAAATACCGGGTCAAGAGCATTCTTCCCTCTAATTTGTCTCCTCTATGTGCAGCAATAAAGGTGCTCCGTGCACTACAGCTAAGTCTGCGTGCGCTGAAGACAAGCAACAAATTAATATGCAAGCATGTGCATTATGCAAGCTACCAAAATTAGTGGCTTAGGAAGGGTATCATGGGCCCTAATGAAAATGAGAAAAAAATGCTCCCCTTACCTCTGGGTTGGTATTAAAGACACCTATTACAGGGGCACATTGGGCTCCTCGCACCCCTGGCCATGGGTGCCACCTCATCTTGTGCCCTGACTGTTCTACCTACAATTCATCTCTATTTGATATCTCCATGTCACTTTTATCTCCTGCTTGAACCTTTTCTTATCTCTATCCACTCACACTCAATCTCTCTTGCTTGTCCTTATCTCCTTCCTCCCTTTTTTTTTTAGTATTTTCTTCTCTCCATGCTCCTCCTTACCCTCCCCACATTTTCTTTCTCTATTTCTGTTCTGCTAAACTTCTCCCTCATCCTATCTCCTCTCTTCAATCTACGTCCTCCTCTTCTCTCTCTCTCACAGACTCCCTCTAATCAACATGTACTCTCTCATCCCAACCTTACTCTATAAAATGTATATCTTGAATATGCTTCTCTCTCACCCACCTCCTTCTGTGACACATTTTGGTCTACTTATACCCTCGTGGTTGTTTTAGCGTCCTTTTCTTCCTTATTCATTTCCCTCCATTTTTTCTTTCCTTTCTACATTTAACTCTCCTTTCTTTCTTTTCCCTCTGTATTTTGCTTATTCACGTGTTCCCTTTTTTTATCTCACTTCCATAGCTTATCCTCTCCATATATGCCTCCTTTTCTCTCTACATTCACATCTCCCGTCCCTCTCATATTCCCACATCTTCTTCCCTCTCCATCTTTCTATTATGTTTCTCCTTTCCTATTCAGTACCTTTTCTTTCTTTCCAATCCCCATACTTATCTTTTCTCTACTCTCCCATCTTTCTTTCCATTCTGTCTTTACTATCTCTTTGTTCATTTTCTAGTGCTGTCTCTCCTCTTACTTTTTTCTCTCTACTTCATATCGCAATCTCACCCCTCTATTCTTCCCCTCCTTAATATTTTGCCTCCACAGTTGACCTCTTCCTTCCAACCTCATTCTATCCACCTCTATTTAATCTCACCCTTCTGTTTTTCTTCATTTCTGCTTCCTTTTACCTCATCCATCAGCTTCCGCCCTGTCTCCTTGTCCTCTTTCCTACCATATGACAAGCTCCTGCACAACCCATTGAATGAATGTTTGGCTTCTGCTCGACTGTATCCTCTGTTTTTAATTTTACCAGTGTCTCCCTGGGACCGGTATCATTCTCTGTTTGAGTGACTAGTCCACAACCCCTCCCAGAGGAAGAGACCACACAGAGCTAAACCTATTTAGACACTTCACAAAATTCTTAGCAAAATCAGGGCAGCCCATGGCTGCTTGTGGTCTGGTTCAGGGAGAACATGGGCTGGTAGTTGGGCTGGGCTGTGCCTATTGGAGAAGAGTCAAGACTGACTTGCATATGGCTCGATCCAAACTGAGTTGGCATGGTGGGCAAAAGAACAATGGTTTGGAATGCTGCCCGAGTGATTGCCAGTGGTTAGACAGGGATGTGAGCCAAAACATTACGTCTCCTAAAAGCAGGCATAGCAGTGGAGCAAATTTTGAAAGTCTGCTTATTTTTCAAACTTTGTATGTGTGTTACACTGTGCTGCACACATACAGAGGGACAAGTCACAGAGGATATTTTTGCCACTAGAAGGATCCCCTTCCAGTACAAAATCTATGCTTGACAGAAACCTCACACCCTTGTACTAAGGTCAGGGCCACTGGAATTATGCAGGGTAGTGGCCTTTTCCGCTTAACTATTGATTTGCCACATGTGCCACATAACCCATCATCTACTGTATAATCTGCAGATTTTAAACCCAAAAAATTGTTCTAGCTTGAACGTATCAAAAGGTACTAAAACTGTGACTACCTTTATTGCTGCAAAGTGAAAGACTCTTCGTAAAGGTTAACTGGTCACCTTTCTGTTGCTAATTGTTGTATTTGGGTGTTAAATTGCCACTAATGAGGTGCAACATTTGCCCAGACAGTGTTAGCATGTGGGAAAATGCCAAAATAATATAGTAATACTATCACAAATATGCCACATTACACTGCATAATTAGCATTTTCTTGCTGCATAATTCAACCCTGATGCATAATTTGGTCCTCTCCTGCTGCATAATTCCTGTGGAGCTGACTATGGTACAAGGTACAGGTGGGAGAACCAACAAATTAACAGGGACAGCTGAGCCAAGGGTCGGCTCTTGCTCTTAAGAGCACATGCACAAGCTGAGGCTTAAAATATGTGGCATGTCAATCATGCAGCACAGATCATGTATTATTATGGTAAGGTGTTTTCAAAATTAATAAATTAAAATGTGCAATCATTTCACCTTAGTCAGGGCCACTAGAATTATTTGATTCTGCAGCAGTGGCTTTTTTCCCATAATTATGGATTTGCCATACTTGCCACATAAACTATCATCTGCTGCATAATCTGCAGATTTTGACAAAAAAATGTGTTTCTAGGTCACACGGATCAAAGGTTACTAAAAATGTGGCCACATGTGTTTGCACGCAGTGGAAGGCCCTTAGCAAATGTTAACTGGTCATCTTTCAGTTGATTATTTCTGCATTTGGCTGTTAAACTGGTAGTAATGAGGTGAAATCTGTGCATAGACAGTTTTATCATGTATAAAAATGACAAAACAATGAAGTAATACAATCATAAAATCTACTGCATTATGCTGCGTGATTTGCCTTTTCTTGCCGCATAATTTAGTCAACCCTGCCACATATTTTGGTGCTTTCTCGCATCATAATTCTACTGGCCCCGACCTTAGTACATCAGATTGTGTGCTGAAGGATTTATTAAAAGTGAGTTTTTAAACTGAACTGTGAAACATCCTGAACCTTTTTTTTTTTTTTGCAGTTTTATGTAGCAAACACGACCAGAAAGTATTGGAGCGCTTTACCTGAGCATCAGACTGGAACATGTTTTCCCAGTTCCAGAGTTAGCAGCTCTGACAGTAATTCTACATACCCACCCTCTCTTTGCCATGTGAAACACAATCACACATGTTTATTTCACACTGCCTTCTGCCCGCCTCATAAAACGCTCCAAACTTAAATCAAAGAGACAGCCCCTTTTGTAACTTATGTATTTGCTGGGCCACCTGGTGCGCTTGCCACTAAAAGAGGAAAGGGGAGTTTTCACACCTCCCTTTAATCTCTATTAAGTCTGGGAATGACGAGTGCGCTCTCTGAGAGAGTCTGAGCGCTCGATGTAGAAAGTCTGTGCGTGCCCGCACTCATGCAGCCTACAGGGAACATAGGTCAAGAGTATGTTATCTGTGCGTAAGATTATGGACTAACTGGATACGTTGCAAACTCTCCAGATCCTCTAATATTGCATTTACTGCCAGACAACTAACATTGTCAAAATGTAGATTAAAGTCCCCTACCAATAGAAAGTTGGAGTAGCAAAGTAATAAAGGAGACAAAGTATCTGCTAAAGAGATGGCAAAGTTAGACATAGGGCCTGGCGAGCGATAGATCAGGGTCCCTGACAGTGCAAAATTATTTGTAAGGGCCAAGGAGAAAAAAGATGGTTTGTATCCGTCAATAGAAAGTTCACAAAAGGGGCAATGAAGTCCTTTTTTTCCTTTATTTTTTAGTCCTCATTTATACACAATATGCTTTGAGTTCAAGAAAGGAGTCTATCAACCAAACCAAGCTGTCAAGATGTTATTTTCCCCAGTCACTCCGCTAGGGAGAGAAAGATAACTTGTATCTCTGGGTTAACACTTTTAGCTTCTGGTAGGAGAGTAACGCCTCATCTTGATATTTCAAACAGGTGCTTTCCCTTTCTGAGATACCGGTGGACCTGCCACCTAGCAGCCTCTTTAGCATATTCTTAATCATTGGACCGTATAAACATAACGATAGAGAGAAGAAAGAAAAAAAGAAAAAAAAAAAAAAACACAACATTCTACCTGTATATGGGTGACATAGTATTCCTCGCAGCTATTCTAGGCTGACTTCTCCACCCATTTATCCCAAATTTCCCAATAGCTAGTTTTCTTGAGCTGTTTACTGGAACGATCTAGTGCAGATACCCTCTGAATGGAATAAAGCCATTCTTCTTCCATAGGAGGACAGGGTAAAATCCATTTAATACAGAGTTCTCTCCGAGCTAATAAAATTAGTGTAAAAAAGGGCTTTGTGATTTTTCGTTACGGTTCGGCCATCTATATCCCCTGGTATTATCCCAAAAATGATTGCCGATATAGTTAATTTTATCTCTTGGCCCAAAATTCTAGATATGGTCTTACCTACTTTCTGCCAGAAGGGATATATAATCGGGCAGCACCAGAACATATGCACCTCATTTGCTCCATCTTCTCCACATTTCGGGCATTTCTTAATCTCTCGGCATCCAATTCTTGATAGCTTCTGTGGTGTCCAATATGCTTTATATACTGTGAAAAGATGGTTCTTTTTTAAGGGTGCAGAAATCACGCATGACCATAAAAGTGCCATAGATACTTGCCCTAATTTTTCAAGATTATCATCCGGGAACTCATCCGGCAGGTCCTTCTTCCAGATCTTTGTAAATACGGTTTGCGTGTCTTCTCCACCTTGGACCAGCAGCCAGTACCATTCTGCAACTTCTCTTGATATTTTTTGGTTTGTGCAAAATTTTAACCCCAAATCCGTTTTTCCTTCCAGTTCGCTCCTTAAAGATTTTACCCAGCTTAACAATTGGTAGTATTTAAATTTCGATACCGAATGTTCACAAATTGCAGAGAAGTGTGGCCATGATATTAGTTCTGTGTCCACAATAAGTTGTCCCCATGTATGGATACCACATATCCGAAGGGGAGCAACAAGAGCATCCTCCATACATGCCGGAGTGCCAGGAGAGTCCCAAATCGGTGTTGCATCGTTGTAATATGGTATCTTTAAAAGACGTCTCACCTGAGACCAAAGCTTAATTGCTGTTACTAAAATCTTTAGTCTCACCTTTTTGAAATATTTTGGGTGGCCAAATTTTAAAAGAAAGTACTCTGCCTGATGAGAAAAACTAACCGTAAGGGCTTTAAATAGGGGCGAGAAAACTGAGCTTTCCATTAACAGCTGTCGAAAATTCTTTATATGAAAAGCGCAATAATACAAATATAGGTCCGGAGTAGCAATGCCTCCATGTGCTTTCTTTCTTCTGAGCTTTTTTAGAGCTATTCTTGGACTTTTGTTTCCCCAGATGAAACTAGAGAAAGTTCCTTGTATCTTCTTAAAGTAAGTCTTTGGGAATTCTAGAGGAATAGTATTGAACAGAAAAGTATACTTCGGAAGGATTGACATCTTTAGAAGATTTGATTTACCCAGAAAGGAAAGTGAGAGCGCACCCCAAGATTGCAGCTGTGATTTAACCATTTTTGTAACTTTTTCCAAGTTAATCTGCGTTATCTTGTCGATGTTGTGGACTATTTGTATGCCAAGATATCTGATTTCTTTCTTTATAAGATCACTCCTAAAATTAATATTCCATTTCATCAACTCTGTTTTTTGTTGATTAATCAGATATCCTGATACCCTCCCAAAATCCTCCAATTCCTCCCAAATTGCCGGCAGCGATTGCTCTAGGTCACCTGTGTAAATTATGAGATCGTCAGCATAAAGTCCAATTTTTTTTCCCATCCATTACATTCAAAAGGAGTAATGTTCTGACAGATTCTTAATTTATATGCAAGAGGCTCAATGTATATATTGAAGAGAAGGGGAGAAAGGGGACAGCCCTGTCTAGTTCCTCTACCTAACTTTATTGGTCTTGTTAGATTACCATTAATAAGAATTTTTGCTGATGGATTTTTATATATTGCTTTTATGGCTGCTAAGAATGTTTCCCCTAAGTTAAACCTTTGACAAACTTTAAATAAAAAGGTCCAACTGACTCGGTCAAATGCTTTTGCCGCATCGATAGTCATTATAGCAAGTGGTGTCTTATATGTTTGTGCCATATCTATTGCCCCAATTAAATTATGCGTTAATTCACAGAGCTGTCTCCCTTTCATAAATCCCTTCTGGTCTGAGTGTATTAATGATCCTATTACCTTGTCCAGGCGTTTAGTTATAATTTGGGTGTATAATTTATGATCGCTGTTTAGAAGTGAAATAGGCCTGTACGATTCACAGGATCTTGGATTTTTATTAGGTTTTAATAGGATAGTTATGGTTGCTTCTTCCCATGAAGTAGGGAGGTCTTGGCCCTCTATAAAAGCTGCATTAAAAAGCTGAAGAAAAACAGGGGAAAGTTCTTCCCTTAGAGTGACATAAATCTCATTTGGAATGGAGTCAGGGCCAGCAGCTTTCCCCTTTTTTAATGCACTGATGGTTTGAACAATCTCCTCCAAAGTTATAGGATGACTTAAATGCCTTTGTTCGTTACTTTGAAGAAAGGGGAGATCTACCTCAGAAAGAAAACTATCTATATTATCTTCTTTTACTAACAGATCTTCTGTATATAGATTTTCATAGAAATGAACAAAAGCGTCTTCAATCCCTGAATCATCGCTAATAATGTTGCCAGTAATTTGGCAGCGAAGTTCCTTTATCCAGTTTCTGGATTGGTCAGCTTTAGTTTTCCACGCAAGGAGTTTACCACACCCTTCCCCATATTCGTGATGAGATAGTCTGCTAGCTTCCCATTTTCTTTTAATTTTTACTTCAAGGTAATCTGCAAGCTTATGTTTTGCCTCCGTTAACTTTCTTATGATATCCAGGTTTCCAGGGGCTTTACCAAGCTTTTCCTGATATAAATGTATATCTGCTTCTAAATTTCTAATTTCCTCCCTCCCCCTCTTAGATTGAGAAATAGATATAGTTGTTAGAATTCCTCTCAAATATGCCTTATATTAATCCCATATCACATGAAGGGGGGCTGAATTAAGATTAAATTCAAAGAACTCTTTGGTTGCTATTTTTAGTTTATCAACTACTGTATTTTCTAAAAGCAGTGTGCGATTTAAAGTCCATCTACGAGGGGACAAGTTATCAACCATAGCTACCTCTAATACCACCGCAGAATGCTCGGACATATGTTCTGGGATGTGGCTGACCTTAGTGGTCTTTTTACATGTAATAGTATCGACAAAAAAGAAATCAATTCTGGAACGATGAGCACATTTCTTATTGTGAAATGTAAAATTACCACCGGATGTTTTTGTCTTGTAACTCATCTCTCTCCAAATATCTACTAACCCTAAATCTAGCATTAACTGCCTCAAGGCAACTCTCATCTTCTGTGTTTTTATTCCAGCTCCCTTTGAGGTTGAATCTCGCCTAGGATCTAAACACAAATTAAAATCTCCTCCAAATATAATAGGATCATTTGTGTTAATTAGTTGGAGAAGTATAGTATATAATGCAGCCGGGTCGTCTAAATTTGGACCGTAGTACCCCACGTTGGTCAGCCAAATTCCATTAATTCTAACTCTGGCGATTACCCATCTGCCCAGAGGGTCAACCTTATAGTCCCCTAGCATAGCTTGAGCAGTTTTTTTGAACAACAACGCAACCCCTTTTACTGTGCTTGACTGCGTTGTATAAATGCAATGTTCTATCCATTTCTGGGTTTTTAAAATCGAGATCCATTCCTCTTTGAGCAGATGCGTTTCTTGTAAAAAAACACCTTACTATCTGAGAGTCTTAAATATTCTAGAATTTTCTCTCTTCTAGTAGGAACCCTGAGGCCATTTACATTCCATGACATTATTTTCATGCTTTTTTCTTTCCCTATCCTATCTGCGTTTATCATAATATCTTCTCTGTTGGTTATTTTTATTTAGAAACGCAAGCTTCTCTAGACCGATTTGAAGTAATCGACTGTCTATAAATGAGGACAATTTTTTTCTTTTTTCCCATTTGCTCCCCCACCCTGTGTAGATTTTATTAAATTTTTGCATTTTATTTGTGCCCCAATCCCTCCCTCCCTTCCTAACCACCCACCCTGGGGAACCCTCCCTTAATACTAGAGATATACCTAAATATCTCTAACTTCGGACTCTGTCTCCATCCAGGCACAATGTTAACATTTCTCATTTGGATGTACTTTTAATCTGGGCGACCAGGGCATTTGCTTCTGCGGGGTCCTTAAAGTTGGACATTTTGTTGTTCCACATTACCTTCAGGGTAGCGGGAAATCGTAAATTAGCTGTTGCCCCCAAACTTCTCAATTCTTGCATCGATTTCCCCAACTCCCACTGTCTGTCTTGTGTAGCACTCGAAATATCTGATCTAATACGGAATGTCCAATCCCCTTTATTATATTCTCCTTTTTTAAACCACCTGCAAGGATCTTTTCCTTCAGTACATAAGTTTTAAAGTTAACCAAGATTCTTCTTGGATTTCTTTTCCCAGGTCTTTTGAAGAAAGGCTCCCGGTGAACTCTTTGTATGTCGTCCTCTAGGGTTTGTCTGTCTATATCTGGATGTAACTCGCTAAGAAGATTGACAATAAAGATCCTTATATCTCCTCCCTCCACTTCTTCGGGAATTTTCAGAAGTCGAATATTATTTCTTCTTGCGTTATTTTCCAAACTCTCTAGTTTATCCCTCAGATCTTTCTCGCAACCCTGTTGTCTCGAGATCCCCAATGTATTTTTTTCTACTTGTTTTGTGAGATCTTCCAGAGCTGTTTCCATAGCCCCAACTCTTTCTGTTATATCATTCATTTTTTTTCTAATGTTTCACATACTGTTTGAATTTTCGTTTGATTACTTTCTGAAACTGCGAATTTTTCTCTAATTTCAGCCAGTAGGGTAGCTAATAGTCCATCCGTAGATTGCTGCGCCTCTGAATTGTTAGCCAAAGTTACCATCCCTGGCTCCTCTCTTAGTTCTCCTCTTGGCTCACTTCTCTGTTGACTCGGCTGAGTCCCTTGATTCTCGGGGCCCAGAGTTGAGCTAGTATTTTCATTATCTGACTTAGCCAGGGATGCCAAAGGTGCAAATCTATTTTCCAGAGTCACTGAATTCATACTGATTTCTATCTTATTATTTGTTGTTTTTTGTAGTTCTAGAGAGTTTAATTCTAGCAAATCACTACCGTTGCTTGGTGTTTCCACAATTATATACTCAGGGCCTTGCTGCTTTTCCTGCGAAGGTTGAATAGATTGTAGAGACTGAACTTTAAAGTACGAGCGTAGTGATGGAGTCACCCGAATATTTGCTGGTTTTAATTTGGTTTTATTTGGTTTTTTATTTCCCTCCTTATTTGCCGGTGTCTTCACCGTCAGGATTTTCTTGTTTTGCAGGGCTCCGTCAGTTTTTTGTGGATTAATTTGCTCCGTAGGGAAATCAGATTCTTTATTATTCCCTCCGCAGGTGACCAATCTTTACCCCAAATGGCCCTGCTCCTAAGGGTATATCTATTTGATTTTTTTATCTCAGCAGAGCTACCTCTTACTTGCTGTTCCTGGCCTAAGACCCCTCGTTCTGCTTTTAATTTAGGCCCCCAGTCCCCCCTTTTCCTCCTTACCGAGGTCATTTGCAAATGCCATGGATAAAGCTCTTCTTTTCCTACTTGAATCCTCTCCTCGACTTGGCTGCCCCGAGACGCCACAGCCCTCGTCTCCGCAGCGATCTCCGCGCTTGAGACTGCCAATTCACTCCAGGAAGAAGACGCGTAGTCAGCCACTCGGCTCCCGCTGCCCCGGAAGCCGATCTTAGCGGCGGTGCGCCTGCCACGCGCAATCCGCACTGCCGCTTCCGACCAGCGGCTCCTCTGTGGTGTCTCTTCCCCTCCGACCGCCACCGTCACTCACGAACCCCAGAAAGCGGCGAAAAAACTCCTCCGACGTCCACCCAGCAGGTATTCAACAACCGAAGACAGAATCTGCCCAGGCGCCACTACAAAATTTTGATTGATTTCGCATTTTTACTTGAATCTGTGCCGAGGAAGAACAGAGCCCGCGACCGCTACTAGCTACCGGCCGCCATTTTCCCCCCGCACTGAAGTCCTTGCTTAAAAATCATTTCGATCCCTCCCCCCCTTTGCGCAACCCTGTCCTGCCTAAAAACAGCATATCCTTGAGGGATAACTTGCACTCTGTCGGGGACAGAGTCCTCTCTTAACCAAGTCTCAGTCAGAAACACGATATCAGACATGTGTTCCTTGATAAAGTTATGAACATCTAGTTTGTGTTTTACTAGCGACCTGCAATGTAGTGAAAATAACGTGTAAATGACTGTTGTGACTGATGTACCATATCTAACGGTGGATGCCTCCTCATTGCTAGGGTTCAGACAGTGACTACATGCATCAGCCAGAGTCAATAGGGAGCCCAAAAGTTACTGTCTGGCATAGTGAATAGGGGTTGACCTAAAACTGCCAAGGATCCTGGCCCCTGGGGCCGTCTGGGCGTGAATGTTTGCAGACTGACCAACCTTTGGTGCACCAGCGGGGCGGACACTTACCAATCATGTTAAAATAGCTCCTCTCCTAAAAGGGGGCATGGCTATGGGCATGACAACACGCAGAAAACTGGGGGATGGCAACTAAAATGCGAACGGGAGCCCAGCAACTCTCCTCTCTACTGAAAGACTTCCCACCCAGAAGAGAGCACTGGCAACCAAAAGCAACAATAAAATAAAGGGGGAGAAAGGTAACTCATAAGCAGATAAAAACAGTGGGCAGCCCCCACAGTCAGTGGAGCCAGCCACCTCCACGCAGTGCTAACGGCTTACAAGGAAAGTAAAGGAGGAAATACTGCAACAATGTAGCGGCAGGCTAACGCTCCTCACGGAAGCCTAATCCCTCTTTTCTGTTTAGGGTTTCTGAATTATATGTTATTATAATATTATATTCACCCATAAAGTGACCATCTCAGCTGTCTTGAAGTTAAGGTTTTTGCTTATTTTAAAAATAGAACATTTCCATGATCAATATACACAGTTACTGGCATCTTTGATCCAAATAGGAAATGTCTCCGTTCTGTGAATTCTGCTTTATTGGCTAAGAGTTCTTTTTACGTCATAGTATAATTACATTCTCCAATATTTCATTTCCTGGGAAAGAAAACTACCGGATGTATTTGGCCTGTCTCTGGATGTGTTTGTGGAAATATTGCCCAAAGGCTGTATTAGAGGAATCTACTTTCAACAAAAACAAGCATTGGCATAGCCAATAGGTCTCGCCTTTGGGACCTTATAAGTATTTAGTTATGCAGCACAATATCCTTGGTGCAACAACATCAACTGTTGCATGGCTAAACACTTATAAGGTCCCAAAGGCGAGACCTATTGGCTATGCCAATGCTTGTTCATTTCTATTTCGCGCCAACTTGTCCC
Source organism: Calotriton arnoldi (assembly GCA_963921515.1). Classification (NCBI taxonomy): domain Eukaryota; kingdom Metazoa; phylum Chordata; class Amphibia; order Caudata; family Salamandridae; genus Calotriton; species Calotriton arnoldi. Next base: position 35,337 of record CAWUFW010008428.1, on the reverse strand, counting down.
GGCTGCCCCGGGAGGGTGCGCGCGCAGCAAGGAGGAGGGTCCAAGTGGTAAAGGACTGGGAGACAGGCAGCCTGCTGAAGTGTGCAAGAGAGTGTCAGAAGACGGACCCCAAACACGTCCCTATACCGGACAGCCGAGGAAGGGAGTAGGGAATTACTGTGCTGAAAACGAGGAGTAAAGATAACAGCAATGGGATTTAAAAAGCAGAGTGAGGATGCCTATGGGGAGAGTGAGTTGCACTGTAAAACACTAGACAGTAAGGACAGCACAAATGGTAAAAGAAAGTTAGTTTCCCCTACAGCTCCACCCCAGCTTGCACCAGGAAATGGGTGGCCTAGGTTAGGGGCTGCGGTAAACTGCACAACGCAGAGTATTTATAAAGCACACCTACTCTTATGCAGGGAACCCGAAAAGTGCTCAGGAAAGAGGATCTAGGCAGCTGCTCCTCTCCTTCCCACTAGCTGCAGGAAGACAGAACTAGGTAAACCCTCAGGGAAAAACTGTGATGATAAGCAACTCTCGCAGCCCTTTGGCTCTGTAGGAAATGGAATAAGCCTTTGATATTATGCGCAGTGAATGCTAGAGTAAATAGGATAAAAATATTGGGCTGATTTTCGAATTAAATACGTACAACCAAATTTAAAGGCTGGTGCCAGGACAAGGGCCTACGTGAACCTATCCTTTGATCGGGTAATCTGTAGTGAGGGGTTAGCAGTCACTTACGGTGAGTGTGTGCGGCCAGTCCCTGATGCGTGGGAATCCCAAATCAGATATAGTTAAGTCAAATATCTGTTAGGTGAATTGATCTTAAAAAGGGGACAATGCGAGAACAGCCGCAGCAACATTATGAAGGAAACGGATGAGAAAAACACATGGTCGCTTGCTATGTTAGTTGATTTTTAACTTGGTCACGGATATTACAAGCTATGGATTAACTGGGCACTGGGGGCCAACAAAGATCTTAAAGCAAGGCATGAAGTGCAAAGTGAAGATTCATGGTCTTCATGTGAGAAAGGTAACCTTTCCTAGATTCAATGTTGCCGACTCGAGAAAGCGCATGGCTCACCATCACTTTATCAGTGTACACTGTAAACTTAGCTTATGGCTTTCATTAGCAGTCAGTTAAGTTAATAATTTACAATGAGCTATATAATATATATATATATAAAACAAAGCATGGAAAATGGTTACCAATGTTCTATTTTTCACAAAGTTATAAGACCGCTACTTTTCCAGTGGTTAATTGTAAAAGCTCGCACTGCGCTTATACAGTTTTTCCAGAGATGACTAATAACAAGCACGGGCGCGAAAGTGAAAGTAATCGCGAGCGATTAAAAGCCGCTGCGAGTGTAAGGGTGGGAAGCCAGATGGCGAGGGAAGCCAGATGGCGCCTGATCGCGCGTGCACGCAATCGTGATCGCAAGCTGGAGGCCAGTAAAAGCCTGTGGGTAGCACTCCGAAAAGCCACTTACTAAAAGTCTCGCCAGAGCAGCGCATGCGCTGGCTCAGGCGAGACCTAAAAAGGATGATTTATGTATGGATGATGCAGAATGGGAGTTTTGGTAAATTTCTTTTTTAATTTAACACATGCTTCTTCTACTTTAGGAGGCCAATTTCATTACTAAACCTGTAAAAGGTGAAATTATCTTGGAAAAGCCCTGAATTAACTTTCTATAAAAATTTGTAAATCCTAGAAACTTTATACATCTTTCATAGATTTGGGGGTAGGACAGTCTAGAACTGCTTGTACCTTTTTCTGATCCATCTTTAGTCCTTCTGGTGATAGGATAAATCCCAAACCTTCCACAGTGTTAGCATGGATGGAACATTTTTAGCTTTTGCATAAAGTTGGTTTTCTCATAATTTTTGCAGCACTCTCTTGACATGCTACTTCAAGACTGTCAAAAAAGACCATAGACTAAGATATCAATGTATTCTCTAAGAATGACATTTATAAAAAAAAAATTAAAAGCTTCTGGGGCATTACTAAGACTGAATGGCATGACTTGATATTCATAGAAGCCAAACTTGGGGGCATATTTACAAGCCACTATCGCCACAGGAACGTCACTTTTAATGACGTTTCTGTGGCGACATGTGCTTCGCCTTATTTACAAGGCAGTGTTAAGCCCCTTAACATGGCTTAACGCTGCCTTGTAAATCAAGCACCCTTTCACGCTGTACTTAGTGTGAAAGGGTGCCAAAATTAAGACCAGGGAAAACCAGGTTTTAAACAGGCGAAACGAGGAGAAGTGCTTTATTTCTCCTCGTTTTTGATGTTTCTATGTGTGCTGGGTTGTGCAGCACACATAGAAACAGCAAAATCCATTGATTGTTTATGTGCAAGAAGGTGTCCCTTCTAGCACATAAACAATCTTTTAAAAATGACATTTTGCACTTCTATGTGTGCTGCATTAAGCAGCACACATAGAAGTGACAAAACGCCATTTAAAGATTGTTTAGGTGCAGGAAAGGACACCTTCCTGCACATAAACAATCGTCCCCTCAACGCAGACACCCTTGTGCTATGGTGCAAGGGTGCCTGCATTGGCGCTAGGCTGCTATATTTAGCGCCAGGGGGAAACGTAGGGCTGCACCATATTGTTGTAAATATGATGCAGCCCTGCATTTTAGAAGTGGCGGAGCATCGCATTAAGCCAAGGACGCTAACGCCGTGCTCCACCACTTTTTTGTAAATATACCCCTTGGTCTCAAAAGCTGTTTTCCATTCATCACCTTCAGGCACCCTCACAAGATGATATGTCTACGTACGTCAATCTTAGTGAATACTTTTACCTGCATTATCCGATCCAACATCTCCGAAATTAAGGGTAATGGATATCTATTCTTTGTGGTGACTTGATTTAAAGCTCTATAGTCTATATAGGTGTGAAGATCTCCATCCTTTTTAGGATGAAAAACAAAGGTGATTATACTGGAGACTGACAATGGTAAATGAACCCATTGTCCAGATATGCATCTAAGTATGTTCTTAAGTGTTCAGTTTCTGATTCAGACAAGGTGTATATCCTACAGCATTGGGGGTTTGGTGCAGGTTCTAGATCTATGCAGGAATCATAGGATCTATGTGGAGGAAAAGTCTCTGCTTTCTTTTTACTGAAGACATCAAGATCATCATGATATTCCAAAGGGATACTATTGTTTGATTTAGTGATTTCTTTCTCTTCCTCTTATTCTGGTATAGTTGTCTTAATGAACTGAACCTTCGATATTGCCACCTCCTTCCCATAGCAATTCTTTCTCATAATGCAACTCTTCTGTCACTGATCTGACTTGAATTGAACTGTGCCACGTGTCCAGTCTATGGTAAGAATATGCTTAATGAGCCAAGGCACACCCAATATAACTTGAAATTGTTGGGCATCAATAGTGCCAAATGTAATTTCTTTTCTATGATTTGATAAACTGGTTAACTGTAAAGACAAAGTACAGAGAGTAATAGGAGTTGCAGGAGGAGTTTATACAGGTTGAGATCAATAGAAAATGTGGGAGTTGCACTTGCAGATGCCTGATCAGGTACTGGGGCTTGTGAAGCATGTATTTAGTCATTTCTTTGAGACCTCTGTATAACTTGCTGTTTATGCTATTGATTTTCATTGCAAGCTTCTACTGTCTCCTTTTGCAAATCTGCTATCACTCACCCTATGTCATCTAATGAAAAGTTTTGGGGATTCATGGTGTCTGGACAAGAGAGTCTCCATGGGCTTTCCAAACTGTCACGATTTCAGATATACCTTTCTTGTAGGCATGCTACAACCACCACAGTGCTTTCCATTCTGCTCTACTAGAATCCACTGCCCAAAAGGAATTTACTGTTGGCACAGTGGAGTCCCTGGGCTAAAGCAAATTATATGTAAAAGGTGAGGTGGTGCACGGCCCTCTCACTGACTCTAAAAAAGCCTCAGGTATTCCATCCTCGGGCCAAATTTATTTTAAAATGGGATGAGGGCTCGCTGGTATCAGCACAGGAGATCCCATCCCATGGGACCTGATACTTCACAGTGTCCCAGGGAGCCCACCCCCTGGACACTGTGGTTCTCTGCCCGGGAGAGTGTGGGCATACCCTGCCTACACTCTCCAAGGTAGAGAACTCAATTTTGCTCCTGCCTGGTGGGACCAGTTAAAAAATGATGCTCCTGCCTGGGCGGGAGCAAAGTAAAGGTGCTGGCTCCTGCCACCAGCCAGTGTGGTTCTGGCTGCGAAGGCAGCTGGGGCTCCGAGGGGTCCTGGGGCTCCCGCTGCGGCCCCAAAGAGGCCCAGGACACCCACCTACAAATAAGAAAGTGCCAAACTTCCGCAAGGGCCACAGAGGCTCTGGGACTCCCCCCATGGCTCCAAATGACTGCTAAGCTGTGGTTGCCCCGGGTGGGCACCGGGCCACCTACTTAATAAAACACATTCTGGCTCCCGCCAGCACAAATTATGTGTGTGGCTGGGAAGCAGGCTGAGGCCGCAGGGGCCTTGGGGCTCACCCCACAGCCCCCAAAGAAAATTTACAATGTGGGTGTCCTGTGTGAGCACAGGGACACCCACAAAAACATGTTTGTAAAAAAGTGAATAATAAATGAGCGGCAGGACCCACTCATTTATTTCTCACTGGTTCTTAAAGGCACACCCCATAATGCCCTACTATGCCCCAGGGCTCTTTACGTTTTTGTTTTGAGCTTGTTGTTGTCCCTCAAAGCATTTGTGTACTGTTGTGAGGGTGCTGCAGGGAGTGCAGCAGCCCCCCAGCAACATAAAAAAAACAGTAAATCTCCTGGGTCATTAAATCCATGACACCAGGAGAACATAACATATTTGTGTAAAGGACTCCTAGATGGAGCTCTGCGCTCTTCAGCTGGAGTACAAGGCCCTCTTATGGTTGTTTTTATGATTGCATTTTCTGGATTGAAAAATGGTAAGGCTTATTATTACAAGTTTCGGCGGTCCTGAAGCAGGTGGCACGCCACCGCTCCGCTGCAGGACCGCCAAAACTTACAGCCGCCCGCCAGATTGCAAGTAATTATGTGGTCTTTCGGGCGGGCTGTGTGGCGGTCCCACGGCGGTGCTGTTTAATGGCTCATTGTGAGCCCTAAACAGCACCGCTGCAGGACCGCCAGTGCACGTTCCTGCACAGGAATGACAGCTCCATGTCATGCATTCCTTCCTGTGTAGGAACTGGGGGTGCATAACTACAGGTGGGTACAACAGGTGCCCCCCTGCATGCACCCCCATGCAAAGAGGCCCCTTTTTGCCTTGCGACACCCTTTTCATGGCGGTGCCATGAAAAGGGTGGCGGTGATGCAACTCAAAATATGCTTGGTGGTGTCGCTACAGCACCGCAAGCCTATTTTGGCCTTGAACCGCTGTCAGACCACCGCAGGATCCTTGATTCGTGGCGGTAGCAGTTGTTCAGTGGCGGTCCACTGAACTGAATACTGTGGGCGGTCTCTCAGTGTGTCAGTGGTTGGATCTTCACCACAACTACGGCGGTCCCATGGCCCGCCGTAGTCCTAATAAGGCCCTAAGAGACATGTTGGTTTTATTTAAAAAAAACAATATGTCTCTGAGACTTTCTTTTAACAATTTCAGCCCACAATTGCAATAATAAAAACTATGTTAAAATAAAGACTCACAGACCTGTTAAGTTTTTTTTAATAAAAACTGTATTAAACATTTTTATAATCACTATTATTAAACATTGCATAGTGTGAACTACTGAAATATACATTTGTTTAAAAATATTGGTGATTTTTGGAGAAAGATGGTAGATCTGCTTTAGATATATATTTATATGCTCACCTCCTGATAAATCCAATAGGCCTACTTTTAATATTTTGCTGTTGTGACTCTTTGACAAAGTCAGTAAGTATGTCTAAGTATGGCCAGGATCTGCAAGACCAACTGCATGCTATCCATGCCAAAGGCGGGGGGCGGGGTTGGCTGCCCGCAGGGTGTTGGACGCAGAGCCAGGCCAATTCCAAGCCATGCTCAACCAAAGACCGTCCATGGCATGTGGTTACTTGTCTGTGAGGGTTTGAATGCAGGGCCTAGCCACATAGCACACACGGACGAAAGCCATGCGCGGTGTGGGGTTGACTTAGATATGGTAATAAAATATTACTTAACGTTAAAAAACCCAAGAAACAGCAAAAGTCAAAGGTTAAACTGTTGTTATAGGTAGGAATTGTAATTATATCTTGCTTTACATTAAAAGAAATCTTAGAAATTCACTGAAAAACTAAAGGTTGAAGTAACATTATAGTTAGGTTTAAATTTCAGTGACAACATATAGTTTTAAACTCTGAAAACCAATGAAATTCTCTAGTTATATTTATAAGTAACTATAACTCTCGTCCCCGCCATGCACAGTCTTGTAATCAATTATCACAGATCAGAATTTGCAGTCATGTTATCAATGATGTCATGGATCATGTTACGAGGGATGTAAGATGTGGGGTAATTAGCAGTGCATGATGAGGGTGTGAGTTACAGCTACTGTAGTGTACGAGTTATAGTTACTTGAGATAACTACAACTGGTGAAGTTCAGTATTTTTAGAGTTTGAAATGTTATGTTGGCACGGAAATTTTTTCTCTAACTATAATGTTACTCTTTAATCTTTGTTTATTGCAGTGAGAAAAAAAAAATATATATAGTCAGATTCCCGCGGGAGTGAGCACTCTGACTGAACATGAGAAAAATGTTCCTGGCAGCCATTACAGGACTCGGGGACTTAGTCCGCTGTCCTGAACTTGTAGAAAAAAATATATATAATGGGGCAGTATAGGGATACCCTGCCACCCTAGGCCCCATGGGGAGGACACAGAGGGACCCAGCATGGACAAAAACAAATTGGCAAAAAATTATGCAATCCCGCAGGACACCCCCAGGGCCGAATTTAATTTATATGGGGAGGGTGGCCCCGGGGATCCCAGTCCCAGGGCCAACATTATGTTATATGTGGAGGGGGCTGTGTGACCCCCCTCCTGAGCCTCTAAAGGGCCCAGGGAGCCCACCCCTGGGGCTGAAATGTTACAAAATGGGGAGGGGGCGTGAGGCACCCCTCCCGAGCCATCAAAGGCCCCAGGGAGCCCACCCCTGGGGCCGATTACTTAAGGGAGGGGGCCTGCATGGCACTCCTCCCTGCCCCATTAATGGCCCGAGGCCCCCATCCCCCCGGGGCCAGCTCACAAGCTATATCCCTGGGAGCCCACCTCGGGACATGGCAGTTTCTGCGCAGGCAGGGAAATCTGTATTTGCTATTGCTTGGTGGGAGCATTTTCAAAACTGCAAGACTGCTCCGAGTGGGTGGAAGCTTTGAAAATGTTCCCGCCTGCTGGGAGCCCACATTGATGGAGGCAGGAAAAATTACCAAAATATTGCTCCCACCCAGAGGGAGCAGCATTAGTAGGTGATCCCTGCGGGTGCGAACAATGCCAGCTCCTGCTGCATACATGTGCTTCCCCCACAGGCCCCATCAAGTATATGGTGGGTGTCCTGGGTGAAACAGGGCACCCACCGGCAGATGGGATGATAGCAGCTCGGGAAGAGGGTCCACGCAGCCCCCTCCCCTTAATTTTGAGAAATCGTCCTGGGGAAAAGGGTCCTCAGGGCCTAAAAAGGCTCGGGCAAGGGCCGCACAGCCCCCACCTCTTTATTTAAATGAGTGGCCCTGGGGGATGGGGTCCCCAGGGCCTAACCAGGCTCGGGGAGGGGGGTGTGCAGCTCCCCTCCCCTTTAATTAAAATAAACTGCCCTGGAAGATGGGGTTCTCTGGGCCTAACAAGGGTCAGGGAGGGGGGCCATGAGGTCCCCTCCCCTTTAATTAAAATAAACTTCCCTGGGGGATGGGGTCCCCACTGCCTAACAAGGGTCAGGGAGGAAGGCCACACAGCCCCCCTCCCTTTTCATTTTAGCAATGGGCCTGAGGGATTGGGTCTCCAGGGCCTAACAAGACTCGGGATAGGGGCCACGCAACCCCCCTCCCTGTTCATTAAAAAAAGGCCTTGGGGGGATGGGGTCCCCAGGGCCAGACCCTGTGGCCAACCCCCGCCATGCATGGCCAAAGGTTGTTTGCTGTGCAGGGTTGACTGCCTTTGTGGTGGTTTGCCGCAGGGCCTGGCCACAGGCCAGTGGGGTTGGCTACATGGGAGGAGGTTGGCTGCAGGACCTGGCATCAGTGATGTTATCAATGATTTCATTTGAGATGTTATCAGTGATGTCATAAATGATGTCATACAACATGTCATTAGTGATGTAATATGTGAGGTCATAAGCAGTGCATTGCGAGGGCGCTGATAAATTCATCTATCTATAACGTTACTTTAACCTTTGTTTATTTCAGTGAGTTTATGTATATATATAAAATCACTGAAAAAACCATAGGTTTCAGGGACGTTATAGTTAGTTGGACATTTCACTCGTACAAAACCATAGAAATTCCGCCATTGCTAACTATAACTCGCGCCCCCGCAATGCACTGCTGATGACGTCACATATTACATCATTCATGACATGGTCAGTGACATCACTGATGACATCTCAAATGACATCACTGATAACATCACTGATGACACCATCCAGTGACTGTGTGTTTCTTTAAAGTTTAAATATGTATTATATATATGCCAAGGTGTATTGAAGAATGAGTGGGTGTATAAGTGTCTGGATGGAGGATTTAGTAGGTGCGTGACTTACTGTTTAAGTGAGTGATTACATGTGTCTTACTGAATGCATGGGTTAGTGACTAAACTGTGTGAATGTCTGTATCAGTCTGTCTGTTGTTGTATAAGCTGCTGCATGGGTTGATCAGTAGCTACATGAGTGTCTATATGGGTTATCGATTGGTTGCCTGAGTATTTGTATGGGTGCCTGAGTGTGTGTGTGGGTGGGTGGGAGGTGTGTGACTCTGTGCATAGATGTTTGAGTGGTTGATTCACTGGGTGTATGGGTTCAAGAGTGCATGTGGAAACAGCTGTATGGGTGGGTGAGTGTGTGTATGGGTGTGTTGGTGAGTGAATGGATGTCTCAGTGGTATATGTCCAAGTAACTACATATGTAAAAGGCAGTGTATGTGAGAGTTGGAGTATATAAATGACTATACGTGAGAGTCAGTGATTGTGAGAGTGGCTGTATGGATGAGTGTGTACTTGTATCAGTGATTGTATAAGAGAGTAAGTATGCGTTTGTTTCTGTTTGAATAAGTGATGTTGTGTGTATAACTGTATAGGTCAGTAAATGGAAGTGTGATTGATTCTTTGCATGACTGACTAGGTGTGTGAGTAACTCTGGATGAGTGGTGGTCTGTGAGTGTCTGTATAGGTGTATGAGTGCATATGATAGTGTTGTATTGATGAGTGGCTGCATGTATGAGTGATTGTATGGGTGAATGAGTGGATGTGTGTGTAGACCTAGGAATCAGTGAGTGCGTATGTAGTAACTGGTATTGGTGTGTCGATGGTTTCGAAAATGGTAGTCTGTATTTTACAGTGGGTGTATCAAAGGTTATATTAGAGTGTGAGGAGGTGCATCAGATTTTCACGCGGATGATGTCATCAGTGATGTCATCAGTGATGTCATCAGTGATGTCACTGACCATGTCATAAATGATGTAATATGTGACGTCATCAGCAGTGCATTGCGGGGGCGTGAGTTATAGTTAGCTGAACTAACTATAACGGCGGAATTTCTATGGTTTTGTACGAGTGAAATGTCGAACTAACTATAACGTCCCTGAAACCTATGGTTTTTTCAGTTATTTTCTAAGGTTTTTTAAATGCTAATTTCTAACTATAACGTGCCTGAAACCTATGGTTTTTTCAGTGAATTTCAATGGTTTTTTAAATGCTAATTTCTAACTATAACGTCCCTGAAACCTATGGTTTTTTCAGTGAATTTCAAAGGTTTTTTAAATGCTAATTTCTAACTATAACATAGCAGTCGCATTTGCAGAGTGGTGGAGAAAGGTGAGTGTGGCCTTCAAACACCTTTTAGCAATCCCACTGTGTGGGATTTAGCGGAAGTAACAGGAGGGATAGTTAGCCCCCAACGTCAACCTTGGGGGCCAACTATCCCTTTTATTACCTCCAGTAAGTCCCACACAGCAGGATTGCTAACTTGTTATATCAGGCCCCACCCCCTCCCTGCAGCACTCTGCAAACGCGCCCCCTGGTGCGTTCTAAGTTGGGGGATTAAGTCCGCTTGAATCCTGAGGGTCCATGGGGGCCAATTAGGCCACAAGGTACCTCTATTAAGCACCACAGAGCTGCGTTGCAGAGAGGTGTAAAAAGGGGCATGGCCTCAGACCACCTCTCTGCAACGCAGCTCTGTGGCGCTTACTGGAGGTACATGGTGGGCTAGTTGGCCCCCAGGGACCCTCAGTATTCAAGGGGAATTAATTCCGCAACTTACAACGCTCCAGTGCTGCAGGGAGGGGGCAGTGCCTCCGGCGCAATGCCGGCTTTTTTTTTTTTTACAAGGGGGGCTGTGTGGCTCCCCTTCTTTTACATTATTTGGGGCCCTGGGGACCCCATTCCCCAGGGGGCGGTGCCTCCGGCGCGATGCCGGCTTTTTTTTTTTTTTTTTTTACAAGGGGGGCTGTGTGGCTCCCCTTCTTTACATTATTTGGGGCCCTGGGGACCTCATCCCCCAGGGACTGCTCTTTTTGTAAATTAAAAAAAACAGGAAGGGGGCCACGCAGCCCCCCTCCCAAGGCCAATTTGGGCCCCGGAAACCCCATCCCCTGGGGCATGGCCACATTTTTTTTGTCTGTTTTTTATTTCTTAAGGAGGGGGCTGCGTGGCCCCCCTCCTTAGGCCTCTATTGGCCCCGGGTCCCCATCCCCCGGGGCTGTGCCTCTTTATTTTTTTTAAATTTTAATATTGAAGGGGGGCCCATGGCCCCCCTCCTGGGCCACTTCTGGCCCCGGGGACCCCATCCCCTGGGGCCCGACCTTTGTTTTGGGGACCGTGGGGGGAGCCCCAATGCCCCCACGGTCCCGCCGGCTCCCCGCCTCCTGCGGGAGCCAGCATTGCTTTTGAGCAAGGGGAGCTGCTGACATGCAATCCTGCTTTGCTTCATTGTAGCGAGAGCAGGTTTTCGTCTCTCTCTGTCAGTCAGTCAGTCTCTCTCTCAGTCAGTCAGGGGCAGATTTACAAGCCCCTTGCGCCACTTTAGTGCCGCCGTTGCGTCACTTCTGTGACGCAACGGCGGCGTAAAGCCAGCGCCATGCTGCGGGGTATTTACAACGTGACGCATCTAGGGAGATGCGTCACGTTGTAAAGCCCTGCGCCACATGAAACCTGTGTCAGGTTTCATGTGGGCGTTCCAGAGTAGGGGGGGGCGTTCCGGCGCAGGAACGCCTCGCAAAAGTGGCTGAGTGAAATCTACTAGATTTCACTCAGTCACTTTTCCGACCCCGGTGCGTCTAAACCTTGCGCCTGCATGAAGCAGGCGTAAGGTGTGACGCACCATGTGCAAGATAGGCCGGGCCGGCACAGTGCTGGAGTTGCGTCGTGCCCGCGACACAACTCCAGCACTGCGCCAACGTTACGACGGCAGATGCGACATGCATCTGCATTTCCTTGCGCCATGATGCGCCGCATTGTAAATGCGGCGCATCAGTGGTGGCGCAAGGATGGTGATGCGTGTCGTAAGTTTCCTGGCGCATCCCTGCTGATTTGCAGGGATGCGCCAGGAATTGTAAATCTGCCCCTCTGCCTCTCTCTCAGTCAGTCAGTATCTCTCTCTGTCAGTCAGTCTCTCTCTCAGTCAGTCAGTCTCTCTCAGTCAGTCAGTCTCTCTCAGTCAGTCAGTCAGTCTATCTCTCAGTCAGTCAGTCTCTCTCAGTCAGTCAGTCAGTCAGTCTATCTCTCAGTCAGTCAGTCTCTCTCACTCAGTCAGTGTCTCCCAGTCTATCAGTCTCTCAGTCAGTCAGACTCTCTCAGTCAGTCTCTCTCTCTGTCAGTCAGTCTCTCTCTCAGTCAGTCAGTCTCAGTCAGTCTCTCTCTCAGTCAGTCAGTCTCTCTCTCAGTCAGTCAGTCTCTCTCAGTCAGTCAGTCTCTCTCTCTGTCAATCAGTCTCTCTCTCAGTCAGTCAGTCTCTCTCTGTCAGTCAGTCTCTCTCTGTCAGTCAGTCTCTCTCTCAGTCAGTCAGTCTCTCTCTGTCAGTCAGTCTCTCCCTCTCTCTGTCAGTCTCAGTCAGTCTCTCTCTCAGTCAGTCTTTCTCTCTGTCAGTCAGTCTCTGTCAATCAGTCTCTCTCTGTCAGTCAGTCTCTCTCTCAGTCAGTCAGTCTCTCTCTGTCAGTCTCTCTCTCTCTCTCTGTCAGTCTCAGTCAGTCTCTCTCTCAGTCTCTCTCTGTCAGTCTCTCTCAGTCAGTCAGTCTCTCTCAGTCAGTCTCTCTCTCTCTCTGTCAGTCTCTCTCTCTGTCAGTCAGTCTCTCTCTGTCAGTCAGTCTCTCTCTCAGTCAGTGTCTCTCTGTCAGTCAGTCTCTCTCTTAGTCAGTCAGTCTCTCTGTCAGTCAGTCTCTCGTTCACTCTGTCAGTCTAAGTCAGTCAGTCTCTCTCAGTCAGTCTCTCTCAGTCACTCTCTCTCAGTCAGTCTCTCTCTCATTCAGTCAGTCTCTCTGTCAGTCAGTCTCTCTCTCTCTCTCTGTCTCTCTCTCTATCAGCCTCTCTCTCTGTCAGTCTCTCTCTCTCTCAGTCAGTCTCTGTGTCAGTCAGTCTCTGTGTCAGTCAGTCTCTCTCTCTGTCAGTCAGGCTCTCTCTCAACCAGTCAGTCTCTCTCTCAGTCTCTCTCTCTGTCAGTCTCTCTCTCTCTCTCTCTGTCAGTCTTTCTCTCTCTCTCTGTCAGTCTCTCTGTCAGTCTCTCTGAGTCAGTCAGTCTCTCTGAGTCAGTCAGTCTCAGTCAGTCAGTCTCTCTCAGTCAGTCAGTCTCTCAGTCAGTCAGACTCTCTCAGTCAGTCAGACTCTCAGTCAGACAGTCTCTCTCTGTCAGTCTCTCTCTGTCAGTCTCTCTCTCTGTCAGTCAGTCTCTCTCTGTCAGTCAGTCTCTCTCTCAGTCAGTCAGTCTCTCTGTTAGTCAGTCTCTCTCTGTCAGTCTCTCTCTCAGTCTCTCTCTCTCTCTCAGTCAGTCTCTCTGTCAGTTAGTCTCTCTATCAGTCAGTCTCTCTCTCAGTCTCTCTCTGTCAGTCTCTCTCTCTCTCTCTCAGTCAGTCAGTCTCTCTCAGTCAGTCAGTCTCTCTCTCAGTCAGTCAGTCTCTCTCTCTGTCAGTCTCTCTCTCTCTGTCAGTCTCTCTCTCTCTGTCAGGCTCTCTCTCTCTGTCTGTCAGTCTCTCTCTCTCTCTGTCAGTCTCTCTCTCTCTCTGTCAGTCTCTCTCAGTCAGTCTGTCTCTCTGTCAGTCAGTCTCTCTCTGTCAGTCAGTCTCTCTCTCAGTCAGTCAGTCTCTCTCTCTGTCAGTCTCTCTCTCTCTGTCAGTCTCTCTCTCTCAGTCAGTCTCTCTATCTCTGTCAGTCTCAGTCAGTCAGTCTCTCTCTCAGTCAGTCAGTCTCTCTGTCAGTCAGTCTCTCAGTCAGTTTCTCTCTGTCAGTCAGTCTCTCTCTCAGTCAGTCAGTCTCTCTCTCTGTCAGTCTCAGTCAGTCTCTCTCTGTCAGTCAGTCTCTCTCAGTCAGTCTCTCTCTCTCAGTCAGTCTCTCTCAGTCAGTCAGTCTCTCTCAGTCAGTCTCTCTCAGTCACTCTCTCTCTCAGTCAGTCTCTCTCTGTCAGTCAGTCTCTCTCCCATTCAGTCAGTCTCTCTGTCAGTCAGTCTCTCTCTCTCTGTCTCTCTCTCTATCAGCCTCTCTCTCTGTCAGTCTCTCTCTCTCTCTCAGTCAGTCTCTGTGTCAGTCAGTCTCTGTGTCAGTCAGTCTCTCTCTCTGTCAGTCAGTCTCTCTCTCAACCAGTCAGTCTCACTCTCAGTCTCTCTCTCTGTCAGTCTCTCTCTCTCTCTGTCAGTCTTTCTGTCAGTCAGTCTCTCTCTCTCAGTCTCTCTGTCAGTCTCTCTCTCTGTCAGTCTCTCTCAGTCAGTCAGTCTCTCTGTCAGTCAGTCTCTCTCTCAGTCAGTCAGTCTCTGTCAGTCAGTTTCTCTCTGTCAGTCTCTCTCAGTCTCTCTCTCTCTCTGTCAGTCTCTCTCTCTCTCTCTCTCTCTCACTCTCTCTCTGTCAGGCTCTCTCTGTCATTCAGTCTCTCTCTCTCAGTCAGTCAGTCTCTCTCTACCTCAGTCAGTCAGTATCTCTCTCAGTCAGTCAGTCTCTCTCTGTCTGTCAGTCTCTCTCTGTCTCTGTCAGTCTTTCTTTCTTTCTCTCTCTCTGTCAGTCTCTCTCAGTCAGTCAGTCTCTCTGTCAGTCAGTCTCTCTCTGTCAGTTCGTCTCTCTCTCAGTCTCTCTCTCTGTCAGGCTCTCTCTCTCTCTGTCTGTCAGTCTCTCTCTCTCTCTGTCAGTCTCTCTCTCTCTCTGTCAGTCTCTCTCAGTCAGTCTGTCTTTCTGTCAGTCAGTCTCTCTCTGTCAGTCAGTCTCTCTCTCAGTCAGTCAGTCTCTCTCTCTGTCAGTCTCTCTCTCTCTGTCAGTCTCTCTCTCAGTCAGTCAGTCTCTCTCTCAGTCAGTCTCTCTCTGTCGTTCAGTCTCTCTCTCTCAGTCAGTCTCTCTCTCAGTCAGTCTCTCTCTCTCTCTGTCAGTCTCTCTCTCTCTGTCAGTCTCTCTCTGTCAGTCAGTCTCTCTCTGTCAGTCAGTCTCTCTCTCAGTCAGTCAGTCTCTCTCTCTCTCTCTACAACATACCTTAGAAACATTGCATTGCCAATATCTCTGGCTAAACACTTATAAGGTCTTATTGGCGATGCCAATGCTTGTTTTTTATTTTTTCTTCCGGATTCGCGCACCCAGCGCGAATTCAGACTTTAAAAAAAAAAAATTGGGCTGGGGGTCCTTGTGGGACCCCCTGAGCAGGCCTAGGGGGTCAGGGTGTTCCTACCCTGCCCCCTTTTCTTGTTTTTCATCTTTGTTTAACTGTTTTCTTATGACTCTGGTTCAACCTAGTCCCAAGATGGCTGCCAGCATTTCTTGGATAAAGTGCTGACAGCCAATCAGATTTCACGATGACATGTGTGGTTAGGCTCCGCCCAGATATCGATATTTCTTTTTCCTTTCTTTTTCCTTTAATATTTCAAAAACTACTGAACGGATTTACACCATTTAAAAAAAAAGGGCTCTTTCTGAACCAAGGGCTACCTGTTTGCCATATTTGGTGTAATTCCGTTCAGCAGTTCGGGCTGTAGCTTTGTCTAAAGTTTCCTATGGAAATTAACATGGGGAAAACGCGTTTTGGGACCCCCCTTTTTTCTCGGCCCCCGCTTGACGAATCACCCCGAAACTTTCAAAACAGGAGCTGACTGTAGAGCCCCACTAGTTTTGAAAATTTCGCGAAGATTCGTCAACCAGCGCCAAAGTTATTTAGGCAAAAGAAAAAACACTTTTTGAATAGAAATGAGCTCCTAACTATAACTACCTACTGGCGACCGCCAGTAGGTAATATATTACCTACTGGCGGTCGCCAGTAGGTAGTTATAGTTAGGACCTATTTTCCATAGGAAAAGCATTTTTTTTTCCCCAATAACTTTGGCGTCGTTTGACGACTCATCGCAAAATTTTCAAAACTAGTCGGGCGCTCCGGTCAGCTCCTGTCTTGAAAATTTCGGGGTGATTAGCCAAGCGGAAACTGAGATAAAAGGGGGGTCCCAAAACGTGTTTCTCCATGTTATTTTCCATAGGAAACTTTAGACACGGCTACAGCCCGAACTGCTGAACGGAATTACACCAAATTTGCTAAAAGGTAGCCCTTGGATCGGAAAGAGTCCTTATTGTTAAATGGTGTAAATCCGTTCAGTAGTTCCTGAGAAATTCAAAAATAGAGGTCGGAAAATCAATTTCCCATAGGAAACTTTAGACACGGCTACAGCTCGAACTGCTGAACGGAATTACACCAAATTTGGCAAAAAGGTAGTGCTAGGTTCAGAAAGCGTCCTTTTTTCAAATGGTGTAAATCCGTTCAGTAGTTTTTGAGATATCAAAGAAAAAAAATCTTTATATATCTGGGCGGGACCTAAGTACACAAGCACAAGCTTGGTTCTAATTGGCTGCCAACACTTCAATCCAGGAAGTGTTGGCAGCCATCTTGGTGCAATGCTTTTTAGGTCTCGCCTAGCGATGCAGCGCATGCGCTGCTCACTACACACACACCACTGCACTACCCTAAACCCTAAAACACTACCCCAGCACGACCCCCTATACTACCCAAACACTACTGCACTACCCAAAACCCTAAAACACTACCCCCAGTACGACCGCCTACACTACCCAAACACCACTGCACTACCCTAAACCCTAAAACACTACCCACAGCACGACCCCCTACACTACCCAAACACCACTGCACTACCCTAAACCCTAAAACACTATCCCCAGCACGACCCCCTACACTACCCAAACACCCCTGCACTGCCCTAAACCCTAAATCTATCCCCAGCACGACCCCCTACACTACACAAACACCACTGCACTACCCTAAACCCTAAAACACTACCCCCAGCACAACCCCCTACACTACCCAAACACCACTGCACTACCCTAAACCCTAAAACACTACCCTCAGCACGACCCCCTATACTACCCAAACACCACTGCACTACCCTAAACCCTAAAACACGACCCCCTACACTACACAAACACCACTGCACTACCCTAAACCCTAAAACACTACCCCCAGCACGACCCCCTACACTACACAAACACCACTGCACTACCCTAAACCCTAAAACACTACCCCCTATACTACACAAACACCACTGTACTACCCTAAACCCTAAAATACTACCCCCAGCACGACCTCCTACACTACACAAACACCACTGCACTACCCTAAACCCTAAATCTACCCCCAGCATGACCCCCTATACTACCCAAACACCACTGCACTACCCTAAACCCTAAAACACTACCCCCAGCACTACCCCCTACACTCCACAAACACCACTGCACTACCCTAAACCCTAAAGCACTACCCCGTACACTACCCAAACACCACTGCACTACCCTAAACCCTAAAACACTACCCCAGCATGACCCCCTACACTACCCAAACACCACTGCACTACCCTAAACCCTAAAACACTACCCCCAGCACGACCCCTACACTACACAAACACCACTGCACTACTCTAAACCCTAAACCCTAAAACACTACCCCCTACACTACACAAACACCACTGCACTAATCTAAACACTAAAACACTACCCCCAGCATGACCACCTACACTACACAAACACCACTGCACTACCCTAAACCCTAAATCTACCCCCAACACGACCCGCTACACTACCCAAACACCACTGCACTACCCTAAACCCTAAAACACTACCCCAGCACTACCCCCTACACTACACAAACACCACTGCACTACCCCCCAGCACTACCCCCTACACTACCCAAACACCACTGCATAACCCTAAACCCTAAAACACTACCCCAGCACGACCCCCTACACTACCCAAACACTACTGCACTACCCTAAACCCTAAAACACTACCCCCAGCATGACCCCCTACACTACCCAAACACCACAGCACTACCCTAAACCCTAAAACACTACCCCCAGCATGACTCCCTACACTACCCAAATACCACTGCACTACCCTAAACCCTAAATCTACCCCCAGCACGACCCCTACACTACCCAAACACCACTGCACTACCCTAAACCCTAAAACACTTCCCCCAGCACGACCCCTACACTACCCAAATACCACTGCACTACCCTAAACCCTAAAACACTACCCCCAGCACGACCCCCTACACTACCCAAACACCACTGCACTACCCTAAACCCTAAAACACTACCCCCAGCACGACCCCCTACACTACACAAACACCACTGAACTACCCTAAATCTACCCCCAGCACGACCCCCTACACTACCCAAACACCACTGCACTACCCTAAACCATAAAACACTACCCCCAGCATGACCCCCTACACAACACAAACACCACTGCACTACCCTAAACCCTAAAGCACTACCCCCTACACTACACAAACACCCCTGCACTACCCTAAACCCTAAAACACTACCCCAGCACGGCTCCCTACACTACCCAAACACCACTGCACTACCCTAAACCCTAAATCTACCGCCAGCACGACCCCCTACACTACCCAAACACCACTGCACTACCCTAAACCCTAAAACACAACCCCCTACACTACACAAACACCACTGCACTACCCTAAACTTTAAAACACTATCCCCAGCACGACCCCCTACACTACACAAACACCACTGCACTACCCTAAACCCTAAAACACTAGCCCCAGCACGACCCCCTACACTACACAAACACCACTGCACTACCCTAAACCCTAAATCTACCCCCAGCACGACCATCTACACTACCCAAACACCACTGCACTACCCTAAACCCTAAAACACTACCCCCAGCATGACCCCCTACCCTGCACAAACACCACTGCACTACCCTAAACCCTAAAACACTATCCCCAGCACTACCCCTACACTACACAAACACCACTGCACTACCCTAAACCCTAAAACACTACCCCCAGCACTACCCCCTACACTACCCAAACACAACTGCACTACCCTAAACCCTAAACACTACCCCCCGCATGATCCCCTACACTACCCAAACACCACTGCACTACCCTAAAACACTACTCGCAGCACGACCCCCTTTACTACCCAAATACCACTGCACTACCCTAAACCCTAAATCTACCCCCAGCACGACCCTCTACACTACCCAAACACCACTGCACTACCCTAAACCCTAAAACACTACCCCCAGCATGACCCCCTACACTGCACAAACACCACTGCACTACCCTAAACCCTAAAACACTACCCCTACACTACACAAACACCACTGCACTACCCTAAACCCTAAAACACTACCCCCAGCACTATCCCCTATACTACCCAAACACAACTGCATTACCCTAAACCCTAAAACACTACCCCCGCATGATCCCCTACACTACCCAAACACCACTGCACTACCCTAAACCCTAAAACACTACCCCCAGCACGACCCCCTTTACTACCCAAACACCACTGCACTACCCTAAACCCTAAAACACTACCCCCAGCACGACTCCCTACACTACCCAAACACCACTGCACTACCCTAAACCCTAAATCTTCCCCCAGCATGACCCCCTACACTACCCAAACACCACTGCACTACCCTAAACCCTAAAACACTACCCCCAGCACGACCCCCTACACTACCCAAATACCACTGCACTACCTAAACCCTAAAACACTACCCCCAGCACGACCCCCTACACTACCCAAACACCACTGCACTAAACCCTAAAACACTACCCCCAGCACGACCCCATACACTACCCAAACACCACTGCACTACCCTAAACCCTAAATCACTACCCCCAGCACGACCCCCTACACTACACAAATACCACTGCACTACCCTAAACCCTAAAACTACCCCCAGCACGACCCCCTACACTACCCAAACACCACTGCCCTACCCTAAACCCTAAAAAACTACCCCCAGCATGACCCCCTACACTACACAAACACCACTGCACTACCCTAAACTCTAAAACACTACCCCCAGCTCTACCCCCTACACTACACAAACACCACTGCACTACCCTAAACCCTAAAACACTACCCCCAGCACTACCCCCTACACTACCCAAACACCACTGCACTACCCTACACCCTAAAACACTACCCACAGCATGACTGCCTACACTACCCAAACACCACTGCACTACCCTAAACCCTAAAACGCTACCCCAACACAACCCCCTACACTACCCAAACACCACTGCACTACCCTAAACCCTAAAACACTACCGCCAGCACTACTCCCTACACTACCCAAACACCACTGCACTACCCTAAACCCTAAATCTACCCCCGGCATGACTCACTACACTACCCAAACTCCACTGCACTACCCTTAACCCTAAAACACTACCACCAGCATGACCCCCTACACTACCCAAATACTACTGCACAACCCTAAAACACTACCCCCAGCACGACCCCCTACACTATCCAAACACCACTGCAGTACCCTAAACCCTAAAACCCTATCCCAGCATGACCCCCTATACTACCCAAACACCACTGCACTACCCTAAACCCTAAAACACTACCCCCAGCACAACCCCCTACACTACCCAAACACCACTGCACTACCCTAAACCCTAAAACACTACCCCCAGCACAACCCCCTACACTACCCAAATACCACTGCACTACCCTAAACCCTAAATCTACCCCTAGCACGACCCCCTACACTACACAAACACCACTGCACTACCCTAAACCCTAAAACACTACCCCAGCACGACTCCCTACACTACCCAAACACCACTGCACTACCCTAAACCCTAAAACACTACCCCAGCACGACCCCCTACACTACCCAAACACCACTGCACTACCCTAAACCCTAAAACACTACCCCCAGCACGACCCCCTACACTACCCAAATACCACTGCACTACCCTAAACCCTAAATCGACCCCCAGCACGACCCCCTACACTACACAAACACCACTGCACTACCCTAAACCCTAAAACACTACCTCCAGCAGGACCCCCTACACTACACAAACACCACTGCACTACCCTAAACCCTAAAACACTACCCCCAGTATGACCCCCTACACTACACAAACACCACTGCACTACCCTAAACCCTAAAACACTACCCCCAGCACGACCTCCTATACTACACAAACACCACTGCACTACCCTAAACCCTAAAACACTACCCCAGCACGGCTCCCTACACTACCCAAACACCACTGCACTACCCTAAACCCTAAATCTACCCCCAGCACGACCCCCTACACTACACAAACACCACTGCACTACCCTAAACCCTAAAACACTACCCCCAGCATCACCCCTACACTACCCAAACACCACTGCACTACCCTAAACCCTAAAACACTACCCCAGCACGACCCCCTACACTACCCAAACACCACTGCACTACCCTAAACCTTAAAACACTACCCCCAGCACAACCCCCTACACTACCCAAACACTACTGCACTACCCTAAACCCTAAATCGGCCCCCAGCATGACCCATACACTACACAAACACCACTGTACTACCCTAAACCCTAAAACACTACCCCCAGCACGACCCCCTACACTATCCAAACACCACTGCACTAACCGAAACCCTAAAACACTACCCCCAGCACGGCTCCCTACACTACCCAAACACCACTGCACTACCCTAAACCCTAACTCTACCCCCAGCACGACCCCCTACACTACACAAACACCACTGCACTACCCTAAACCCTAAAACACTACCCCCAGCACGATCCCCTACACTACCCAAACACCACTGCACTACCCTAAACCCTAAAAAACTACCCCCAGCATGACCCCCTACACTACACAGACACTACTGCACTACCCTAAACCCTAAAACACGACCCCCTACACTACACAAACACCACTTCACTACCCTAAACCCTAAAACACTACCCCCAGCACGACCCCCTACACTACACAAACACCACTGCACTACCCTAAACCCTAACACACTACCCCCTACACTCACAAACACCACTGCACTACCCTAAACCCTAAAACACTACCCCCAGCATGACCCCCTATACTACCCAAACACCACTGCACTACCCTAAATCCTAAAACACTACCCCAGCATGACCCCCTACACTACACAAACACCACTGCACTACCCTAAACCCTAAAACGTTACCCCCAGCACGACCCCTACACTACACAAACACCACTACACTACCCTAAACCCTAAAACACTACCCACAGCACGACCCCCTGCACTACACAAACACCACTGCACTACCCTAAACCCTAAAACACTACCCCCAGCACGGCTCCCTACACTACCCAAACACCACTGCACTACCCTAAACCCTAAATCTACCCCCAGCACGACCCCCTACACTACACAAACACCACTGCACTACCCTAAACCCTAAATCTACCCCCAGCACGACCCCCTACACTACACAAACACCACTGCACTACCCTAAACCCTAAAACACTACCCCCAGCACGATCCCCTACACTACCCAAACACCACTGCACTACCCTAAACCCTAAAAAACTACCCCCAGCATGACCCCTACACTACACAGACACTACTGCACTACCCTAAACCCTAAAACCCGACCCCCTACACTACACAAACACCACTTCACTACCCTAAACCCTAAAACACTACCCCCAGCACGACCCCCTACACTACACAAACACCACTGCACTACCCTAAACCCTAACACACTACCCCCTACACTCACAAACACCACTGCACTACCCTAAACCCTAAAACACTACCCCCAGCATGACCCCCTATACTACCCAAACACCACTGCACTACCCTAAATCCTAAAACACTACCCCAGCATGACCCCCTATCCTACACAAACACCACTGCACTACCCTAAACCCTAAAACATTACCCCCAGCACGACCCCCTACACTACACAAACACCACTGCACTACCCTAAACCCTAAAACACTACCCACAGCACGACCCCCTGCACTACACAAACAGCACTGCACTACCCTAAACCCTAAAACACTACCCCAGCACGACCCCCTACACTACACAAACACCACTGCACTACCCTAAACCCTAAAACACTACCCCCAGCACGACTCCCTATACTACCCAAACACAACTGCACTACCCTAAACCTTAAAACACTACTGAGGGGCAAGATGGCGGTCGCTTGAGACCGTAGGCTGCGCATAGAGTGCTGAGAGCCGCAGATGCCAGGAGTGCTTCCTTAATTTAAATGGGATAATGGACGTTGTACTTTGCTGCCCAGAAATACATTGCCCCCAAAAGATTAGCGGAAATAACCTACGATTGCTTGGAACGGCAATCGAGCTCTGCGTTCTACGATATATTACCGGGACTGCGGTAAGGAATTCTGAAGCGCAACACAAAGGCCCCTACCTACAGACGGCATCGGGGGAAGAGGTAGACTCCGTGGAGACGATCGGGCCTGCTGGAGGTGCTGTGATGGATCCCAAGGCTGTCGGGGGCAAGATCAAGGCGGCCAAACAGATGCCCGGGATTGGGACAGGAGATGTGGCCGCGGGAGCTATGGCAGGCGTGATGGAATCCCCAGCTCAAACTCCGCGACGAGGAGGACGCCGCGGGACGCTGGCTGACCCGGATCTGGAGAGGAGGGGAAGAGGCGGGACTACACAGAGAGGACGCCCGGCCGGCCCTACGGTTGTGGAGCTGCTGAGGGGTCCAGCCGGGAGACTAGTTCCGGGTTGTGAAGGGAAGTCTCGAGGGAAAGTCTGTCCTGACGTTAGTTTGGATATCGCATTACATGGAGTGCTCGCCGGTAAAGACCTGCCCCCGCAAGAACCCCTGCAACCGAGTGAGAAAGCTCTGGAAACCCATAGGGAACTGAGCGAGGCGGAGAATGGATCTCATATTGGGACAGCTAATAATGAAGGTAGGCCCGGGGGTTCCTCACTACAACCTCTGATCTTGAATCACGCAGGGGGAGCTCAAGAACCACTGACTTTGACCTTAACAGAGCAATCAGTTGGGACAGGGGTAACTAACATAGGAAAAGTAGGAAATGCAGGATATACGGTTGCAGATGGAAGGGATTCTGGGGTACAAGTGGACAATCACCAAGCCCTGAGTATGCAACCCCAGGATCTAATATCCAATGCTGATTTCAACTCAGCCCCTGTTAATCGTACACCAGAAACTACCATCAGTAGTAATATTGTCCATGAACGCCAAACAGAGCTCGATAAGGAATCTAGTGAAATTTTCTTTTCTGTATCTGATGGCGAGGAATGGACGGAGGAGTCGTCAGTTGACATTACAGACCTAAGTTACAGTGATGAGGAGGAGATAGGGGATCCTAAATTTAAAACCGTCCAGAGGAAAAAGATGCTCAGTGGAAAGGAGTTGGCGTGGGATTATACCCCGACGAATCAGCTCTCTAATCCTATGCTAGCCTCCCAATCTATTCTTGATCCATCTGAGTCAACTTCCCCAACTTTAGAGAATATCTTTCAGGCTATCTCCATGCACCGCGATGAGACTCGTCAAGACAGTCGCAAGGCTCAGCTTGCTATGCGTAAGATGCAAGGCGTTGTCCGAAAATTAACAAAAACCTGTAGTTCATTTGGGGAACGTCTAACTGATCTTGAGTCAAGGATAGTTACCACGGAAGCTGACATCTCCTCAACCCACGCGGTGGTGGGATCTCATGAGGCACAGCTAGTGGATGTTAGATGGAAGCTGGAGGAGTTTGAAAATCGTCAGCGGAGGAACAACCTGCGGGTCCTCGGGGTTCCCGAGGGGATCGAGGGGGCTGACATACGCTCATTTGTGGTGGATTTGTTGCGAGACTCTCTGCCGGAATTAACCGGCTGGGACTGGGCTCTAGAGATTCAACGTGCTCATCGGGTCCCCTTTGTTCAGAAATTGCCTGTAAGGGCAGGAGCTTTACCCCGGGCCATTTTGGTCTATTTCGGCAATTTTTTGCTACGCCAGGCCGTATTCGAAAAAGCTCGGCCCGACGCTAAAAGGTCTAGAAATGAGATTTCCTATTTTGTACGCCCAGATTTCTGCCATTCTACTGTTGAAAGGCGGTGGCGACTGCGGCAGCTTATCAAACCGTTCCAAGACAAAAGGGCACAAGCCTTTTTAAACAATCCAGCTCGTTTAAAAGTGATTTTTGAGGGGCAAACAAAGTTTTTTATCTCAGAAATTAAAGCTAAGGAATATCTGGACGGGCTACCTAATTAGAGATGTGTTAACAAACCAAACGGAAATGTAACTCGTAATTGTAAATACTCGGTTGGGAGCATTCTGTTGGAAGTAGTATTTAGTTAAGGCTTTTTAGAATTAAGGCTCTCGCACTCACTATGTGTAGCACATCCATCATGATCAGACTCAAGATTGAGTCTGTATGCCCCATTTGGGGAGGGGGGTAGTCGGGGAGGGGGTGGGAAGCAAAGCTGGGGGGGAGGGATGGGGAAGGTGAGGGGAAGGTGGAGGGTTAAATATGGGGGGGGGGAAAAAAAGCACATCCAGAAATTGCAAAGAAATAATAAGGGGACAACCAAGAGAGATAAACCAGTGGTACAAGAAGAGGCAGGTATTTAATAATGGAAAGAGGTTGAGAAGGTTTCATGGAGGAATTCAGAACTGCGAGTTTAATCTAAGATGGGGAAGATAACTATTTGCTCTTGGAATATTGCGGGGTTAAATGACAGGGCTAAGAGGATAAGATATGCCGAACTTGTTAGACTAAACCCCACCGATATAATATGTCTACAGGAGACACACATTCCGTGGGGGAAAAGGGAAGTACTGAGAATTGCAGGATATAATCTACTGGCGTGTACTACCCAGACATCTAACATACGGGGTGTGGCTATTTTAGCAAAGACTGTCTTGGGAATGGCCAAACGGAAATTAGTGGATGCATTGGGTAGATGGGCAATTATTGAATTGGCTATGGGAGGTACGGTGTGTGCAATATATGGCTCTAACCAGGACGACCCTCAGATTTTTGAGGATTTAGAAGTAGAACTTGCCACTTGGCCAACCCCTTTGATTTTCTGTGGGGACCTGAATATTTCTCTGGATCACGGGTCAGGGTTGTATATGGGTCGAAAGCCTAGGGTTTATAGGGCATTTAATTCTCTTAAAATTAGTCACGGCCTTTTAGATATTTGGGTTACAAAGAACGTTGACAATCCTGGATATACGTTTTTTTCCTATCCACATAAAAAATACGTTAGGATTGATTATGTTTTTTGTACAAGTGATCTTGTTGAGCAAGCCGGGATTAAGAAACTTCCCAAAATAATCTCTGATCATAACCCTTTGATGTTAGAACTGGAAATAGCTAGCTTTAAAAGGCCACGGAGGGGATGGACTTTCGATAGGAAACTTTTACTGAATAGTGAATATAGTACACATATGAAACAATGGGCGCAGGAATTTTTTGATATAAATAGGTTTAGCGCCAGCAGGGGGGTCGTGTGGGACTCATTTAAGGCGGCTCTTCGAGGTAAGACGATTTCTTTTGTTATCAGGTCAAAAAAGCAGCAGAAATTAAAGAATCAACAACTGATGCAAGATCTAGCTATGGCTGAAGAATAACATACCTCGCTGATTGTAAAAAAAAGAAAAAAAAAAAAAAAAAATCTACCCCCAGTACGACCCCCTACACTACCAAAACACCACTGCACTACCCTCAATCCTAAAACACGACCCCCTACACTACACAAACACCACTGCACTACCCTAAACCCTAAAACACTACCCCCAGCATGACCCCCTACACTACACAAACACCACTGCACTACCCTAAACCCTAAAACACTACCCCCTACACTACACAAACACCACTGCACTACCCTAAACCCTAAAACACTACCCCAAGCACGACCCCCTACACTACACAAACACCACTGCACTACCCTAAACCCTAAAACACTACCCCCAGCACGACCCCTACACTACACAAACACCACTGCACTACCCTAAACCCTAAAACACTACCCCCAGTATGACCCCCTATACTACCCAAACACCACTGCACTACCCTAAACCCTAAAACACTACCCCCAGCACGACCCCCTACACTACCCAAACACCACTGCACTACCCTAAACCCTAAAACACTACCCCCAGCACGACCCCCTACACTACACAAACACCACTGCACTACCCTAAACCCTAAAACACTACCCCCAGCACGACCCCCTACACTACCCAAACACCACTGCACTACCCTAAACCCTAAAATACTACCCCCAGCATGACCCCCTACACTACACAAACACCACTGCACTACCCTAAACACTAAAACACTACCCCCAGCACGACCCCCTACAGTACACAAACACCACTGCACTACCCTAAACCCTAAAACACTACCCCCAGCACTACCCCCTACACTACCCAAACACAACTGCACTACCCTAAACCCTAAAACACTACCCCCAGCACGACCACCTATACTACCCAAATACCACTGCACTACCCTAAACCCAAAACACTACCCCCAGCACGACTCCCTACACTACCAAAACACCACTGCACTCCCCTAAACCCTAAAACACTACCCCCAGCATGACCCCCTACACTACACAAACACCACTGCACTACCCTAAACCCTAAATCTACCCCCAGCACGACCCCCTACACTACCCAAACACCACTGCACTACCCTAAACCCTAAAACACTACCCCCAGAATGACCCCCTACACTACACAAACACCACTGCACTACCCTAAACCCTAAAACACTACCCCCAGCACTACCCCCTACACTACACAAACACCACTGCACTACCCTAAACCCTAAAACACTACCCCCAGCACTACCCCTACACTACCCAAACACCACTGCACTACCCTAAACCCTAAAACACTACCCCCAGCATGACTGCCTACACTACCCAAACACCACTGCACTACCCTAAACCCTAAAACACTACCCCCAACACGACCCCCTACACTACCCAAACACCACTGCACTACCCAAAACCCTAAAACACTACCCCCAGCACGACTCCCTACACTACCCAAACACCACTGCACTACCCTAAACCCTAAATCTAACCCCAGCATGACCCCCTACACTACACAAACACCACTGCACTACCCTAAAGCCTAAAACACTACCCCCAGCATGACCCCCTACACTACACAAACACCACTGCACTACCCTAAACCTTAAAACACTACCCCCAGCATGACCCCCTACACTACACAAACACCACTGCACTACCCTAAACCCTAAAACACTACCCCCAGCACGACCCCCTACACTACACAAACACCACTGCACTACCCTAAACCCTAAAACACTACCCCCAGCACGACCCCCTACACTACCCAAACACCACTGCACTACCCTAAACCCTAAAACACTACCCCCAGCACGACCCCTACACTACTTAAACACCACTGCACTACCCTAAACCCTAAATTTACCCCAGCATGACCCCCTACACTACACAAACACCACTGCACTACCCTAAACCCTAAAACACTACCCCCAGCACGACCCCCTACACTACCCAAACACCA
Organism: Calotriton arnoldi; assembly: GCA_963921515.1. NCBI lineage: Eukaryota > Metazoa > Chordata > Amphibia > Caudata > Salamandridae > Calotriton > Calotriton arnoldi. The sequence goes on along the minus strand of CAWUFW010008428.1, from coordinate 7,144 downwards.
CTGCACTACCCTAAACCCTAAAACACTATCCCCAGCACTGACCCCCTACACTACCCAAACACCACTGCACTACCCTAAACCCTAAAACACACGACCCCCTACACTACACAAACACCACTGCACTACCCTAAACCCTAAAACACTACCCCCACCACTACCCCCTACACTACACAAACACCACTGCACTACCCTAAACCCTAAAACACTACCCCCTACACTACACAAACACCACTGCACTACCCTAAACCCTAAAACACTACCCCCAGCACGACCCCCTACACTACACAAACACCACTGCACTACCCTAAACCCTAAAACACTACCCCCAGCACGACCCCCTACACTACCCAAACACCACTGCACTACCCTAAACCCTAAAACACTACCCCCAGCACGACCCCCTACACTACCCAAACACCACTGCACTACCCTAAACCCTAAAACACTACCCCCAGCACGACCCCCTACACTACCCAAACACCACTGCACTACCCTAAACCCTAAAACACTATCCCCAGCATGACCCCCTACACTACACAAACACCACTGCACTACCCTAAACCCTAAAACACTACCCCCTACACTACACAAACACCACTGCACTACCCTAAACCCTAAAACACTACCCCAAGCACGACCCCCTACACTACACAAACACCACTGCACTACCCTAAACCCTAAAACACTACCCCCAGCAGGACCCCCTACACTACCCAAACACCACTGCACTACCCTAAACCCTAAAACACTACCCCAGCATGACTGCCTACACTACCCAAACACCACTGCACTACCCTAAACCCTAAAACACTACCCCCAACGACCCCCTACACTACCCAAACACCACTGCACTACCCAAAACCCTAAAACACTACCCCCAGCACGACCCCCTACACTACCCAAACACCACTGCACTACCCTAAACCCTAAATCTACCCCCAGCATGACCCCCTACACTACACAAACACCACTGCACTACCCTAAACCCTAAAACACTACCCCCAGCACGACCCCCTACACTACACAAACACCACTGCACTACCCTAAACCCTAAAACACTACCCCCAGCATGACCCCCTACACTACACAAACACCACTGCACTACCCTAAACCCTAAAACACTACCCCCAGCACGACCCTCTACACTACACAAACACCACTGCACTACCCTAAACCCTAAAACACTACCCCAGCACGACCCCCTACACTACCCAAACACCACTGCACTACCCTAAACCCTAAAACACTACCCCCAGCACGACCCCCTACACTACCCAAACACCACTGCACTACCCTAAACCCTAAACGACTACCCCAGCATGACCCCCTACACTACACAAACACCACTGCACTACCCTAAACCCTAAAACACTACCCCCAGCACGACCCCCTATACTACACAAACACCACTGCACTACCCTAAACCCTAAAACACTATCCCCAGCATGACCCCCTACACTACACAAACACCACTGCACTACCCTAAACCCTAAAACACTACCCCAAGCATGACCCCCTACACTACACAAACACCACTGCACTACCCTAAACCCTAAAACACTACCCCCAGCATGACCCCCTACACTACACAAACACCACTGCACTACCCTAAACCCTAAAACACTACCCCCTACACTACACAAACACCACTGCACTACCCTAAACACTAAAACACTACCCCCAGCACGACCCCCTACAGTACACAAACACCACTGCACTACCCTAAACCCTAAAACACTACCCCCAGCACTACCCCTACACTACCCAAACACAACTGCACTACCCTAAACCCTAAAACACTACCCCCAGCACGACCACCTATACTACCCAAATACCACTGCACTACCCTAAACCCAAAACACTACCCCCAGCACGACTCCCTACACTACCAAAACACCACTGCACTCCCCTAAACCCTAAAACACTACCCCCAGCACGACCCCCTACACTACACAAACACCACTGCACTACCCTAAACCCTAAATCTACCCCCAGCACGACCCCCTACACTACACAAACACCACTGCACTACCCTAAACCCTAAAACACTACCCCCAGCACGACCTCCTACACTACCCAAACACCACTGCACTACCCTAAACGCTAAACACTACCCCCAGCACGACCCCCTACACTACCCAAATACCACTGCACTACCCTATACCCTAAAACACGACCCCCTACACTACACAAACACCACTGCACTACCCTAAACCCTAAAACACGACCCCCAGCACAACCCCCTACACTACACAAACACTACTGCACTACCCTAAACCCTAAAACACTACCCCCACACTACACAAACACCACTGCACTACCCTAAACCCTAAAACACTACCCCCAGTATGACCCCCAACACTACACAAAGACCACTGCACTACCCTAAACCCTAAAACACTACCCCCAGCATGACCCCCTACATTACACAAACAACACTGCATTACCCTAAACCCTAAAACACTACCCCAGCACGACCCCCTACACTACAAAAACACCACTGCACTACCATATACCCTAAAACACTACCCCCAGCACGACCCCCTATACTACTCAAACACGACTGCACTACCCTAAACCCTAAAACACTACCCCCAGCATGACCCCCTACACTACCCAAACACCACTGCACTACCCTAAACCCTAAAATACTACCCCCAGCACGACCCCCTACACTACACAAACACCACTGCACTACCCTAAACACTAAAACACTACCCCCAGCACGACCCCCTACAGTACACAAACACCACTGCACTACCCTAAACCCTAAAACACTACCCCCAGCACTACCCCCTACACTACCCAAACACCACTGCACTACCCTAAACCCTAAAACACTACCCCCAGCACGACCACCTATACTACCCAAATACCACTGCACTACCCTAAACCCAAAACACTACCCCCAGCACGACTCCCTACACTACCAAAACACCACTGCACTCCCCTAAACCCTAAAACACTACCCCCAGCATGACCCCCTACACTACACAAACACCACTGCACTACCCTAAACCCTAAAGTACTAACCCCAGCACTACCCCCTACACTACACAAACACCACTTCACTATCCTAAACCCTAAAACACTACCCCCAGCACAACCCCTACACTACCCAAACACCACTGCACTACCCTAAACCCTAAAACACTACCCCCAGCATGACTGCCTACACTACCCAAACACCACTGCACTACCCTAAACCCTAAAACACTACCCCCAACACGACCCCCTACACTACCCAAACACCACTGCACTACCCAAAACCCTAAAACACTACCCCCAGCACGACTCCCTACACTACCCAAACACCACTGCACTACCCTAAACCCTAAATCTAACCCCACCATGACCCCCTACACTACACAAACACCACTGCACTACCCTAAAGCCTAAAACACTACCCCCAGCATGACCCCCTACACTACACAAACACCACTGCACTACCCTAAACCCTAAAACACTACCCCCAGCACGACCCCCTACACTACACAAACACCACTGCACTACCCTAAGCCCTAAAACACTACCCCAGCATGACCCCCTACACTACCCAAACACCACTGCACTACCCTAAACCCTAAACCACTACCCCCAGCACGACCCCCTACACTACACAAACACCACTGCACTACCCTAAACCACTACCCCCAGCACGACCCCCTACACTACACAAACACCACTGCACTACCCTAAACCCTAAAACACTACCCCCAGCACGACCCCCTACACTACCCAAACACAACTGCACTACCCTAAACCCTAAAACACTACCCCCATCACTACCCCCTACACTACACAAACACCACTGCACTACCCTAAACCCTAAAACACTACCCCCAGCACGACCCCCTATACTACACAAACACCACTGCACTACCCTAAACCCTAAAACACTACCCCCAGCACGACCCCCTACACTACACAAACACCACTGCACTACCCTAAACCCTAAAACACTACCCCCAGCACGACCCCCTACACTACACAAACACCACTGCACTACCCTAAACCCTAAAACACTACCCCAGCACGACTCCCTATACTACCCAAACACCACTGCACTACCCTAAACCCTAAAACACTACCCCCAGCATGACCCCCTACACTACCCAAACACCACTGCACTACCCTAAACCCTAAAACACGACCCCCTACACTACACAAACACCACTGCACTACCCTAAACCCTAAAACACTACCCCAAGCACGACCCCCTACACTACACAAACACCACTGCATACCCTAAACCCTAAATCTACCCCCTGCACGACCCCCTACACTACCCAAACCCCTCTGCACTACCCTAAACCCTAAAACACTACCCCCAGCACGACCCCCTACACTACCCAAACACCACTGCACTACCCTAAACCCAAAAACACTACCCCCAGCACGACACCCTACACTACCCAAACACGACTGCACTACCCTAAACCCTAAAACACTACCCCCAGCATGACCCCCTATACTACACAAACACCACTGCACTACCCTAAACCCTAAAACATGACCCCCAGCACGACCCCCTACACTACACAAACACCACTGCACTACCCTAAACCCTAAACACGACCCCATACACTACACAAACACCACTGCACTACCCTAAACCCTAAAACACTACCCCCAGCATGACCCCCTACACTACACAAACACCACTGCACTACCCTAAACCCTAAAACACTACCCCCAGCACGACCCCCTATACTACACAAACACCACTGCACTACCCTAAACCCTAAAACACTACCCCCAGCACTACCCCCTACACTACCCAAACACAACTGCACTACCCTAAACCCTAAAACACTACCCCCAGCACGACCACCTACACTACCAAAACACCACTGCACTCCCCTAAACCCTAAAACACTACCCCCAGCACGACCCCCTACACTACACAAACACCACTGCACTACCCTAAACCCTAAATCTACCCCCAGCACGACCCCCTACACTACCCAAACACCACTGCACTACCCCAAACCCTAAACCACTACCCCCAGAATGACCCCCTACACTACACAAACACCACTGCACTACCCTAAACCCTAAAACACTACCCCCAGCACTACCCACTACACAAACACTACTGCACTACCCTAAACCCTAAAACACTACCCCCAGCACTACCCCTACACTACCCAAACACCACTGCACTACCCTAAACCCTAAAACACTACGCCCAGCATGACTGCCTACACTACCCAAATACCACTGCACTACCCTAAACCCTAAAACAATACCCCCAACACGACCCCCTACACTACCCAAACACCACTGCACTACCCAAAAACCTAAAACACTACCCCCAGCACGACTCCCTACACTACCCAAACACCACTGCACTACCCTAAACCCTAAATATAACCCCAGCATGACCCCCTACACTACACAAACACCACTGCACTACCCTAAAGCCTAAAACACTACCCCCAGCATGACCCCCTACACTACACAAACACCACTGCACTACCCTAAACCCTAAAACACTACCCCCAGCACGACCCCCTATACTACACAAACACCACTGCACTACCCTAAGCCCTAAAACACTACCCCAGCATGACCCCCTATACTACCCAAACACCACTGCACTACCCTAAACCCTAAAACACTACCCCCAGCACGACTCCCTACACTACCCAAACACCACTGCACTAGCCTAAACCCTAAATATAACCCCAGCATGACCCCCTACACTACACAAACACCACTGCACTACCCTAAACCTTAAAACACTACCCCCAGCATGACCCCCTACACTACACAAACACCACTGCACTACCCTAAACCCAAAAACACTACCCCCAGCACGACCCCCTACACTACCCAAACAACACTGCACTACCCTAAACCCTAAAACACTACCCCCAGCATGACCCCTACACTACCCAAACACCACTGCACTACCCTAAACCCTAAATCGATACCCAGCATGACCCCCTACACTACACAAACAGCACTGCACTACCCTAAACCCTAAAACACTACCCCCAGCACGACCCCCTATACTACCCAAACACCACTGCACTACCCTAAACCCTAAAACACTACCCCCAGCCTGACCCCCTACACTACCCAAACACCACTGCACTACCCTAAACCCTAAAACACGACCCTCTACACTACACAAACACCACTGCACTACCCTAACCCCTAAAACACTACCCCCAGCACTACCCCCTACACTACACAAAGACCACTGCACTACCCTAAACCCTAAAACACTACCCCCTACACTACACAAACACCACTGCACTACCCTAAACCATAAAACACTACCCCCAGCACGACCCCCTACACTACACAAACACCACTGCACTACCCTAAACCCTAAACCACTACCCCCAGCACGACCCCCAGCACGACCCCCTATACTATACAAACACCACTGCACTACCCTAAAACACTACCCCAGCATGACCCCCTACACTACCCAAACACCACTGCACTACCCTAAACCCTAAAACACTACCCCCAGCACGACCCCCTACACTACCCAAACACCGCTGCACTACCCTAAACCCTAAACCACTACCCCCAGCACGACCCCCAGCACAACCCCTATACTATACAAACACCACTGCACTACCCTAAACCCTAAACACTACCCCCAGCACAACCCCCTACACTACCCAAACACCACTGCACTACCCTAAACCCTAAAACACTACCCCCAGCATGACCCCCTACACTACCCAAACACCACTGCACTACCCTAAACCCTAAAACACTACCCCCAGCACTACCCCTACACTACCCAAACACCACTGCACTACCCTAAACCCTAAAACACTACCCCCAGCACGACCCCCTACACTACCCAAACACCACTGCACTACCCTAAACCCTAAAACACTACCCCAGCACGACCCCCTACACTACACAAACACCACTGCACTACCCTAAACCCTAAAACACTACCCCCAGCACGACCCCCTACACTACCCAAACACCACTGCACTACCCCAAACCCTAAACCACTACCCCCAGAATGACCCCCTACACTACACAGAGCACCGCCACTCACCTAGGCCTGAGCACTGCCCCAGCCTGCCCACTGCAGGCACTGCTGCTACCTGGAAGCCCTGGGCACCGCCACAACCTGCCCTGCACTCACCCAAACACACTGCTC